>CM069167.1:6485138-7110138 GCA_035221665.1 Okamejei kenojei
ATAAGTCAAGGGGGCCGGTCTCATGAAGGGTATAGATGGAGGGAGAATTACTGGAATCTAAGCCCAGCCTGGGGCTGGAACGTTGCTTCATCTGCCTGGGTTGCTGCAGACACCTCATGGTGCTTGATCCAGAGATGTTTGCTCATCCTCATCCTGTATCCGTGGTGAACGGTGCTCAAAGGGCCTGTCCCACTGTACGAGCTAATTCAAGAGCTCTCCCAAGTTAAAAAAAAAAAAATCAAACTCGTGGTAAGCACGTAGAATGTACGTAGCGGGTACGTCGGAGCTCGGGACGTCTCTTAGCGGCTCGTTACGCTAACGGCAATTACTCGGGAAACACGGTAAGCTCGGGAAGACTCGTGAAGATTTTTCAACATGTTGAAAAATGTCCACATGAGCCCCGAGTACCTACGAGCGGCCATTACCGTAATTCTCCGAGTTCGAATTAGGGGAAACGCGGGAGAAGTCTTGAATCACCTCGTGCAGTGGGACAGGCCCTTTAGTAGTTGTCCCTGGTTAGTTCCAGCGGGCCTCGGCCATGACTGGGAACAGGGGGGGGGGGGGGGGGGCAGGGTCTGAGCTGTCCGTCTCCAGGAGGCCAGACAGGGGTGGCCATGATGGCGCAGCAGTAGAGTTGCTGCTTTGCAGCGCCGGAGACCCTGGTTCGATCCTGACTACGGGTGCTGTCTGTACAGAGTTTATACGTTCTCCCTGTGACCTGCGTGCGATTTCTCCAGGAACTTTGGCTTCCTCCCACACTCCAAAGACGTCCAGGTTTGTAAATTGTAAATTGCCCCCAGTGTGTAGGATAGTGCTAGTGTGCGGGGAATGCTGGTCGGCACGGACTTGGTGGGCCGAAGGGCCTGTTTCTGCACTGTACCACTCAAATACTATGACTCTAAACCTAAATCCTTTGCCTTTTTCTCCCCCTCTCTTCTGGATCAAATATCTTTTGATTCATTTAATCTTCTGCCCCTGCTTTTTCACAGACCTTTGTTCTCTGTCTGTCCCTCCCTCTTTTCCAGCTATCGCAGAGAACTTTTCCCAGGTCTGATTTTAGTTTAGTTTAGTCTAGAGATACAGCGCGGAAACAGGCCCTTCAGCCCACTGATCCCCACACGCACGCACACACACACACACACACACACACACACACACACACACACCACATTTTTTCCATTTACACCAAGCCAATTAACCTGCAAACCTGTACGTCTTTGGAGTGTGGGAGAAAACCGAAAGATCTCAGAGAAAACCTACGCAGGTCACGGGTGAGAAAGTACAAACTCCGTACAGACAAGCACCCAAAGTCGGGATCGAACCCGGGTCTCTCCCTCCCATTTTCCTGCCTTCTCCCCACAACCTCTGACACGCTGAAGTCTAACGTCTGTAGAAAGTAAAAAGATGGCGGTGTCACTGTTGTGCAGTAGAAATAGAATGCCTTTTATTGTCATTCAAACAGCTTGGTGTGAACGAAATTGCATTTCTACAGTCTTTCATTGCAAAAAAAAACATGACCCACACATAACACAATTTACACAAACATCCATCACAGTGAATCTCCAACACCTCCTCACTGTGATGGAAGGCAAAAGTCTTATCTCCTCCCTTCGTTCTTCTCCCGCGGTCCGGCAGTCCAACTGCAGCGTCGAGGCGACTGGGGCTCACGCTGTTAAAGCCCCCGGCAGGGCGATGGTAAGTCCCGCGGCCGTTTAAGCCGCGCGGGGCGATGTTAGGCCCCGCTCCGAGTCCTTCAAACCCCGCGATTCCGGCGGGAGAAGTTGCTGTTGCGGGAGCTCCGAATAGCGGTCTCCCACCAGGGCCCTGCGAGCTCCCGATGTTCCTGTCCACCGGGCCTGCGGCCAGAGCCTTCGAAGCTCCGAAGTCGGGTTGCAGCCACCACAGCTCCTCCCCGCTCCGAAGCGGGCCAGCTCCGCGATGGCGAGTCCGCAGGCTCCGCGACTGGAGCCCTCGGGTTGGTCCTGGCCGGAGGTTGCCGCCGGCTCCAGGATGTTAGGCCCAACGACACCGGAGGCCCGACAGGGAAAAAGTTGGGTCCCCGTAAAGGGAAGCGATTACACGGTTTCCGTTTTATCTCTGAATGGTCTCCTGCATTCTCTATGTATATCGGTGATTAATTGTGCCTTTTGCTTTGAAGCCGGCAGGTGGGATCGAGAATGCACAGTCACCTGAGCGGTTACATTGCCAGGAAGTGGGCTGAGGAGTCGACCCCTTGGGTAAGCTGCCCTCCGACCCCTCGCCCCAACAGTCTGCAGCAAGGAGGTTCGCCCTTGCCTTTAACGGCCGTCTCTGTTTTCTCCTCACCCCCCCCCCGTAGGTCTCGCCGTTGCCCAGCGGGGCGGGGTCCAGGGGCCACACATCGAGGGGAGAGTGGACGCCGGGCTCTAATACCCCCTGGCTGCGAGGCGAGAGCAGGGGCAAGGACACGCACGCCGACAACTCTGCCTGGCTCCAATCGCGCAGCAGAACACACCCGGTGAACTCGCGGGGTAATGGCTTCCTAATGCAGTAGCTTGGTCCCTCAAACTCGCCTCTCACAGGGAAGGGATGGATGGAGAGATTTAGAAGGATTTGGGCCAAATGCGGGCGGTTGGGACTGGTGTTAGTGGGCAGGGCGGTAGAAATGAACTGCAGTTGCTGGTTTACACCAAAGATAGACCCAACATGAATGAATACGTTTATTGGCCAAGTATATTCACATACAAGGAATTTGCCTTGGTGCTCCGCCCGCAAGTGACAACATGACATACAGTGACAGTTAGGAATGACACATAAAACATAAAACATTAATAATAAAACATTATTGATTAAACACTTGCATTAAATAAAATCCCAGAGCAAAAAGAGGCTACAGATTTTTGGTTATTGAGTAGAGCTACTACTCGTGATAAAATTTTATATCTGGCTGTGGCAGCTTTGACAGTCCGGAGTCGCCTTCCAGAGGGAAGTGATTCAAAGACTGTGTGGCCAGGGTGAGAGGGGTCAGAGATGATCTTGCCCGCTCGCTTCCTGGCCCTTGCAGTGTACAGTTCGTCAAAGGAGGGAAGGTTGCAGCCAATAAACTTCTCAGCTGATCGGACAAGCTAGAGTAACTCAGCGGGGCAGGCAGCATCTCTGGAGAGAAGGCATGGGTGACGTTTCAGGTGGAGACCCTTCTTCATCTTCTAGTGTAGATGGGGCATCTTGGTTGGCATGGGCAAGTTGGGCCGAAGGGCCTGTTTCAATGCTGTATGTCTATGACCAAACTTGCTTTGTTTTCTCCAGAGGACCAGGGGCTGAGAGGACAACTGATCGTAGTATTAGGAGAGGCAATTATGATAGGGTAGACAGTCAGAGCCTTTTTCCCCAGGGTGGGAATGTCAAAGACTAGAGGGCAGAGGGTGCAAAGTTTGAGATGAGATGGGGTAAAGTTTAAAGAAAGTATGTGGGGCTATTTTTTTTCATACAGAAGTTGGTGGGTGCCTGGAACACGTCGCCAGGGAGGGATGGTGTTGGGGACAGAAGCGATAGTGGAATTTATATGGCTTTTAGATAGGCAGGGAATGGATGGATTTGGGTCGCGTGGGGATTGGGGCACAAAATGCTGGAGTAACTCAGCGGGTGAGGCAGTATCTCTGGACACGCTGCCTCACCCGCTGAGTTACTCCAGCATTTTGTGCCCACCTTTGATTTAAACCAACATCTGCAGTTCTTTCTCACACAGGGTGGGGAGGGAGTTGGGGGGTTGGATCTCAGACGGTGATGGTGGAAGGGGGGGGGGGCGTATGAGAACAGCGCTGATTGTGCTTCTGTCCCCGGCAGGCACGGACGTGGTGAGCGCGGAGCGAGTCGCTGGCCGCAAGGCCCGGGTGGAGAGCGGTTACTTCTCCTTGGAGCGGGCCAAGTCGGACTCCGTCCACAGCCTGTGCCCGGCGGCGGGCGTGCGGGCGGGGGAGAGCCGGGGGGTCGCGGGGGGGCCCAGCTCCTCCCCCGGCCACGCGCCCGGGCTGCTCAGCCTGGGACGCGTCACCTCCTCGCAGAGCTCCTTCGAGTCGGAGACCAGCTGGGGAACGGCGGCCAGCGCGGGCAGCTCGGAGCACCGAGCCTCCCGCCGGGACTACAGCGCACTGGCCGACATCCCCAAGACCAAGAGGGTCAGCAGCCGCGACAAGCTGGAGCAGGACTGCAAGCAGCTGGCGCCACGGGCTCGTAACCGCAGCCCCGGTCGCGAGGAGGTCGAACGCTTGTTTGGGCAAGAGCGCAGGTTAGAATTGCCGCCATGTCCGGTCAACTCCTCTCACTGTTTAGGGCACACTGGGCTGGAGTAACTCAGTGGGTCAGGCAAAAACTCTAGAGAACATGGATGGGTGACGTCTCGGGTCAGAAACCTTCTTTGGAGATCATGGATAGATGGCGTTTCAGGTCATGACCCTTCTCTCGAGAACATGGGTAGTCAAGTCAAGTCACTTTTATTTCTATAGCACATTTAAAAAACAACTCTCGTTGCCCAAAGTGCTTTACATTGGTGGAGGTACTAACGTTATACAACAGTGGTTCACAGATTAAATACAAACATCACTACATACAGTGGCTTGCAAAAGTTTTCATACCCCTTGAATTTTTCCACATTTTGTCACATTACAACCACAAACGTAAATGTATTTTATTGGGATTCTATGTGATAGACCAACACAAAGTGGCGCATAATTGTCAAGTGGAAGGAAAATGATTCATGGTTTTCAAATTTTTTTACCAATAAAAAACTGAAAAGTGTGGCATGCAAAAGTTTTCAGCCCCCTTTACTCTGATACCCCTAAATAAAATCCAGTGCAACCAATTGCCTTCAGAAGTCACCTAATTAGTAAATGGAGTCCACTTGTGTGTAATCTAATCTCAATATAAATTCAGCTGTTCTGTGAAGGCCTCAGAGGTTTGTTAGAGAACATTACTGAACAAATAATGTTCCTTGGGCATCATGAAGCCCAAGGAACACACCAGACAGGTCAGGGATAAAGTTGTGGAGAAGTTTAAAGTTAGGTTATAAAAAAATATCCCAAGCTTTGAACATCTCACGGAGCACTGTTCAATCCATCATCCGAAAATGGAAAGAGTATGGCACAACTGCAAACCTACCAAGACATGGCCGTCCACCTAAACTGACAGACCGGGCAAGGAGAGCATTGATCAGAGAAGCAGCCAAGAGGCCCATGGTAACTCTGGAGGAGCTGCAGAGATCCACAGTTCAGGTGGGAGAATCTGTCCACAGGACAACTATTAGTTGTGCACTCCACAAATCGGGCCTTTATGGAAGAGTGGCAAGAAGAAAGCCATTGTTGAAACAAAGCCATAAGAAGTCCCGTTTGCAGTTTGCCACAAGCCATGTGGGGGATACAGCAAACATGTGGCGGAAGGTTCTCTAGTCTGATGAGACCAAAATTGAAGTTTTTGGCCTAAATGCAAAACGCTATGTGTGGCGGAAAACTAACACTGCACATCACCCTGAACACACCATCCCCACTGTGAAACATGGTGGTGGCAGCATCATGCTGTGGGGATGCTTTTCTTCAGCAGGGACAGGGAAGCTGGTCACAGTTGATGGGAAGATGGATGGAGCCAAATACAGGGCAATCTTGGAAGAAAACCTGTTAGAGTCTGCAAAAGACTTGAGACTGGGGCGGAGGTTCACCTTCCATCAGGACAACGACCCTAAACATACAGCCAGAGCTACAATGGAATGGTTTAGATCAAAGCATATTCATGTGTTAGAATGGCCCAGTCAAAGTCCAGACCTAAATCCAATTGAGAATCTCTGGCAAGACTTGAAAATTGCTGTTCACAGACGCTCTCCATCCAATCAGACTGAGCTTGAGCTATTTTGCAAAGAAGAATGGGCAAAAATTTCAGTCTCTGGATGTGCAAAGCTGGTAGAGACATACCCCAAAAAAACTTGTAAATTGTCCCCGGTGTGTTGGATTGTGCTAGTGTGCGGGGACTGAATACTTTTGCACGCCACACTTTTCAGTTTTTTATTGATAATAAAATTTGGAAACCATGTATCATTTTCCTTCCACTTCACAATTATGCACCACTTTGTGTTGGTCTATCACATAAAATCCCAATAAAATACATTTACGTTTGTGGTTGTAACGTAACAAAATGTGGAAAAGTTCAAGGGGTATGAATACTTTTGCAAGCCACTGTACATATAGCCCTCGCTCAGAGGATGTTAAGAAAGGCTTGGGAGTAGAGATGTGTTTTAAGTCTCGACTTAAAGGAGTCGATGGAGGGGGCAGTTCTGATGGGAAGAGGGATGCTGTTCCACAGTCTAGGAGCTGCAATCGCAAAGGCACGGTCGCCCCTGAGCTTATGCCTAGATGTTCAGTAACCCCAAGTCGACCGATCTGAGGGACCTGGAGGTGGTGTGGTGGGTAGACAGACTTTTGATGTAGGTGGGGGCAAGCCCATTAAGGGCTTTGTAGACCTAAAGGAGGATCTTGAAATTTATTCGGAACCACACAGGGAGTCAGTGGAGAGGGGCCAGGATCGGGGTGATGCGATCCCTTTTTCGGGATAGGTGATATTTGTCTGTGTGGAGTTTGCACATTCTCCCTGTGACCGTGTGGGGTTTCTCCGGCTGCTTCTCTAAAATTGTCCCCAGCGGATCGGATAGAACGAGTGTATGCGTGATTGTTTCGTTTAGAGATACAGCGCAAAAACAGGCCTTTCGGCCTACCAAGTCTGCACCGACCGGCGATCCCTGCACACAAACACTATCCTACACACACTACGGACAATTTACACTTACACCAAGCCAATTAACCTACAAACCTGTTCGTCTTTGGAGTGTCGAAACTTTCAATAACTTTGGAAAGTTATTTCCTTTGATACTGTTCTCCTGATAGTTTATCCTCATTATTCAGTCAAATCCGTTCACAATTTCGAATGACTCTGGTTGAGTTCCTTTAGTAGAGAAAAATCTAATATTCTCTATTCCCTCTATCTTGCCCAGCTACCATTCTGGCAAATCTCCTCTGCACACTTTCTCTCTCTCTCTCTCTCTAGATATTCCTCAGGTGTCTGGGTCAGAATTGGTTGTAATATTCTAGCTGTTCTGACAGATAGAAACATAGAAAAGAGTAGTAGGCCATTCGACCCTTCGAGCCTGCACCGCCATTCAATATGATCACGGCTGATCATCCAACTCAGTATCCCGTACCTGCCTTCTCTCCATACCCCCTGATCCCTTTAGCCACAAGGGCCATATCTAACTCCCTCTTAAATATAGCCAATGAACTGGCCTCAACTACCTTATGTGGCAGAGGATTCCACAGATTCACCACTCTCTGTGTGAAAAATGATTTTCTCATCTTGGTCCTAAAAGACTTTCCCCTTATCCTTAAACCGTGACCCCTTGTTCTGGGCTTCCCCAACATCAGGAACTGCAGATACTGGTATAAACTGAAGATGCATCCATCTTGTATGTATACTCTGTTTATAAATCTAAATATTCTATAAACATAAGTAACCTAATAAGTTCAGTATAGGATGGAACTGCAGATACTGGTATAAACTGAAGATAGACACAAATGCTGGAGTAAATCAGCGGGACAGGCAGCATCTCTGGAGAAGGAATGGGTGACGTTTTGGGTCGAGACTGAAGAAGGGTCTCGACCTGAAACGTCACCCATTCCTTCTCTCCAGAGATGCTGCCTGTCCCGCTGAGTTACTCCAGCATTTTGAGTCTATCTAAGCAGTTCAGTTTCAGTTTCAGTTTAGTTTATTGTCACGTGTACCGAGGTGCGGTGAAAAGCTTTCGTTGCGTGCTAACCAGTCAGCAGAAAGACAATACATGATTAGAATCGAGACATTTACAGTGTATAACGTCACCCATTCCTTCGCTCCATACTTGCTGCCTCACCCACTGAGTTTCTCCAGCATTTTTGTCTATCCTCGATTTTTCCAGCAACTGCAGTTCTTTTTTGAACATTTACAGTGATAAGGGAATAACATGTAGTGCAAGGTAAAGCCAGCAAAATCCAATCAAGGATAGTCCGAGGGTCACCAACGAGGTAGATGGTAGTTCAACACCGCTCTCTGGTTGTGGTGGGATGGTTCAGTTGCCTGATAACGGCTGGGAAGAAACTGTCCCTGAATCTGGAGGTGTGCGTTCATACACGTCTAGTAGACCTTTTGCCTGATGGGAGAGGGGGGAAGTTTTTCCGAACTGTCCCTGATCTGTCCCTCGCCATCTCCCACCAGTAAGTGGGATTTATTCATACCGAAGCAAGCAGCTGAAGTGAATAAGTGCCATAGGCTGAAACTGTCTGTTTCTTGCCATAGAGGGAGCACAGAGAAGGTTCACCAGACTGACTCCTGGGATGGCAGGACTTTCATATGAAGAAAGACTGGATAGACTCGGCTTGTACTCGCTAGAATTTAGAAGATTGAGGGGGGATCTTATAGAAACTTACAAAATTCTTAAGGGGTTGGACAGGCTAGATGCAAGAAGATTGTTCCCGATGTTGGGGAAGTCCAGAACAAGGGGTCACAGTTTAAGGATAAGGGGGAAGTCGTTTAGGACTGAGATGAGAATTTATTTTTTCACACAGAGAGTGGTGAATCTGTGGAATTCTCTACCACAGAAAGTAGTTGAGGCCAGTTCATTGGCTATATTTAAGAGGGAGTTAGATGTGGCCCTTGAGGCTAGAGGAATCAGGGGTATGGAGAGAAGGCAGGTACAGGATACTGAGTTGGATGATCAGCCATGATCATATTGAATGGCGGTGCAGGCTCGAAGGGCCAAATGGCCTACTCCTGCACCTATTTTCTATGTTTCTATGTTTAATTGCAAAGAGATTAGATGTTGCTGGGATGGGTGTGGAGTGAACGGGGTCACCATGACCCTGAGTGTGGTGGAGCAGAACGCCTTGTGCTGTGTGCGCCCAACAAGCAGGAGTTTCTCTTCTGCATTTAAATTTGAAAACAGGTTTTTATTTTGTCCTGTAACCTGCGGAATATATTGAATAGTGAAAGGCTTGGATAGAGTGGATGTGGAGAGGATGTGTCCAATTGTGGGAGAGTCTAGGACCAGAGGCCATAGCCTAATGGCCCCCCCGTCTCACGGTACGAGTTCATTCCAAGAGCTCTCCTGAGTTTAAAAAAAAATCAAACTCGTGGTAAGCACGGAGAATGAACGTAGCGGGTACGTCGGAGCTCGGGGACGTCTCTTAGCGGCTCGTAACGCTAACGGCAGGTACTCGGGTAAACTCGCTAACGGCGGGTAAGCTCGGGAAGACTTGTGAAGATTTTTCAACATGTTAAAAAATGTCCACGAGAGCCCCGAGTACTAACGAGCGGCCATTACCGTAAATCTCCGAGTTTGAATCAGGGCAAACTCGGGACGGCTCTTGGAATGAACTCGTACCGTGGGACAGGGCCATAAGAATTAAAGGACGTTCCTTTAGGAAGGAGATGAGGAGAAATTTCTTTAGTCAGAGGGTGGTGAATCTGTGGAATTAATTGCCACAGATGGCTGTGGAGGCCAAGTCAGTGGATGTTTTTAAGGCAGAGATAGATAGATTCTTGGTAGACACAAAATGCTGGAGTATCTCAGCGGGTGAGGCAGCATCTATGGAGAGAAGGAATGGGCGTCGTTTCGAGACCCTTCTTCAGACTGATGTCAGGGAAGGGTGTGGGACAAGGATAGAATGTAGGTGGAGAGACAGTAAGACTCGTGGGAGAACTAGGAAGGGGAAGGAGAGAGAAAGCAAGGGCTATCTGAAGTTGGAGAAGCCAATGTTCATACCGCTGGGGTGTAAACTACCCAAGCAAAATTCTTGATTAGTACAGGTTTCAGGAGTTATGGGGAGAAGGCAGGAGAATGAGGTAAGGAGGAAAATATATCAGCCATGATTGAATGACAGAGTAGAGTTGATGGGCCGAATGGCCTAATTCTGCTCCTGTCCCTTATGAGTTATGCCACCATGACAGGAGGGCAGCAAACATCTGCAACTGTAGCAAGATGTGATCGTGGAGTCAAATACAGCATGGGAACTGGCCTTGCATCCCAGTGAACCCACTCCGACACCCCACTCCACCCTTCATTCATCACATTTTTAATTCTTCCTCACATCATTTCTCCCCAGCCTCGACCGTTCACCATCACGTTCAGAGCAATTTGTAAAGGCCAATTCACCTCCCAACTCGAGCAGGACGGAACTGCAGATGCTGGTTTATGCTGAGAGTACACACACAACACAATGCTGGAGTAACTGAACTGGGTCAGGCAGCATCTCTGGAGAAAAGGGATGGGTTACGTTTCGGGTCGGGTCTGGAGAAGGTTTCTGACCTGAAACGTCACCTATCCCTTTTCTCCAGAGATGTTGCCTGACCCGCTTAGTCACTCCAGCACTTTGTGTCTAACCTACCAACCTTTAGGTCTTTGGGATGTGGGAGGAAAGCAGAGAATTTGGAGGAAACCCACGTAATATTGCTCCTTAGAAAATACTCAAAAATGATGGAGTAAAGGCCCTGTCCCACTTTCACGACCTAATTCACCACCTTTTTTACTCGTGGACATTTTTCATCAGGCTGGAAAATACGCCCCGGCCTACTTGATGCCACGAGTGCCTACGACTAGCATCACAGCCTACCCACGACCTACCTACGACCTTGTGACGACCACGCTGCGAGTATGAGTCAAGGGCAAACTCAGCAGAGGTCGTGAATTAGGTCGTGAAATTGGGACAGGCCCTAAACTCAGCGGGTCAGGCAGCATCTTTGGAGAACATGGATAGGTGACGTTTTGGGTCAGGATCCTTGAAGGAAGCTGCCTGAACCCGCTGAGTTACTCCAGCACTTTGTGTTTTTTTTCTTTCTGTAAAGCATGAATGTGACCTAGAATTCGATATATGATCAGAAAATGGAAGAGAAAGAAAGGATGGATTCAAGGAGATAGAACATGAAATCGTATCTAAAATAAAAAAACAAATTGACGGAGAATATAAAACGGGCCAGTCAGTGTCTGTGGAGAGAGGCTAAGAGGTGATGCTGGAGTAACTCAGCGGGTCAGGCAACATCTCTGGAGAAAAGGAATAGGTGACGTTTCGGGTCGGAGCCAGTCTTCCGGTCCTGGTTTATGGCCTTTTTCCACACTATCTCCAAACTAAACACTCTGCATGACAGGGGTTGTTGTGGGTTAGAGAATGCGGTGAGGAAAGGTTTGGGGGGGTGGGGGGGGGGGGGGTGTTGCCAGAATCTCTAGCGGCAATATGGCGCAGATAGAGTTGCTGCCTGGCAGTGCTGGAGGCCCAGGTTCGATTCCGACTACGGGTGCTTGTCTGTATGGAGTTTGTACGTTCTCCCTGTGACCCGGGTGGGCTTTTTCTCTAAGATCTCCGCTTTCCTCCCACACTCCAAAGACGTACAGGTTTGTAGGTTAATTGGTTTGGTATAAGTGTAAATTGTCCCCGGGGCGTGTAGGATAGTGTTAATGTGCGGGGATCGCTGGTCGGTGCAGACTCGGTGGGCCGAATGGCCTGTTTCCGCTCCTATCTCTAAACTGAACTCTTTCAGGACCAGGGATGAAGTGCCATAGTTTCCCCAAGGTTATTAAAAGTTCATGAAAAGAAAGGTTGAATTGGATAATCCCTGAAATTATGCATGGGAGTTGGAGAATGTGATTAACGTATGACCGACCTTTCTTGGCACTGCTGTTAATTTATTACACTCCTGCTGCTCACTGCGATACTCATTGACTTCATGTTTAGTTTATTGTCACGTGTACTGAGGTACAGTGAAAAGCTTTTGTTGCGTGCTAACCAGTCAGCGGAAAGATTATACATGATTATAATATTGTATAGATGGGCGACTCAATGGTGCAGTGGTAGTTTTGCTGCCCAACATCGCCAGAAACCTGGCTTCAATCCTGACTACGGGTGCTGTCTGCACGGAGTTTGTACATTCTACCCGTGACCGCGCGGGTTTTTTCTGGGATTTCCGGTTTCCTCCCACGCTCCAACGACGTTCAGGTCTGTAGGCTAATTGGTATAATTGTAAATTGTCCGTAGTGTGTGCAGGACAAGATTACAATCGAGCCATCCACAGTGTGCTCATGTATGATAAAGGGAATAACCTCAAGTGCAAGATAAAGTCCAATTAGAGATGGTCTCCAAGGGTCTCCAATGAGGTAGATAGTAGCTCAGGACCACTCTCTAGTTGGTGATGGGAGGGTTCAGTTGCCTGATAACAGCTGGGAAGCAACTGTCCCTGAATCTGGAGGTGTGCGTTCGTTTTCACACTTCTGTACCTCTTGCCTGATGGGAGAGGGGAGAAGAGGGAGTGAGAATAGTGCACAGATACATGATTAAAGTGTGCAACGTCTAGTGCAAGATAAAGTGAGGTGAAGTCTGATTGAAGATAGTCCGAGGATCTGCAGAGAGTTTGATAGTATCTCAGGACCAGTCTCTAGTTGGTGATGGGAGGGTTCCGTTGCCTGATAACAAACAGCTGGGAAGAAACTGTCCCTGAATCTGGAGGAATGCCTTTTCACACTTCTTTACCTCATGTCTGATGGGAGAGGGGAGAAGAGGGAGTGACCGGGGTGAGACTGGTCCTTGATGATGCTGCTGGCTTTGCCGAGGCAGCGTGAGGTGTAGATGGAGTCAATGGAAGGGAGGGTCGGAAGAAGGATTTCGGCCCGAAACGTTGCCTATTTCCTTCACTCCATAGATGCCAGCTGCACCCGCTGAGTTTCTCCAGCACTTTTGTCTACCTTCAATGGAAGGGAGGTTGGTTTGTGTGACGGTCTGGGCTGCGTCCACATAAACAAAGGTCTGACAGTGCGGGGGCTTGTCCTACTTGGCCGGTGCCTCCTGGCCGCAAGGTGGATTGGAGCTCCAATGAGCAGAGGGAGCTCTTCGCAAACGGCATCTGTGCAGCGAAGCCTGAAGCAATGGCAGAAAATGCGAAACAAGGAATGGCAGGCATGTCTTGGAGTAATTCAGTGGGCCAGGCAGCTTCTTTGGAGAACATGGATATGTGATGTTTCGGGTCAGGACCCCCTCTTCAGATCTTCCCCAGAGGGTCCCGACCCGAAACGTCACCATCCATATTCTCCAGAGACGCTGCCTGACCCGCTGAGTCACTCCAGCACTTTGTGTCCTTTTGTGCCAACTCACATCTGCCGTTCCTTGTTTCGAGTTCCAGAATATTCCCACCCTACAGAGTTTGCAGCTTCCGTGCTATAATCTGGGAGAATTATTCCCACTGGGAGGAAAAAATGAAATACCGTTAATGCTGGAAATCTGAAATAATAATCGCAACATGTTCGGCAACCACCAGGGGGCATATGTGGGTTAATGTTGCAGCTCCATCATCTTAAGGATATTTTCGAATGCCTTTTTTTTAGAAAGATGGTGGAAGAATATTTTTGTTTAGTTTCGAGATACAGCGTCAACCGTTGATCACCCGCACTCTAGTTCCATGTCATCCCATTTTCACATCTTACACACTAGAGGCATTTTACAGACCCAATAAACCTACAAACCTGCATTTCTGTGGAATAGACTATAGACGTTAGGTGCAGGAGTAGGCCATTCGGTCCTTCGAGCCAGCATCGCCATTCAATGTGATCATGGCTGATCATCCCCAATCAGTACCCCGTTCCTGCCTTCTCCCCATATCCCCTGACTCCGCTATTTTTAAGAGCCCTATCTAGCTCTCGCTTGAAAGCATCCAGAGAACCGGCCTCCACCGCCCTCTGAGGCAGAGAATTCCACAGACTCACCACTCTCTGTGAGAAAAAGTGTTTCCTCATCTCCGTTCTAAATGGCTTACCCCTTATTCTTAAACTGTGGCCCCTGGTTCTGGACTCCCCCAACATTGGGAGGTGGAACTAGCAGGGGAGATATGACGGGCCGAGCGGTCTCTCCTCACTGTTGTTTGAGTCCATGTGTTTTAAAGCAAATGGTAAGAGAACCCTCCCAGAGGAGGATTTTTTGATGCCTCTTTGGTAGCCAGTGTTCTGGACTCCCCCAACATCGGGAACATGTTTCCTGCCTCTAGCGTGTCCAAACCCTTAACAGTCTTATATGTTTCATGGGAGGAAACCGGAGCACCCGGAGAAAATCCATGCGGTCACGGGGAGAACGTACAAACTGCACACAGGCAGCACCCGAGGTCAGAATTGAACCCGGGTCTCTGGCGCTGTGAGGCAACATCTCTACCACAATGCCACCGAGCTGCCCGATGATTGCATATTAGTTTCATTTTGGAATTCAAACGGTGAAAGAAAGATCCAAATATTCAGGACTGAAGAATAATTAATTGGCCACTGTCAATTTGACCCAAGTGCGTGAATGAATCTTTTGAAATTTTTTCAAAAAGACATTTGAACAAGGGGGTAGTTTGGCGAGAGGCAACACCATGGTAACAGGCCCTCCTGTTCTCCGAGTCTATGCTGACCATTGCATGAGCTCTGCTTTATCCCACTTTCTCATTCACTCCTGACTCTCTCGGGGCAATTTACCGCGACCAGTGACTTCCAATCCCTTGGGTCTAGAGGCAGGAAACATGTTCCCCATGTTGGGGGAGTCCAGAACCAGGGGCCACAGTTTAAGAATAAGGGATAAGCCATTTAGAACGGAGATGAGGAAACACCTTTTCACCTTGAGCGTTGTGAGTCTGTGGAATTCTCTGCCTCAGAGGGCGGTGGAGGCAGGTTCTCTGGATACGTTCAACAGAGAGCTGGATAGGGCTCTGAAAGATAGCGGAGTCAGGAGATATGGGGAGAAGGCAGGAACGGGGTACTGATTGGGGATGATCAGCCATGATCACATTGAACGGCGGTGCTGGCTCGAAGGGCCGAATGGCCTACTCTCCTGCACCTATTGTCTATTGTCTCTTGACTCTGGGATGTTGGAGAAACCACACAGGCGGTCACGGGGAGAATGTGCAAACTCTGTATCGACAGCACTCAAGGTCAGTGTCCAACCTGGGTCTCTGGCGCAGTTCTCTGAAGCTGTTGTTAGCAGCTCTGGGCTGAGACACAGTGCCTCCCTGAAGTGCAAGGGAAATCAAGACTAACGCCAAAAATTTGCTGTAGTTATATTAAAAGAACAAGAGATGGATAACGTTGGATGTAAAAATGTGTAGGAAGGGACTGCTGATGCTGGTTTATACCGAAGATAGACACAAAACACTGGAGTCGTGTTTCCCTCTCCCCATGACTCTCAGTCTGAAGAAGGGTCTCGACCCGAAACGTCACCCATTCCATCTCTCCAGCGACGCTCCCTGTCCCGCTGGGTTACTCCAGCTTTGGATGTAAAAATATGGAAATGGGAGCCGTGCAGAGCAATCGCTCTCCGTTTTTGTCTGTGGTATTTCAGAGTATCTGGGTCATTGGTGGGAATGTTGGGGGGGGGGGGAGACTCAGTGGCCGTTTCTGCACTCTGACTCCACGAAGGAAAAGGGTGGAACTAGCAGGGGAGATATGACGGGCCGAGCCGTCTCTCCCTCACTGTTGTTTGAGTCCATGCGTTCTAATGCCAGCGGTAAGGGAACCCGCCAGAGGAGGATGTTTTGATGCCTCTCTGGTAGCCAGTGTTCACTGAGTGAGGTCTCATCGACTTGTCTTGCAACAGGCCGGTCACCGCGGGTGGGACGGGAAGAGAAGCGACCTCCTCCCATCGGCTAGACGAAGAATCGAGAACGAGTACGGTCTACCCCAGGAAATTCCAGCAGAAGGAGGTTAGTCACAGTTGGCGCTTCAGCCCCTACTGACTGCGGGGGGGGGGGGATCCAAGACGGGATGAGATTTAACTAATTTTTCGCCCTCCATCATCGCAGTGAGGAGTGTGGAGGAGTCACTGTGGTGGATGTTTATGTTAAAATGTATTTGGTTTGTTCTGGTGCTTTTTATTGGTATGACTGTATGGCAGATCAAATTCCTCGTATGTTGCAAAACACACTTGGCTGGTAAAGTACGATTATGATGCAAACCAGGTGCCGTTCCTCCAGTTTGTTGGATTAGCGGTGGGATGTGTTTTAGGGAATAAGAATGAAAGACAGACACCTCATTGATGATTCAACTTGAATCCATTTTATTGAAACGTTACCGAATAGTGGGCGGCCCGGATAGAGTGGATGTGGAGAGGATGTTTCCACTCGTGGGAGAGTCTAGCACCG
This sequence comes from Okamejei kenojei, assembly GCA_035221665.1. Classification (NCBI taxonomy): domain Eukaryota; kingdom Metazoa; phylum Chordata; class Chondrichthyes; order Rajiformes; family Rajidae; genus Okamejei; species Okamejei kenojei. The sequence continues at coordinate 6,501,324 of CM069167.1, forward strand.
GAGGTCATTAGCCTCAGAATTAAAGGATGTTCGTTTTGGAAGGCGATGAGGAGGAATTTCTTCAGCTAGAGGGTGGTGAATCTGTGGAATTCTTTGCCACAGAAGAGTGAGGAGGCCAAGTCAATCAATGGATATTTTTTAAGGCAGAGATAGATAGATTCTTGATTAGTACGGGTGTCGGGGGCTGTGGGCAGAAGGCAGGAGAGTGAGATTGGGAGGGAGAGATAGATTAGCCGTGATTGAATGGCGGAGCAGACTCGATGGGCTGAATGGCCTAATTCTGCCCCTATGACTTATGACCTGTTGATGTTCCCTTCTAGACGGAACGAGAAATCCCTCAGCAGCCTTTCTCCAGCCTGTTGAAGAGCAAAATGCGAGATCCTCCCACCAGTTCTAAGTACGACAGGGTAAGTTCAATGCGTGGCGGAGGTGTCCTCCGGGTGTGGTCTAGCGTCTGGACGACACGCTCATCTCCTCGGCGGCACGGCATGTAGAGCTGCCGCCTCACAGCGCCAGAGACAGCGGGTTCCATCCTGACCTCGATTGCTCTCTGTGTGGAGTTTGCATGCTCTCCCCGTGACCGCGTGGGTTTCCTCCGGGTGCTCCGGCTTCCCCCCCCTTCCCATCCCAGGTTAATTGTCCTCTGCAAATTGCCCCCTGGGGGGGGGGGGGATGAGAACGTGAGATAGCATGGAACTAGTGTGGACAGAAGGGCAGTGTGAACTGAGTGTTTCCATGCTGTACCTCTAAACGAAAGATTGGTTTGAATTTTATCTGTAAACTAAACTAGGTCAAGTCAAAAATTGAAGTAGCATTCCAATATTCCTGGAGACACCACTTAATTATCCCTGGTGTCAGGTTCCAAATCGCAGCCAACTCATAATCCTACCTCAGATTCTGTCCATTTGTAATAACAATAACCCTGGGTTATCTAAGTACATAGCAACATCGCGCACTCTCTTAACCACCATTTTAAGGCATCTACACTCATCTGCATTCATTCTAATTTAGGCAGAGAAGTGTTCTTTGAGAAGTGTTCTTCCAAAGGACACTGTGTGAGGTAAAAAGGGAAGGAGAAAAGATGGGGGTGACTTACATCAGGAATAGGTAAAAAAAAAAAGAGAACGTGTAGCTTCATTGTCCTCTGTTAAAGCGGCCCAGCGTGTCGGGAGTTGATGCAGAATAGTGATAATAGAGAGCTGGTGTGAACGGGTGATCGATGGTCGGCGTGGACTCGGTAGGCCGAAGGGCCTGTTTCCACGCTGTATCTCTAAACTAAACCAAACCAAACTAAGAATCAGGCACTGTGTGCGCAGGAGGCAATTGAAAAAGGATGGGAAGGATCATAACATGGCTTTGATGCAATTGATTGCTAACTTTTAGTAAGTAAGTCGCTAAAAGCCTTCCCTCCATTGATGAACTGTACGCTGCAAGGGCCAGGAAGTGAGCGGGCAAGACCATCTCTGACCCCTCTCACCCTGGCCACAAACTCTTTGAATCACTTCCCTCTGGAAGGCGACTCCGGACTGTCAAAGCTGCCACAGCCAGACACTAAAAACAGTTTTTATCCACGAGTAGTTGCTCTACTCAACAGCCAAAAAATCTGTAGCCTCCCTTTGATCTGGTATTTTGTTGGTTCACATGCTTGATCAATGGTGTTTTATCATTAATGTTTTTTTATTATGAATGTTTAGTGTTTTCTGAGTCATTCGTAACTGTCACTGTATGTCATGTTGTTACTTGTGGGCGGAGCACCAAGGCAAATTCCTTGGAAGTGAATATACTTGGCCAATAAACGTACTTACTTAATTACTTACATATTTGAAGGATTAATGTTTACTTGCAGCCTGATCGAGGCCTCACAAAACAGGTCTCCTCATTCTCGATGTCCGGCAAAGACAAACATCGATACCTAACTCAGCAACACGATAAGGTAATTAATATTTGTAATTCTTGTTTACTTGCGGCCGTTATCAGTACTGATCTGGTTGCCGTGACGCTGATCACGGTGTTTGCATTTACTATTAGTTTATGGATACAGCACTGAAGAACGGGCTGTTCGGCCCACCGAGTCCGTCCGTGTGGTCAGAGGGAGAACGTGCAGACTTCCACACCGACGGCATCCGAGGTCAGGATCGAGCCCAGTGCCGTGAGGCAGCAGCTCTCTCAGCCGCGCCACCGTGCCACCCCTAACCTGACCCTCTCTTGCTGCCATCCTCCTCCTCCAATTATTTCCCCTGCAGTTTATAGGGTGGCGCAGGGGTAGAGTTGCTGCCTCTCGGCGCCAGAGACCCGGGTTCAATCCTGACTACGAAGTTGTGACTGCGTGGGTTTTCTCCGGGTGCTCCGGTTTCCTCCAAACGTGCACGTTTGTAGGTTAATTGGCCTCTGTAAATTGTCCCTAGTGTGTGGGATTGAACTAGTGTACGAGATCGCTGGTCGGCACGGCTCAGTGGTCCGAACGGCCTGTTTCCAGACTTTATCTCTAAACTAAATTTTTCCCAGGGTGGAGATGTTTAACACTAGAGGGCACAGCTATAAGGTGAGAGGAGGTAAATTTAATGTAGATGTGCGGGGCGTTTCTTTTACACACACAGAGTGGTGAGTGCCTGGAACACATTGCCAGCGGTGTGGTGGAGACAGCTTCAATAAAGGTGTTGAAGAGGCTTTTAGATAGGCCTCTTCAGGTTGAAATGTAGGGAATAGAGAGATATGGATCAAGTGCAGGCAGATGAGCTCAGTTTCATTACTTTCCCCTGCAACCGCAGGAGATGCAACACCTGTCCCTTTACCTCCCCCCTCGACCCCATCCAAGGACCCAAACGGTCTTTCCAGGTGAGGCAGAGGTTCACTTGCACCTCCTCCAACCTCATCGACTGTATCCGCTGTTCCAGGTGACAACTTCTCTACGTCGGCGAGACCAAGCGCAGGCTCGGTGATCGTTTCGCTGAACACCTCCGCTTAGTCCTTCCCTCCAGAGATGCTGCCTCACCCACTGAGTTACTCCAGCATTTTGTGTCTACCTTCGATTTTATCCAACATCTGCAGTTCTTTCTTACTCATTAGGCATCATGTTCGGTACAGACATTGTGGGCTGAAGGGCCTGTTCCTGTGCTATACATCTGTAGCAGTCGTTAGGAGGAACCTGCTGTGTGCAAATTGGCTTCTGTGAGTCCTGGTGCCTGCTCCGACAGGACTATTTCACTGACAGTAAAGAAATTCAAGGCTGTGAAAGGCATGATACTTTTCATTTAAAAGTCAAACAAATTCCCTTCACAGTTTAGATCGAAGGTAGACACAAAATGGCGGAGTAACTCATCGGGACAGGCAGCAACTCTGGAGAGAAGGTTTGGTGACGTTTCGGGCCGAGATCCTTCTGAAGAGGGGCGTCGACCCAGAACTTCACCCATTCCTTCCCTCCAGAGATGCTGCCTGTCCCGCTGAGTTACTCCAGCATTTTATGTCCATCTTCGGTGTAAACCAGCATCTGTGAACCGCCAACCTTCCTACACATGTGTTCTCCAGAAGGTTGAACCAGTGGATCTAATACATGGGATATTCTCCCCAAACCTCCCGCTGTTGTTTAAAACTGTACCCCTTGTTTTTTTTTTCTCTTCAGGTGGATACAAAGACCTACTCGCACAAAGATGAAGTGAAGATGTGCACTAAATGTTCCCGTGTTGCTTCAGACACTAACAAGGTTTGTTTTCTGCTGAGAAACACAAGAAGGTTGTCTTCTTCTTCTGTCGTTTGTCTTTTCGACCTGCAGCTCCGTTGAGGCGAACCAGGCCAACGTGTCATCGTCCAGGTCAATCAGACCTCGTTCACCATTTGGTGGCCGGTGTTTGGGGCAACTGGTGACTCTGTGCTCCACTGTCTGTGTTGGGTCCCCACACTCGCAGGAGGAGCCCGCTGTCCACGAGGCCCCACCTCTTCATCGCTACTCCGTAGCGTCCGACGCCTGTCCTCAAGCGGTTGAGGGTTGTCCACTGCTTTCGGGGCAGGTCCTGGCCAGGGACGTTGTCCAAGAAGGTTGTCCAATGGACTTGATAATAAGGAGGTACAGTAGCTGGTGTAGTACTGGTCCTCCACCATTGGTTCCAGAGCCTTGACGTGTTATTCGTTTTGCCGGACAAACAGAGGTCGTGGCCTTGGGGGGGGGGGGGGGGGGCGAGATACTGGCCCGCAAAGTCGACAATTGGAACATATCTGCCGGCTCCGGCCTCTCCAGAGTTCCAGAGCCCCCGCAGATAGACACAAAAACGCTGGAGTAACTCGGCGGGACAGGCAGCATCTCTGGAGAGAGGAAATGGGTGACGTTTCGGGTCGAGACCCTTCTTCAGACCGAGAGTCAGGGGAAAGGGAAACGAGAGATACAGGCGGTGATGTGGAGAGATTTGGAGCAAATGAATGAAAGATATGCGAAAAAGTAACGATGATAAAGGAAACGGGCCGCTGTTGGCTGTGTGCCAGGTGAGAACGAGTACAAGTCCAGAGCCCCAGCCGCGGGGGGCAAATTCAACATGCCGATCGTCCATGGAAGTCCCGATGAGGACGAGATCGGCCGCCACACCTGGCCTAGGCACCAGATTTTCCTGAAATCGGTGGTGGACCTGTACGGGGATTGCCAGCTGCTTCGGTCAGGCAAACGCCACCGTTGCCATGCTGTGAGAGGATGAGAAGGAGTTTCTTCCCAGAGGCCATGAGGACTGTAAACTCCTATCTCACCGCGGACTAACTTACTGTACCACTCTACTGTTGTGTGGTGTCTTTTTAAATTGCTGTTTTCTTTTCTCCCACAAATATGTAATTCCATTCTGTTTTGTAGTTTTTTTTTGCACAATCCACGAGCATTGCCACTTGTCATTTCACTGCACATCTCGTATGCGTATGTGACGAATAAACTTGACTTGACTTGACATTTTTAGCCCTGAGTCTCCAGGACACTGACATCAGTGTAAAAACGAGTTTAAAAATAAAAGGTTCATCGGCTCCCCCTGTGACTGTGTGGGTTTCCTGACCTGCTTGTCACAGGTTGATCACCAAGTTTTTGATACCATCTGGCTTCAGTTTGATCAGACACTTGGCAATATCGCAAGCTCTGTCCTGCCCCCCCCCTGTGTAAACCTGTCTTTGTTTTATTTTTCTAGGCAGATAGAAAGTTTTCAAAAGAAGACTTGAGTTCTTATACTGGGTATCTGCAGTCTGCCGCCAAGGTTGGTGTTTATACAATGGATACACAAACGCTTTGAAATCTGATCCATAAAACTATGCTTATAACCCTCACCTTATTATCCCCAGGGTGACACGGTGGGCAACGCTGGTGGAGCTGCTGCCTCACAGCGCCAGAGACCCAGGTTCAATCCTGACCTCGAGTGCTGTCTGTGTGGAGTCTGCACGTTCTCCCTGTGACCGCAATGGGTGGTCCAGTTTTCTGCAATATCTCAAAGACGTGCAGGCTTGTAGGTTAATTGGCCTCCGCTAATTGACACCAGTGTGTTGAGTGTGGGATAACACAGAACTGGTGTGCGGGTGAACCTGAACTAAACCTCCTCTGATATTACTTCCATTCACTGTGCAAAACTCCTCATTGCCGTTCCATTGAATGCAATCTGTGCTAACTATTGTTTAACCTGATCTAGGAGCTACTCCTGAGTGAGTCAGAGTAGACTGTCCTTTTATTCATCTTAGTTAATATTAATTTAGTCATCATTCTGTGGAACTGATTTTCAGTTACTTTTGTAGAAACAAACGTCTTATGATATCTGAAACTTTGCTTTCTTGCAAGAATTAAATTGAAAGTAATTTGGAGTCTTGAGTTGAACAAGTAATTTGTTGTCTTGTGCTGGAGTAACCCAACAAGCCAGGAGGTATCAGGGGTGAGAATGGACTGGCGATGTGTTGGCCTGGGTCTCTTCTTCAAACTGGAAGGTCACCTCTCTATTCCCTCCACAGATGCAGGCTGACCTGCTGAGTTACTCCAGCACTTTGTGTTTTTTTTTTCTTTTTTTTTTGGAGGAAAGGAAAGGAGAAAAAGCAAGAAAGAGAAAAAGTGAAATATGCAAAGTTAGAACCCCCTAGACTACCAAAGTGGTGTAGCCAAAGAGTGCTTAGAAGAAAGAAAGAAGAGAGGAATAAAAAAAAAAATTAAATGGACAAAAAGAAAAAGAGAAATGAAAGTGGTGATATACCTGCCTCTCGTCCCCCCCCCCCCCCCCCCCCCCCCGCCCACCTCACCCAACCTGTAATTAGATTTAAATCCAAAGTTGTGTTGCACCATACTATCCTTGTAATAAATCAGTGTAGGGTGTCCATGTCTTGGAGAAATGGTCTGGTTTTTCTGCCAAGACAAGTCTAATATTTTCAAGATGTAGTGTCTCGGACATGACCCGCTGAGTTACTCCAGCATTTTGTGTCTATCTTCAGTTTAAACCAGGTCCTTCCAACACATAGCGCCAACACCTAGGTTCTCCCCAAGATAGACACAAAATGCTGGAGTAACTTAGCGGGACAGGCAGCATCTCTGGAGAAAAATCAATGGGTGATGTTTCGGGTTGAGACCCTTCTTCAGGCTGCCTTCTTCTTCAGGTTCCCCTCAGTCCCATGCCATGGTTGGACTCACGGACTAGAGTGTGCCTTGACTTAGAACTGTTTGAAACGCCCAGAGTTATCATTGTTACTTTTTTGCAATCTCTTTCATTCATTGTTCTTTATCTCTCTACATAATTTATATATATAGGGAAAAGGGTAACAAGATAAATATATACATACATACACACACACACACACATATATATATATATATGTATATATATGTTCTTGTTTCCCTTTTCCCCAACTAGTCTGAAGAAGGGTCTCGACATGAAACATCACCCATTCCTTCTCTCCAAAGATGCTGCCTGTCCTGCAGAGTTACACCAGCTTTTTGTGACTATCTTCAGAGTTTTAATTTGTGACTCTCTTTCATTCAGGTGGCTAGTAGCTTCGCCGAGAGGACTCCACACCCAGCATATGTACGGGCTTTCTCCAGGAGTGATCGGGTCAGTACAGTCGCCCTCCATCTTGTTTTAAATGTGTCTCCCAGTGCAGGGAAATATGTCTTCCTTTTATATAGTGTCTGCTGTTCACATTATGTCTCGCACTGCACTGCAAGCCCAATGAATCACATCTGTTTAGTTTAGTTTTTTGTTTAGAGATTCAGCGTACAAACAGGCCCTTCAGCCCACTGAGTCCTTGCCGACCATCCATCACCCATTCGCACTAATTCTAAGATTACGGAGAATAGGTTTGTCAAGGAGGACTCTCTCAAACATCTACAGGTGCACAGTAGAGAGCTTGCCGACCGGTTGCATCATGGGTTGGTTCGGCAATCTGAGCGTCCAGGAGCGTAAAAGGCTGCAGAAAGTTGTAAACACTGCCCAGTCCATCATCGGCTCTGACCTCCCTACCATCGAGGGGATCTATCGCAGTCGCTGCCTCAAGGACCCACACCACCCTGGCCACACACTCATCTCCCCGCTACCTTCAGGTAGAAGGTACAGGGGCCTGAATCTGCAATATCCAGGTTCAGGAATAGCTACTTCCCCACAGCCATCAGACTATTAAACACAACTCAAACAAAATGATCATTAATAGCCCATTGCACTTTATCTGTTTATTTATGTGTGTGTGTGTGTGTGGATAGATGGATGGATAGGATAGATAGATAGATAGATAAATAGATAGATAGATAGATAGATAGATAGATAGATAGATAGATAGATACATTCATTCATTCATTCATTCATTCATTCATTCTATGGTATATGGACACACTGATCTGTTCTGTATTTATGCCAACAATATTCTGTTGTGATGCAGCAAGCAAGAATTTCATTGTCCTATCTGGGACACATGACAATAAACTTACTTGACTTGACTTGTAAGAAAGAACTGCAGATGCTGGTTTAAATCGAAGGTAGATTCCTCTCCCCTGACTCAGTCTGAAGAAGGGTCTCGACCCGAAACGTCACCCATTCCATCTCTCCAGAGATGCTGAGTTACTCCAGCTTTTTGTGTCTCTCCTCTGACAACTCCTTGTATATATCCCACCACCCTCTGTGTGAAGAAGTTGTCCCTCAGGTTCCTATTAAATCTTTCCTCTCCCACCTTAAACCTATGTCCTCTGGTTCTTGATTCCTTATCTCTGTGTTTGCCTGTTGGGCAGGTTAGTCAGGTTCTAACCTGTCCAACCTCAAGAACTTCAGGTACTATTGCAACGTTTAAAGGGCCTGTCCCACTTCGCCGTCATTTGCGTGTAATTTAAGCGTCACGACGCACGTGCATGGTGACATAGTCAGTGACGAGCGGTTCGCGCGCCATCTGTGTGACACGCAAATGGCGGCCAAGTGGGTTAGGCTCTCGTAAAACATTTAGACAGGTACATGGATAGGACCGGTTTAGAGGGGTATGGGCCAAACACTGGCAGGTGGGACTAGTGTAGATGGGACATGTTGGTCAGTGAGGGCAGGTTAGGCCGAAGGGCCTGTTTCCACGCTGTAAGACTCTTGACTCTTAGTTGTCTTTGCAATTCCTTCACCATCTTCTCTGCAACCATAAACTAACTTTCCCAGTTCAAACGAGGGGTTTCAGATCTGAAAGGTTAACCCGTTTTCTCCACAGATGCTGCCTGACCTGCCGAGTGTTTCCAGCATTTTGTTTTTATTTCAGATTTCCTCTCATCTGCAGTCCTTTTGTACTTTTAATTTCCAATGTTTTCCATGTTTAATATTTTAAATTTCCAATTGTCTGCCTTTCAGGTTGATGCAGGCATTTCCTCATTAGAAGAACAGAAACCATACACTGGGTACCTAACCAGAAGTGATTGGGTCAGTATCTTGATTTTGTTTCTTGAATTAAACTTGTCTTTTATTGCCAGAGAAAGATCTTCCCTGTTCTTTCCTTTGGAGATGTAACATGGCCGGCGAGTGCACGTTGAACATCGATTACCCACTCACCCTAGTTCTATGTTATCCCACTTTGGCATCCTCTCCCCTTAGAGGCAATTTTACAGATGCCAATTTACCTACAAACTAGGAAAGGGTGTCGGAGGAAACCGGAGCGCACCCAAGTGGTCACAAGGAGAACGTGCAAACTCCACACAGACAGCAACCGAGGTCAGGATCGAACCACTGTGCTGCCCAAATACCTTCCAAACAGCACCTATAAAATCGCCACCTGTTGTTTTGCAGCCTCAATGGTGCAGAGTTGCTGCCTTACAGCGCCAGAGGCCCGAGTTCGATCCTGACTACGGGTGTTGCCTGTACGCTCTCCCTGTGACCGCGTGGGTTTTCTCCAGGTGCTCCGGTTGCCTCCCACACTCCAAAGACATGCAGGTTTGCAGGTTAATTGGCTTCTGTACATTGCCCCTAGTGTGTAGGATCGAGGTAGTATACGGGTGATCGTTGGTTGGCGCGGACTGGGTGGGCCGAAGGGCCTGTTGTATCTCTAAACTAAATTGAAATATATTGAAGTGTAATTGTTGTAATGCAGCAAACCTGGGTGCTGAATTGTTGGTAGTCAGGCTATCGTTAATCATATGACTGGACTTAATTTTGCACTAAACGTTTTTCCCTTAATCCTGTATCTGTAAACTGTGGATGGCTCGATTGTAATCATATACAGTATTTCCGCAGACTGGTTAGCAGGCAAAAAAAAGCTTTTCACTGTACCTCGGTACATGTGACAATAACTTCAACTCAAGTGCTGGAGTATCTCACCTTGTCAGGCAGCATCCCTGGAGAACATGGATAGGTGACGGAGCCCTTATGGATTAGGGGGTAGTGGCGACAGGGAGAGTTTGGACAGACTTGGATTGTTTTCTCTGGCACGCTGGAAGGTCACCTATCCTTGGTCTCCAGAGGCGCTGCCTGACCCACTGGGTTACTCCAGCACTTTGTGTCCTCCTCTGTAAACCGGCGTCTGCGGGTCCTTGTTTCTCTGTCTTTAAACACAAGACAGATGCTCACCTCATCCCACACATCACTTGTTTGCCCTTCTGCCCTCAGGTCCATCAACTCACACACCACAAGATTAACAAACAGTTTCTACCATCACCACTCTGAGCTCTGCACTGAACACACAGCCCCACAGCCAATATTTGGTACTGCCACAACACTATACTGTGAAATATCGCACATTCTGACTTGACAACGTTTTTCTTGCCGTTTTTGTTGTTTCCAATGTCGTCATTATTTATCTGTTACGTTGGAGCTCCGCTTAGGCAGTGCGCCTCGAATTGTGCTGTATGTATTTACAATGACAATAAAGTATATTATTATTATAGAAATTGCTGTGGGGGGAGCAGGACCATCGGGAAGATTGCATGAAACAAATGCAATCATCTGGACCAAGGCTAGTGTGGAAGTTAAAAGATTTAAAAATGGATACAGCTAAAATTAAAGACAGGCTATTACTTTTCTCCTAATTAATTGCAAAGCCAGCAGGAAGCTCTTACAAGGCAAACAAAGATGTTGATGTACCTTTTTCCAATAACAAACGAGATAACAAGTACAGCTTCATGAATGTCTCCTCTATAATATAAACATTTAGAGGAGGTTCAGACTCTTGGCACTAACCCTTGCTCTATAAGATTATAATGTGCAACATAAGTAGAAAAAAACAAAATGCTTGTTCTGCAGAAAAATAGCCTTCTCATATAACCATATATGGATAACCCTTCCTCTGTCAGAAGAACCTGTCAATCTTAAGGATCTGTCAATCTTAAGAAGCAAGAGGCTCTGGAGATAAGGTTTTGCTGAATCATTGATTATTAGAGTATATATATATGTACTTAAATCACTGCCCCTTAGTGTGGGGATGAGAACTCTATATAGTCTGTAATCTACCTGGCGACATAAAGATTGAACTGCTTGATCACTGATTTCATTTGCGTTTTTGTCTGTTTAAGAACCTTTGAACCACAGCACTAGGATCTAGATTTTCCTACTGTGGAGATGGGTGGCATGGACCCGTTGCAGTCGCTGGTTTTCCCTCTGAAGGGATTGCTTCTTCTGCAACTCCGTAGCCTGTACGAAGCCAGACATTAACTCAGACCCATCATTGTCTCTCATCTAGGTGCCTCTCAAGCTCAACTCAATAGAAGAATCAAGCTCTTGCGTAGGATATCACAAGACTTCCCTGGTAGGCAAAAAGATCAGGAGTTCCAGCTTACAGCAGGTGTGTCCACTGTGAGCAAAAAACCGGTGGTTTAGAACGTAGACCGTAGAGCAGTGCAGGACAGGACACTCCCTTCGGCCCACAATGTATGTGCCAATAAGAGTTTGCACGTTCTCCCTGTGCCACGTGGGTTTTCTCCGGGTGCTCCCATTTCCTCCCACATTCCAAAGACGTGCAGGTTTGTCGGACAATTGGCTTCTGTAAATTGTCGCGAGTGTGCAGGAGGGATTCTAGTGGGCGGGCGATCGTCGGTTGGCGAGGACCCGGCGGGCTGGCAGGGCCTGTTTTCGCGCTGCGTCTCGCAAACTGGAGGATGTAGGTTGTGAACGACGGGTCGGACCTCGGGTTGTGAGGTGCCTTTGTTTCAATTTCCCGCACAGGCCGAGAGAGGATTCTCAACCAGGGGCAGCTCCGCCACACCAAACAAAGATGTCTACCCCCAGACAGCTGACAAGCACGAGAAGGTAAGTGGGTGACCTTGGGCAGTGGGCGATGCTGATGAATCTACCCAACCTCTCCACCTGTAGCGGAAACCCTCTAATCTGGGCAGCATTGGGCTCTGCACTCTCTCGAAAGCCTCAGCATCTTTCCTGTAACGGGGCCACCAGAACCAATGCGACCCAACCAACGTCTTATAAAACTGCATCATGACTTCCTGAAGGGCCTGACCCACTTGGCGATATTTTTCGGTGACTGCCGGCGTCATTGACTGACGTAGAATTTAGAAGATTGAGGGGGGGATCTTATACAAACTTACAACATTTTTAAGGGGTTGGACAGGCTAGATGCAGGAAGATTGTTCCCGATGTTGGGGAAGTGCAGAACAAGGGGTCACAGTTTAAGGATAAGGGGGAAGTCTTTTAGGACCGAGATGAGAAGAAAAAAAAATTCACACAGAGAGTGGTGAATCTGTGGAATTCTCTGCCACAGAAAATAGTTGAGGCCTGATCATTGGCTATATTTAAGAGGGAGTTAGATGTGGCCCTTGAGGCTAAAGGGATCAGAGGGTATGGAGAGAAGGCAGGTCTCAAAATCCAGCGGCGACAAAAAAAAATGTTGCGACACTTGAGGAGACACCACACGTCAATACGTCGTCTCGCCGCGACTTTTTCGGTGGCCTGATACATCAGTCGCCGAGAAAATCGAATAGTGCGACAGGCCCTTGACTCTTATACTCAATGACCCTGGCAATGACGGCAAACATACCGTACGCCTTCTTCACCACCCTTTCCACTTGTTTTTCCGTCTTCAGTGAGCTATGAAGTTGGACTCCAAGATCCCGCTGCACATCAATGGTGTTGAGGGTCTTGCCTTGAACTGCATGCTGGCCCCTTGCGTTCAACCTCCCGAAATGCGACACCTCACACTTGCTTGTATTAAACTTCACCTGCCTTTTCTCCGCCCATTTCTGCACCCGATCTATATCCCACAGTGTCGTTTCCTCACTGTCTGCACCGACGCCAATTTGGTATGGTCCCGACCCAAAACGTCATTTATCCATCTTCTCCAGAGATGGCTGTCTGTACCGGCTGAATTACTCCGTACAGATCTGGAGCTTTCTCCATCTGGAAGGCTGCCTGTACGTCATTGATCTTTTACCTTCCAGGAAGGTCTTTGTGTCTATATTCAAGAGAGAGCACACATTCAAGAGAGAGTTAGATTTAGCTCTTAGGACAAACTGAATCAAGGGATATGGGGAAAAAGCAGGAACAGGGTACAGATTTTAGATGATCAGCCACAATCATGTTGAATGGTGGTGCTGGCTCAAAGGGCCGAATGGCCTACTCCTGCACCTATTTTTCTACGTTTTTTCTATGTTTCATTGGTAGTTTGGTGGGTTGGTTGACTTTGCTGCAAAGATAGACCTTTGGAGCTTATTAGTCTTTTCAAGAGTCTGATAACGGAAGAAGCTGTTCCTGACTCTGGTGATGTGAATGTTAAAGCATTTGGATCCTCTGCCTGACAGAAGAGGGAATGACAAGTCTTTCATTATGTTGGCTGCTTTCCGGGGGGGGGGGGGGGGGGGAATGATTGTGTGTGTGTGTGTGTGTCTACATCCACAAATCTCTCGTGGTCTTGGGCAAAGCAGATGCCAATGGAAGCTGATGCGTTGAATGCGGATGTGAACCCTGTTTGTGGGGGGGATGAGGGGGTGCCGAGCCTGGAGGGGTGGGTGGAGAAGGTTAAGCCAATAAGCCTCAGTCAATTCGGACCCTTGTGCTCCTTTTGTTCCGCGTCAGACCGAGAGAGGATTTGCGGATTGGCCCACTTCCAACTCGTTGCACAAAGATCTCCGGCAACAGGCGGCCAACAAGGACAGTAAGGTGAGGTGGTTTTAGACAATAGACAATAGACAACAGGTGCAGGAGTAGAGGCCATTTGGCCCTTCGAGCCAGCACCACCATTCAATGTGATCATGGCTGATCATCCCCAATCAGTGCCCCGTTCCTGCCTTCTCCCCATATCCCCTGACTCCGCTATCTTTAAGACCCCTATCTAGCTCTCTCTTGAAAGCATCCAGAGAACCTGCCTCCACCGCCCTCTGAGGCAGAGAATTCCACAGACTCGCCACTATGAGAAAAAATGTTTCCTCGTCTCCGTTCTAAATGGCTTACCCCTTATTCTTATTCTGGACTCCCCCAACAGCAGGAACATGTTTCCTGCCATTAGCGTGTCCAAGCCCTTAACAATCTGTTGTCCTTGCCTCTGAGCCCGTGAGATGATGCTGATGTTGCCCCTAGGGCGAGGGCCGGTCCTGTGGTGGTGATGGATCGGGACCTGCCGGCGGGGGAAGGGGGGAAACCGCGGGTCGCTTGCACCACGGCTGCTGAGGGAACGTTGATGCAAACGTTCACACCTGTTCACACCTGCGGTGAAGGTGCTGGAGATCCCGTGGCTCCCACGTGTCAGTTTCCCGCCTTCTCACGGGAAACTCACGACAGCGGTGGGGGGGGGGGGGCAAGGTCAGAAACGAGGTTTCGGATACTCCACAGCGTTTTATTAGAGTGAGCTGTGGGCATCTCTTCCTGAACCTCCCCCCCTCATCCTCATCCTTCCCCCCACCCCATCCTCCCCCCCCTCATTCTCTCCCTCCCTTCTCAAACCCCAACCGCCCTCCTCATCCCCCCTCCTCATCCTTCTCAACCCCTCCCCCCCACTTCCTTCCTCCCCCCCCTCATCCTCCCCCTCACCCTTCTCAACCCCCCCCCCCTTATCCTTCCCTCTTCTCCTAGACATCCCAGACTCTTTCCCCCACCCTCCTCCCCCTGTTCACCCGCACCCTCCCCTCTCTCTCCTCCCTAGTCCTCCTCCCCCCCCCCCCCCATCGCTCTCACCTCCCCATCCTTCCCTCTCATCCCCCACCCCTCCTCCCTGATGCTCCCCACTCCCACATCCCAGTCCTCCCACCCTCTCTCCACCCGCACGTCTTATCCCCAACCTCCTGATCAGAGAATTCCTTCTGCTGCTCACTCCGGCATAACGCCGCAGTTTCCCAAACACCGCTTTGCCCCCTCTCTGCCTGCCGCTGCTGCAGCTGTGCCGTTGGCTCGAGCCTCTCTGGAGGAGGCAGGAGGTGTTCACGCTCCCGGGAGCTGCAAGGAGCGACGAGGTGACAGCAGCTTTTGGCTCTTGGTCTTTTGCAAGAGCTTCAGTTTTATTTTCCATTCTCCCCCCCACGCAGACTGACAGAGGAGTCTCGCTGAGGAGCAAAGATGTCTACCCACAGACCACCACCAGGCTTGAGAAGGTACCGACTGTAGCTGTCCTTGAGATGTGGGGGGAACTGCCAGGCTGCATGGGTTCCCTCTTCTGAGCTCCCCTCAGATCATAAGACATATGATACAGTAGACGTTATACATCCCAGGAGGGGAGTTGGTCTCTCAACAGTCATAAAAACACAACACGATACATGAAACATGGAATTAAAGTGACGAGTGGAAAATCCAGGAGAGGAGGATGGGCAAAGATTGGGGAGGGGGGGGGGGGTCAGTCCTGAGTCTACCCCACGACAGAAGGGGAAGGGGTTGGACAGTTTGATAGCCACCTGTGGAGATGCAGGAGCAGGATTAAGCCATTTAGCCCATCCAGCTCTGCTCCGCATTTCGGTAATGGCTGCTCTATTTTCCCCTCTCAGAGCCCCATTCTCCTGCCTCCTCCCATCATTGAATATTGGTAGAGAATAAAGAAAAACACCAGAGTTCAGAATATATGATTGCAGCATTGTGGCATTAAGGTTCCAGAGGAAAAAGTTCCATGTCCGCAAACGAGGTGGGTTGGAAGATCAGGCTTACACCCTATCTTATCGAGGTGAAGGGTTATATTATGAATACATATGTGCCAGTGTATGACCTAGGAGCAGAGGTCAGGCCTCTCTGCACCACTATTCCGTAAGATCAGAGCTAATTTAGTGCTGACCTCAATTCTACTTTCCAGTCTACCATGGATGATCTTTCCACACAACCCCCCCCCCACACAATGCCTATCATAATTGTATAAGTTCTAGGAGCAGGATTAGGCCACTTGGCCCATCAAGTCTACTCCTGGCCCATTCAATCATGGCTGGCCTATCTTTCCCTCTCAACCCCATATCAGTGTCTCAGGGCTTTGCGACCGGCTGCAACTATTGAGATCACGTAAGCGGGGACCGGGCATCCTGATTAATTAATAGCTGACGTTTATCTCCAAACACACGCACACTTATGCCCCTGTCCCACTTAGGAAACCTGAACGGAAACCTCTGGAGACTTTGCGCCCCACCCAAGGTTTCCGTGCGTTTCCCGGAGTTTTTTGTCAGTCTCCCTAATGGTCGAAGGTGGTTTCCGCTTCTTCTATGTTCCGCCGATTATTTCAAAAATTCTAAACTGGCCGCAACTAAAAATAGGTTGCCGTTTTAAAAATCGGTAATTTTTTAGTCGAAGTCGGTTGCGATGCTAGTTGAAGGTGGTGGAAGGTAAGACCTCTCTGGTGGAATAAAACTGGGTGAAAAAAAGGTCTTACCTTCCACTCCCTGCAACTCTGGCAACCACTTTCAACTAGCATCGCAACCGGCTTCGACTAAAAAATTACAGATTTTTTAAACGGCAACCTATTTTCAGTCGCGGCTGGTTTTGAATTTTTTGAAATAATCGCCGGAACATGGAAGAAGCGGAAACCACTTTCGACCATTAGGGAGACTGACAAAAACCTCCGGGAACCGCACGGAAACCTTGGGTGGGGCGCAAAGTCTCCAGAGGTTTCCGTTCAGGTTTCCTAAGTGGGACAGGGGCATTAGGCGTCGACAGAAGCTGAAACATAAACGGCCGTTTATTTCTTCGAACCCTGAACGCACCTGTTGGGTTCCATTTCCTTGACAGACTGACAGAGGATTCTCGAACAGACCCACTTTAAACTCTCCGAACAAAGAACTCTATTCGCCGACACCCGACAAGCCCAACAAGGTAAGGCCGCACTTGTATCTGTCGCTGGTTCGCGGGTGACACTGGCGTGGTGACGTTGGTGGGGCCGGCTGCACGGGTCGATGGTGGGTTTCCGTCCTCAGCTGCCGAAGCCTGCGTGGTTGCGGTCTGACAGTCGAGGTATGTGCATCTGTGGCGATGAAGGAATGTCGTGATACGTGCCCAAGCACATAACCGGAGAAGATGGCCTTCGCAAGGCATCATTGTTCGAGGTTGTGGCCGTGGCACTGTGTCTGCAGTGTAACTCTCCAGTGCTTCCAGCACACAACATTTGGCCGAAAATTAATATTGTATAAAAACTATGCAAGTATTGGCAGAACACGCAAACGCAAGGGCGTTGTACTAAAGGGCGTTGTACACGGTGGCGCAGCGGTAGAGTTGCTGCCTTACAGCGCCGGAGACCCGGGTTCCATCCTAACTACGGGTGCTGTCTCCACGTTCTCCCAATGACCACGTGGGTTTTCTCCGAGATCTTCGGTTTCCTGCCACACTCCAAAGACGTACAGGTTTGTAGGTTAATTGGCTTGGTGTAAGTATAAATCGTCCCTCCTGTGTGCAGGATAGCGTTAGTGTGCGGGGATCGCTGGTCGGTGCGGGCCCGGTGGGCTGAAGGGCCTGTTTCCACGCTGTATCTCATAACTAAACAAACCGTGATAAGAATGATGCAGCTGGTAGTGCTGCTGGCTCACAGCATGAGTGACCCGGCTGAGATCCTGTTCTCGGGTGGTCTGTGCAGAGTTTGCACGTTTTCTCTGTGACCGCACTTCTATGCGCCTGTCTAAAAGTCTCTTAAATGCCACTCTCGAATCTGCCTCCAGTCTCCATCCCCGGCAATGCGTTCCGTGTCCCACCATCCTCTGTGTGTGGGCAAAAAAAGAGTTCCCCGCACATCTCCATTATACCTTCCCCCTCTCACCTTTTTGCTATTCCCATCAAAGTGAGCATGCAGGTACAGCAGGCAGTGAAGAAAGCGAATGGCATGTTGGCCTTTATAACAAGAGGAGTTGAGTATAGGAGCAAAGAGGTCCTTCTGCAGTTGTGCAGAGCCCTAGTGAGACCACACCTGGAGTCTTGTGTGCAGTTTTGGCCCCCTAATTTGAGGAAGGACATTCTTGCTATTGAGGGAGTGCAGCGTAGGTTTACAAGGTTAATTCCCAGGATGCGAATGTCATATGCTGAGAGAATGGAGCGGCTGGGCTTGTACACTCTGGAGTTTAGAAGGATGAGAGGGAATCTTATGAAACATATAAGATTATTGACATTAGAGGCAGGAAACATGTTCCCGATGTTGGGTGAGTCCAGAACCAGGGGCCACAGTTTAAGAATAAGGGGTAACCCATTTAGAACGGAGACGAGGAAATTCTTTTTCACACAGAGTTGTGGTGCTGTGGAATTCTCTGCCTCAGAGGTCAGTGGAGGCAGGTTCTCTGGATACTTTAAAGAGAGAGCTAGATAGGGCTCTTAAAGATATCGGAATCAGGGGATATGGGGAGAAGGCAGGAACGGGGTACTGATTGGGGATGATCAGCCATGATCACATTGAATGGCGGTGCTGGCTCGCAGGGCCAAATGGTCTACTCCTGCACCTGTTGTCTATTGTCCTCTGGTGTTGGATATTTCCACCCTGGGAGAAAGGTACCTGTCTGTTATATTTTGTTACATTCTGCTATTTGTTTGCCATTTTCTCACATTTGGTGTTATGGACAAAACCTAAAACGTCGGACGCAAACAAATCTTGTGTGTGTACACGACTCACACGCATCCGCAGTTTGGCTTCTCGCATTTTCGGACTAATTGGTTTTGGTTTAGCTCTGCCCATGCTCTGACCCAGTCCCAGGCCGATCTCCCCCACATGTTCCGTGAGACATGGTGAGTTGGGGAGAATGTATTTCTGTTGGCTGGACAGGGTACAAACTGGCTGGGGTCATTGTCTCAGGAAGGACACAAAATGCTGGAGTAACTCAGCGGGGCAGGCAGCATCGAAACATAGAAACTAGGTGCAGGAGTAGGCCATTCGGCCCTTCGAGCCTGCACCACCTTTCAATATGATTATGGCTGATCATCCAACTCAGTATCCTGTACCTGCCTAAACTCTCCTCTGTACGCCCTGATACCCTTTTTAACCACAAGGGCCACATCTAACCCCCTCCCCTACTTAAATATAGCCAATGAACTGGGCCTCAACTACTTCTGTGGCACAGAGAATTCCACAGATTCATCCCTCCGTGTGTGGCGATTTTTTTCTCATCTCTGCGAGGCGGAAGGAATTGGGTGGCGCGTCCCAGGATGTCTGGAGCAGCCCATTTGTAAGAGGAGTACGAAACTTTTCCTTCCATTCCATACGCCAGGCCAGCTGCCCCCTACACCTTCAGCTATTGTGTACAGCCACGTAAGACGATGACTGGTCTGAGCCTTATGGACATGAAGACAATCAAAGAATAATGAAGTTAACGTAAAAGTTCACATTATTGATTAACAGAGTGGGCAGCAAAAGACAGATGGCCTTTTTGATCTTAATTTAAGTTTAGTTTGAGGTTATAGATACAGCATGGAAACAGGCCCAACCACCAAACGCCAAGCATTAGTTCATGGCAGTTCTGTTATTTCCCTTTCGCATCCACTCCTTAAACACTCGGGCCAATTATTTGACCTACTGGCCCGAGAAAATACCCACGTGGTGAGCTTCAGGCCGACGTAGAACGTGCAAACTCCACACAGACAGCACCCGAGGTCGGGATCGAACCCGGGTCTCTGGCGCTGTGAGGCAGCATCTCCACCCGCTGCCTTAATTCCTACAGAGCTTTGCACTGGTAACCTCTATCACCATGAATATGCCAGACATTTTTAAAACAAAATTCGAGAACCAGTGGGTAGTTAACGATTTATTGTTAATCTGGGTTTGTAAAAATGGTTTCAAAATCCCTCCCCTGCCATTAAAACCCCTTCTGCTTCAGATAGTTGGCCATCTCATGGACCTTCTTGTTGAGGACTCCACCGTGGACCCCTCTTTTGCCCATTACAAACACCATGGTCTTGATGGTTTTGCCGATGCAGATGCTCTTGCATTGTCCGCCTTTCATCCGAACGTCCATCACCTCATCGTTGTTGACCAGCAGGTTGTCCCTGATGACGGAGCCCACTTCTTCCCCCTCCGATGGTGCGGGGGTTTTTTCCCTAACACATTACCCCTCGCCGGCTGATGCCCGTCTGCGATAGAAGCGTCTTGCGGTCCTGCTCCCATTAACGTGCTGAACCTCTTGAGGGCGAGATGGACCAGCCAGTATACCACCGGGCTTAGGGTAGCAAAACGGCCTCTTGTTGATTGACGTGGCCCACATATGCCGCGACGTCTTCCAACGTTCTTATCAACTTCTTGGATTGCCTGTTGATGTAGTTTCTTCCGAGTTGAATACTTTCTCCTTCGCATTTCAAGAGTGGCTTCAAGAACAAACTGGCCTCAGGACTGTCTCACCAGCTTGTGTGAGGAAAGTGGACAGGCACCAGCAGAAAGTCACCACACCATTGTGAGATCAGAGTGACATCACTCCATTATGATCATTCGTGTCACCTGTTGTTCTGGCGGTTTGCTTTTCTTCGTATAATCCGTCGTACCGTCTAACCTGAACCACCGTATTGCCGATTCATTCCGATCGTCGAGTAACTTGTTGGCAGTTAGAATCCTCCCCACTTTCCACCCTTCCTCCATCAATTGAATCGTTTTGGCGATGGGCCCTTTATTTCTTGCAAAAACCCCTCTCACTCCCCAGAGATGCTGCCTGTCCCGCTGAGTTACTCCAGCATTTTTGTGTCTATCTTGAAATGAAAATCCTTTGGCATTGCTTGTAGATGCTGGTCTGGTCCATCTTCTGATGCCCTGCTGGCCAGGAGCAGGGGAACTTGTACAATCAGAGGCACTAATATCTCTAAATGGGGTCACTTTCCCCCCCTGCGTTCATCCGGGCCAAAGAGGGTCAATTCTAATTTCCCAGGTCTCGGCCTACTGTTGGGGTGGGAGATTGCAACCTAAGATTGCAAATAAGATCAAATAGAACAAGTTGTCCTACAGCTTTAGGCTGTGCACGCCACACGCAAGAAGAAGACCTACTGTTCAACTGCTCATCCAAGAGAGAGGATATCTTAGTTTAGTTTCAGTTTAGAGATGTACAACGTGGAAACAGGTCCGTCAGCCCATCGAGTGCGCTTCGACCAGTGATCGCCCCGTACACTAGTTCTATCCGACACATGTTTGGGAAGACTTTTTCTTGGCCATTTGTAGTAGTTATTCAATTTCCCGAGGTCGATGGTGCATTCTGGATGTCCTATCCATGCACCTGTCCCATTGCTTCTTAAACATTGCTATTTACATAGAAACATAGAGGAAATAGGAAGAGCGGCAGAATAGCGCCATTTGGTCCTTCGAGCCTGCACCGCCATTCAATATGATCATGGCTGATCATCCAACTCAGTATCCTGTACCTGCCTTCTCTCCATACCCCCTGATCCCTTTAGCCACAAGGGCCACATCTAACTCCCTCTTAAATATTAGCCAATGAAGACTGGGAACTGCCTCAACTACCTTCTGTGGCAGAGAATTCCAGAGCTCTCAACGCTCTTTTGTGAAATTTTCTTTTCTCATCTGGGTCTCTAAAAGACTTCCCCCCTTATCCTTAAACTGTGACCCCTTGTTGCTGGTACTTCCCCAAAACAATTGCGGAACAAACATTCCTGCATCTAGCTGTCTCTATAAGATCCCCCCTCAATCTTCTAAATTCTCGCGCGTATACAAACCGAGTCTCTATCCAGTCTTTCTTCATGTGAAAGTCTGCTACAATCCCAGGAATCAGTCTTTGTGAACCTTCTCTGTACTCCCTCTATGGCAAGAATGACTTTCCTCAGATTTGGAGACCAAAACTGTACGCAATACTCCAGGTGTGGTCTCACCAAGACCCTGTACAACTGCAGTGGAACCTCCCTGCTCCTTTTCTCAAATCCTTTTGCTATGAATGCTAACATTCACAATTTGATGTCACCTTCTCAAGGCTGCGCCTCATGTTGATGCTTTCGATGGTGGCGAGGGCTCTTTCTCTTGCTCATTCACCTTCGCTCTACCTGTCATGTTGTTTCTCTTTATCACTTCCTTTCTCATTTTCTGTCAGTTCCTTTCCCACATTGCACAACTCCCCTCCCCCGTTGGGTAAGGGAGAAATCTCTCATATCTCTCCCCCTCTCTCTCAATAGGCAATAGGTGCAGGAGTAGGCCATTTTGCCCTTCGAGCCAGCACCGCCATTCAATGTGATCATGGCTGATCATCCCCAATCAGTACCCCGTTCCTGCCTCCCCCCCCCCCCATATCCCCTGACTCCACTATCTTTAAGAGCCCTATCTAGCTCTCTCTTGAAAGCATCCAGAGAACCTGCCTCCACCGCCCTCTGAGGCAGAGAATTCCACAGACTCACCACACTCCCCCAACATCCGGAGCATGTTTCCTGCCCCTAGCGGGTCCAAGCCCTTAACAATCTTATATGTTTCAATGAGATTCCCTCTCATCCTTCTAAACTCCAGTGTACAAGCCCAGCTGCTCCATTCTCTTAGCATATGACAGTCCCGCCATCCCGGGAATTAACCTTGTAAATTCCACAGACTCACAACTCCCCCACTCTGCCCCTCCCTAGCGGTTATTGTGTGGGTTGGGCTTCAGGGCTGTCATGGTGTGTGTGTGTGTGTGTGTGTGCTTGTCCATCTGGGGAAATGCAAGCACGAGTGGAATGTCCCCAGAGTGAGTTGTTGGTTGTCTCCCGGTGACCCGCTGCCTGCGAGTGCACAGCATGGCCACAGGACTTGGTACCTTGCTCATTCAGGCCGTTTCGTGAGCCTGGCAGTTTCACCTCACATTTCCTCCTTCCTCATGCACCATCCAGCTTCCCCTTCGCTATTCCCCTCAGCTCCTGGCGGTAGTTCTGCATTCTCACCCCTCCTTTTGCTTCTCGCTGGGCAGAAGCAGCTGGCCTCGGTCGAGGGCAGCGGAATCGGACCAGAAACAAGCCCGGGCAAAAATGAAAGGCAATCACAGGGTGACAGGAAAGGTAGAAAATGCTCCGCAGGTTCAGGCAGCATCTGCGGAGGGGGAAAAAATATATATTGTTTCGGGTTCTTGATTCTTCGTCAAGAACTGGGGAAACTTTAGAGAGAGGTGGGTTTGGAGGTGCAGGGCACTGAGAACATAAGGAGGGTGGTCTGTGATAGTTTAGAAGACGGGAGAATTTAATGAGCAAAGGGGTAATAGTGGAAGGGGAAAGGGAAAACATGCCGGCAGTGAATGCTGTACTGACACTACTCAGACTGCAGATGCTTGAAATCTGAAAGAGAAACAGAACATGCTGAAAGTAGTCGGCATGTAACATACTAGCAACATAGACCATCATATACTAACAACATATACCATCACAAACCACCTCCAACATATACTAGCAACATACCGTCATATACCAGCTCCAAGGTGCAGCATAACTTTGAAAATAAGCGGTTTCAGGACCTGGTGAGGGGTGTGTAAAGATACGGAGTAGGTACATCCCTTTTATCTTATCTTATTTTCTGATATTTTCTTTTTTCTCTTTCCTTTTAAAAAAAAAATTTTTTAATTCTTTCTCGTGTTCTACCTCTCTACAGGTTCTTCCTTTTCACTTTTTCACGCACTTACTATCTTATCCAACTTCCTCTACTTTTCTTCTTCTTAAAGTTTAAAACAAGAAGTGGTACATGAAATGTATTATGTTGTTTTGGGCTTATACTACTGTAAGGTACATTACTTCTAATAAAAAGACATTTTAAATAAATAAATAAATAAATATATACCACCTCCGACATATACCAGCTGCAACATATACCATTGTACACCATCTCCCACTGGCAGCTCAATCCTTCAAGTGCCTTTCTAGTTGAGCTGTCTCCACTGACCAGATCTGAACTGTGACTGTGACCCCAGACTGCCCTCTTCCTCCTCTCAAGACGCAAACGCAGTGTGCTTTAACGTAGGAATCGCCCTGGTTTTGCTGTTTCCTTTCTCGGGGGGAATGTCTCGAACACGGATCGGACAGGTGTGGAGGGATATGGACCAAGGTGGGACTCGTGCAGCTGGGAGACATTGGCCGGTGTGGGCAAGTTGGGCCGAATAGCCTCTTTCCACACGGCATCACTCTGTGACATGGTTTGTCCGGTGACCTTTCTCCCAGGAATAACGAGTTGGCACAGAGGCGTGGGCTCAACGTGCTGGAGGACGTTGTGGTATTTATTGGCGAGGCAATGGACAATAGGTGTAGGAGTAGGCCATTCGGCCCTTCGAGCCAGCACCGCCATTCAATGTGATCATGGCTGATCATCCCCAATCAGTACCCCGTTCCTGCCTTCTCCCCATATCCCCTGACTCCGCTGTCTTTAAGAGCCCTACCTAGCTCGCTCTTGAAAGTATCCAGAGAGGCCCGTCCCTTTAAGCAGTGGAATGTGAAACATGCCAGCGTACTTCTGGAGATTCCGCAATGCCGAGTCAGGCCGAGGACTGATGATTCATAAAGATAATTCTTGAGTGGTACATTTTGTACAGGCAAGCCGACTGCATCAGGAGTGTCCGGTGAGATAGACACAAAATGCTGGAGCAACTCGGCGGGACAGGCAGCATCTCTGGAGAGAAGGAATGGCTGACGTTTCGGGTCTCGACCCTACTCTTCAGCCTGGTTTCTTGTGTGATGGTCTGGGCTGCGTCCACAATTCTCTGCAATTCTATACTGATAGTGGCGAGGAGGGAGTTACTACCTTGTTATTTATAGGGACGCTCTGCCAACACTGGCAGGAATTGACGACAGGTTCCTTGAACACCTTCCAAATTCTCCACCGTCCGCTCAAACCAGCGGGGGACTCTTTGCCCTCAGTGCTTGGCTGCTGAAGGAGCTTGCTTCATGGCTGCCTCAAAGCTGACACCCATGGTGATACTCTGTTACTGCAGGCCTCGCTGTAGCTATTTCTGATCGCTCAGAGTTGGCACGGAAACAGGCTCTTCAGCCCATCCACGCCAACCAACATTCGATCCAAGCTCATCACTTTAGGCTGTGTTTGGCTGTTATAAGGCAACTGAAATGGGGAAGATGTAGATCAAGGACCCAAGCAGTCGTTCCAGGTGAGACAGAGGTTCAGCTGCACCTCCTCCAACCTCATCTATTGCATCCGCTGCTCTAGATGTCAGCTGATCTACATCGGTGAGACCAAGCGTAGGCTTGGCGATCACTTCACCGAACACCTCCGCTCGGTCCGCATTAACCAACCTGATCTCCCTGTGGCTCAGCACTTCAACTCCCCCTCCCATTCCGACTCCGACCTTTCTGTCCTGGGCCTCCTCCATGGCCAGAGTGAGCACCACCGGAAATTGGAGGAGCGGCACCTCATATTCCGCTTGGGCAGTCTGCACCCCAGCGGCATGAACATTGACTTCTCCAATTTCCGGTAGCCCTTGCTGTCCCCTCCCCTTCGCAGCTCTCCCTCAGCCCTCTGGCTGGCTCCTCCTTGTCCTTTCTTCTTCCAGCCCCCCCCCCCCCCCACCCTGCATCCGTCTGAAGAAGGGTTTCGGCCCGAAACGTTGCCTATTTCCTTCACTTCATAGATGCTGCCGCACCCGCTGAGTTTCTCCAGTATTTTTGTCTGCCTTCGTTTTCCAGCAACTGTAGTTCCTTCTTGAACATCTTTGGTGACCCTCGGACTATCTTTGATCGGACTTTGCTGGTTTACCTTGCACTAAACGTAATTCCCTTATCATGCACACTGTAAATTGCAATCATGTATTGTCTTTCTGCTGACTGGATAGCAAGCAACAAGATCTTTACACTGCACCTCGGCATACGTGACAATGAACTAAACGCAACTAATTTTTCAAAAACCTTTTCCAGCCAGATTCCTGGATAGAACTGTCCTCTCACCAGCTAGAGAGCGGTCCCGACCTCCCTCCCATCTACCTCATTGGAGACCTTTGAACAATCATTAATCGCACTTTATCTTGCGCTAAAAATTCTTCCCTTTATCCTGTATCTGTGCGCTTTGGAATGTTTGATTGTGATCATGTGTAGTCTTTCCACCGCCTCAATAGCACGCAACAAAAAAGCTTCTCACAGTAACTTGGTACACGTGATAATATTAATAAACTAAACAGAGTCTCATCCTGAGAGCAGACACAAAAAGCTGGAGTAACTCACAGGTCAGGCAGCATCTCTGGAGAAAAGGACTAGGTGACGTTTTTGGGTAGAGACTCTTTAGTTTAGTTTAGAGATACAGCGCGGAAACAGGCCCACCGGGGTCTGCACCGACCAGCGATCCCCGCACATTAACACTATCCTACACCCACTAGGGACAATTTGTACATTCACCAAGCCAATTAACCTACACCCCTGCACGTCTTTGGAGTGTGGGAGGAAACCGAAGGAAAACTCACGGGGAGAACGTACAAACTCCGTACAGACAGCACCCGTAGTCTGGATCGAACCCGGGTCTTCGGCACTGCAAGCGCTGTAAGGCAGCAACTCCACCGTGACCGCCTAAAGGGAGACTCTTATCCCCCCCCCCCCCCCCCGTGATTCCTACTAATCCTGAGGGAGTTGGATGACTGTAGGTCAGGGGTCGGCAACCTACGGCCCCCGGGCCGAATGCGGCCCTTAACTCGAAATCATCCGGCCCGCAGACGGATTTTTTTCCCCCGTAATCATCCAGCCCTCCGAGCGGTCGAGTGCGGCCCTGTGCTCTGGCTGTATCCGCATAGAAACATAGAAAATAGGTGCAGGAGTAGGCCATTCGGCCCTTCAAGCCTGCACTGCCATTCAATATGATCATGGCTGATCATCCAACTCAGTATCCCGTACCTGCCTTCTCTCCATACCCCCTGATCCCTTTAGCCACAAGGGCCACATCTAACTCCCTCTTAAATATAGCCAATGAACTGGCTTCAACTACCTTCTGTGGCAGAGAATTCCACAGATTCACCACTCTCTATGTGAAAAATGTTTTTCTCATCTCGGTCCTAAAAGATTTCCCCCTTATCCTTAAACTGTGACCCCTTGTCCTGGACTTCCCCAACATCAGGAACAATCTTCCTGCATCTAGCCTGTCCAACCCCTTAAGAATTTTGTAAGTATCGATAAGATCCCCCCCCCCCCCCAAATCTTCTAAATTCTAACGAGTACAAGCCGAGTCTATCCAGTCTTTCTTCATATGAAAGTCCGGACATCCCAGGAATCAGTCTGGTGAACCTTCTCTGTACTCCCTCTATCCTGCGCAAAGCCGCCAGCATGGCCTCGCACCTTCTGTGAACACATTTAAAAAAGAACTGCAGAACTCTCTCAGCCTCATGGCCACAGCAGCTGAGGTTAATGTGCGGTGCTATATATTGATTGGTTTGGCATTCAATATGGGAGAGAGAAGTGGGGGGGGGTTACATTGCAGAGCTAAGGTTTCACACTTAATGGGGAAATCCCTCCGGAGATTCCAGTTGAGGTCATCGGCTGATGCAGATATTGATCGGCTGAAGGCAGCTTCCCGGCATCATCGCTGGAAGCAGCGTTCCCAGGAGATGGATCCAAGTGGCAAAACCTTTTCCACCCAGAGAGTTATGAATCTGTGGAATTCTCTGCCTCAGAAGGCAGTAGAGGCCGGATCTCTGGAGGCTTTCAAGAGAGAGTTAGATAGGGCTCTTAAAGATAGCGGAGTCAAGGGATATGGGGAGAAGGCAGGAACGGGGTACTGATTGGGGATGATCAGCCATGATCACAGAGAATGGTGGTGCTGGCTCGAAGGGCTGAATGGCCTACTCCTGCACCTATTTATCTATTGTCGTTCCAAATCGCACATTGTTTACGTACGATGTGGGCTGACGTACTCGGATCCAAGTATAGAAACGTTGACGATCCCTGTGGAAACATGCTTATCTCCTCCTGGACACTTGGACAGAAAGTGCTGGAAAATCTTTGGGTATTGTTTCAGTGGCTTCCTCTACTTTGCTGTCAGAAGGGCAAGCAGCGAAAGCCCCTCCTGTTGTGTGTGATCGCAGGCGAGGTGTTCCGCTAAGATCGGGCCTTCCTGTCTAATTGTTTCTCCTTTTCCTGCTCCCTGACACACCGCCTCTCGACTCACAACGTGGCACGTACTCAATCAGGACAGAGATCTTGCATCCGTACGGAGCCTTTTGCTGGCTTTGTGCACACCGATGTTGGCACTGTGGCACTGCTGTCACCTCGCAGCTTCATAAGTTCCTTAGTAAAAGGAGCAGAATTAGGCCATTAGGCCAATCGAGTCCACACTCCCATTCAATTACGGCTGATCTATCTTTCCCTCTCAACCCCATTCACCCGACTTCTCCCCATAACCCCTGACAACCTGATAATCAAGAATCTCCACTTTAAAAATACCCAATGACTTGGCCTCCACAGCCGTCTGTGGCAATGAACTCCACAGATTCACCTCTGACTAAAGAATTTCCTCCTCATCTCCTTTCTAAAGATATGTCCTTTTGTTCTAAGGCTGTGCCCTCTGGTCCCACCAGTAGCTTTGATGACCCCTTTCAGCCCTGACATCAGTTTAGTTAAGATTTAGTTTGGTTTTGGGATAGAGTGTGGAAACGGGCCCTTTGTACCACCGAGTCCGCTCCAACCAGCGATCACCCGTATTTTCGTTATTTCAGTTTTTTTTTGTTCAATTGTATTTACTTTGACAAACAGGACCTTGTGTCAATGCCTGGGACAGTGCCTGAGGATAATCTCTCATATCTGCGTCAATATTACTGTTGTGTATCGCTTTAGTCAGGGTTGCAATAGTGTTGGCAGGAGCTTGCTGTGGACAGATTGGTTCCTCTGTTTTTGCATTGCTACATTGCAGAGGCATACAAGATCATGAGAGGGATAGATTGGGTAAATGCACAGTCTTTTGCCCAGAGTAGAGGAATCGAGACCCAGAGGATAGACACAAAATGCTGGAGTAACCCAGCGGGACAGGCGGCTTCCCTGGATAGTAGGAATGGGTGACGTTTCGGGTCAAGACTCTTCTTCAGACTCGGACCAGAGGACATAGGTTTAAGGTGAGGGGGAGATTATATTTAATAGGTACCTGAGGGGTAACCTTTTTATATTCAAAGGGTGGTGGGTATATGGAAGAATCTACCAGAGGAGGTAGTTGAGGGCAGGTACTATCATAAATGTTTTAAGAAACATTTGGGCAGGTACATGGATAGTATAGGTTTAGAGGGTTATGGGACAGATGAGACTAGTGTAGACGGGGCAGGTCAGGACGAAGGGGCTGTTACCATGACTCTATGTAACAGCAAATATCTTTCCAACTCCTTAAATATCTGAAATGTTAGCTGTTTCTCTCTCCATAGATACTCCCTGATCTGCCGAGTGTTTCCATTTTTATTTCAGTTTTCCGGCATCTGCATTTTTTTTTTTTTTCTGGCTGAATTTTCTTTGACAAACGGGACCTTCACAATTTTCAGGCAACAGAGTAGGAGGTGTGGAAAGCTTGTCCCTCTGGCTGGCCACGACTCTCCCGCACTGCTCTGGAGGCTGTGGAGATGGACCCTGTTCAGTAACTCTCTCTCTCTGGCCCGACCAGACAGCTTTGTCAGTGGCTGGCTGGCTCGACCCTGACCTCGGGTGGAGTTCCAGTGGTTCAATGGCACTTTATTGTCACGTGCACGGAGGTACCGTGAGATTCCTTTTTCGCACACTGTTCAGTAAAAGTATAACCAAACATAATCACAATCTTACTTTAAGGAAGCTCAAGTGTACAGGAATAGTACTCTGAGACGGTATATACTCCCCAAAGACGTGCAGGTTTGTAGGTTAATCGGCCCTCTGTAAATTGTCCCCAGTGTGTAGGGAGTGGATGCGAAAGCGGGAAAGCGTCAAACTAGTGTGATCGATGGTCAACACGGACTCGGTGGGCCGAAGGGCCTGTTTCCACGCTGCATCTCCAAACTTAGCCTGCTGATATTTTGCCCCCCCCCCCCCCCCCGTTGTACAGAAAGCACCACGCATTCGCTGTGAAATGGTGGCCCCCACGTAACATGGAGTCCACCAGGAGCACGGGGTGTGCATCCTTCACGCTCCACCCCTCGCTGTAAACAGTGAACAATAGCACTCTGTGGTTTGGCTTTTGCTCCATTTGCCTGAGATGCAAATAGAATGTTTGTTTCCTCTTTGTGACCAGTTTGGGGGAAGGGCTCTCTGTGTCCAGGGGGTGGAGGGTGAGTGTGGGGAGAAGGCACAGTGAAGGATACCGATGTGTGGGGAGTGTGGTCCTGACCTCCCATCTACCTCATTGGAGACCTATAGGGTCTCGACACGAAACGTCACCTTTTCTCCAGAGATGCTGCCTGACCCACTGAATTACTCCAGCATTTTGTGTCAATCTTCGATTGAAGCCAGCATCTGCAGCTCCTTCATATACAGTGTGCTTTCTATGGGGCCTTGGTATTGGCATGGATACTACATACGTGTCTTTAATTGGACTTTATCTTGCGCTAAAATGTTCTGTCCGTTATCATTTGGGCAGCTTGAGTGTCATCTTGCACAGTCTTTCTTCAGAAACAAAGAACTACAGAATCTGGTTTATACCAAAGATGAACACAAAGAGCTGGAGTAACTCAGTGGGTCAAGCAGCATCTCTGGAGAAAAAGGATGAGTGACGTATCTGAAGAGGGGTCCCGACCTGAAACGTTGCCCATCTATTTTCTCCAGAGATGCTGTCTGAGTTACTCCTGCACTTTGTGTCTCGTCTTTTATTAGGCACGATAGAATGCAAACTAAAAGCTTTTTGCCTGTACCTCGGTACACATGACAGTAAGATCGAGCAAGTCCACAATACTCTCCATTTTGTATCATCCCTGCTCACTCCACTCTCACCCCCCTCATCCTCACACCACTTCTTCGACTCTTTCTAGTTTTAGCTGTCTCTTCCTCTGTCTGTCTGTCTCTCTCTCCCCTACCCTCCCCCTCTCTCCCTCCCACCTCCCCCACTCTCCCTCCCTCCCCTCCCCCCCTCTCCTCCCCTCCCCACCTCATTCCCCCCATCCTTCTCACCCACCTTTCCCCCCCTCCTCCTTCCCCCTTCCTTCCCTCCCTCCTCCCATCCTTCTTCCCCCTTCCCTCCTCCCCCTCTCTCCCTTCCCCCCTCCCTCTCCCTCCCTCCTTCCCCCCCTCCTCTCCCCCTCTCCTCCTCCCCACTCCCTTGCCTCCTCCCCTCCCTCCTCTCCCTCCCCTCCCTCCTCTCCTCTCCCTCCCTCCTCTCCTCTCCTCCCCTCCTCCTCCCCCCTCCTCTCCTCTCCCCTCCTCCTCCCCTCCCTCCTCCCCCCTCTCTCCTCCCCCCTCCCCTCCCTCCTCCCTCCTCTCCTCCCTCCTCATCCCACCCTCCTCCTCCTCCCCTCCCCCCTCCCTCCTCCCCCCCTCCTTCTCCCCCTCCTCCCCTCCCCCCCCCTCCTCCTCCCCCCTCCTCTTCTCTCCCCCTCCTTCCTCTCCACTCCTCTCCTCCCCCTCCTCCCCCCTCCTCCTCCCTCCCCCCTCCCCCTCCCCCTTCTCCCCCACTCCTCTCCTCCTCCTCCTCCCCCTCCCTCCTCCCCCCTCCTCTCCTCCTCCCCCCACCTCATCCTTCCCCCCTCCTCTCTCCCCCCTCTCCCCCCTCCTCTCCTCCCCCCTCCTCCTCTCATCGTCCCTCTTTCCCCCTCCACCCCTCCTCCCTCCCTCCCTCCCTCCCACATCCGCACTGTGTGTGTCTGCCACCAGCAGTGAGTGCAGCTGCAGTTGTTGCTGGCGGCTGCCCCTTTGCCAGAGCCCAGTGTGAACGGTGACGCCGCTGTGGAGGGGAGGGGAGGGGAGTGGCAGCAGCGGCAGCCCGGGGTGTAGAGCGAGTGAGGCCCAGGCGGCAGCCTCGGTGTTGCTGCACTCACTGTGCGGGCCGGGGAGCACCGACGGCCGGCGGGGAGCTGGAGGCGAGGCCCGGGCTGGTGCTGGTGCTGGTGCTGGTCAGGAGGGGGATATGTGACCTGGAGGCAGGGAGCTGCATTCCACACACGCCAGGCCCCGCCATGGTGAGTCCCTCGCTACTTTACAAACTTGTTTTGAACGGCAGAGAGTGTGGGTCTGAAGTTCATGCGTCTTTGGCAGCTCGGATCCTGCACTTCATCTGTCCAGGGGAATGTTATCCCAGTAACTGTGGGTGTGTGTGTTTTAAGTGTGTCTGTGTGTGTGTTTTAAGTGTGTGTGTGTGTTTTAAGTGTGTGAGTGTGTGTGTGTCTGTGTGAGTGTGTGTTTTAAGTGTCTGTTTGTGTGTTTTAAGTGTGTGTGTGTGTGTTTTAAGTGTGTGTGTGTTTTAAGTGTGTGAGTGAGTGTGTGTGTTTTAAGTGTGTGTCTGTGTTTTAAGAGTGTGTGTGTGTGTGTGTGTTTTAAGTGTGTGAGTGTGTGTGTTTTAAGTGTGTCTGTGTGTGTGTTTTAAGTGTGTGAGTGTGTGTGTTTTAAGTGTGTGTCTGTGTTTTAAGTGTGTGTGTGTGTGTGTGTGTGTTTAAGTGTGTGTCTGTGGTGTGTTTTGTGTGTGTGTGTGTGGGGGGGGGGGGATAGAGAGATCACTGAATGTTCAGGAAACAAGTTAAACGCTTGTGGTTTACTTTTCTGGTTACTGTGGTGGGTGTTCAGCCTCTTGAACTCGCTTTCCCCTCTTTCTCTCTCACACACCGCTCTCTCACTTTTTTATTCCAGACTCCCTCCCTCCCTCCCACTCTCTCACACACCTTGATCACTTCCTGTACACTTTCTCCACACAATCCTCTCAAGCTACCCTCCGTCTTTCTCGCTCTCTCAAACTTCCTCACTCTCTCAAACTTCCTCTCCCCCTTTCCCACCTCTCTCTCTATCTCCCTATCTGTTTTCCGTCTATATGTCCCCCGCTTCCCCCTCTATCTCTCTGTCTCCCCTCTCTCCCTTCCCCCAGTCTCGATTTCCCTCTCTCTTCCCCTCTATACCTACCCTCTCCCTTCCCCAGTCTGAAGAAGGGTCTCGTCCCAAAGCGTCGCCCATTCCTTCTCTCCAGAGATGCTGCCTCACCCGCCGAGTTACTCCAGCATTTTGTGTCTACCTTCGATTTAAACCAACATCTGCAGTTCTTTTCTTCCCCCCCCTCTAACCCCCCCCTTCCCCCCCTTCCCCCCCTCTCATTCCCCTTCTATATATATATATATCTCCCTCGCCCTCTTTTCCTCAGCCCCCCTCTCTATATTTCCCCCCTCTATATATATATATATCTCCCACACCCTTCCCTGTTTCTCATTATTCCTTCCACCTCTTGCATCATTGGAACTGACCTTTTTCTGAATGTTCCAAAGTTTCAGTTCAGATGCTGTGGGTGGGTGGTGTGACGGGGCGGAGGGCAGACAGGGTCAACTCTACTTAACCCTTTGAGGACAAGCCCAAATAAGAGAGCTGTACAGCTCTTCGGCCCATCGCGGCCATGCTGACATTTTCACCCTGGACCCTCGCCTGTTTAAATTCCTGTCTAAATACCTCTTAAACGTTGTCATTGTATTTGATTGCGCCATCTCCTCTGGGAGCGTGTTACTGATATCAACCCCTGTCTGCAATTAAAAAAAAAGCTCACCCTTATTATGGTGGCCAGACCTGGGCTGAAGAAGGGTTTTGGCCTGAAACATCACTGATTCCTTATCTCCAGAGATGCTGTCTGACCCGCTGAGCTATTCCAGCTTCTTGTGTCTATCTCGGGGCAGCCAATTCCGCTGGAATTTAGAAGGGAGGGACGGGGGTTGATTGAAACAGATTAAGATCCTCGGGGAGTTATCCATTTAAAGGAGAGATGAGGCCATTTGTATTTCTCAGAAAGTCTTTGGAATGCTCTTTCTTGAAGGGTGGTAGAAAGAGATGATTTGAATATTTTTAAGGCTGAGGGAGATAGATTTGAAATAAATAAGTGTGTGAAAGGTTGCTGTGTGTGTGTGTGTAGGCAGGATTGGCGTGTTGAGGTTCTGATAAGCTGAATGACAGGGCAGGCAAGAGGGGCAAAGTGGCTCCGATGTTGTGTGGGGACATGTGATGCCTTCTCCAGAGGAACAGGCATCAGTTGTCGTGCTGCTACGGTAGAGATCACGGGTGGCACAGCGGTAGAGTTGCCGCCTGACAGCGCCGGAGACCCGGGTTCGATCCTGACTACAGCTGCTGTCTGTTCAGAGTTTGCACGTTCTCCCTGTGACCTGCTGGGTTTTCTCCGGGTGCTCCGCTTTCCTCCCACACTCCAAAGTCGTGCAGGTTTGTAGGTTAATTGTCGTGGTCTAATTGTAAAATTGTCCCTGGTGTGAGTAGATTAGTGTTAATGTGCGGGGATCGCTGGTCGGCATGGACTCTGTGGGCTGAAGGGCCTGTTTCCGTGCTGTATCTCTAAACTAAACTAAACGATCAACTAACTCATCAGAGATTTAATTTTGTCTACTTTCTTGCAGGGAGTGTATAGCACGGGCCCAGGCTGTTTGGCCCAAAGAGTCTCTGCTAGCTCCTGTTAGTTATTTTATTACTATTGTGATGTGCACGGGGGTGTGGTGATAAGCTTTCTTGTTGAATACAATCCAGTCAAAGAAAAAACTATACGTGATTACACTCTAGCCATCCACAGTGTACAGATACAGGATAAAGGGAGTTATGTTTAGTCCAAGGTAAAGTACGATTAAGGCTAGTTTGAAGATCTCCAAAAGGGTAGATGGTAGGTCAGGACCACGCTGTAGTTGGTGATAGGGGATAGTTCAGTTGCCTGATAACAACTGGGAATAAATTATCCCTGAATCTGGAGCTGTGCGTTTTCAAACTTCTGTACCTCTTGCCTGATGGGAGAGGGGAGAAGAGGGAGTGTCTGGTGTGAAACTGGTCTTGCTTATGCTGGTGGCAGTGAAGTGTAGGATCTTGTTGGATCTAGAGAGAGGGGGAGAGAGAGAGAGAGAGAGAGTCATTGTAATAATGAATCAATGTGAGAAAGAGACGTGTGTGTGTGTGTGCGCGTTTCCGAGACACGGCGTGTCAGTGCGAGAGGGAGGGTCTGTGAGCGAGACAGTGTGAGAAAGAAGAAAGATCAGCATGTTTGAGAGAGGGACAGTAAAGGGCCTGTCCCACTTGGGCAGGTGACACGTAATGCGCACCTGGCGCACGTAATGCGCACCATGCGTGCATCGTGACGTGTAAATGATGTCGCGCAAACGACGCCCAAGTGGGACAGGCCCTTAACTGTGAGAGAAGGAAGGCGAGTGTGTGTCTGTGTGTGTGCGTGTGGGAGACACAGTGGCTCAGTGTGTGAGAGGGTAGGTCTCTGCATGAGACGGAGAATGTGGTTGTGTGTGTGAGCGGTTGGGAGATGGATGCCCGACTGACAGTAATGAAAACATCTTCTCCGTCTACAATCCATCAAAAAACCCCGTTGTAATTTTAAAGACATCTGTTAGGTCTCTCCTGAGCCTCCCCTTGTCTGCACAGTCTCTGCTGAAACATAGATGAGTTCTGTACCGTCCTTGGGTTTGTGTGATTGCTCTGACCTCGATTCAATGCAGTCTTAGACTAACCTTGCCCCGGGTGTGAACCACACTGTTTCTCTTATTAATCAGTAATCACCATTTTTAATGATTTGTGTAATGTTTCCCCAAGTTCCCTTTGCCCTTCTCCATTTAGTCGCGTTTGCCGAGGAACATTTTCCGTACAGAAACGCTTCACTGCAAATTTTTTTGTTTAGTTTAGAGATACAGAGGCCCTTCGGCCCACCGGGTCTGCGTCGACCAGCGATCCCCGCACATTGACACTATCCTACACGCACTAGGGACAATTTGTACATTTACCAAGCCAATTAACCTACACACCTGTACGTCTTTGGAATATGGGAGGAAACCGAATATCTCGGAGAAAACCCACGGGGAGAACGTGGAAACTCCATACAGCGGGACAGGCAGCATCTCTGGAGAGAAGGATTGGGTGGCGTTTCGGGTCGAGACCCTTCTTCAGACTGAGGCCATGTTTCCATGCTGTATCTATAAACTAAGCTACGACCAGATCCTGGCAGATTAACATAAACTATTTTGTGGTCACGAGTGTGAGCAATGTTTATGCGTGCTTTTTACGTGAAGTTCCAGGAAGTCCATGCGAGAGTTGTCGACCGGTTACAACTAAGTGGATAGCACCTCTGTTTGGGTGAAAGCTTTGCCGCATTTATGATTCCGTGGAAGGATTTACGCAGATATCATCTTGAGTCAGAAAATTAGCATGAAAAAGAAAAAGTCCCGCCCCAAAATGTCACCTATCCGTTTCCCTCCACAGATGCTCCCTTGACCTGCTGAGTTACTCCAGCCCTTGTTTTTTTTCCAAGATTCCAGCATCTGCACTTCTTGTGTCTCCTGATATATTCTTCTTAGGCCCCCTTTGGTCATGGCTGACCATGGGTGTGTCCAGGGTTGGAGGACGCCTGTGCGTGACTTTGTTTAACGTGGGGAGACTGGTGCACAGACAGCCGCCCCCCCCCCCCCCCCCCCCACGGTCCTTGACAGATCTGGGTCAGGATCCAGTGGCATGGAGTCGAACGCGATCGGGGACCCTTTTCTGCTGCAGCCTTCATCCGCCTTCCCAGCCGTTGTGATGCTCCACTAAGGTCAGCCATCGTCCTCCGCCTGTTCCACCGTTGAGGTCTTGGTTGGATTGCTCTTTGTTAGAGACCTCCCGCTCGACCTTACCGCCATGGGTGGCCCTACCAGGAGCACAGCTCCAGACGGCATCGCTCGCAGGATCTCAGGACCACACAAGCTTCTCCACCACGACAAGGTGACAATCCACGGAGAAGTCTCCTTATAAAATCATAAATAATAGCTCAATTAAGCCATTCGGCCCATCAAGTCTGTTCCACCATTCAATCATGGCTGATCTAGCTCTCCCTCCTAACCCCATTCTCCTGCCTTCTCCCCATAACCCCTCCATAGTGTCAACCCCCTTATCCAATGGGTGTGAACCCAGCTGTGTGTACGGAGTTTGTCCGTTCTCCCTCTGACCGCGTGGGTTACCCGGTGCTCCAGTTTCCTCCCACACTTCAAAGACGTACAGATTTGCCATAGAGGGAGTGCAGAGAAGGTTCACTGGCTTCAGAAGAAAGATTGTAAATTTAGTCTTATAGAAACTAGTTGTAGTGTTGGCACAGCTTAAGCCTTTAAAGTGTACGTATCGCTTTTCAGGTACGGATACTCACGGACTTGGTTTCTATGTTTCACTGCAAAGCCTAGTGTTCTGTACGCTGCACGGACTATATTTCTGTGCTACAATAAACTAAACTCACCACGTGGTCACGGGGAGAACGTGCAAACTTCATACAGACAGCACCAGTAGTCAGGATCGAACCCGGGTCTCTGCCGCTGTGAGGCAGCAACGCTACCGCTGCCCCAGTTGTCGCGTGTTCACCATCCATGGGCCATCACACTGGGGCCCTGTGTCACATCTCACAGCCGTGCCGGTGAATCTGAGCTTTGTTTCGAGATACATCGCGGAAACAGGCCCTTTGGCCCACCAGGTTCTCAGCGATCCACTCACTCGCTAGGAACAACTTACATTTTATACCAAGCCAACTAACCTACAAACCCGCACGTCTTTGGAGCGTGGGAGGAAACCAAGGATCGAGGAGAAAACCCACGCAGGTCGCGGGGAGAACGTACAAACTCCATACAGGCAGCACCTGTAGTCGGGATCGAGCCCGGGTCTCTGGCGCTGTCAGGCAGCAACTCTACCCCTGCGCCACCGTGCCGCCCTCTTTGTGAATGAATGTTGGGGAAGGAGATCCGGTGACTTCTCCGGATGGAGAAACAAGTCGCCAGCGGACAAAGGAGGCGTGAGTCACTTTCTAGCTGATAGGATGCTTTGTGTGGAATTATGAGGTCATCTACTTTCTGTCCGCATTGGAATTGTTTTGAACTGGACCATGAACAGTGGCTGGGGCAAAGGTTATGTGTTCATCACTGAAAAAACAGGGCACAAGAATGTAGTTTTTATCCTTAAACTCCGGGGACTGGAATGGGATGGAATGCAGAGGTAGTGATGTTCCACTTGTCCCAAAGCTGTCGTCCGGAATACTGACTGCAGCTTCACCAAAACAAACCGAGGCTTCAAACAGTAAGGATGGCACAGCTGGCAGTGCCGCCGTCTCGCAGCGCTGGAGACCCGGTTTGGTCCTGGCCTCGGGTGCTGTCTGTCCGGAGTTTGCATGTTCTCCCTATTGCCTGGATTTCCTCCCACACGCCAAAGACGTGTGAGTTTGTAGGTTAATTGGCCCTCTGTAAAATTGTCCCTAATGTGTGGAAAGTAGGATAACATAGCACGGGGTCCCCAACCTTTTTCGTCCTGTTTACCCCAGGCAACTTTAATAGCACATAACGATGTTATATCACTCATTTATAGAAACATAGAAAATAGGTGCAGGAGTAGGCCATTCGGCCCTTCGAGCCTGCACCGCCATTCAATATGATCATGGCTGATCATCCAACTCAGTATCCCGTACCTGCCTTCTCTCCATACCCCCTGATCCCTTTAGCCACAAGGGCCACATCTAACTCCCTCTTAAATATAGCCAATGAACTGGCCTCAACTACCTTCTGCGGCAGAGAATTCCAGAGACTCACCACTCTCTGTGTGAAAAATGTTTTCCTCATCTCGGTCCGAAAGGAATTCCCCCTTATCCTTAAACTGTGACCCCTTGTTCTGGACCTCCCCAACATCGGGAACAATCTTCCTGCATCTAGCCTGTCCAACCCCTTAAGAATTTTGTTCGCAGCTGGCAAACAGGCGCTTGGGCCCACTGAGTCCGTGCCAACCAGCGATCGCTGGTCACTAGGGACAATTTCTACTTTTACAATTTCTACTGAAGCCAATTAACCTAATAACCTCTACGTGAGAGGAAGCCGGAGCACCCGGAGAAAACCCACGCGGTCACAGGGACAGCGTGCAAACTCTGTACAGACAGCGGCTGCGGTCAGGGTCAAACAAGGGTCTCCGGCGACATTGGCTCTGGTGGGAATATTAACACCAAGGAAGTTGAAGCTGCCAACCGTGAAGCTCCCATAAAATGTTGTAAGTTTTATAAGTTTCCCCTCCTTATGAATAACTAATGATGAACAGATACCGGTATACCAGAACCGAACACAGTCAGTCAATGAAAAAAAAAAAGTACAAATCCAGAATCAACAAATCTACCCCCTGCGTCGGTGAAATTTCCCACCTGTGGGTAAATTTACCCCAGGTTGTGAACCCTTGACATATAACTAGTGTGAACATGTGATCGATAGTCAAGGTGGACTCAGTGGGCCGAAGGGCCTGTTATCTACCCACGCTGTGTCTCCAAACTAAACTAAATTAGAATATTACAAACCAAGGACATCTTGTCTCAATTTTGTTTCCCGGAGAAACTCAGCGGGTGAGGCAGCATCTACGGAGCGAAGGAAAACAGGCAAGGTTTCGGGCCGAAACCGTTCTTCCTGCGCTCCATAGATGCTGCCTCACACGCTGAGTTTCTCCAGCGTTTTTGTCTACCTTTGATTTTCCAGCATCTGTAGTTCCTCCTTAATCAGTTTCCACTCATTTGTGCCCTTGAGGTGTAGGAAGGAACTGCAGATGCTGGTTTAAATCGAAGGTAGACACAAAAATGCTGGAGTCACTCAGCGGGACAGGCAGCAGCTCTGGAGAAAAGGAATGGGTGACGTTTCGCGACCCGAAACATCACCCGTTCTTTCCCTCCAGAGATGCTGCCTGTCCCACAGAGTCACTCCAGCATTTTGTGCCCTTGAGATTGATGGGACGAGCAGATTGATTTATTTGACATAACGAAGGGATTCAATTAGCTGAAAAGGTTTTGAAAAATTACTTCCTCTGATGGGGGATTCAAGATGAACAAAGCGTAATATGTTGACATTGTTCTCGGGATATTGGAGTCACTGGTCAGTGTGAGGTGTAGGGCTGTGGTCTGCGTGACACAATGTTAGAAAGGAAGTGGAGATGTTGTAAACCAACGCTGAAAAATAAATTGCGACAGGATGCGCCGAGCTCCTGGGTTTAGAGGAGCTTTATGCACAGCTGGTGCAGTCGATCTCTCGCGTCTCAAAGTCAGTGATGCATGGCCTCAGGTGTGTCTGAGGGAATGAGGCATCATTCATGATGCAGGAAGATTGTTCCCGATGTTGGGGAAGTCCAGGACAAGGGGTCACAGCTTAAGGATAAGGGGGAAATCCTTTAAGACCGAGATGAGAAAGACTTTTTTCACACAGAGAATGGTGAGTCTCTGGAACTCTCTGCCACAGAGAGTAGTTGAGGCCAGTTCATTGGCTATATTTAAGAGGGAGTTAGATGTGGCCCTTGTGGCTAAGGGGATCAGAGGGTATGGAGAGAAGGCAGGTACGGGATACTGAGTTGGATGATCAGCCATGATCATATTGAATGGCGGTGCAGGCTCGAAGGGCCGAATGGCCTACTCCTGCACCTAATTTCTATGTTTCTATGTTTACAAGTTCTAGGAGCAGAATTAGGCCATTCGTCCCATCGAGTCTACTCCGCCATTCAATCATACCCGATCTATCTTTCCCTCGCGACCTCCTTCTCCTGCCTTCTCCCCATAACCCCTGACACCCTTCCCGATCAAGAATCTGTCAATCTCCGCCTTAAAAACACCCATTGACAGTCTC
Organism: Okamejei kenojei; assembly: GCA_035221665.1. NCBI lineage: Eukaryota > Metazoa > Chordata > Chondrichthyes > Rajiformes > Rajidae > Okamejei > Okamejei kenojei. The sequence continues at coordinate 6,541,753 of CM069167.1, forward strand.
CACGCCAGTCTGTGGCAACGAATTCCACAAATCCACCAGCCTCTGACCATAGAAATTCATACCGTCTTGTGATAGGAGCAGAATTAGGCCATTTGGCCCATCAAGTCTACTCCGCCGTTCAATCATGGCTGATCTATCTCTCCCTCCGAACCCCATTCTCCTGCATTCTCCCCATACCCTCTGACATCTATACTAATCAAGAATCTGTCTATCTCTGCCTTAAAAATATCCGCTGACTTGGCCTCCACAGCCTTCTTTTAGATTAGATTCCTTTATTGTCATTCTGTGGCAAACTATTCCACAGATTCATCACCCACTGACAAAATAAATTCCTCCTCATCTCCTTTCTATAGATACGGCCTTGTATTCTGAGGCTATGACCTCTGGCCCCAGACTCACCCACTAGTGGAAACATCCTCTCCACATCCACTCAATCCAAGCCTTTCAACATTCGCTTTCACTTTTACTATTCACTGTCTAAGGTGTGGGGCTCAATCTGACATGCTGGAGGCGGGGGTTGCATTGGGAACTCATGCTGGCGTTACTCAAGGCCCCGGTGTTGTGATAACCTATTGCAGCAAAAACCCAAGGCATTGCATGCGGTAACATGCCTTGATGCTGAGAAACTTGCTTCACACCCTTTGCAATGGCGGTTTCTGCCATTGCGAAGTCACGAGAGTCTCGAGTGTTTTGTTGTCATGTGTCCCAGATAGAACGATGAAATTCTTCCTTGCAAGCAGCACAACAGAAGGTGGAGTCTGAAGACCCGTTTCGGGTCGAGACCTTTCTTCAGACTCTGACCCGAACCGTCTCGACCCGACTTGTCACCCATTCCTTCTCTCCAGAGACGCTGCCGTGTCGATCTGCGGTTTAACCCAGCATCTGCAGTTCCTTCCTACACGTGTAAACATAGTACACTGTAAACAATATAATAAACGAGGAAAAAAGTTCAGTGTGTGTATATGTACACGCGCACGCGCGCACGCGCACATACACACACGAACGCGCACACACACACACACACACACACACACACACACACACACACACACGCACGCACACACGCACGCGCACACACACACACACACACACACACACACACACACACACACACACACACACACACACGCACGCGCACATACACACACGCATGCGCACATACACACACACACACACACACACACACACACACACACACACACACACACACGCACGCGCACATACACACACACGCACGCGCACATACACACACGCACGCGCACATACACACACACACACACACACACACACACACACACACACACACACACACACACACGCACGCGCACATACACACACGCACGCGCACATACACACACACACACACACACACACACACACACACACACACACACACGAACGCGCACATACACACACATCTTATTACACACAAAAGCACACATAAGATCAAACAAACAATAATAGTGCAACAAGACAAAACCAGTCTATGTAGCTCTGAGCCTACGGGTGGTTGTCGTGTGTAATAGCCTGACGGCTGCAGGAAGCTGTTCCTGAACCTGAACCTTACACTGTCAGGTTCCTGTACCTTCTTCCCGATGGCAGGGTGTTGTGGGTCTCTGATGATGCTGGCTGGAGTGAGATAAGCTGGACAGTGTCCAGAGTGCCAGGACTTGGGGGCCTGAGCTACTGGGAGAGGTTGGGCAAGTTTCGAGCTTATTCCTTGGAGCGCAGGAAGCTGAGGGGTGTATAAAATCTTTCACAGGCGTATAAAATCTCAATAGACAATAGACAATAGGTGCAGGAGTAGGCCCTTCGAGCCAGCACCGCCATTCAATGTGATCATGGCTGATCATCCCCAATCACTACCCCGTTCCTGCCTTCTCCCCATATCCCCTGACTCCGCTATCTTGAGGGGAATAGAACGAGTTAATGCACAGAGTATTTTATCCAGGGGAGGGGAACCAAGAACCGGAGGAGATTGAATAGAACCTGAGGAGCAACCTTTTCACTCAGAGGGCGGTGGATATGTGGAACGAGCTACTAAAGGAGGTAGTAGAGGCATGTAATATAATATAACAGCATTTAAAAGTTACTTGGACAGGTACACAGACAGGAAAGATTTGGTGGGATATGGACCACATGCAGGCAATTGGAACTAGCTTTGATGGGACACTTGGGTTGGCATGGACGAGTCGGGTTGAAGAGCCTGTTTTCGTGCTAAATGGCTCTTTGAGAATTGGGGATGGAAACAGCTCTTCCACCGGGGCCCTTTCCCTGGTTGCCGAGAGTGAAACCGGGGCCTTGGTTTGAAGGCGATGCGTTGGGTCTCATCTCTCTTGCAGCGCTGGTCTGGGTCACTGGGCCCTGCAGTGAGGACACTTGATCACATGACCTCCAGAGGCAAAGAGTGAGCTTCAAGTGACACCTGTGGCTTGTCCCAGTCACACCATCTGATTGAAAATCCTGTAAGCTCAGGCAAGATGTAGAGATGTGAGAAAACGCACAACTCCAGATTCAGGGACATATCGTCCCAGCTGTTATCAGGCAACTGAATCATCCGAACACAACCAGAGAGCTGTCCTGATCTGCGATCCACATCATTGGTGACCCTTGGACTATCCTTGATCGGACATTGCTGGCTTTACCTTGCACTAAACGTTATTCCCTCATCATGTATCTATACAATGTAAATGGTTCGATTGTAATCATGTATTATCTTTCCGCTGACTGGATAGCACGCGACAAAAGCTTTTCACTGTACCTCGGTACACGTGACAATAAACTAAACTGTGACTGTAAAACGGGACTGTATCTGCTGGGCAGCAGTGATCATTTGGAACAGCAACGTTCCCCTGGTGCGCTAGCCTCTAGGGGTGGAGGATGCAGACTCTGTGAAGAGTTCTAAGGATGAGGTAGATAGATTATTGGTGAGTAAAGCCCCTGTCCCACTTACGTATCCTTGGCACGCTAATTACGCGACCTCGTGGTCGCATTGAGGTGCGACGGTCCCGCGCGACCTCATCCGTCCGCACAGCCGTCTGGAGCGCCTGACGTCATTTGAAGATGGACACAAAATGCAGGAGTAACTCAGCGGGACCGGCAGCATCTCTGGAGAGAAGCAATGGATGATGTTTCGGGTCGAGACTCTTCAGTCTGAAAGAAGGGTCTTGACCCGAAACGTCACCCATTCCTTCTCTCCAGAGATGCTGCCCGTCCCGCTGAGTTACTCCTGCATTTTGTGTCCATCTTCAATTTTCTTGGCCCCACTCTGGGAGTAGAAGTGGGGGTGGATCCGGACCCACAACGGCCGTGAGCCCCAGGCCGAGCTCGGCGATCGTTTGCCGGCTTCTGCTGCTGTTGGAGGTGAGACGCTGCGTCGCGCCAGGGTCTTGGGCCTGTCCCACTTTGGCCGTCAGTAACGCGACAGGCCGGTGGCGCGCGAAGATTGTGTTCGCTACAAAATTTCGGAGCCCCGCGCGATACCGCGCACAACTCCATACCCCTCCGCGACTGGCCCCGAGCGGTCACACGATGCCCGTGCGCTTCAACGCGACCACGAGGTCGTGTAATTTGCGCGCCAAGGACACGTAAGTCGGACGAGGCCATAAGAGGGGTGAAGGATTGGTGCAGGGAGACGGGAATGTGGAGTGGAGGTCGTAATCAGTTCTGCCCCGATCCTGTGTCGCGAGTGTTTAATTGTCATACGTACCGAAACGGATCAGATGACATTCTTACTACAAGCAGTGGAACAGGTCTGTAAACACAGTACTCATTAGATCATATAATAAAACACAAAAAAACCCTCCCAATATTAGTGTGAAACAAAACTGAAACCCAGGGTCCCTAGTGCAATCAAGACAGTTTGTAGTCACAATTTTTTTTTTTTGGTGTTAGTAGTGTTCCATAGCCTGATGGTTGTTGGGAAGAAGCTGTTCCTCAACCAGGATGCTTCCGTTTTAAGCCTTATACCTTCTTCCTGATGTCTGGAGTGAAATGAGAGCGTGGCCAGGGTGATATGGGTTCCATGATGATGCTGCTGCCCCTTCGAGGCAGTGTCTCCTGGGCATCTCTTCGATGGGGAGGTCAGTACGTGTGATGGACCGGGCAGTGTTCACCATTCCTTCTAACTTCCTTTGTCTCTTGGGCGTTTAAGTTGCCGAACCAGGTTGCTGCTCTCCGCCGTACAATCAGGAGAGTATTTGTCTACCTCTTCTTAGGAGGTAGAGGCATTGATGGGCTATCCCCTTACTGTAAATCAATGGGAATGGTCTGTTGTTCCCACAAGCTACAAGGTACAGGAGCCTGAAGACTGCAACGTCCAGGTTCAGAAATAGCTACTTCCCCACATCCATCAGGCTATTAAACTCCTGAAACAAATCTCTGAACACTAATAGCCCATTATCTGTTTATTTGCATTTTATCTGCTTATTTATTAATGAAACATGTTAGGTATAGGCCATTCAGCCCTTCGAGCCTATATAATGGCGTATGGACACACTTATATGATGAACTGTCTACCCTCTGTATTCCGTGTGTGAAAAAGTCTTTCTATCTATATTCTGTGACCCCTTGTACTTCCCCAAATCGAAGCAAATCTAGCAAGTGACAATAAACCAGAGAGTCTCTTGACTTGAAGCAGTGATCCTTAAAAACCTTCCTGATTTGAGACCAAAACTGTACGAGAATTGCAGACACTGCTATGACTATGAGCAAAACACAAAGTCCTGGAGTAACTCAACGTGTCAGGCAGCATTTCCATCTCCCCCCCCCCCCCCCCCCCAACTACAGTCAGTCTGAAGAAGGGTCCCGAACCAGAAGCGTTGCCTGTCCATTCCCTCCACATATGCTGCCTGACCCGCTGAGTTCTTCCAGCACTTTTGTGTTTTCCTCAAAACCTTTGTCCTTTCGGTCGTTAGTTGCAACGTCTCTTCCTTGGTTCAAAACCGTAAAGGTGATGTGTAGGAAGGAAGGAACGGCTCCGTTCCTTCCCTCCAGAGATGCTGACTGACCCACTGAGTTACTCCAGCATTTTGAGTCTATCATCGAGTAAAGGTGACCACAGACTTGTTCAGGGTAGACAAAAATGCTGGAGAAACTCAGCGGGTGAGGCAGCATCTATGGAGTGAAGGAAATAGGCGACGTCTCGACCCGAAACGTCGCCTATTTCCTTCACTCCATAGATGCTGCCTCACCCGCTGAGTTTCTCCTGCATTTTTGTCTACCTTCCATTTTCCAGCATCGGCAGTTCCTTCTCAAACAAAACTTGTTCAGAGTGAGTCTTGATGAAAGCAGTGAGCAGCCAGCAGTTGCTGTTTCCTCTGCAATGAACATGGTTTTATGGTGACGTTGCAGTTTCTTCCGTGTATCTCAGAGCAAGAGCCACGGCCACTTTGAAACTTCCATTTCCTACGGTTACTGAGTCCCCCCCCAAAACTATTGTTAGGGCGACACGGTGGCCCGGGTTCGATCCCGACTTGGAGTGTTGTCTGTACGGAGTTTGTACATTCTCCCTGAGTTTTTCCCACATTCCAAAGACGTACAGGTTTGGAGGTTAATTGGCTTGGTGAAATTGTAAATTGTCCCTAGTGTGTGTAGGATAGTGTTAATGTGTGGGGTGTTCTCTGGTCGGCTTGGACTCGGTGGGCCGAAGGGCCTGTTTCCACGCTGTATCTCTAAACTAAATTGCATTTTTGCAGCAGTAAACCATGACAGTTGCATCGTTGGAGAGGGGTTATATAAAACGGTGTCGCCCAGAGGTTGCTGTTAGGACCAAGGCTCTTTATGATGTATAGCCATGACCTGTCCTCGGGTGTACAGGGTTTCATATCACCATCCGCAGACGAGACAAAGATGAGACAAAATGCGAGGAGGAAAGTGATGGTTTGGGCAGATACATTGAATGCAAAGTATGAAGTCAGGCAGTCTGGAAAGAAAGCCAAAGAAGCTTGAATGGGGGAAAATGAATAGTTGCGGATAGAATCATGAGCTTTCGTGGGGCAAATAAGGTAGCACGGAAACCAGTGGCCAAAGGCGCAGGGATCAGAGGACACAGACGCAAGGTAATTGATCGAGTCAAAGAGAAAATAAGGTCGAGATCCAAAACGTCGCCTATTCCTTCGCTCCATAGATGCTGCCTCACCCGCTGAGTTCTCCAGCATTTTTGTGTACCTTCGACTTTTCCAGCATCTGCAGTTCCTTCTTAAACAAAGAGAAAATGAGAATCATTTTACACCAAAAGTTGTTCCAGTCTGCAATCTACTGTCTGAAAAGTGCAGCAAATACTTCAGCGGCAACGTTTAGGTTCAGGTTGTCACATGTACTGAGGTGCAGAGAAGTACATTAAAGGACACAGTGCTGGAGTAATTCAGCCGGTCGGGCAGCATCTCTGGAGAACTGCGATGGGTTACATTTTGGATCAAAGGTTATGGGGAGTAGGCAGGAGATTGGGATAGATCGGTCATGAGTGAATGGCGGGGTAGAATTTTGATGGGCCAAATGGCCTAAATTCAGCTGCTCTGACTTATGAAGAAGGACAACTTTGTATATACATGTTCTCCAGAGATGCTGCCTGACCCGCTGAGTTACTCCAAAACTTTGTGTCCTTTTTTTTCATTAAATCAGCATCTGTGGTTCCTTGTTTCTATCGAAGGATACGGTACTAACGGGGCAAATACTTAGCGTTTTTGTCCTCCACTTCCTTCAGAACCATGGTTGTGTCCGGGGTTTGTGGGGTGAAGGCAGGAGAATGGGGTTAGGAGGGAGAGATTGATCAACCGTGATTGAATGGCCGAGTAGACTTGATGGGCCGAATGGCCTAATTCTGCTCCTATCACGTGTGACTGTATGACCCCAGCTGAGTGATGAAGCTGCTCCAGGCTTCAGACTTTGTAGACGCAGCTGGCAAACAGGCGCTTCGGCCCACGAGTCCGTGCCGACCAGCGATCAGCCTGTACGCTTCACACCAGGGACAATTTCTACTTTTACAATTTCTACCGAAGCCAATTAATCTAATAACCTCTGCGTGAAAGGTAGCCGGAGCACCCGGAGAAAGCCCACGCGGTCACAGGGACAGCGTGCAAACTCTGTGCAGACAGCGGCTGCGGTCAGGGTCAAACAAGGGTCTCCGGCGACATTGGCTCTGGTGGGAATATTTACACCAAGGAAGTTGAAGCTGCCAACCGTGAAGCTCCCATAAGTGACCAGCAGGAGGCGGTGAGGCGAGTTGAACTGCTGGACCTGCGACCTCCCCTCGGCCAAGAGTGAGGTCACTCACATTTGCTTCATGCTCATTAGGTTTGCAAATACAGTGGAAAATAGCCCTTCAGACTGCCGAGTCGACTCCGACCAGCGATCCCCCCCCCCCCATACATTTGCTCTACCCTACACGCACTTGGGGCAATTTACAGAAGCCAAGTAACTGACAAACCTGCACGTTTTTGGGGTGTGGGAGGAAACCGGAGCACCTGGAGAAAACCCACGCGGTCACGGGGAGGACGTGCAAACTCCCCACAGACGGCACATGTTCCCGATGTTGGGGGAGTCCAGAACCAGGGGCCACAGTTTAAGAATAAGGGGTAAGCCATTTAGAACGGAGACGAGGAAACACTTTTTCTCACAGAGAGTGGTGAGTCTGTGGAATTCTCTGCCTCAGAGGGCGGTGGAGGCAGTTTCTCTGGATGCTTTCAAGAGAGAGGTAGATAGGGCTCTTAAAAATAGCGGAGTCAGGGGATATGGGGAGAAGGCAGGAACGGGGTACTGATTGGGGATGATCAGCCATGATCACATTGAATGGCGGTGCTGGCTCGAAGGCCCGAATGGCCTCCTCCTGCACCTACTGTCTATTGTCAGGATCGGACCCGGGTCTCTGACGCTGTGAGGCAGCAACTTTACCACTGTGCCACCCTCGTCCCACCAGTCCCCCCCCCCCCCGAGACTGGCACTGCCAACTCTACCGTCAGCTCACCAACCCCTGCACGGGAGGGTCATGCAACGGCACTGCAGAAATCATGAACGGATTTGAAGGGATAAGGAAGGAAAAGCAGATTTGGTCTGTCGCCCGAGGATGGACTTTGCGTTGATCAACAAAGAAATGCCAGGCATGAGATTAGGGAACATTATTTTTCCACCCTGCAAGTTGTGACTGTCTGGAATGTTCTGGTGGGATCCGGATCAGTAACAAGTTTCAACAGAGAATTGAGTAAGGGAGGATAAAGGGGAAGGAGCTGGCGAGGGGGACATGTGTCGACTGTCTCAGAGAGACCTCTCCTTGTAACCTTCTCCTCTGGACATTAACACCACCCTACACACACTCGAGACGTCCTTCCCAATCAAGAGCCCGTCAACCTCTGCCTTCAAACGACCCAATGTCTTGGCCTCCATCACCATCTGTGGGTAGAGTTGCTGCCTTGCATGCTTTCAGCGCCAGGGACGCGGGTTCGATCCTGACTACGGCTGCTGTCCGTACGGAGTTTGTACAGTCTCCCTGTGACCAAGTGGGTTTCTCTGAGATCTTCGGTTTCCTCCCACGCTCCAAAGATGTACGTTAATTGGCTTTGTATAAATGTACATTGTCTCTAGTGTGTGTAGGGGAGTGTTATTGTGCGGGGATCGCTGGTTGGTGCGGACTCGGTGGGCCGAAGGGCCTGTTTCGGCACTGTGTCTCCAAACTAAACCAAACTGAACAATGAGTTCTACTGGCAGAATTTTTCAGACTTTGCATTGATGTCTCATCTTCTTGCTTTTCTGATTTCAGCCAGATCTCCTGAATTTCAAGAAGGGTTGGATGTCCATTCTGGGTGACTCTGGAGAGGTGAGTGTCCGTCAACAAGGTGTCCGGTGTTGTCCCTACCCTGGCATGGTGCCCAGCCCGTGTTAGACCTACGATTGCATTTTATCTACCCCTTCACCATCCCCATCCTTCCCGTTTCCAACGGCTCCAGTCCCCCAACACCAACCTCATTAGTCACTGCCAGGCCAGGCTCATGTACCATAAAGCATAGGAATTAGGCCATTCAGCCCATTGAGTCCGTTCCACCATTTTAAACATGGCTGATCTATCTTTCCCTCTCAACCCCATTCTCCTGCCTTCTCCCCATAACCTTTGACGCCCTTCCTAATGAAGAACCTATCAGTTTCTGCCTTAAAAATATCCAATGACTTGGCCACCACCGCCATCTGTGGCAAAGTATTCCACAGATTCACCACAAATTCAAGATTCAGGATTCAAGAGAGTTTATTGTCATGTGTCACAGATAGGACAATGACATTCTTGCTTTGCTTCAACACAACAGAATATAGTAGGCATAAATACAGAACAGATTCCTCCTCATCTCCCTTCTAAAAGTACGTCCTTTTATTCTGAGGCTATGCCCTCTGGTCCTGGACACTCCCACGAGTAACTTTGATGACCCATTTCAGCCCTGACTTCAGTTTAGTTTAGTCCTTTCCACATCCACTCCATCCAGGCATTTCATTATCTGCTAAATTTCAATATGATCCCCCTTCATCCTACTAAAACTTGGTGCAGGTGGGCACAGAACCTGGTCTCCCTGCAGGTACATGTTCTCATAAGGTCATAAGTAATAGGAGCAGAATTATGCCATTCGGTCCATCAAGTCTACTCCACCATTCAATCATGAGTGATCTATCTTTCCCTCCTAACACCATTCTCCTGCCTTCTCCCCATAACTCCTGCACTAATCAAGAATCTATCTATCTCTGTTTTAAAAATATCCATTGGCTTGGCCTCCACAGCCTTCTGTGGTAAAGATTCACCACCCTCTGACTAAAGAAATTCTTTCTCATCTCCTTCCTAACGGAACGTCCTTTAATTAACATCCATTATTCCAGATAAACGGCGGGGGCAACTGCTGCCTTAACTGATTAGTCCTCCTCGAGACTTAAGATGAATTCAAGATAGACACAAAATGCTGGAGTATCTCAGCGGGACAGGCAGCATCTCTGGAGAGAAGGAATGGGTTACGTTTTGGATTGAGACCCTTCTTCAGCCTGAGAGACAGGGGAGAGGGAGACATGGAGATAAGGAAGGGGAAGGTGTGAAAAGGAGACATCAAAAGAGATGCAGTCCAAGGAAAATGTAACATAGGATCATTGTTAGCTCGGGGAAGGTGACAACAAAGCAAACAGAGTCTGAAGAAGGGTCTCAATCCAAAACGTCACCCATTCCTTCCCTCCAAAGATGCTGCCTGACCTGCTGAGTTACTCCAGCTTTTTGTTTAAAGCAGCATCTGCAGTTCCTTCCTACACCTAATATGATTATTCTCCCGTTTCAGTGGAAGAAACACTGGTTTGTTCTAACGGACTCCAGCCTGCGGTATTACAGAGACTCCACAGCAGAGGAGGTGAGAGGTTTAATGGTTCATCACATTCCCAGTGCCTTCGGGCTGTTGTGACAAGAGCTGGCAATGGACATCTGTCCCACTCTCTGGACAAGTGTTCAAGCTCTGTTGGTGTCGTGAACATCTCTCTGCTGACAGGGACATTTGAAATGGCAGCATCTTAAGCAAACTAATTTTTTGGGGAGCCTTTAAGCTGGAATGGGTTCAGAGAAGATTTAGTTGCAGTGAAAATCTTTACGAGGATGTTGCCAGGACTCGAGGGCCTGAGCCGTAGGGAGATGTTCGGCAGGCTAGGACTTTATTCCTCGCAGCACAGGAGGATGAGGGGTGATCTAGAGATTTATAAGAATACTAGACCAAGCACAGACCTGTTGGGTCCCCCTCCCCTAACGCAATATTCCACCACTCACCCATAGCCCCCAACTGCGCAGGTGCGGCTGACGGGTTTCCGTTGTGACGCCACGGCAACCCTTCCCCCAATGGCGCGGCCGGCAAGTGGGAGCGCGACAGCCAGGTTTATTAAAGTATAAAAATATAATGTTTTATCAAAATATAATGTTCATCAAAAATTGATGTTTTAAAATATAACATCAATCTGAATGAAACTTGCTAGTTCACATCGCAGGACAATGGTGAGTAAAGTGGGCCTAAAATTGTTGCGCTAACAAACAAACAAACAAGATGAGTGTTTTAGTAATATATATAGATATAGATATATAGATAGATAGAGATGGTGTACTACACAGGGTGAATGCACAGTCTTTTCCCCAGAGTCGCGGAATGAAGAACCAGACGACATAGGTTTAAGGTGTGGGGGGGGGGGGAAAGATTTAATAGGAACCTGAGGGGCAACTTTTTTATACAAAAGGTGGTGGGTACATGGAACGAGTTGCCAGAAGAGGTGGTTGAGGCAGGTACCATCACAGCGTTTAAAAGACGTTTGGTGTAACTCCAAGCATGTCGGAGTTAATTTCCATCTGCCATTCTTTTGCCCACTTTCTCCATTGATCTCGATCCTGTTGAAACTGTCATTGCCCAACACACCACTACTTTTGGTGTAATCTGCAAAACTACTAATCATGCCTCTTCCTTTCTCATCCATGTCGTTAGTATATGCTAACATCCCCAGATTGTCCCCCATCTCATTTCAACTGCTGCTGAAGGCATGTATTCTTCCTAGATGTGACACTTTGAGTTCCCTCCAACCTTAATCCTTTACAAAACAAAACTCACCCCAAAACGCTGGAGTAACTCGGCGGGACAGGCAGCTTCTCTGGATAGAAGGAATGGGCGACGTTTCGGGTCCAGACCCTCCTCCAGAACCAACCAGAAACGTCACCCATTCCTTTTCTCCAGAGATGCCGCCTGTCCCGCTGAGTTACTCCAACATTTTGTGTCTATCTTCGGTTTAAACCAACATCTGCAGTTCCTTCCTACTTATCCCAAACTCTGCCTGTTCCTTTCAATAGTGCTTTGTGCTAACTGGCCAGTTTGGGCATCCACTCCAATTTTAAGCATTCTCATCCACATTCTTCAACCTCTGGGGGGCTTTCCCCTTTCCCCTTTCCTATCCTGCCTCGTAATCCTCTGAGATATCAGTAATGTTCCACTTCTGGCCTCTTGAATGAGCAGGATTGTATTCCTGCTAGTCTTGGTGATTCTGCCTTCAGCAGCCCTGAACTCCTAAACACTAGAGTCTCCTCACCAACCCACCCTGTTTTACCTTCTCTTTCTCTCCATAAAACCTGCTCATTGACCAATGCTTCATATAATATAATAAAAATAAACTGCACAATGCTGGTTTATAGTAACGATAGACACAAAATGTTGGAGAAACTCAGAAGGTCAGACAACATCTCTGGAGAAAATGGTTAGGGGACGTTTCAAGTGGAACCCTTCTTCAGGTCGGGACTTTTCTTCAGACTATGAAATGTCACCTATCCATGTCTATCCAGAGATGCTGCCTGAGCTGCTGAGTAACTCCAGCACTTTGTGTCCTTTTGTGTATTAAATAGCATCTGCAGTTTTTGTTTTGTTTCTACACTTTGGTCGTAGCTCCTTTTTGTGTCTTCCTTTGATAATACCTTCTTGTGTGGTTTAGACAATAGACACTTGGTGCAGGAGTAGGCCATTTGGCCCTTCGAGCCAGCACCGCCATTCAATGTGATCATGGCTGATCATCCCCAATCAGTACCCCGTTCCTGCCATCTCCCCATATGCCCTGACTCCGCTATTTTTAAGAGCACTATCTAGCTCTCTCTTGAAAGCATCCAGAGAACCCGCCTCCACCGCCCTCTGAGGCAGAGAATTCCACACACTCATCACTCTCTGTGAGAAAAAGTGTTTCCTCATCTCCGTTCTAAATGGCTTACTCCTTATTCTTCAAGAATGTTACATTTTTGTGTTCCATTTTGTTGGATACCGCTGCTCTGAGGTGTGGAGCATGTTTCTAGGCAAAGGGCATGTTATGGGTCTGCTTGGTGCATCCATAGTCGGAGTGGTGAGGGGTTGATTTCAATCTTACTTCCCCGCATCCAATTTGTCCAACTTTCCTCTCAGGCCAATGACTTGGACGGAGAGATTGACTTACGGAACTGCAGCAACGTCACTGAGCACCAGGTCCAGCGGAATTATGGCTTCCAGATTCACGTGAGTGACCTCCGTCCCTCCCCCACCCGTCCACCTCTCAGTGAGTCGTTCCCCATGCCCTTTGTGCATCTCTCTGTGACGCCACTTTCAAGGAACTCTGTGCTTGGTCTCCGAGATCCCTCTACCCTACAACACTGCCCGGAGCCCTGCCATTCACTGCCCTGGTTTGACTTCCCGAAATGTAACATCAAACTTATCTATATCTATAATGGGGCTATCCCACTGCATGAGCTAATTCAAGATTCAAGTTTCCCCTGATTTGAACCCAGAGAATTACGGTAATGGCCGCTCGTAGGTACTCGGGGCTCTCATGGACATTTTTCAACATGTTGAAAAATCTTCATAAGTCTTCCCGAGCTTACCGCGTTTCCCGAGTACCTGCCATTAGCGTTACGAGCCGCTAAGAGACGTCCCAAGCTCCGACGTACCCGTTCCGTACATTCTACCTGCTTCCACGAGTTTGATTTTTTTTTAAACTCTTGAATTAGCTCGTACAGTGGGACAGGCCCTTGGTAATAAAAGACGAACAAAACATATTAATAAAAATAAAAGGATTTGTTCTACAAAATTTGGATTCATTCAAAAGGCTGCACTTAATGGCCTAGAAGGCCGCATGCAGCCTTAAGGCCGCAGGTTCCCCACCCCTGTCCTAGTATGTAAGATGGAACTAGTGTACGAGTGATGGCTGGAGGGCCTGGGCTCGATAAGGCCCTCGGGCATGTTTCCAAGCCGTACATCTAAACTAGCGAAGGGTCTGTTTCCATGCTGTAACTCCTGGGCTAAAACGAAAAATCTAAACTAAAAACGGGTTGGCGTGTATTCATGGCCCACTCAGAGCCCAAGGCCTTGAATCGCAGTCACTGTGTGAAAGGTCATCTGTTTCCCCAGACAAAGGAGATGGATTACACCCTGTCAGCCATGACCTCTGGCATTCGCAGGAACTGGATCGAGGCTCTCAGGAAGAATGTCCGTCCCAGCTCTTCGCCAGATGTGACAAAGTAAGTTGTGATCAATAGTGGGAGTGAACGGGTAGGGAGAGTGCCTGGCCTGGGGTGGAAAGGAACTGGAGCGGCTGGGGTAGACACTGGAAGTAGGCAGTGGGAGTGAATGGTATGGGGGCTGGTGACAAGGATGAACAGGGGAACGAAAGGGATGAGCAGCGGGGAAGAAAGACTGGATAGACTCGGCTTGTACTCGCTAGAATTTAGAAGATTGAGGGGGGATCTTATAGAAACGTACAAAATTCTTAAGGGGCTGGACAGGCTAGACGCAGGAAGATTGTTCCCGATGTTGGGGAAGTCTAGAACAAGGGGTCACAGTTTAAGGATAAGGGGGAAGTCTTTTAGGACCGAGATGAGAAAATAAAATTCAAATCATTTTTCACACAGAGAGTGGTGAATTTGTGGAATTCTCTGCCACAGAAAGTAGTTGAGGCCAGTTCATTGGCTATATTTAAGAGGGAGTTAGATGTGGATCTTGTGGCTAAAGGGATCAGGGGGCATGGAGAGAAGGCAGGTACGGGATACTGAGTTGGATGATCAGCCATGATCATATTGAATGGCGGTGCAGGGTTCGAAGGGCCGAATGGCCTACTCCTATTTTCTATGTTTCTATGAAATGCTCCCTGTTGGACTGCAACCTTGTGGTGGTCGGGGAGCTTGTGTGTCTCAGTGACCCCTAGAGCTATGCCAGCGGGAGATTCGTCTCCTGTTGGGGTCTCCCGTGCTGGGCAGGTCGAAGGGTAGAGGCGAGACGACGAGCGATCCACTGGTCCTCCAGGTTGGAGGTTACACAGGGCTGACAACCCTGTCTCGTAAAACAAATACGTTACGGAAACAGCAACTGAAGGAATCAACACTACTGGGTGGAGGATCTTCGTTGCTGCCCTACATGCCACCAGGAGGCATAATAGGCAGTAAGTAAGGGGGGAAATGGGACGGGCAAGAGGAGGCCCAGGAGAGGGCAGTGGGTTGGGCAAAGGAAGGTAATGAGATGTGTAGGAAAGAACTGCAGAATGCGGGTTTAAATCAAAGATAGACACAAAATTCTGGAGTAACTCAGCGGGACAGGCAGCATCTCCATGGAGCGAAGGAAATAGGCAACGTTTCGGGCCAAAACCCTTCTTCAGACAGTGTGGGTGGAGATGGGAGAGAAGGAATGGGATAAGCAGGAGAGAGGGAATGGGTTGGGCAAGAGGAGACAATGGGATGGACAGGGGTGATAATGGGATGGGCGGGAGAGAAGGATTGGAATTTGTCAGGCAAGATCGCCCCTTCAAAAAACCATGCTGACTTCGGCCTATTTTGTCATGAGATCTTCCAATCTGAAGGAATGTTTTGTGAATTAGGAGGACTTTGGAGAATGTTTATTGAGGCAACATAATATTCATGCTTACCTTGTGATGGAAGCTGGTCTTGTGTGAGGACAGATTTTAATCCCATTATTTTTTTCATTACTGTATTTTTACTCAGTAAATTTAGTTGGCGCTATGAATCCGATTTTGTATTACTGACGTGCTTACTCCACTGTGAATACTCGTTCAAAAGAGGAGAGGCCTGTTTGGGTATAAAGTGAAAACCTGACATGACCGTGGCCAGTCCAAGATAAACCTAGTTTTTCCCCGACCTGGCTCGACCATCATGGATTTATTTGCCACCTTAAGCATGCTGTTCAGACGCTGGTCACATCGAACAAATCATTTTGACCCGTGAAGAGCTGAGCTGGGCCAGCACAACTAATCAAATGTACAACTGAACAGACCTAATCTTGATGCATATGATGATGAAGTTAGCTGCAATACTGAGCTAGATAGGGCTCCTAAAGATAGCGGAGTCTGGGGATATGGGGAGAAGGCAGGAACGGGGTACTGATTGGGGATGATCAGCCTTGATCACATAGAATGGCGGTGCTGGCTCGAAGGGCCGAATGGCCTACTCCTGCACCTATTGTCTATAATTCCCCCCACCATTCACTTTCATTGGGACGGCACGGTGGCGCAGAGGTAGTGTTGCTGCCTCGCGGCGCCAAAGACCCAGATTCGATCCTGACTACGGGCGCTGTCTGTACGGAGTTTGTTCGTTCTCCCCGTGACCTGTGTGGGTTTTCTTCAAGTGCTCCGGTTTCCTCCCACACTCAATACACGTACAGGTTTGTAGGTTAATTGGCTTCAGTAAAATTGTGAATTGTCCCTAGTTTGTGAAGGGTGTTACTGGCGCACGGGGATCGCTGCTCGGCACAGACTCGGTGGGCCGAAGGGCCACTTTTAGTGCTGTATCTCTAAACTAAACTGAACTAAAGGAAAGGTGGGGTGGGGGGGATAATGGAGGGAGAATTGGCGGGAAGGTGGAGTGTTGGGCAATGTATGTTGGCGGGGAGGGTGTGGGGGCAGCAGAATGGATGGGTGGCTCACCGCGGGACAGATGCTGAATGTGCGTTTGGGTGATGGGGACAGGCTGGAGATGGCAGCAGACCATTATCATCGGCCGTGAGAGAAACGAGAGTGGCGACTTGTGGATATGCCGTGAGAGTGGGGTCCAACGATGGGGCGATGGACACAACCTTCAGATTGCTTGGTGGGGCAGAGTGGGGGGAGAGTGTGTCCGAGCACCCAAGTTACTTCCCCTTTTCCAAACTTGGGAAAAGTAGAAGTACAACGGGATCTGGGGGTCCTTGTTCATCAGTCTATGAAAGTAAGCATGCAGGTACAGCAGGCAGTGAAGTAAGCCAATGGTATGTTCTTAACAAGAGGAATTGAATATTTATAACAAGAGGAATCAAATATAGGAGCAAAGAGGTCCTTTGCAGTTGTACAGAGCCCTAGTGAGACCACACCTGGAGTATTGTGTGCGGTTTTGGTCCCCTAATTTGAGGAAGGACATTTTTGCTATTGAGAGTGCAGCGTAGGTTTGCAAGGTTAATTCCCGGGATGGCGGGACTGTCATATGCTGAGAGAATGTAGCAGCTGGGCTTGTACGCTCTGGAGTTTAGAAGGATGAGAGGGAATCTCATTGAAACATATAAGATTGTTAAGGGTTTGGACACGGTAGATGCAGGAAACATGTTCCCGATGTTGGGGGAGTCCAGAACCGTGGGCCACAGTTTTAAGAATAAGGAGTAAGCCATTTAGAACGGAGACGAGGAAACACTTTTTCACACAGAGTTGTGAGTCTGTGGAATTCTCTGCCTCAGAGGGCGGTGGAGGCGGGTTCTCTGGATGCTTTCAAGGGAGAGCTAGATAGGGCTCTTATAAATAGCGGAGTCAGGGGATATGGGGAGAAGGCAGGAACGGGGTACTGATTGGGGATGATCAGCCATGATCACATTGAATGGCGGTGCTGGCTCGAAGGGCTGCATGGCCTACTCCTGCACCTATTGTCTATTGTCACTAAGGCAGAGCTGTTCCCAAGATGAGGGTCTTCACAGCAGAGGACCAGCCAGGCTGGTTCCCGCCACAACTCCCATTTAGTTTAGCGATACAGCGAGGAAACAGGCCCTTAGGCCCACCGCGTCCCCGCCGATCAGTGATCCCCGCACATTACCACCGTCCTACACACACTAGGGATAATTTTACATTTACACCAAGCTAAGCAACCTACAAATCTGAAAATAGACACAAAATGCTGGAGTACCTCAGCGGGACAGACAGCATCTCTGGAGAGAAGGAATGGGTGACGTTTCGGGTGGAGGCTGAAGAAGGGTCTCGACCCGAAACGTCACCCGTTCCTTCTCTCCAGAGATGCTGCCTGTCCCGCTGAGTTACTCCAGCATTTTTTGTCTGTCTTCGGTTTAAACCAGTATCTGCAGTTCCCTCAAACCTGTACATCTTTGGAGTGTAGGAATGAAACAAGATCTAGGCGAAAACCCACGCGGTCATGGGGAGAACGTATAAACTCCATACAAACGGCACCCGTAGTCAGGATGGAAGCCGGACTCTGGCCCTGTGAGGCAGCAATCCTACCGCTGCGCCACCGTGCAGCCAATGTTAGAGCACTTTTATAACACCTGGTTCAGAATGATTAATTTTATGCAGGTGACATGTTTAGGTTGACATTATCCAAACGCAAGCAGGTAGGACTGGTGTAGATGGGGCATCTTGGTCGGCGTGGGGCCGAACGGCCTGTTTCCATGCTCCATGACTCTATGGCAGTACATGGGCCCCAAAGACTGACCTTCCATGCACCCATTCAGGATGAGTGTAACCAGAAAAACAGGCAGTAGTGCAAACTGCGCCCCCAAAGTGTGGTCGGGGTTGCCCCCAGGTCCTCTTGTTTGCCACGGGGGAACATGGTGCAAGGGGGAGGATTTCTCCCCTTGGCCTTTCCCCAGACTGCTCTTCGCTTTAATTAGCTTTGGGGAACTATAGTCAATGCAGGATAGACAAGATGAGTCTGAAGACGGGTCTCGACCTGAAACGTCACCCATTCCTTCTCTCCAGAGATGCTGCCTGTCCTGCTGAGTTACTCCAGCATTTTCTTTGGTTTAACCCAGCATCTGCAGTTCCAATTCCACTACATATTTAATCATTGCAGCCTTTTCCTTCTGAACTTAAACCCACCGCATTTGATATCACACTCTTGAACGGACTCTCACAAATTGAAGACGGATCATCACCCAGAACGTCACCTATCCATGTTCTCCGGGAATGTTGCCTGACCCGCTGAGTTACTCCAGCACTTTTTTTTCCCCTCATCAACTAAGGATGGTTTCCTGATCTTCCAATCTGCCCTTTTGTTGCCCTTGCACTTTTTTTTAACTCTGCACTTTCTTTGTAGCTGTGACACTATTCTGCACTCTATATCCTTTCGCTTTGCACTACCAGGTGAAACCACGTAAGTTATGATTTGACCAGATAGCACGCAAAACAAACTTTTTCAATGTATCTCGGTACACGTGACATTAATAAACTAAGACCCCCGTGCCTTGGGCTGAGCTCAAACTCTGCACTGCTGCCACAGTTCCGTCCTCCCATCCGAGCCTCACGAGGAATTAAACCTCTCATGCCCGATTATTTCTTCAGCTGCATGTCTGTCAGCCTGTGTCTGTAGTAGGTCTGCAGAGAGGTATTTGGTAGGTCACCTCTCCTGGTCGTCACCTCTCCTGGTGGACCTCTCCCCTGTTGCCCTGAATCTCCCGATCTCTTTCAACACGCGAGCCCCTCTCTGTAGGCCTCTCTGAGGAGTTCACTCCCTGAAGCCCATTCTCTGTAACCTGTTCTCTGTAACCTGCTCTCTGTAACCTGCTCTCTGTAAGCTGTTATCTGCAACCTGTTCTCTGTAACCTGCTCCCAAAAGACCGCTCTCATGTTGACGTTGTTCTTGTTGCTTTGTGTTGTTTGAAATTTCTAATGCCTGCCCTGTTTTTTCTCCTCTGCTTGCTGCCGTGTAGGAGGAACAGTTGGATGAAACCTCCATCTTCTAAAGCCAGGTTAGATTGCGCTAAACAGACCGATATCCGTGACCCTCCCTCCCCTGTCGCTCGGCCCGGCTTGCCCTCCGGACCTGGTGCAGAACCTCTGGGTGAACACAAGTTCTAGGGGTAGAATTAGGCCATTCGGCCCATCAGGCCTATTATACTCCCCCATTCAACCATGGCTGATCTACATGGTTGAACAATAACATTCCACGCTGCCTTGTGGGTCTCCTCACTACAAACGCCCGCTACCGTGACCCGACCTTTGTTCCGTTCACCTGTAACCTGAGTTGGGGGGGGGGGGGGGGGGGGGGGGGGGGGGGGGGTCACTCAACAAGTTAGTCGGTGAGCATGTGGTTTAGTTTCAGGATATAACCCGGAAACAAGCCCTGGGGCCCACCGAGTCCCCTCCGACCTTCGATCCCCCTATTAACACCATCCTACGCACACAAGAGACAATTTACATTTATACTGAGGCAATTGACCTACAAACCTGTACGTCTCGGAGTGTGGGAGGAAACCGAAGATCTCGGAGAAAACCCACGCGGTCACAGGGGGAACGTACGAACTCCGTACAGACAGCACCCGTTGTCAGGATCGAACCCGGGCTCTGGCGCTGTGAGGCAGCATGTCGCAGCATGCCGCACACTGTTGGTTGGTTGGTTGGTCTTGGTGAACATCCCATCCACTGTGGTCATTGGTCACGCTTGTCGTTCAGAGATGGACGGTATGCATATTTAGTTGCGTTTATTGTCATGTACCGAGGTACGGTGCAAAGCTTTTGTGGCGTGCTAACCAGTCAGCAGAAGGCACAATGCATGACTGCAATCGAGCCGTCCCCACGGTATAGATGGGCGACTCGATGGCGCAGTGGTAGGTTTGCTGCCTTCCATCGCCAGAAACCTGGCTTCAATCCTGACTACGGGTGCTGAGTCTGCACGGAGTTTGTACATTCTACCCCTGACCGCGTGGGTTTTCTCCGGGATTTCCGGTTTCCTCCCACACTCCAAAGACGTTCAGGTCTGTAGGCTAATTGGCTTGGTATAATTGTAAATTGTCCATAGTGTGTGTAGGACAGTGTTAGTGTGCGGGGATCGCTGGTCGGCACGGACTTGGTGGGCCGAAGGGTCTGTTTCCGCGCTGTAAACTAAACTAAACATGATAAAGGGAATAACGTGAATATTGAAGTGTTTAAGAAGGAACTGCAGATGCTGGATAATCGAAGGTAGACAAAAATGCTGGAGAAACTCAGCGGGTGCGGCAGGATCTATGGAGCGAAGGAAATAGGCAACGTTTCGGGCCAAAGACGTCTGAGGAAGGGTTTCGGCCCGAAATGTTACCTATTTCCTTCCCTCCACAGATGCTGCCGCACCCGCTGAGTTTCTCCAGCACTTTTGTCTAACGTGAATATTGTGCCAGGTTGCTCATATACAATGATGGGCTGAAAATTGATGGGCCAAATGGCCTAATTCTGCTCCTATAACTTATGAGTAATGTTTAGAGCAGGATAAAGCCCAGTAAAGTTTGATTAAAGATAGTCCGAGGGTCTCCAATGAGGTAGATGCTAGCTGAAGAATAGGCGTTTGTCGTAGGATGGTTCAGTTGCCTGATAACAACTGTATTGTTTGTGTGTGGCCTACACCAGATCTACAGCCAGACTGCAGGGCACTTGGTGAAGTCCGTTATAATTTCCCCACCCAGAGCCTCTTCAGCAAAGACTACAGTGTGGGCAGCACGATGGCACAGTGGTGGAGTTATTCACTGTCAACACCAGAGACCCAGGGTTCGATCCTGACCTCCGGTGCTGCCTGTACGGAGTATGTACGTTCTCTCTATGACCCCGTACGAGGATTGCAGGTTGGCACGGACTTGGTTGGCTGAAGGGCCTGTTTCGGCGCTGTATTTCTGAAGTCCCAAACCCCACGGGGATGGCTCTCCAGAGATGCTGCCTGACCCGCTGAGTTACTCCAGCACTTTTGTGTCGTTCCTGGATAGGCCAGCATCTGCAATTCCCTGTCGCGACTAGAGCAGCGGTTGGGAGGTGTGTGTTGGAGGAGGGAAAGTCTGTACCGGTCTTGTGCCAGGGGCCATGAACCCACGATTATCTGACCCGCGTGCTGCACTGTGGCGGCAAGGTTTGCCATCGGGTAGTTATAGTATCGAGACACTGGCTTGCTGCTGATGCCTTTGCTTCTCTTGCGGTGAATGTTTAAAGTGAGCAGATTCTTCCACAGTCGGGGGATTTCCATCCCCTCTGGCAATTAAGTCACGATTATTTTCGACGTAATATTCTTCATGTTGGTGTGATGCTTGGACAAGCCCCATCACACACAGTGCCTTTGGTGAGGAGTGAGAGCAGACCTTTATTACATGCAGGCTTGGAAACAGGCCCTTCAGCCCACTGTGTCCGCGCCGACCAGCGATCGCTCGTACACCGGTTTTATCCTACGTGCCAGGGATAATTTACAATCTTTACCGAGGCTACTTAACCTACAAACCTGCACGTCTTTGGTGTATGGGAGTAAACCGGCACCCGGGGAAAACCCAGGCGGTCACGGGGAGAACGTACAAACTCCACACAGGCAGCACCCGTAGTCAGGATCGAACCCGGATCTCTGGCGCTGCAAGGCAGCATCTCTACCGCTGCGCCACCGTGCCACACCGACAGTCGTCCTTGGTTACTACCTCAGCGTTAAGGAGGCTGCGCTGCGTGCAGTGGCTGGGGATGGGCAGTCAGCGTAGATATTCCAGCCCGCGACTGAGAGTCCGAGAGTCCGCGTCTGAGCAGGATCTCTGAGGCAGGAAATCGACAAATTCCTTAAAAGGGAGGGAGCGAGAGGATGCAGACTTCCCCCTCAGAGCAGGAAGGCGATGATGCATTTTACTCCCCCCGGTTCTCGGAGACTCTCGTCTCGTGGCCACTGGCTCAGCAATGGTCACAGTCAACAAATGCCCCAGCCGCAAGGAAGTTGCCTCAGAGGTGAAAATAGTTTGTGTAAGAAAGAACTGCAGATGCTGGTAAAACGCAGGTAGACACTAAATGCTGGAGTAACTCAGCAAGACCCGAAACGTTGCCCATTCCTTCTCTCCAGAGATGCTGCCTCACCCGCTGAGTTACTCCAGCATTTAATGTCCACTGGTGAAAATAATCTGTTGGCAACAGACTAGTTCAGGTGTTGGCAGGGGGAATGTTGTGTTCTTGTCCGTGAGTCCCTCGGCAGCCAAAGTCCTCGTCGGTCACAGTGTGGCGATCGAAGGGGCAAGGCGACAGCACTTGCATTTTCACTCAGCATCTTCCAGCAAGACTTTAGGTTTAGGTTTAAAGGGCCTGTCCCATTTGGGTGTCATTTGCGCGTCACGCAAATGGCGCGCAAAGATTTTGTACATCCCAAAATCCTTGGGCGCCGCGCGCGATCGCGCGTCACTGCCTACGTCACCACGCACCATGCGCGCGCGAAATGCGCATCATGCACGTATCACATGCAAGGCATGACGCCGGCGTCGTAGGTCGTGACGCGTAAACGATGTCGCTTAAATTACGTGCAAATGACGCCCATGTGGGACAGGCCCTTACGTTTATTATTGTCAGATGTAGCAGGGTACAGTGAAACTTTTTTTTTTTTTTAACATGCGATCCAACACAGATCAGATAATACCTTGGGTAGATGCAATCTGTTCAAACACGATGGCAATAGGTTGAGCAGTGGACAAGACACACCGAGTGCAAAATATGGTGCTCAGCGTCGCAGAGCACCAGTTCCAGAGACAAAGTCCAATGTCCTCAATGGGCAAGAGGTGGATCGGACAGCGTCTTGTGCAAATTTTAGAAGGATGAGAGGGGATCTCATTGAGACATATATACGATTGTTAAGGGCTTGGACACACTAGAGGCAGGAAACATGTTCCCGAAGTTGGAGGAGTCCAGAACCAGTGGCCACAGTTTAAGAATAAGGGGTAAGCCATTTAGAACGGAGACGAGGAAACACTTTTTCTCACAGAGAGTGGTGAGTCTGTGGAATTCACTGCTTCAGAGGGCGGTGAAGCCAGGGTCTCTGGATGGTTTCAAGAGAGAGCTAGATAGGGCTCTTAAAAATTGCGGAGTCGGGATATGGGGAGAAGGCAGGAACGGGGTACTGACTGTGGATGATCAGCCATGATCACATTGAATGGCGGTGCTGGCTCGAAGGGTCAAATGGCCTACTCCTGCACATATTGTCTATTGTCTATTAAAGTCTTATAACAGGATCCTGAGCCTTCAATATGTCCATAAGTATTAGGAGCAGAATTAAGCCATTCGGCCCATCAAGTCTACTCCGCTATTCAATCATGGCTGATCTATCTCTCCCTCCTAACCCCATTCCCCTGACTTCTCCACATAACCCCTGACACCCCGTTCTAATCAAGAACCTATCTATCTCTGCCTTAAAAATATCCATTGACTTGGCCTCCACAGCCTTCTGTGGCTAAGAATTCCACAGATCCACCACCCTCTGACTAAAGAAATTCCTCCTCATCTTCCTAAAACAACACCCTTTAATTCTGAGGCTAGGACCTCTGGTCTTAGACTCTCCCACTAGTGGAAACACCCTCTACACATCCACTCTATCCAAGCCTCTTTTAAATAAAACATGGAAATTTTGAGGAGCCGCTGACCAAAATCTGAGCGCCCCCCCCCCATCCCTCCTCCGCATCTGTTTGTTCGTCTGAATCTTTAGTAGTAACTAGTATTACAATTACTATGAATAAACGTATTTATTTTAACTAAAATATTATCAGCTTGCACACACTGCCATTGAATTCCATCTGCTGCCGTTTGTAAACCATTATCTTATCAACATCTCTCTGCAGAGTTTCCTCTGCTTTTCTAAAGAAATAGCAGCTTCTGTTATTTTGTTGTCAGTAACAAATGTTACCACAACCCCAGATCCAGCGCTTATCATTGATGTACACAAGCGACAGAATTAACATGGCAGTAGATATTGCCGAGTTCAGTTTAATCTTTCCTGTTGAGAAAATGTGCCCATGCTCCCTCAATATACTCATACCGACTCATATAGTTCAATGGTCTCCTATGAGGTAGATGGGAGGTGTGGAACACACTCTAGCTGATAAGAGGATGGCACAGTTCCCTTCTACGGAGCTCCCTCCATGGCTCAGAGTCAAGATAAGACAACGGTGTAATCTCGATCTCCCAACCTACCTCATTGTGGCCCTTGCACTTTAAAAAAAAAATCTGCACTTTCTCTGTAGCTGCAATGCGGTACACAATGTTCTTCACAATGGTTAATTTTCTTTTCTCTTGTTGTACTTGTGTTTGGCTAGATGGTACTCATGGATAGTATGATCCGTCTGGATCGGTTTTTCTTTGCATCTCGTGACAATAATAAACCAATATAAGAAGCTATCTGATGTGCAAACTGTCCAAGTTAGAAGTGCATCAGAAATACAATTTGCTGTTGTCTCTGGATTATTGGGCTGCAGCAACCCAATAATCCAGAAACAGTTAGACAGGTACATGGATAGGACCGGTTTGGAGGGATATGGACCAAGCGCTGGCAGGTGGGACATGTTGGCCGGTGTGGGCAAGTTGGGCCGAAGGACCTGTTTCCACGTTGTATCACTCTGTGACTCTAACCGAATGTCTTGTTTGCAGTTCAACAGATAGCAATAAAGAGAACACCTTCTGCGATGCCATTGCCAGAAGGACTACAGTGAGGCAGGAGGCGACGGCTGCAGAGAGGACGTGGGCAGATGTGCAGAGGGGGAGTCGCAGGACGGACGGCCACCTGCATCAGCCGCCGTCGCAGGACTGCGTGGAGCTGGCGCCCGTGCAGCAGCAGCTGCTGCAGTCGTTGCGCGCGCCGGACTCGGCGCACGCCCGCCTCCAGGAGCCGGCGCGGACTCGCAGCCCGGACTCCCCGCTGCCGCTGCGCGGGCAGGGCAGCACCAAGGAGGAGGAGCTGCAGCAGGAGCAGGTGCAGCGGCTGTCCGAGCGCAGCAAGTGGTTCGAGGCGGGGGTGCCGAGCGAGAGCCCGAGGGGGGAGGCGGACTGGAGCTTCGTGCCCATCCAAATCCCCGAGCCCCTCGGCAAGGACATCGAGGTGAAGTGGCAGGAACTGGAGTGCATCCCGCTGCGCGACCACAAGCAGGTCCCCCTCCTGTGCCTACGGCCGTCCCAAACCAGCCTCAGCAACGCAGGCACAGCCGGGACCACGGAGCGGCTGAAAAAGGAGGTAGGACTCACAGTGGGCATCTCACCGTGCCAGGGTTTACCATCCTCGCCAGCCTCCTCCCTCCCTGCCTTCCGCCGCCCCATCAGTGTGTACATCTAACAGCAAAAGCCAGCGCGCACTCCCCTCTTCCACCCCCGCCTGTCGCAAACTTTATCCCCGAGCTCTCCGTCCCAAAATGTCCCCAGTCCGCAGTGATCTAGAGAGATAGGCAAAAAGTAATAATGATCAGTGAGGGGTGGAGCCCACATTGGTCCATTGTTGGCTGTGGGCTCGGTGTTAACGAGTTGTACGGACAGTGAAACTCTGCAGGATGACAGTAAACCCTGTACGTGGGGGGGCGGCGGGGTTGCTAATCCAGCAGCTAGAATCATTACACCACTCACTTTGTCAAGGCTGAGCCTGCCTTCCACTCTGCCTAGGCCCCATTTAACGTTTAAAATATTGTCCACCTTTGCTTTGTGGTCAGTCTTCAACTCTGCTGGGGATCGCCAGCACTCGTCCTGCAAACAATCCCTGTGGCTGAGTGGTTTCCCATCCCGATCTTTGTTCAATTCCAGATCCAGTCCCTGAACGCACAGCTGGACGAGGCCAGGAAAGAGCTGGAATCTTTCCGGGGGCAAACGGGCCGGCTGCAGGGACAGCTGTGCGCAATCGAGGACCAAAGGAAGGCGGCTCCCAAGGGTTACGTCTCTCAGGTCGGTACCTCCCCAACACCGTCCCCCACCAAAAACAGGGCTGGCGCAGCCCATATCCCCCAGCTGAGCGCGTATCGCCAGAGCCCATGAGAGACTTTCCCTAATGGTTGGAAGAGGGAGGAGAGACAGTCAGCCAAAGGTCCAGAGATAAGGGGAGGGGGGGGGGAGGGAGGGGGGGGAGGGAGAGGGGAGGGAGAGGGGATGGAAGGAGGTGGGGTGGACAGGGGGTAGGGAGGGCGGGAGGGAGGGGGGGAGACAAGCAAACGGAGGCTCTTCATTATCAAATACACAAATCATTCGGGAAAAGCAAACTGCTGGGGGAACTCAGTGTTCAGTTTAGTTGAGAGATACTGCATGGATACAGGCCCTTCGGCCCACTGCATCCCTGCTGACCATCGATCACCCATACTCTAGTTCTATGTTATCCCAGATTTGCATCGTACACACTAAGGACAATGTACAAAAGCCAATTAACCGACAGACCTCCCATCTTCAGGGGTATGGGGAGGGGGGTCTGGTCTCTGCAACTCTTTGTGTGAAGCTGCTGCTGACGTGACCCCGAGCTCGAACGTCACGGTCCTCATTCTGCGTCCATTAATTCCGCGGCTGTGACCTCTAGTCCTGGACTCTCCCACTAGTGGGAGCATCCACTCTGTCCAAGCCTTTCAACTATTTGGT
Organism: Okamejei kenojei; assembly: GCA_035221665.1. NCBI lineage: Eukaryota > Metazoa > Chordata > Chondrichthyes > Rajiformes > Rajidae > Okamejei > Okamejei kenojei. The sequence continues at coordinate 6,568,774 of CM069167.1, forward strand.
GCGTTTCTATGAGGTCTCCTCTGATCCATCTAAACGCCAACCAGTACAGGCCCAGTGCTGTCAAATGCTCATCGTATGTCATTCCTGGGACAATTCTCGTAAACCTCTCCAGAGCCAGCGCATCCTTCCTCAGATACGGGGCCCACGATTGCTCACAATACTCCAAATGCGGCCTGACCAGCGCCGTATTGAGCCCGGCTCTCCTTGAGCTGAGGAGCCTGTCCTCCTTACCCGGCTCATTTCTGCCCCGCTCCAGGAGGGAGGGGGTTTCTGATGCGTTGTCTGCTCTCGGTGTTGCAGGCTACCTGCGAGCGCAGCTTCAAGGAGATGGAGGAATCGCACCGCAAGGCGATGGAGGAGCTGCTGCGGCAACACAAGCGGGAGCTGGAGAGGATGCAGCAGGACAAAGACCGGCTGCTGTCCGAGGAGACCAATGCCACCATTGCCGGTAGGGGAAGGTGGAGGAGGGGAGCCCCGCAGCCAGCACCATCCCTGTGTGGGTGTGTGTGTGTGTGTGTCTGTGTTTGTGTGTCTCTGTGTGTGTGTGTGTGTGTCTGTGTGTGCGTGTGTCTGTGTGTGTGTCTGTGTTTGTGTGTATCTGTGTGTGTCTGTGTGTGCGTGTGTCTGTGTGTGCGCGTCTGTGTGTGTGTCTGCGTGTGTGTGTGCGTACCTGTATGTGTGTGCATACATGTGCGTGTGTGTGTGTGCGCACATGTGTGTGTGTCTGTGTGTGTGTCTGCATGTCTGTGTGCGTGTGTGCGTACGTGTGTGTGTACGTGTGTGTGTGTGTGTCTCTGCGTGTCTTGTGTCCGTGTGTGTGCATACATGTGTGTGTGTGTGTGCGTGTGAACAACATCCTCGTAAATCTTCTCTGCGCTCTCTCCAACTTAATGGCATCCTTCCTACCGAAGGCTGACCAAAAGTGAACACAATGCTGCGACTATAGCCAGTGTCTTGTACAACTGTAACATTACTTGCCAATTTCTATACTCTATACCCAGACTGATGAAGGCCATTTCTCCAAAAGCCTTCTTCACCGCCGTATCTATCTACCACTTTGAAGGAACTATATACAGTGCCCTCCATAATGTTTGGGGCAAAGACCCATCATTTATTTATTTGCCTCTGTACTCCACAATTTGAGATTTGTTAAAGAAAAAAATCACGTGGTTAAAGTGCACATTGTCAGATTTTAATAAAGGCCATTTTTATACATTTTGGTTTCACCGTGTAGAAATGACAGCAGTGTTTATACACAGTCCCCCCATTCCAGGGCACCATAATGTTTGGGACACAGCAATGTCATGTAAATTAAAGTAGTCATGTTTAGTATTTTGTTGCATATCCTTTGCATGCAATGACTGCTTGAACTGCTCTCAAATTGTGGAGTACAGAGGCAAATAAATAAATGGCGGGTCTTTGTCCCAAACATTATGGAGGGCACTGGACCAGTACTCGATCCCTCTGCTCGACAGCATTCCCCAGGGCCCTACCGGACTTCCCAAACTGCAACACCTCACACTTGTTTGCAATAAACTCCACTCGCCATTCCTCAGCCCACTAGTCCAACTGATCACTATATTTGACTTATATAAACTTGACACCAGGCGAAATGAAATTCCACATCAGATCGTCAATCATTATGCCACGATGCAAACTTTTATGTTATGAAAGAGGAAGTGTATTTGGGGAACTATCCCTGCTATTGTTTGGTGGAGCTGTAATCAGGAGAGTGGGAGGGGCGCAGTGGGTGTCAGAAATATTTGATACGTTGCCAAGCAGGAGGTCGTAACCCCCCCCCGAATAACGTCTCGGTAACTGGGAGCAAGCGGGAAAGAAGTCCGGGGGCAGCTAACTGAGCGAGTTACATCATCAAGAGGATTGTTGCCAGGACCACAACAATACCCCGTCTATCTCAGTGAGTTAGTTCTGCTGGGTTGTTCCAGTATTTTGTAGGAAGGAACTGTAGATGCTGGTTTCCACCGAAGATGGATACAAAGTGCCGGAGTTGAGGGCCTGTCCCACTTTCCCGAGTTATTCACGAATTCTCCCGAGTTATTCACGAATTCTCCCGAGTTATTCACGAATTCTCCCGAGTTTTCAAACTCGCAGAATGTTCGTAACGAGTCCGTAGGAGTCCGTGAATCTATCGTAGTGGCTCATTGTGCCAGACGTAGGTACTCGGGAATATTTATTTTACTCGTGGACATTTTTCATCGTGCGAAAAAAACGTCCCGACTTACCTGATGCCCCGAATTAATGTTGAAAGTCTGTTTTCATCTTCCTTCTTTAGTCTCCATGTTTCCGCTCCATACAGCAGTACCATAGAAACATAGAAACATAGAAAATAGGTGCAGGAGGAGGCCATTCGGCCCTTCGAGCCAGCACCGCCATTCATTGTGAACATGGCTGATCGTCCCCTATCAATAACCCGTGCCTGCCTTCTCCCCATATCCCTCGATTCCACCAGCCCCTAGAGCTCTATCCAACTCTCTCTTAAATCCATCCAGTGATTTGGCCTCCACTGCCCTCTGTGGCAGGGAATTCCATAAATTCACAACTCTCTGGGTGAAAAGGCTTTTTCTCACCTCAGTCTTAAATGACCTCCCCTTTATTCTAAGATAATCGAAGGTATCGAGAACACAAGTATACTTTATAGAGCTCGATCTTGGTGCTGCTTCGGATGTCTTGGGCGACCCATATCTTTTGGAGGTTTTGAACAGTCCCAACAGCTTTTCCACGTAGAGGGTGGTGGGTGTATGGAATGAGCTGCCAGAGGAGGTAGTTCAGGCAGGTACTATAACGACATTTAAAAGTCACTTGGACTGGTACATGGATAGGAAAGGTTTTGAGGGATAAGGACTAAACACATGGCTAATGGCAATGGGGCAGCATGGACTGGTTGGGCTGAAGGGCCTGTTTCTGTGCTGTATGACTCTCTGGCAGATCAGCAAGCCCATGGGCGGAGGTTGAACGAGGCCATGCATGTGTGACAAATGGTGCCCAGTCTCCATCCCAAGGCGACCGACCGGTTGCCTGGGGGCTGGCTTTGGCCGCGGTTAACCGCCCGTCTTTCATTGACAGCCATTGAAGCAGTGAAGAAGGCACATCGAGAAGAACTGGAGAAGGAGACGGATAAACTGCGCTCGAAGCGAAGCATCGTGGCCAACAGCGACCTGGAGAGGCTGACCAAGCAGCACCAGTGAGTACTGGTCCCCTCTCACAACCGAGTCATTCAGCGGGAAGCTCGCCCACACCGGCCAACACGTCCCACTTGCCTGAGGTTGGCCCATATCCCTCTAGACCTGTCCTATCCATGTAGCTGTCTAAATGTTTCTTAAATGTTGCGATAGTACCTGCTGCAACTACCTCCTCTGGCAGCTCGTTCCATACACTCACCACCCTTTGTGTGAAAAAGTTATCCTTGAATCCCTTTCCCTCCTCACCTTAAACCGATGTCCTCCAGTTCTTGATTCACCTACCCGGGGCAAGAGTCTCTTTGCCCAGATCTATTCTTCTCATGGTTTTGTACATCTGTATAAGATCACCTCCTCATCCTCCTGTGCTCCAGGGAATAGAGTCCCAGCCTGCTCAACCTCTTCATAACAGCGCAGGCCCTCAAGTCCTGGCAACATCCTCGTAAACATTCTCTGCACCCTTTCCCGCTTGACGACATTAGGACAAGATGTGGTGGTGTGGTGTTAGACAATAGACAATAGGTGCAGGAGTAGGCCATTCGGCCCTCCGAGCCAGCACCGCCATTCAATGTGATCATGGCTGATCATCCCCAATCAGTACCCCGTTCCTGCCTTCTCCCCATATCCCCTGACTCCGCTATCTTTAAGAGCCCTATCCAGCTCTCTGTTGAACGTATCCAGAGAACCTGCCTCCACCCCCCTCTGAGGCAGAGAATTCCACAGAATTCAGAACAGTGTTGTTTTCTCTGGAACAGAGTCTGTACACTCTCTCCGTGACCTGAGTGGGTTTTCTCCGGGTGCTCCAGTTTCCTCCCATATTCCAAAGGCGCGCAAGTTTTTAATTGGCTCCAGTAAAATAAATGTTTTAAAACTTGTCCCTGGAGCGCGTTGGGATAGTGCTCGTGTGCGGGGATGGCTGGCCGGCGTGAAGGGCCTGTTTCCGCGCTGTGCCTCTAACTGTCGGTGCGGGGGGGGGGGTGGCGAGGCGGGTGCGTGACCATAATGCCGCCGTTGTCCCCGCCGCAGGGACGAGCTGCTGTCGCTGCAGCGGGAGCTGCAGGTGCTGTCGGAGCAGTACTCCCGCAAGTGCCTGGAGATCGACTGCCAGGTGAAGGAGACGCAGCTGAGGGAGAAGGACCTGTGCCGGAGCCAGCGGGAGAACAAGGAGCTGCTGCGGCAGAACCAGGTGAGCGGGCCGCAGTCCGAGTCCCCCCGCCACAGCGGAGGAGGAGGGCCGGGGCATTCGGCCCTTCGAGCCAGCACCGCCATTCATTGTGATCATGGCTGATCGTCCCCTATCAATAACCCGTGCCTGCCTTCTCCCCATATCCCTTGATTCCACTAGCCCCTAGAGCTCTATCAAACTCTCTCTTAAATCCATCCAGTGATTTGGCATCCACTGCCCTCTGTGGCAGGGAATTCCATAAATTCACAACTCTCTGGGTGAAAAAGTTTTTTCTCACCTCAGTCTTAAATGACCTCCCCTTTATTCTAAGACTGTGGCCCCTGGTTCTGGACTCGCCCAACATTGGGGACATTTTTCCTGCATCTTGCTTGTCCAGTCCTTCTATAATTTTATATGTTTCTATAAGATCCCCCCTCATCCTTCTAAACTCCAGTGAATACAAGCCTTTACAATACAATACAAGGAATTACCAAGAGGGCACTTAACACCAAATGTGGAGAGAGGTCACTGAGGAGAGGCACGCTGGCTCAGAGGTAGAGTGACTGCCTCACAGCACCAGGGACCCCGGTTCGATCCTGACCACAGGTGCTGTCTGTACGGAGTTTGTACGTTCTCCCTGTGACCACATCACTGACTCAGCTGTAGGTGGTAACATCTGAGGAGTATCCACATCACAGTGCATCAGGTTTCTCCTGAGGACTTGAGTGGAACCAGGAGTAGGCCCTTCAGCCCCTCTCGTCTGCTCCACCATTCTACAAAATCACAGCTGATGTTCATTGTAAAATACTTTGCGATGACCTGGGTTTGTGAAATGGATGGCAAAAGATCAATTTTGCTTTTGTTTATTTGTCACAGTCATATAGTCATACATTTGTGGAAACAGGCCCTTCAGCCCAGCATGTCCCATCTGCACTGGTCCCACCTGCCTGTGTTTGGCCCAGATTTCTCTAAACCTGTCCTATCTATGCACCTGTCCAAATGTTTCTAAAACGCTGCGATAATCCCTGCCTCAACTACCTCCTCCACAGGATGTGTGTATTCTCCAAATGATAAATGAATGGGAAGGGGTTATTGAATATGATGGGATTGAACGGGAGTTAATTCAGACAGAGCAATGGGATTGAGTGGAGGGGCGGGTGGATTTCAGATCGGAATGGGAAAAGATTCACTACTTGATTGTGTTTATGAATTATTTTAGTTTTAGTTTAATTTAGAGATACAGCATGGAAACAGGCCCTTTGGCCCACCGGGTCTGTGCCGACCAGCGATCCCCGCACATAAACACTATCCTACACACACTAGGGACAATTTTTACATTTACCAAGCCAATTAACCTGCAAACCTGTACGTCTTTGGAGTGTGGGAGGAAACCGAAAATCTCGGAGAAAACCCACGCAGGTCACAGGGAGAACGTGCAAACTCCGTACAGACAGCGCCCGTAATCGGGATCGAACCCGTGTCGCTGGCGCTGTATTCGCTGTGAGGCAGCAACTCTACCGCTGCGCCACCGCGACTGCCCGTAACATGAACCAGAATAACTCTCAAAGTGCTGGAGCAACTCAGCGGGTCAGGCAGTGTTGCTGGAAGATGTTTCAGGTTGGGATCCAAAACGTCACCTCTCCTTGTCCTCCAGAGATGCAGCCTGACCCACGGGGTTACTCCACTACTTTGTATTTTACTGAAGATTCCAGCATCTGCGGTTCCTTGTGCCTCCAGATCCATGAGGATCGCGTTTGTAAAGGAGGAACTAGGAGATAGTTCACCCTTTGTCCTGCTCAGTTTCATAAGGTCATAAGTGATAGGAGCAGAACTGGGCCATTCGACCCATCAAATCTACTCCGCTATTCAATCATGGCTGATCTATCTCTCCCCCGCTCACCCGCACTAATCAAGAATCTATCTATCTCTCCCTTAAAAATATCCATTAACTTGGCCTCCACAGCCTTCTGCGGGAAAGAATTCCACAGATTCATCACCCTCTGACTAAAGAAATTCTTCATAATCTTCCCAAAGGATCGTCCTTTAGTTTTGAGGCTATGACCTCTAGTCCTGGTGGAAACATCCTCTCCACATCCACTCTATCTAAGCCTTTCACTCCTCACAATAATAGTGTGAACTCCTGATCGGAGAGGGAGTGTCAGGAGTTAGAGTGGTCACTAATTACAGGGGCCACTAGTTACAGGGGCCACTAGTTACAGCGGCCACTAGTTACAGCGGCCACTAGTTACAGCGGCCACTAGTTACAGTGGCCACTAGTTACAGTGGCCACTAGTTACAGCGGCCACTAGTTACAGGGGTCACTAGTTACAGCGTCCACTAGTTACAGCGGCCACTAGTTACAGGGGTCACTAGTTACAGTGGCCACTAGTTACAGCGGCCACTAGTTACAGCGGCCACTAGTTACAGGGGTCACTAGTTACAGCGTCCACTAGTTACAGCGGCCACTAGTTACAGGGGTCACTAGTTACAGGGGTCACTAGTTACAGCGTCCACTAGTTACAGCGGCCACAGTTACAGGTGTCACTAGTTACAGGGGTCACTAGTTACAGAGGTCACTAGGATCAGGGGTCACTAGGATCAGGGGTCACTGGTTACAGGGATCACTGGTTAGAGGGGTCACTAGTTGCAGGGGCCACTAGTTGCAGGGGCCAATAGTTTACAGCGGCCACTAGTTTACAGCGGTCACTGGGTACAGCGGCCACATAGTTACAGGGGTCACTAGTTACAGAGGTCACTAGCTACAGGGGTCACTAGCTACAGGGGTCACTAGCTACAGGGGTTACTAGCTACAGGGGTCACTAGATACATGGGTCACTGGTTACAGCGGACACTAGTTACAGCGGACACTAGTTACAGGGTCACTAGTTAAAGGGGTCACTGGTTAGAGCGGCCACTGGTTACAGGGGCCACGGGTTGCAGCGGTCACTGGTTGCAGCGGTCACTGGTTGCAGCGGTCACTGGTTGCAGCGGTCACTGGTTACAGGGGTCACTGGTCACAGGGGTCACATAGTTACAGGGGTCACTGGTTACAGGGGTCACTAGTTAGAGTGGTCACTAGTTACAGCGGTCACTAATTACAGCGGTCACTATTCGATACGTTTCAATGAGGTTCCCCTCATTCTTCTAAACTCCAGCGAGTACAGGCCCAGTGCCGTCAACCCCTCATCATTCCCTCTGAATGGCAATCCAGCCGAGCTGTGGAGACCAGGAATAACCCCCCCCCCCCTCCCCGATCCCACGGGCGGGTCTGTGGGGGGTGGGTGGGTAACACGCACTCAAGCTTTGGCGTTTAAGAGGTTTCCGTCCCGTCTGCTGCAGGAGCTGAACGGCCAGTTGTCAGACGAAATAGCACGAATACGGGAGCTGGTTACAAGGAAGAGCCAGGATCACACGGCCAATGTATCTGTCACAGGTGACAGAGGCAGCTGTGAGCTGGAGGTAAGAGGAGGGGAGGTGGGTGGTAAGGAGGGGGTGTGGGGGGGGGGGGGGGTGGGGGAGGAGAGGGGTGGGGGGGAAGTTGGGGGTTGGGGAGGGGAGGTGTGGGGGGATGGGGAGGGGAAGTTGGGGGTTGGGGGGGTGAGGAGAGGAAGTTGTGGGTTGGGGAGGGGAGGTGTGGGGAGGAGGGGAAGTTGGGGGAGGGGGTGAGGAGGAGTTGGGTGGTGTAGGGAGGGGAGGTGTGGGGGGGGAGGGGAGGAGTTGTGGGGTAGGGAGGGGGAGGGGAGGGGAGGTGTGGGTAAGGGGAAGGGAGGTGGGGTGCAGGAAGGAGGGTTGGGGGGTGACGAGGATCAACGCTTTTCAATCATCTGTAGACATCAGCCACTTGACAAAGAAACACAGCAGCGAAGAGGCCGCTCGGCCCCAGGAGCCTGTGCTAGCTGTAGTGTTTTTGTTTTGGAGATACAGCATGGAAACAGGCCCGTTTGTCCCGCCAAGTCCAGGTCAACCATCCATCGCTCGTTCACACTAGTTCCATGTTTTCCCACTTTCTCATTCACTCCCTACACACACTGGGGGCAATTAAAATACAAACCCGCACGCCTTTGGGATTTTTTTGAGGATATGTGAGCACCCGGAACAGACCCCGACGGTCACACGGAGAATGTGCAAACTCCACACAGACAGCACCCGAGCTTCGGATCGAACCCGGCTCTCTGGTGCTGTGAGAAAGCAGCTCTACCCACTGCACCACTGGGCCGCCCATAGCTCTTCCCATTCATTTCCTCCCGATCCCCTGCAACCGCGTTCCAGGCACTCCCCACCCTGTGTGAAAAAATCTTGTCCCATACATCGTCCCTTAATATTTGTCTACTAGAACACGAATTGATCATTTGTTCAGTGGTAGGTGAATTGCAGCTCAGGCACACTTGACCGATCAGTGAGCAGAATGAATGGCAGCCGGGTTTTCATCCCTCTGTCCTGCCCAGGCGATGTAGCCACTCACACTCACCCATGCCCCTTACATCCTTTCATAAGGTCATAGGTTCCAGGAACAGAATTAGGCCATTCGGCCCATCGAGTCTACTCCGCCATTCAATCATGGCCGATCTATCTTTCCCTCTCAACCCCATTCTCCTGCCTTCTCCCCATCACCCCTGACACCCGTACCAATCAAGAATCTATCTAACTCGGCCTTAAAAATATCCATTCACGGCCTCCGCAGCCTTCTGTGGCAATTAATTCCACAGATTCACCACCCTCTGACTAAAGAAATTCCTCCTCGTCTGCTTCCTGAAGGAATGTCCTTTAATTCTGAGGCTGTGACTTCTGGTCCTAGATACATCCACTTGTGGCAACATTGTTCTCTCGTCTGCCTCACATTCCCACCGCTTGCCTTGATGGTCGCTAACGCCAGGGTTGTCTACGAGTGTTTCCAGCTGAGCCCAGCTCATGCAACCGTGAAGCCCATTAGCAGCGACGCTGGTGAACCCAGTGTGTCTGGGGACCAGGCACTCCATGATCACACGGCTCTCCCCACGGGGCCCATTCAGTTGCCTGGGAACTGGATCCACAAGACTCTGTTTGTCTTTAGCAACCTGCGGTTAGAGGCCGAGGCAGTAAGTGGCATGAAGCCATGCAGCAGTGAAATCTGACCAGCTTCTACCTAATCCTTGGTCTTCTCTTGGATTTCACAAGTTATAGGAGTAGAATTAGGCCATTCAGCCCATCGAGTCCACTCTGCATTCATCATGACTGATCTCGGCCTCCTAATCCCATTTCCCTGCCTCCTCCCCATAGCCCTTGACATCCGTTCTAATCAAGAATTTGTCAATCTCTGCCTTACCAGCTATCCACTGCCCTCTGTGGCAATGAGTTCCACAGATTCACTACCCTCTGACTAAAGAAGTTCCTCCTCACCTCCTTTCTAAAAGAGCGCCCTATTAATTCTGAGGCTCTGACCTCTTGTCCTAGACTCTCCCACCAGTGGAAACATCCTTTCTACATCCACTCTATGCCTTTCATTATTCTGCAAATTTCAGTGAGGTCCCCCCTCAACCTTCTGAACTCCAGCGAGTAGAGGCCCAATGCTGTCAAACATTCATCGTGTACTAATCCACTAATTCCTGCGATCATTCTTGTTAAACCTCCTCTGGACCCTCTCCAGAGCCAGCAGGTCCTTCCACAGATACAGGGCCCAGATTTGCTCACAGGTCCCCAGCCTGTGGCAGCACGGCAGCTCAACTGGTAGAGCCAGCTGATCTCAAGATCACCTCACCCGCTGAGTTTCTCCAGCATTTTTTTGATTTTTCCGGCATCTGCAGTTCCTTCTTAAAAATTGAGATCACAGAGAGTGGTGAGTCTGTGGAATTCTCTGCCTCAGAGGGCGGTGGAGGCAGGTTCTCTGGATGCTTTCAAGAGAGAGCTAGATAGAGCTCTTAAAGATAGCGGAGTCAGGGGATATGGGGAGAAGGCAGGAACGGGGTACTGATTGGGGATGATCAGCCTTGATCAAATTGAATGGCGGTGCTGGCTCGAAGGGCCGAATGGCCTACTCCTGCACCTATTGTCTATTGATCTGTTTTGTCACCCCAACTCTGCCTCCCCATCGACCCCAGATAAACTTTCACCCCCTATCAACGGCAGGTTGAGTTGCTGCCTCTCAACGCCATAGATCCGGAAGCTCGTTCCAGACCCCGGGTGCTGTCTGTGTGGAGTTTGCACGTTCTCCCTGTGACCCTGTTTTTTTTCCTCCCGGGTGCTCCAGGTTCCACCCAAATCCCAGAGGTTTGGTTGATGAGAAAGTGAGATCTACTCTCTACTCTCTCTTCACCCATGACTGCATCCCTAAGTTTAGCTCCAACGCCATCATAAAATTTGCCGACGACACCACGGTGGTAGGACTGATCAGCGATAACGACGAGTCAGCCTACAGGGAGGAGGTCCAGCACCTGACAACCTGGTGTGCCAACAATAACCTCGTCCTCAACTCCCAGAAGACGAAGGAAATCATTGTCGACTTCAGAAAGAACAGAGGGGGCAGACACACCCCCATCCATATAAACGGGACTGAGGTGGAGCGGGTCTCCAACTACAAGTTCCTCGGGGTACACATCTCGGAGGATCTGTCCTGGTCCCTCAACACCTCCAAGCTGATCAAAAAGGCGCAGCAGCGCCTTTACTTCCTGAGGAGGCTCAAAAAAGCCCACCTGTCCCCCCAGATCCTGACCAACTTCTACCGATGCACCATGGAAAGCATCCTGACCACCTGCTTTACGGTATGGTACAGCAGTTGCACCGTAGCAGACAGGAAGGCACTACAACGGGTGGTGAAAACCGCCCAGCACATCATCGGTGCCCCGCTCCCTGCCATGGATGCCCTCCACCGAAAACGGTGTCTGAGACGGGCCGGGAAGATCATCAAGGACCCCTCCCACCCTAACCATGGACTGTTTGCCCTCCTACCATCGGGGAGGCGGTACAGGAGCCTCAGGTCCCGCACCAGCAGGATGAGGAGTAGCTTCTACAATAACACCATTGCACTGCTGAACAGAGTCCCGCTGATAGATTCCCACATCTGTATTTATTTATCTGTATTTATCTATACATTGCTATCACTACGTACTGACACTAAACTGCATTTCGTTGTACCCATACTTGTATCTGTGCAATGACATTAAATTTGAATTGAATTGAATTGAATTGAAGAGATAACAAAACGGGTGTGAATGGGGTGTTGGATGTTGGGCATGAACTCAGTGATCCACGCTGTGCCACTGAACTAAACTAAACCTATCCCCAGAGCGAGCTGCCCTCTAGTGGCTGACAGTGGTGGCAGGGGAGAAGTGGACAGGAGCAAGCCTGGTACTGCCAGCATGCAGTACAATTCAGAGTCAGACACGCGAATGGTGTTTAAGAGGCTTTTAGCGTTACCAAATGGAAATGCAGGGAATGGAGAGATATGGATCATGTGCAGCTGGTGGAGATCAATTGAACTTGGCATCATGTTCGACATAGACATTGTGGGCTGAAGGGCCTGTTCCTGTTCTGCGCTGTTCTATGAGATCTCCAGATTTTTCCCATTGAGCTCAATGGATTTCAGCCTGAGATATCCCCACCTCATCTCGCCCACACCTCCCTTCCCTCCCTGTGCCCCACCTGGGCTGACACCTATTTCTCTCATCCCGATTTTCCTCCCTCTGGCTCTCCGATTCGCAGCTCTTCAACCCAGTCTCACACCTTCCTTTGTCTTTCCAGGTGAGGCAGAGGTTCACTTGCACCTCCTCCAACCTCATCTACTGTATCCGCTGTTCCAGGTGTGGACTCCTGTACATCAGCGAGACCAAGCGCAGGCTCGGCGATCGTTCCGCTGAACACCTCCGCTCAGTCCGCCTAAATCTACCTGATCTCCTGGTTGCTCAGCACTTTAACTCCCCCTCCCATTCCCACACTGGCCATTTTGTCCTGGGCCTCGTCCATTGCCAGAGTGAGGCCCAGCGCAAGTTGGAGGAACAGCACCTCATATTTCGCTTGGGCAGCTTACACCCCAGAAGTATGAACATTGACTTCTCTAACTTCAAATAGCCCTTGCTTTCTCTCTCTCTCTCTCCATCCCCTCTCCCTTCCCAGTTCTCTGACCAGCCTTACTTGTCTCCGACTACATTTTATCTCTCTAACACCCACTCCCCTAACATCAGTCCGAAGAAGGGTCTCGACCCGATCGTCACCCATTCCTTCTCTCCAGCGATGCTGCCTGTCCCGCTGAGTTACGCCAGCATTGTGTGTCACACTTTCCTTTCTCTTGCTTTTGTTCCAACCATTTTCCTGTCACCCCTACCCCCGCTCGCCCATGTTGACCAATTACCTGCCATGCTTTATCCTGCCTTCCCCCTAGTCCAGCTTTGTTCTCCTCTCCTCCTGTACAATGAGTCTGAAGACTGGTCCCGACCCAAAATGTCCCCCAGAGATGTTGCCTGACCCACTGAGTCATAGAGTGATACAGCGTGGAAATAGGCCCTTCGGCCCTTCTTGCCCATACCAGCGTTTGGTCCATGTCCCTCCAAACCAGTCCTGTCTGTCTGCGTCTTATCTTCGGTGTAAACCAGCTCCTGCAGCTGTGCCTTGTGCTTGTTGCTGGGGAAGCTTCTCTAGGGCTAGACCATGGAGCTCACAGCCCCCCTGTGTCCATGTCCTCAGATGTTGCTGCGGGTGAAGGAGAATGAAGTGCAGAATATGAGGAAGGAGACCGTGTGCCTACGCGACGAGCTTCAGACCATGCAGTGGGTGAGTGGTCCGGATCCCATCGCGTCCCGTTGCCCGGGGGGGGGGGGGGGGGGGGGGGGGGTGGTAGGGGGTCTGTCCGGTGGGTCGGTCTGGCCGGGTCGGTTTTGTGCCCTACTCCTAAAACCTGTTCCTCCCCCCCTGGTGATGTCGCCCACGGAATTTCTTTTCCAGGATAAGAAGTACGCCACGGACAGGTACAACGACATCTTCGTGGAACTAAGCGTCATGAAGGTCAAAACGGAACGGGAGCTGAGCCAGGTGAAGGAGCAGCTAAAGCTGGCGTTGTCGGCGCTGAAAGAGAAAGAGTCTTTGCAGAACAGCATCGCTAAATGATGGTGAGTGGGTGGCACCCAGGGCTGGCCAGTGTTCTCCAGAGATGCTGCCTGACCCGCTGATTGACTCCAGCGCTTTGTGCCTATCTCTGGTGTAAACCAGTATCTGCAGTTACTTCCTGCAGATGAATGAGTGTGTGTGCGCGCGTGTGTGTGTGTAAGTGTGTTTAAATGTGTGCACGCGTCTGTGTAAGTGTGTGCGTGCGCGCGTCTGTGTGAGCGTCTGTGTGTGCGCATCTGTGTGTGTGTGCGTCTGTGTAAGTGTGCGCGTCTGTGTAAGTGCGTGTGTGTGCGCGTCTGTGTGTGTAAGCGTGCGCGTCTGTGTGTAAGCGTGCGCGTCTGTGTAAGCGTGCGCGTCTGTGTAAGCGTGCGCGTCTGTGTGTACGTGCGTGTGTGTGCGCGTCTGTAAGTGCGTGTGTGCGTGTAAGCGTGCGCGTCTGTGTGTAAGCGTGCGCGTCTGTGTGTAAGCGTGCGCGTCTGTGTGTAAGCGTGCGCGTCTGTGTGTAAGCGTGCGCGTCTGTGTAAGCGTGCGCGTCTGTGTGTAAGCGTGCGCGTCTGTGTGTACGTGCGTGTGTGTGCGCGTCTGTAAGTGCGTGTGTGCGTGTAAGCGTGCGCGTCTGTGTGTAAGTGTGCGCGTCTGTGTGTAAGCGTGCGCGTCTGTGTGTAAGTGTGCGCGTCTGTGTGTAAGCGTGCGCGTCTGTGTGTGTAAGCGTGCGCGTCTGTGTGTAAGCGTGCGCGTCTGTGTGTAAGTGTGCGCGTCTGTGTGTAAGCGTGCGCGTCTGTGTGTAAGCGTGCGCGTCTGTGTGCGTAAGCGTGCGCGTCTGTGTGTAAGCGTGCGCGTCTGTGTGTAAGCGTGCGCGTCTGTGTGTAAGCGTGCGCGTCTGTGTGTAAGCGTGCGCGTCTGTGTGTAAGTGTGCGCGTCTGTGTGTAAGCGTGCGCGTCTGTGTGTAAGCGTGCGCGTCTGTGTGTAAGCGTGCGCGTCTGTGTGTAAGCGTGCGCGTCTGTGTGTAAGCGTGCGCGTCTGTGTGTAAGTGTGCGCGTCTGTGTGTAAGCGTGCGCGTCTGTGTGTAAGCGTGCGCGTCTGTGTGTACGTGCGTGTGTGTGCGCGTCTGTAAGTGCGTGTGTGCGTGTAAGCGTGCGCGTCTGTGTGTAAGCGTGCATGTGCGTGTGTATAATATGTGTACACTTGTGCTAGAGTGTGGTTACTCACCTCTGCCCCGTGTTGCCCACAGACCCTGGCCTGTCCTGGCCACAGAGGAACAGACGCGACCAGCGAGCCTACAGTCGCGGCCGCAGCGCGGAGTTCCACTCCGACGAGGACCCGCCGGGACCGCCCGCTCCGTGCCTTCCTCCTTTTCCTTATTTTTTTAATCACGTCTCCCAATGTGGATCACTGCTGTGAAATTAAAACTGAATATATATATATGTATACACACACAGGTTGTCAGTCGCCGCCCTCCTGCCTTCCGCCCGTCGCCACGGTAACCGCAGGCCGGCCGCTGAGGCGCCGCAGCTGCGACGGGTGTCGACGGCGGCTGAAGCCGGCACCGGCTCCGTGCCAGCGCACCGGCCCGTTTTCCGGCGGTTTTGGGATCAACGCTGGCCAACACAGGCCCGGGTTTAAACTTGGATCATCCTCCCCCTCGCTCCAGCCTCCCCATTCATCCTGCTCGGCCGAATCTACACCCTCGGGGACACCCCATGTCCGGCCAGCATGGACAGTGAGTGCACCGGTTGCTCAGCACTTTAACCCCCCCCTCCCATTCCCACACTGACCTTTTTGCCCTGGGCCGCCCCCACTGTCACAGTGAGGCCCAGCGAAAAGTGGAGGAACAGCACCTCCATATTTAGCTTGGGCAGCTTACACCCCAGCGGTATGAACTTCTCTAACCAAGTAACGCTTGCTTTCCCTCTCCATCCCCCTCCCCCTTCCCAGTTCTCCGACCGGTCTTCCTGTCTCCCACTACATTTTATCTCTGTTTGCTTTGTTGCCAACTTCTCCCAGCTAATAACGATCTAGTCTACATGTTCCTTGATCTCCATTCCCTTTGTCCTGTTTTCACACCTTACACTTCCTCATCTATGTACCACCCACTCGCCTGACATCAGTCTGAAGAAGGGTCTCGAGCCGAAACGTCACCCATTCCTTCTCTCCAGAGATGCTGCCTGCCCCGCTGCGTTACTCCAGCATTTTGTGTCTATCTTGAACTTTGCTCTGAGTTCATTCTCTCTGATACCCGTTCCATACACCCACCACCCTTAGTGTGAAAAATTACCCATCTGATACCAGGGATTGGGATGTCAGCTCCAGCCTCCCCCCCCACCCCCCCGTCTACCCATCCACCCTCATTCTCCCCCCCCCCCCCCTTGACGAAGGCAAAGGTCTATTCCTGGGGCACAGGGAACCGCAGATGCTGGAACCTGGAGGAAAAAGTGCTGGGGTAACTCAGCGGTTCAGGTAGCATCTCTGGAGGACGCGGACAGGTGACCTTCCGGGAGTGTAAACGGACCCAACCTGAAACGTAGCCAATCCGTGTCCGCCACAGATAGTGCGTCAGTCCGAAGAACGGTCTCGACCCGAAAACGTCGCCCATTCCTTTTCCCCAGAGATGCTGTCTGACCCGCTGAGATACTCCAGCTTTTTGTGTCTGCCCTCCACAGCGCTTTTTGTGTTTTACAGGAGCTTATTACCGTCTGATGCCGTGTGCGGTCGCGGTGTGAAGGAGAAGCTCTATGCATGTACGCTTGGGCCTTGCACGGTTAATATGTGTGTGTTTTTATATTCCTGCCCCATCTCAACGTGGTGCTGCAGTATAGGAGCTCCAGCAACCCGGGCAGGCTGACCAGGCGTTCACTCTCTCAGCCCCGGCCTGCCATTCCAATTGATCATTTTTAGGAGTCAGGATTTTGACACCTCTGTTACAGAATCCTTAATGCCCCTGGGAAGGAAGGGGGTGAGGAGACGAGGGGGTGGGGGGAACTGCCACAGGGGGTTGTGACTAGGTCCAGTCACTAACAGTCACTGTGGAAATCTCTTCCGCATTTGCTCCCCCTTTCTAGAAGTGTCCTCCCACCGTTCTCTCCCTGTTGTAGCTGTCCAAGCCACCCCGTCTCTAAGGTGTGAGTACTGCCTCCTTATTCGCCAATTTCTTTATTAAATAGGGAACCAGGGGCCACAGTTTAAGAATAAGGAGTAAGCCATTTAGAACGGAGACACGCGGAAACACTTTTTCTCACAGAGAGTGGTGAGTCTGTGGCATTCTCTGCCTCAGAGGGCGGTGGAGGCCGGTTCTCTGGATGCTTTCAAGAGAGAGCTAGACAGGGCTCTTAAAAATAGGGGATATGGGGAGAAGGCAGGAACGGGGTACTGATTGGGGATGATCAGCCATGATCACATTGAATGGCGGTGCTGGCTCGAAGGGCCGAATGACCTACTCCTGCACACATTGTCGAGTAACTGCAAGCTCGCGGCACAGTGCTGTTCCTTGCCCACGTTGCCTCGTGCTGCCCCTGCCTCCAACACCCTGATGGTTTACAGCAGCAACCTACCAACCCTTGTGTGTTTTTGGGATGTGGGAGGAACCCAAATGGTTCATAAATTCATAAGTTCCAGGAGCAGAATTAGGCCATTTGACCCAACAAGTCTACTCCGCCATTCAATCATGGCTGATCTATCTCTCCCTCTTAACCCCATTCTCCTGCCTTCTCCCCATAGCCCCTGACACCCGTACTAATCATGAATCTATCTATCTCTGCCTTAAAGGTATCCACTGACTTGGCCTCCGCAGCAGTCTGTGGCAATGAGTTCCACAGATTCACAACCCTCTGGGTAAATACATTCCTCCTCAACTCCGTTCTAAAGGTACAGGGCGAACGTGCAAACTCCGCGCTGACAGCCCTGAGGCCAGGGTGAACACGGGTCATTGTAGTTTTGAGGCAGCTCCACAGCAGCCAAAATGTAACCATGCATTCCATGATAGGCGCTCCGAACCTCCCCTGCCACTTCTAGTCTCTCCCCACCACTCCCGGCCTCTCTCAGCCAGTCTTTGTCATTTCGCGCTGCTTCAGGTTGCTCCTGGATATTCCCAGCTGCTCCCATCAATTCCCTTCCCTCCCAGCTGCTCCCATCCATTCCCTCCCCCCCACTCCCATCCTTTCCAGACCACTCCCGGTTGCGTCCCGCCAATCCCAGCATCTCCTGATTGCTCCTGGACATTCCCTGCCACTGCCAGCTCCTACCATCTAGAGAACAGCTCCTGAATAGCCAACAGAAGTGAATGCAGACCATCCGTGGTTGCTGGGCTCTGTCTGGTAAGTAGAGAAAGCTTTGAAAGATGAGAGTGTAAGAAAATAACCCCAGAAGCTGTGAGAAATTCCTTGATGTTTGGTGTCATAGAGTGATACAGCGTGGAAACAGGCCCTTCGGCCCAACTTGTCCACACCGGCCAACATGTCCCAGCTACACTTGTCCCACCAGCCTGCGATTGGCTCATATCCCTTCAAACCTGTGCTATCCATGTACCTGTCCAATTGCTTCTTAAACGTTGCGATAGTCCCTGCCTCAACTACCTCCTCCGGCAGCCCGTTCCATACACCCACCACCCTTAGTGTGAAAAATTACCCATCTGATTCCAGTAAATTCCCCTTCCATCTTAAACCTATAGACTCTGGTTCTTGATTTCCCCCCCTACTCTGGGCAAGAGACTGTGCGTCCACCCGATCTATTCCTCTCATGATTTTATGCGCCTCTATAAGATCACCCCTCATCCTCCTGCGCTCCAAGGAATAGAGTCCCAGCCTGCTTACCCTATTCCTGTAGTTCAGAACCTCTCAACATCCTCATAAACCTCTGCACCCTTTCCAACACCATCTTTCCTCTCACATGGTGAGATCATGTGTTTCTGCAAGTTTTGGGGTGGCCGCTTGTGAACCCCAACACTAACACAGTAAATTTCTTTGAGAAATACAGCGCGGAAATGGCCCCCTTCACCCCACCGAGTCCGCGTCGACCAGCGATCCCCGCACACTAACGCTATCCTACATGCACCGGGGACAATTTACAATTATACCAAGCCAAGCAACCTACAAACCCGCACGTCTTTGGAGCATGGGAGGAATAATGGAGATCCCGGAGAAAACCCTCGCAGGTCACCGGTAGTCAGGATCGAACCCGGGTCTCTGGCGCTGTAATGCACCAACTCTACCTCTGCGCCGCCATGCCACTTTGTGCTTGAAAGCCCTGCTCACCCACCCACCCGTTGCATTGATCAATGTGTCTGATCCGTACGTTCCACGTCTGCTGATGCAGATGACAAGTGCATCTATTGTTCCTGTTGCATCCACACCTCACGGTACAAACCAGCACGGCAAGCGGGTTAAGTGTAATGAGTTACAGCAATGTGGATGGGAGTGTGGGCACTAGAGTAGCTGAGCACGTATGGAGGAAGCTACTGTGATATGAAGCAACTGCAATATTCTAAAGAATATTTTCACTGTAGGCTAGCAAATAAATTTGTTAAATATATGTGCAACCTTGTGTGGATAAGTTTGTCCTTCAGTTTACTATTGTCACGTGTGCCGCGATACCGTGCAAAGCTTTGCTTGCTTGTTATCCCGTCAAATCATTCTGTACATGACTACAGTCAAGTCTTGCACAAGTATAACAGGCAGTGCAAAGTGAAAAATGCCAGAGTGCAGACTGTGGTGTTCTAGTGTTACAATTACAGAGAAAGTGCAGATTTTTTTTTTAAAGTGCAGTGTGGTAGGTTGGAAGATTGGAACGAAACTCTAGCTTGTGGGAGGACCGTTCAGTATTCTGATAACAGCGGGGGAGAAGCTGAGTCTAGAGTTAGGGATAAGGGAAACGAGAGATGTAGACGGTGATGTGGAGAGATAAAGAACAATTGTTCCCTTATCCCTAACCAGTCTGAGGAAGGGTCTCAACCTGAATCGTCACCCATTCCTTCTCTCCAGAGATGCTGCCCGTCCTGCTGAGTTACTCCAGTTTTTTGTGTCTATCTTTGGTTGAAACCAGCACCTGCAGTTCTTTCTTACACATGATTGTAATCGAACCGTCTACAGCGTACAAATACAGGATAAAGGGGATAACGTTCAGTGCAAGATAAAATCCGATTAAAGATCTCCAATGAGGTAGATAGTAGCTACCTCGGGTCTCCACTGAGGTAGATAGTAGCTTAGGCCCACTCTCTAGTTGATAGGATGTGATGGGACCATTAGTTTCCCTGCCAAGAAGAACCAGGAGTAAAAAGATGAGGTGGTACAGCGGTAGAGATGCTGCCTTTCAAGCGCCTGCGACCCGCGTTTGTCTGTACGGAATTTGTACGTGACCTGCGTGGGTTTTCTCCGAGATCTTCGGTTTCCTCCCACACTCCAAAGACGTACAGATTTGTAGGTTAATTGGCTTGGTATAAATGTAAAAATTGTCCAGTATAAAATTGTCCAACTTTCAGTATAGTTCCTGGTGGACGCTTCGGAAGGTACAAGGTTCTGGTTCTGGTCGATTACTGCGCAAACACCTCATCAGTGGTTATCTTGCACTGGTCGGAGTGAGTAGAGGAACGATTAAATGTTGAAGTGGGCTTTTTTGACCAAGTTGAGGAGATCCAGTTGCTCAATCCCCTTTTTAAATGACAACATCGGGAGCAGCACATGTGTTGGGTGGTAACATATTCCATTCCAAAGTCAAAAGAGTTTATTGTCATGTGTCCCTGACAGGACAATGAAATTATTTCTTTGCTTCAGCACAACAGAATATAGTAGGCATGACTACAAAACAGATCAGTGTGTCCATATACCATTGTATATGTAAATACACACATGAATAAATAAATTGATAAAGTGCAAATAACAGATAATGTTCAAGAGTTTTGTCCGAGCCAAGTTTAAAAGCCTGATGGCTGTGGGGAAGTAGCTATTCCTGAACCTGGTCGTTGCAGTCCTCAGGCTCCTGTACCTTCTGCCTGAAGGTAGCAGGGAGATGAGTGTGTGGCTAGGATGGTGTTCCCTTATTGTCCTTGGGTAAAGGGAATATTGGTTGCAAAGTTTATTGAAATGTAGCGAGTTGATGATGTAGGGACCGTTATTTTGTCTTGTTTCATGGCAGTTGGTGGTCTGGGATGACGGGAGATTTGATGGCGTGATTTTGTGAATCTTGTAAATTGCAATAAGTCTTAGCCTGATTCTGCGGAGCTCTGGGGTATCCCATCCAAGAGAAGTCAGCATATTATTCACGCTTGATTTGCGCTTGTAGTCATGACATATAAAGCGGGCTGCTCGACGTTGTACTTTCTCCAGGGTGATCTTGTTGTTGTTGTTGAAAGGATCCCATATGGCTCCACAATACTCCAATTTGGGCCTGACCAAGGACTTGTAGGCATTCTCTTTGATGGATGTACTACATGCGTGAAAAATTCTCTTGAGAAGGCCGAGAGTTCTATTTGCCTTGTTAGACACTTGATTAATATGCGTCGCCCAACTTAAATCTTTGCTTAATTCGACTCCTAGATATGGGTGATGGTGGACAGCAAGCAATGTATGGCTACCCATGTTGTATTCCGATAAAAGTGGTGTTATCTTGTGTGAGACATGCATGGTATGACATTTGGTTGTATAGAATGACATCTGCCAGGTTTTTCCCCACTCACAGAGAGCATCCAGATCCTTCTGTAAGGACAAGCTGTCTTCTGGTGTTTTAATCTCTCTATAAATGTTGGCATCATCTGCGACGAGTGGAACTCTGGATAAAACTGCATTTGGAATGTCATTGATATACAGTATGAAGAGCAATGGACCCATGGCAGTCCCCTGTGGTGCACCTGATGTCACAGAAGTTTCAATAGACGTCTCTCTCTCCAAGAGAACTCGCTGGCGACTCCTTGTCAAAAAGATCTCAATCCATTTCAAGAGGTTGCCATCTATTCCTACATGGTTGAGCTTGTACAGGAGCCGCTTGTGCGGAACCTTATCAAAAGCCTTACTGAAGTCTAATATAATCGGGTCAGTCTGACCCTTGTTATCGAGTGACCTGGCTAGATCATCGATGAGTCCCGCCAGTTGGGTTTCACATGATCGACCCTGTCTAAAGCCATGTTGGTGGTTTGTTGAGGGCCTGTCCCACTAACGCGACCTTTACAGGCGACTGCCGGCACACGTCACAGGTTGCCGAAATTGTCAACATGTTGAAAATTCAGCGGCGACCAGAAAGACGCTACGACTCTTTGGAGACCTCTCACGACCATAGAGGCTGTATGGTTGTGAGAGGTCACCCGCGACATGTCGCCAGGGGTCGACTGTATGGTCGTGAGAGATCTCCAAAGAATCGTAGAGTCTTTCTGGTCGCCGCTGAATTTTCAACATGTTGAAAATTTTGGTGACCTATCACGGGTGCCGGCAGTCGCCTGTAAAGATCGTGTAAGTGGGACAGGCCCTTAAGTACCTTGTAGAAGTCAATATGGTCCGTATTATGTCGGTGGATTATATGTTGGAGAATCTTGCTCGGTATGGAGGTCAGTGAAACTGGGCGGTAATTTGCAGGACTCGACGGGCCGAACGGCCTGCCTCCGCGCTGTATCTCTAAGCAAAAAAAGATAGGAGATTGGGGGAGGGAATGAGCTACAAGCACAGTGTGTTCCTGGACTGGAAAGCCATCGTGTCTCAACGAGGGAGCTGACGGGAGCTGCCTGCGGCTACAGCCCTAGTTTCTCGCTGCGAGAGGAAAGGACTATACTAAGAACTTTTGAATCTTTGTCAGCGCCAGAAATGTGGCGACTCTTTGTGTATTTAAGAAACAGTTAGACAGGTACATGGATAGGACAGGTTTTGAAGGATATGGACCAAACGGGGGCATGTGGAACTAGTGCAGCTGGGACATGTTGGCTGGTGTGGGCAAGTTGGGCCTGTTTCCACGCTGCACCACTCTGACTATTGCTTAGGTGAAGTCTGTTCTATGGTTTTACCGGATTGTAAGGAAAAACTAAGAATTTCATCATGTAAACTATATTTTGTCTGGCGAGCACACAAACTCTTCACTGATGGGCAGAGAGGAACTGCAAGTGCTGGTTGAAACTGATGATGGACACAAAATGCTGGAGTAACTCAGCGGGACAGAACAGGCAGCATCTCTGGAGAGAAAGAATGGGTGACGTTTTGGGTCGAGCATTTTGTGTCCATCTTCACTGATAGCCTTGTCTTTCCCTCTGCTCCCAACACACCTGCTCACTCTATCTGACCAACCATTCCAGAGCTACCATTGGCGACTCT
Organism: Okamejei kenojei; assembly: GCA_035221665.1. Lineage (NCBI taxonomy): Eukaryota > Metazoa > Chordata > Chondrichthyes > Rajiformes > Rajidae > Okamejei > Okamejei kenojei. The sequence continues at coordinate 6,591,486 of CM069167.1, forward strand.
ACAGAGGCTGCTGATGAATGAGCACAGTTCCTGAGTCACACCGTTCACCAGCAACGATGTCGCGTAAATGGCGCGCAGATGACGCCCAAGTGGGACAGACCCTTTAGGAACAAGTCCCCGAGCCCACCAAGATCATGCCAACCGCCTATTTCTATTATTCCCACATTGATTCAATTTTCTCCCAATCAGATTGCACTCAGACTGAAAGGAGAGTTGGGGGGGATCTGGAGGTAAGGGGAGGTCATTTAAGACTGAGGTGAGAAAAAACATTTTCACCCAGAGTTGTGAATTTGTGGAATTCCCTGCCACAGAGGGCAGTGGAGGCCAAGTCACTGGATGGATTTAAGAGAGAGTTAGATAGAGCTCTAGGGGCTAGTGGAGTCAAGGGATATGGGGAGAAGGCAGGCACGGGTTATTGATAGGGGACGATCAGCCATGATCACAATGAATGGCGGTGCTGGCTCGAAGGGCCGAATGGCCTCCTCCTGCACCTATTTTCTATGTTTAACACTCACTCACTCACGCACTAGGGACAATTTACCGGCTGCGCCACCGTGGCATCCAAAGGCTCCTCCTGAGGGCGGTCACTGATGGGCAAAGTCTTTGCCTCCTGCCCTGAGCTCCATGAACACATCACCCAGCTCAGGCACTTTACACTGACCTGACCTGCCACATATGAGGCGGCCTCTGAATTATCATTTCCAGGATGTCTGCTGCCGGGCATGCTTTGCCTGTGTGTACACCGTCCATCATTGGTGCTGAATCAGCCTGAAGAACGGAGCAGAGTTGAAACATCACCTATCCATCTCCTCCTAACCATCTCCTCCAGAGGTCCTTGGCGAAACGGGCCCTTCGGCCCAACTTGCCCACACCGCCCGACATATCACAGCTACACGAGTCCCACCTGCCTGCGCCTGGCCCATATCCCTCCAAACCCGTCCTTCCTTCGCTCCGTAGATGCTGCCTCACCCGCTGAGTTTCTCCAGCATTTTTGTCTACCTTCGATTTTCCAGCATCTGCAGTTCCTTCTTAAACACTATCCATGTACCTGTTTCTTAAACGTTGGGATAGTCCCAGTCTCCAGTACCTCTTCTGACCGCTTCTTCCATACACCCACCGACCTTTGTGTGAAAAACCTACCCCTCAGATTCCTATTCAATCTTTTCCCCCTTCACCTTGAGCCCCTGGTCCTCGATTCCCCTAATCCGAGCAAAAGGTTTAACCTAGTACTTCAGTTTGCACCAGTGGGTCTAGTTACCCAGTTTTATTGATGATTCGTTGTATTTTTGATTACTGTACATTTATTTGATGTGGTATTGCGTCTATGGGTCTGCAAAGCCGATGCCTGTGACAATGAAACACTCTTGACCTAGAAACGTTGGAGCAACCCCGGTTCAAGGCTTCAAGGCTCCTGGTGTCAATAGAAGTTGTCTTTAAATTGTGGTGAATGCAAGAACAAGGCGACCCGTTGCAATTGTTCATCTGTGGTCGTGGTTTGCACCCTGAAGACTCCGAGATTCGGCAGAGCCGACAGGACGCTTCTCAGCGGGACCGGCCCCGCGCGGCCATACGATGCCCGTGCGCCTCAACGCGACCACGAGGTCGCGTAATTTGCGTGCCAAGGACACGTAAGTGGGACAGGCCCTTTAGACACAAAACGCTGGAGTAACTCAAAGGTCAGGCAACATCTCATGGAGAGAATGGGAGAGGTGGCGTTTCGGGTCGAGACCCTTCTTCAGGCGTCACCTATTCCTTCCCCCCCCCCCCCCCCCAGAGATTAGCACAGGAGTCAGGGGTTATGGGGAGAAGGCGGGAGAATGGGGTTGGGGGGGGGGGGGGGGGAGAGGGAGTTCAGTCACGATTGAATGGAAGAATAGACATGATGGGCCGAATGGCCTAATTCTGTTTTGACCTCATGATGCTGCCTGACCCGCTGAGTTACTCCAGATTTTTGTGTCTCTGTCGGTGTAAACCAGCGGCTGCAGTTCCTTCTCTCACCGAGAACTCTAACCGACCCCAGATGTAGGCGGTAGACAAAAGTGCTGGAGAAACTCAGCGGGTGCAGCAGCATCTATGGAGCGAAGGAGATAGGCGACGTTTCGGGCCGAAACCCGCTCCAGCGCTTTTGTCTACCTTCGATTTTCCAGCATCTGCAGTTCCTTCTTAAAAAACAGATATAGGAGGGATGTCAGCTGACGCGAAGAGTGCAGAGAACGCCTTTTCCCATTGGGCGCTCATTCACCCAGAAAGGTGGATTTTCCGCTGATTTGCAAATAGGGACAAATTAACCATCGCGTTGCAGAGGGATCGGGTTCCAGGCCCGCACAAGGTGCTGGAGGAACTCTGCGGGTCGGGCAGCTTCTGGCAGTGCAGATGAACAAGAGTCCCGGCCCGAAAGGACTTCTGCCCATTCCCTCCACAGATGCTGCTTGGCCCGCTGAGTCCCTCCAGCACTTTGTCCTTTGCTGCGGACTCCAGCATCTGCAGTTCCTTGAGCCCGGGGTTCAGCCGGAGGCGGGTGTACCTGCCTCTGGGGGGAATAACTTGGGCGGCCACTGAGCCCCAGAGTGAAATGCGCGTTGGTATTTGTAGTTCGTCGCTGGGTGACCTCGTCTGGGACCAGCAAGGGTGGCACTACACTTCCCAGGGCACGCTGCGTGGGTGGCTCTCTGCAAAACCTCCCCAGTTTCTTGAACCAGCTTCCCTGTGACAGAGGGCCCGGCCGCCCTGTCCTTCAGCCGAGAGTCAAGTGTTTTATCGTCATGTCCCAGACAGAACTATGACATTCTGACATGCAGCAGCTCAATAGAACAGGTAAACATAATACTCTGTAAACAATATAATGAACGAGAAAAAGTTCAGCATTCTGATCTTTTCAGTTGTGTTTCTGTATGTATACATATGTGTGTGTGTGGATATACGTACATATATATGCATACATACATACAACACACACAAACTCAAAGAAACAAACAAACAAACAAGCACCGGGAATAGAATTAGGCCATTCGGCCTATCGTCCACTCCGCCATTCAATCATGGCTGATCTATCTCTCCCTCCTAACCCCATTCTCCTGCCTTCCCCTCATAACCCCTGACACCCGTATAAATCAAGAATCTATCTATCTCTGCTTTAAACAAAATATCAATTGGCTTGGTTTCCACATGCATTCCACAGATTCACCGCCCTCTGACTAAAGACATTCCTTCTCATCTCCTTCCTAAAGGGACGTCCTTTAATTCTGAGGCTATGACATCTAGACCAAGACTCTTACTCTCTCAACAGTGGAAACATCCTCTCCACATCCACTTTATCCAAGCCTTGCACTCTTCATAATAATCGTGTAAGCTCCAGGGTGGAGTTACAGAATAGTTGCTGCCTTGGGTGTCCCAGTCTGGTCCAGATTCTCACCCTCAACGTTCAGCAGCAGAAGGACCCTCGCAGGGATCAGTCGCCTAAACATTGTCTCCTGTTACAGTCAGGACCTTGCGAAATCCAACAAGGGCGTTGGAAACAATGCCACCCAGTCTTTCAACCTGAAGTTTTAAAAAAAACCCAAAAAAAGTTATTCGTAATTTTAAATATGTTCAAAACAAAAAGCCATGTAATCACTCCTAATACATCCATGGCATCTACACATTCAATATAGCTTGTGACATACTCTATCGTGTTTTTATTTCAAAAAATAAACTTTATTCGGAATAAAATGTATATACAAAACAAAAACTCTCCCTACACTCAATAGACAATAGGTGCAGGGGTAGGCCATTCGGCCCTTCGAGCCAGTACCGCCATTCAATGTGATCATGGCTGATCATCCCCAATCAGTACCCCGTTCCTGCCTTCTCCCCCATATCCCCTGACTCCGCTATTTTTCAGAGCCCTATCTAGCTCTCTCTTGAAAGCATCCAGAGAGGCCCGTCCCTTTAAGCAGTGGAATGTTAAACATTAAACAAGACACTTTTGCCACTTGTGTGAAGCCTGGGGTGTATCCATTCCCCTGTTTGAGGAGTGCCCCCCCCCCCCCCTCTAATGCCCAACAGTGGAAGCACCTTAGTCTGTGGTCCTTTTTTAAATGTCAAAAAAATATATTGAAATTTTTTTTAAAAAATACACACGAAACAAGATCTGGACAAAAACTCTTCAAATATTCTCCCACGTTTAGAGATACGGCGCGGAAACAGGCCATTCGGCCCACCAGGTCCGCGCCGCCCAGCGATCCCGCACATTGACACCATCCTACCTACACCCACTAGGGACATTTGTTTTCACATTTACCAAGCCATGAATTCGCGTTTCACTTATTCTTCGAAGCAGAAACGGAACTGTTTTGTTCCGCAATCTCCCTCCTTAGCCCATCGCCCTTTATCCAGACGGGATGTTGTAGGAACTGCAGGTGCTGGTTTAAACCGGAGACGAGACACAAAATGCTGGCGGAGCTCAGCGGGACAGGCTGATGGGTGACGTTTTGCGCCTCCACCCTTCTCTCCAGAGATGCTGCCTTGTCCCGCTGAGTTACTCCAGAATTGTGTGCCCTTTTATCCAGCGCTCTGTCTATTCATGGCAATCTGAATTGTTTATTTTTTTCCAACTTCCTGGCGACTATTTATTCGGACGTTACTTTTAAGTAAAACAGGGGAATGCAGTGAAACGTCAAAGTATTGCTCAACTTTCGTAGGACACCACGCAACCCTTCCTCGGTTATGTTTGACTCAAGGGGGAGACGAGCCAATGGCACTGTCAGGTCGCCTTATAGGCTGACGGCTATTGGGTGTGCGAGCGGTTACAGTTCATTCAATCTGAGGGTGTGACTGCTTAAAAAGCCAAAAACGGCGGCGACAGCAGACAAGTAGCAATGAGAGGGAGAGGGGGAGAGGGAGAGAACATTAGAAACACACACACACATAGACACACACACATAGACACACACACACACACACACACACACACACACATAGACACACACAGACACACACACATACACACACACACACACACACACACACACAGTCACACACACAGTTACACATACACACGTACACACAGTCACACACACACAGTTACACACACACACACAGTTACACACACACACACACACACAGTCACACACACACACACACAGTTACACATACACACACAGTTACACAGTCACACACACACACACAGTTACACATACACACACACACACAGTCACACACACACACACACACACACACACACACACACACACACACACACACACACACACACACACACACACACACACACACACACACACACACACAAGATGAGTAAAAACGATCGCTCCCCGCCCAGGGAGACCAGGGCAGGGAGCGCGAATGGGGGAAAGCCGGGGCTCAGGGTACAGCCGAGAGCGGGAGAGGACTACATCCATTTCTTTCTCTCTGGCTCTAGTAGAGGAAAGTGGTGTGGTAGACAAGATGGAAGCGGGACAGAAGTGGCGCCGGTGAGGGAGATAGGGGCAACTTGTGAGGACGGATAGCTTTAGAGAGGTTGAGAAATAGAGAGGCGAGGAGAGGGAGGGGAGAAATTGTTGGAAATAGCGTCTGTGAACAAAGATCGAGTGTGGAGATGGAGGGAGAGAGGGGAGGTGTGCCGGAGTAATGCACATAAAGCAACGAGGGAGAGAGACTGGGCGAGAACAAGGGCATGGTCCTTGGAGGACGGAGAATTGGGGAGGGGGGGGGGGACCCCTGAAATTATCGACCCCGTGTTCCTCGCCCGTGTTTAGTGGACCTTTACTTTAAGCAGTTATACAAGGAAACTTTTGACTTTGGAAAGTGGTACATTAGGCATTGTTTCTTGAAGGGGACGAGTTGTTCTGCTTTAACATGGGGGGTAGACAGTGCCCTCCGAGCTCTGGGGTAAACCCCCCCCCAATGCTGTGGGGTTGGTTCACCGCGAACCAGAGCAACATCCAATTGATCACCGTCCGTTCTGAGCCTTCCATGTTAAAGCACACATTCCAACCGGCCAGAGCGCTCTGAGGACAGAGCCAATTATCCCCTCTCCCGGTGATAAATGTGACCAACTCCAATTTGCAATAAAACAATTGCAGCATGTAACGTTGATAACTCGTGCCGAAGGCAATGCTTCATCAGAACCCTGGCTCCTGGTTTTTCAAATGTTAAAATAACACAATCCAAGATGGCGATCGCACTATCCTACAAGAAGATGTCTTTCCCATTTAATAACTCTCCCCTCTTTATATCGGACACTTGTGTCTGTTAATATTCGAGGCAATTCTGCATTTAACAAGTTGCATTTGTTGAAATAAATTGTAAATATTGCTCCTGTTCTGGCAATCTCGCCTTGTTGTATATGTAGCGTAAACAAGTTGCTTCATTGCAAATCTCTGATCGTTTTACTCCAGTGGATTTATGCCGGGAGAGACAGTCACCATGCCTGAAATTCGCCCCCTCTCTGATCGCCAACACTAATTGCGACTTTGGAAATAAGTTCAGAGGTGCTGACTGCTGAGCGAGCTCTAGTATTTGCAAAAAAAGATGAATTCCATGTCACAATTCAATCAACCGATAAATCCTTAAATATAGTTGTTTTTTCGAAATAAAAGTGCTCCCGGGGTCTCTGGCTTGCTGTCGGCGAGGCTGTGAAGAGCATCAACCGTTGAAATCAAACGCAAACCCTCCCCATCAGACCCCCAAAAACTAAGACTGTTGCAATCTTCTGTTGCAAACAAGGCAGAGAGCTTTGCACCTTCGGCCAACCCGGAGAGGTGGTTTGCAAAACACTGGAACAAAGTTGGCCGGCTACTGCTAACACATCCAAACGTGTACTTTAAACTGCAAAGATGCCCCAAGCAGCCCCCATCACACACATTGCATGACTTAGAAACGCGTTTAAAATTAATTGTAAATAAAATAGTGAAAGACGTCACGGAGTCAATGGCGGAGCCGGCTCTGTTCCTGTGTTAGTTGACTAAATGTATCGCCTCATTACTGAGAGTCCAGGCACGGAAGCGCCGCTCGTCTCCGCCGGACACGTTGGGCAGGCATTATATTTTGTTTTGCATTCGGCATCGGGCGCGTCGGCCGTGCGGTTTTTCAGATTTTTTTGCAGAAATCCCGATTTCTGCGTCCGCCCGCCGAGTCCTCGCGTCGTTTTCCACCGCTGCGCCGCCGTGCGAGCGGCCGCCGGGCCCCCGGGCCGATGCAAAGGCGAGGGGAAGGAGTGGGGTTTGCTGCGGGGCGGCCGCGGCGGGCGGCGGGCGCCGGCAAGTGGGCGCCGTCGGCCGTTTTTGCAGGCGAAGAAACACAGATGGAAGCACAGCTCGCCATTTTTCCCCGCTCGGAGCTGCCAGCAGTTGGTGTTCACAGTCAGGTCCGCGCCGAGCCTACTAAATTCCCAGCGTCAGCTCAGAGGTGCTGAAAAAGCACTTGAGACGAGAAGAGTCGCCAGTGAGGTGTTGCGTTGCCTCGTCCTGTCCTTGTGTTGGAGCTGAGGCCAATCTTCACAAGTCTTGACAAGAGAGGGATTGTCCCATTTAACCTCAGACAAGAGAGACAAGGAGGGAAAGGAAAAAAAAAAAGTTCACAAGGGCCAAACCATGACTGAGAACTCGACCCCAGTGCCAGCTAAAGCCAAGAAGGCGAAGGTGACCAAGAAGGCGTCCGACCATCCCAAATACACAGACATGATCATGACCGCCATCAAGGCCCTGAACAACCGCGCTGGGGTCTCCAGGCAGGCCATCCAAGCCTACATCAAGAGGGAATACAGCGTGGGGGACAACGCCGACTATCAGGTCAAGACGACTCTGAAGAAGCTGGTGGTGAACGACGCCATCAAGCAGGTGAAGGGGCTGGGGGCCTCGGGCTCCTTCCGGCTGGCCAAGGCGGACGAGCCCAAGAGGGTGACCAAGAAGGCGGTGGCCAAGTCGCCCAAGAAGAGCGCGTCCCCCAGGAAGGCGGTGGCCGCCAGGAAAGCGGTGAAGGCGGTTTCCAAGAGCAAGAAGCCCAAGGTGGAGAAGAAGAAGCCCAAGACGCCCAAGAAGAAGGCGGCCGCGCCCAAGAAGACGAAGAAGACGAAGGTGGCGGCCAAGGCCAAGCCCAAGGCGAAGAAGACCCCCGCACGCAAGCCGCAGAAGAAATCCAAGAAGTGACCGCTCTCCCGACCCCGCCACTTGTGTCTGAAATCTTCAGAAACTTTTGTGTACATACTGTTTAAAAAAAAAACCAAGTGTTTCTTGACTTTAGTAAGGAGACTTTTTTTTAATTTTGTCAGGAACTTATTGTGTCTTTTGCGATTTAAAACAAACAAAAAAACCCCAATTGTGTATGCGATGCGGTGGTCGTGTGTTGGAGCTGGTGATTCTGGGACTAGTGGGGAATGGGAATGTACATTTGCTGTGACTGTCTTTAGCTTTTAGACTCTCGGCCCGTGGGTGAGAGAGAGGACAGCAGGATGTGCCTGCATGCTTGTAGCTTCTAGCCCCAGTGGCGATAGTTACCAGCCCCGTCTTTACTGGGGAAACCAAGCCAGCTCTCAACCACTGATCAGTCACAACAAGGTCATCAATTATTTCCAAATTACTTCGTTTTAGACTTTTTAAAATCAATGTCTGGAGCTGCTCTTCCGAGTTTCTAGAGGATTCTGCAATGCTGTTTTGTGTGTGTGTGTGTGTTTTTTTTTCCAGTGTTGCAGTGTAAATATTTAAAGATGTTTTTTTTTTAAAGAGGATTCCCCCCCCTCCACCTGAATGGTAACCGTTTAAGACGTCTGGCATTTAAGAGGTAAACAAAAATGCTGGAGAAACTCAGTGGGTGAGGCAGCATCTATGAAGCGAAGGAAATGGGCAACGTTTTGGGCCGAAACCTTTCTTCAGACTAAGAGGTATGGGTCTATCCTTCGGGTGTGAGAGAGGTTCTTGCCAGATGATACTCTAACCAGGTGACGGGGCCCTTTTTTTAAAAAAAAAACGCGATTGCAACAGGAATAACGGCGGTGAAAGTCTTTTTTTTCACAAACGTGGAGGTGAGCTGCGGCCCAGGGACTCCCTGAAGCAGCAACAATCCCAGGCTTTCAGACACAATGTGGTCCGACCCCTGTGACTCCCGGAGGCATTCACTGTAGAGAGAGGCCAAACTGGAAATAGCAGCAGTCACAAGTTAGTTAACTCGACCCAAAGTATGCAGGATCAAAAAAAAAACACAACAGAGATTTAAACAACACTTCTTAACTTGGCCAAAGAAAATCCTAAATGAAATTTCCTTGCTAATAGAGGCACCCTTTTATAAAATGGCTCCAAAAATGTGACACGTGTCTGAGTTTTGTTATTTTTTACTAAATCGCTGTATTTTCTGAATTGTTAAGATGCTCTCCACAAACCATTTGTATGTATAATTAATGATGACTGTTTATTCTGATTTATTATCTCCAGAGTTGTCTATTGTATCATTTGTATTGTGTCCTTTTAAGCCATATTGGGACATTCCTACTGAACACCGTGAACATTTTCCAGTTCAACCCCGCTGTTACGTTTCTAGATTTACAGGATGTTTTTTTTTTATTAAGTAATTCTCCACTCCTGATTATGTTATGCCGCTGCGTTTTTTTTAAATTCAATTGAAGACCGACTGTTGTCCATAAACTTAAATCACCTCTGAGGAATGGACTACTCTAAACAATACTACATTTCTAAGTTGACCATTTCCTTTGTATGTTTATATTAAATAAAGCTACATTTTAATTTGAAAACTTGTCGCTTTTTATCAATGGAGTTTGTGGGGGGGGGGGGGGGGGGGCTTGGGGGTCTTCAATGCAACTTAGAACCTGGCTGGTTGAGAGGGTCAGATGCAGATTAGAGGAGGGGGCACTAATCCTACTCACCTGCCCCCTACAACCTGTGGAGACACATTCTGGGTGGAGTTGAGAAATGATTACAGAGGAGTCTCATACTGGGGACGAGGGTTGAGGTTCGATGAGACTGGCTGGTGCTGAAGGCCATTCGGCCCAGCTTCTCGGCACTGTCCCTGATGTGCTTCCTCAACATCCTCCCTCCTCCCTTATCCGTCTCCCCCTGGGTTCCCCATAAGGTGGTACAGCTTAAAGTAAAAGTCAGAAGGAGAGATGTGTTGGGAAGGGATAAAGATGGGGGGCAAAAGGATGAACGGGAAATGGGGGACTTGTGGTTGGGAGATGAGTACAATGGAGGGGGATGGCGGGGAGGGAAGGGGTGTGCATCAGGATGGGGGGGAGGCAAGAAAAGCGAGGGGGGGGGAAAGGAGTAATACCTGAAATTGGAGAATTCAATATTCATGGTGTTAGGTTCTAAGCCACCCAAGCGGAATATGATTAAGAAAGAAGTGCAGATGCTGGAAAAATCGAAGGTAGACAAAAATGCTGGAGAAACTCAGCGGGTGAGGCAGCATCTATGGAGTGAAGGAATAGGTGACGTTTCGGGTCTCACCTATTCCTTCGCTCCATAGATGCTGCCTCACCCGCTGAGTTTCTCCAGCATTTTTGTCTACAAGCGGAATGTGAGGTGCTGTTCCTCCAGTTTGTGTGTGGTGCCACTCTGTCAACGGAGGAGGCCCAGGACGGAAAGGTCAGTATGGGGAATGGGAATGGGAGTTAAAGTGGTTAGCAACTGGGAGATCCTGTGGAACCAGGTGCAACTGTTCAGCAAAACGGTCGCCAAGTCTACGCCCGGTCTCGTCAATGTACAGGAGGCCACTTCGAGAGCACCAAAAACAGTAGATGAGGTTAGAGGAGCTGCACGTGAACCTCTGTCTCACCTGGAAGGGTCCCTGGAAGAAACTTAAATTGCTTTTGCTCCTCATGTCTTGATCACAATGATTTAGTATCACCAGGAGTGGCATGTTTCAGGTTATCGCATTCACAGGGATATAGACTGGGAGAAAATCTACGCCTCAGCACCATACAGCATGGAAACAGGGCATTCGGACCAACTTGTCCGCACGTTCCAAGATTCTCCTTCTAAATTTATCCCATTTGCCCCATATCCCTCTAAACCTTTTGTATCCATGTCCTTTAAATATTGTTACAGTATCTACCTCAACTCCCTCCTCTGGCAGCTTCTAAAAATATACCCATTCTCCTCTGTGTGAGAATGTTGTTGTCGTGGTGGAGAAGCTCGTGTGGACCTGAGATCCTGAGAGCGATGCCGTCTGGAGTGATGCTCCTGGTAGGGCCACCCATGGCGGTAAGGTCGAGGGGGAGGTCTCTGACAAAGAGCAATCCAACCAAGACCTCAACGGTAGAACAGGCGGAGGACGATGGCTGACCTGAGAGGACAGTCACAACGGCTGGGAAGGTGGATGAAGGCTGCAGCAGAAAAGGGTTCCCGATCGTCTTGGACTCCATGCCACTGGATCCTGACCCAGATCTGTCAAGGACCGTGGGGTGGCTGTCTGTGCACCAGTCTCCCCACGTTAAACAAAGTCACGCACAGGCATCCTCCAACCATACATTGAAACATATAAAATTATAAAAGGACTGGACAAGCTAGATGCAGAAAAAAATATTCCCAATGTTTGGTGTGTCCAGAACCAGGGGCAACAGTCTTAGAATAAAGGGGAGGTCATTTAAGACTGAGGTGAGAAAAAACGTTTTCACCCAGAGAGTTGTGAATTTATGGAATTCCCTGCCACAGAGGGCAGTGGAGGCCAAGTCACTGGATGGATTTAAGAGAGAGTACGATAGAGCTCTAGGGGCTAGTAGAGTCAAGGGATATGGGGAGAAGGCAGGCACGGGTTATTGATTGGGGACGATCAGCCATGATCACATTGAATGGCGGTGCTGGCTCGAAGGGCCGAATGGCCTCCTCCTGCACCTATCTTCTATATTTCTATGTAACCCCGGAGACACCCATGGTCAGCCACGACTGAAGGGGGGGGGGGGGGGGGGGGGGGGGGGGGCTAAGAACAATGTGAACTAGGACAAAGACTAAAACTGAAGCAGCTTCAACAGTTCCGCCACCAACTTAAACCTTCCCCGAGCAACACAAAAGGTTCATTCCAACAGGCTACGGGAAGCGGGTTCACTGCAGCGAGTTCCTTCTGCCTGCACGGCACCCTCCGCCCACAGTAATGTGATCACTGCCCCTTTATTATCACAGCGTGGCAAAGCTTCGAGTGGCCTGGATAATCACTGCGTTGAATGTGCATTCGCTCTGCTGTTACTGGGAAACACCGCAGGCCTTTTGTTAAGGCAGTGAGTCTTTATCAAATGCTTTCTTCCAGCTCTTGCTATTAAGCAGCGCTGCCAAGTTTACATTATCGGAGCTTCCCATTCCTTACCCAACGGGCATTCCGATACCTTCATCGTATAAAATCATGAGAGGAATAGATCGGGTAGATGCAGAGTCTCTTGCCAAGAGTAGCTGAATCGAGGACCAGAGGACATAGATTTAAGGTGAAGGGGAATAGATTTAATAGGAATTTGAGGGGTAACTTTTTCATACAAAGGCTGGTGGGCTTATGGAATGAGCTGCCAGAGGAGGTAGTTGAGGCTGGGACTATCCCAACATTTACGGAGCAGTTAGGCAGGTACATGGGATAGGAGGGGTGGGGGATTGCAACCTTCACGTGGTCCGCCCTGTTTCGACTAATGCAATCAACCCGGCGTGCACAATCAAATAAGATCAAATAGAACAAGTTGTCCTACAACTTTAGGCTGTGCACGCCACATGCCAGAAGAAGAAGAAGATGGGATAGGACAGGTTTGGAGAGATATGGACCAAACGTGGGCAGATGGGACGAGTGTGGCTGGGAGATGTCAATGTCTGGGAGATCTCAATGGGGTTAGGTTAGGTAAGGGGGAGGTGCAGCGAGACCTGGGTGTCCTTGTACACCGGTCAATGAAAGTTGGTGTGCAGGTTCAGCAGGCAGTGAAGAAAGCTAATGGAATGTTGGCCTTCATAACAAGAGGATTTCAGTACAGGAGTAAAGAGGTTCTTCTGCAGTTGTATAGGGCTCTGGTGAGACCACATCTGGAGTATTATGTACAGTTTTGGCCTCCTAATTTGAGGAAGGACATCCTTGTGATTGAGGCAGTGCAGCGTAGGCTCACGGGATTGATCCCTGGGATGGCGGGACTGTCATATGAGGAAAGATTGAAAAGACTAGGCTGGAGTTTAGAAGGATGAGGGGGGATCTTATAGAAACATATAAAATTATAAAAGGACTGGACAAGCTAGATGCAGGAAAAATGTTCCCAATGTTGGGCGAGTCCAGAACCAGGGGGCCACAGTCTTAGAATAAAGGGGAGGTCATTTAAAACTGAGGTGAGAAAAAAACTTTTTTACCCAGAGAGTTGAGAATTTATGGAATTCCCTGCCACAGAGGGCAGTGGAGGCCAAATCACTGGATGGATTGAAGAGAGAGTTGGATAGAGTTCTAGGGGCTAGTGGAGTCAAGGGATATGGGGAGAAGGCAGGCACGGGTTATTGATAGCGGACGATCAGGCATGATCATATTGAATGGCGGTGCTGGCTCGAAGGGCCGAACGGCCTCCTCCTGCACCTATTTTCTATGTCTATGTTGGCCAGTGGTGGCAAGTTGGGCCGAAGGGCCTGTTTCAACGTGGCATCCCTCTATGACTCTATCCCACCGCCAGCCACATCTTCCCATCCCCACCCCTTTCCCCCTTCCGCAGAGACTGCTCCTTCTGCAAGGGTTCGCCCAACCCTTCCCACGCAAACCACCACCACAGCTTCCTGCCGCTCCTCTGTCCAAAGCAAGTCACCCTCTGCCCCGTGAACATGGGAGTGGGCCGGGCATTCCCTTGACCCCATTGACATGCCTGTTCTGTTGCTGACTGGTCCGAGCTGTTATATTTAATCCATTGCATAGAATCAAAGAAGAACCATTGAAATGGGCCGAATGGCCTACTCCTGCACCTGTGGTCTATTGTCTATTGTCTAAAAGCTAGGATTACCTTTTACACAGGAAATTGCAGAGGCTCTACCTAACTGCAGAGTCTGAAAAAGGGTCTCGACCAGAATCGTCCCCTGTCCATTCCCTCTATGGATGCTGCCTGGCCCGCTGAGCTACTCCAGCACTTTGTATCGAGGTTCTATTCACTATTGTTCAATCCCGCTGCCTGTAGCATGGAGTTAGAAGTTTAGACGACTGCTCGTTTCACCTCAGTTGCGGGCTAATTATTGGGATCAGTTTAGACTTTAGACTTTAGAGACACAGCATGGAAACAGGCCCTTCTGCCCACCGGGTAGGCACCGACCAACGAATCGCCCCGTAAACTAGCACTATCCTACACACTATGGACAATTTACAATTTATAGAAGGCGATTAAACTGCAAACCCGCATGTCTTTGGGACGGGGGAGGAAACTGGAGCACCCGGAGAAAACCCACGCGGTCACGGGGAGAACGCACAAACTCCGCACAGACAGCACCCGTAGTCGAACCCAGAACTCTGGCGCTGTGAGGCATCAACTCTACCGCTGCTGATCGCTCTAGGTACGTCAGAAGCCTGCCCTGAGCTATCACTATTTCAAAGACATTTCCTTAATTATGGCCTTATAACGGCGAAAAAACGAATACTTAAATTTTGGAAACACACGTCAGTCCCTACTCTTAAGATGTGGATTACAAACATGTCCGAGACACTACATCTTGAAAATATTAGACTTGTCTTGGCAGAAAAACCAGACCATTTCTCCAAGACATGGGCACCCTTCATTGATTTATTACAAGGATAGTATGGTACAACACAACTTTGGATTTGAATCTAATTACAGGTTGGGTGAGGTGGGTGGGGGGAGGGACGAGAGGCAGGTATATCACCACTTTTTTCTATCTTTTACTTTTTGTCCATTTATTTATTTCTCTATTCCTCTCTTCTTTATTTTTTTTATTCACTCTTTGGCTACACCACTTTGGGAGTCTAGGGGTTCTATCTTTGCACATTTCACTTTTTCTCTTTCTTGCTTTTTCCTCCTTTCTTTTCCTCAAAGCTAAAAAGTTAAAATTGAAGCTGCACGATAACTGTATACTTTTATATGCTGTTGGTTCTATTTCTGTACATTTGCTTCTAATAAATTAAAAAAAAACAAAAAAACCACTGCGCCACTGAGCTGCCCACTTGGTCGAGGTGTATAAAATAATTGGAAGATTGGAGAAGAGATTAGGTCACGAGGTCCCGGTGGAAGGAACTGCAGATACTGGGTTAGACGCGAAATGCTGGAGTAACTCAGCGGGACCGGCAGCATCTCCAGAGAAAAGGAATGGGTGACGTTTTGGGTCGAGAGACTCCCTCCCTGAATGCATGGCAGCAACGGAAACCCTCAGCAGAGTTCAACGGGGTGTGACGTTCAGAGTGAGGGAGCCAGTACTGGGAGACGGGGTTAGGCCGGACAGGATGGGCTGAATGACCTCTGTCTAAACACATTCGCATTCCCATGGGGGGAGGCTGGTGCTGATTAACATTCAGAATAATTGACTAGAGGAGATTAATACTCAAGTCAATATTTAAGAACGGGTGATTAATTCTCAGATCAGGAATAAATTATTACTCAGATCAGTAACAAACAAAGCTGATTAATGCTCAAGGCAGCATTAAATTAGCAGAGATTAATACCCAGGCCAGCATTAACACAGGGAATTAATGTCAGGTCAGCTTTTAATACAAGTTTAATGCTGGGATTAGCCTTAAACACAAACAATTAATGTGTAGAGCCGCGCATACTCGTGGGATTAGCAGGCACGTTAGCATTAAACGAGAGAGATTAATGGTCAGATCAGCATGAAGTGTGGACAGTTAATGCACAGATTAACGTTAAAACACAAGAGATTAAACCATGGCATTCGGAAGAGAAGAAGAGAAGTCTCATAAAAAGAGGTGTCGGTCTCCGCACTTGAGATCTGATCTTTGGATCATTCCATTCTCCCATCTGACCACTTGAGCCCCTGCGAGCAACAAGGCTGAGGAAGGGTCCCGAACATCACATCACCCATCCTTTTCCACCAGACATGCTGCTGCCTGACCCGCTGAGTTACTCCAGCACTTTGTGTCTGTCTACCAGTACTCCAGGTTTCGTCCAACTTCCACCGTTTACAACAGAGGCTGTCAAAGCTTCTCAATTCATTAAGAAATATAATTCTTAGAGGAGACTAGTTTCACTTGGAATAATGTCCAGCACGGACTTTGTGGGCCGAAGGGCCTGTTCTGTACGGCTGTTCTTCTGCTATGTTCTCCGTTCTTACATAGATACATAGAAAATTGGTGCAGGAGGAGGCCATTCGGCCCTTCGCACCAGCACCACCATTCAATGTGATCATCCACAATCAGTACCCCGTTCCTGCCTTCTCCCCATATCCCGTGATTCCGCTAGCCCTAAGAGCTCTATCTTACTCTCTTTTGAATGCATCCAGTGAATCGTCCTCCACTGCCTTCTGAGGCAGAGAATTCCACAAATACACAACTCTCTGGTGAAAACTTTTTTTCTAGTCTCAGTTCTAAATGGCCTACCCTTTATTCTTAAACTGTGGCCCCTGGTTCTGACTCCCCCAACATCGGAAACATGTTTCCTGCATCTAGCGTGTCCAACCCCTTAATAATTTTATATGTTTCTATAAGATTTCCTCTCATCCTGCTAAATTCCAGTGAATACAAGCCAAGTCGCTCCATTCTTTCATCATATGATTATTCCAGTGGGAATTTACACCTTGTGAATCTATGCTGCTCTCTCTCAATAGCAAGAATGTACTTCCTCAAAATTAGGAGACCAAAACTGCACACAATACTCCAGGTGTGGTCTCTCCAGGGCCCTGTCCAACTGCAGATGCATCTCTTTGCTCCTATACTCAACTCCTCTTGTTACGAAGGCCATTAGCTTTCTTCACTGCCTGCTGTACCTGCATGCTTACTTTCAGTGACTGATGTACAAGGACACCCAGGTCTCGTTGTACTTCCCCTTTTCCTGGTCTGACACCATTCATATAATAATCTGCCTTCTTGTTCTTGCCACCAAAGTGGACAACCTCACATGTATCCACATTATACTGCATCTGCCATGCATCTGCCCACTCATCCAACCTATCCAAATCACCCTGCATCCTCATAGCATCCTCTTCACAGTTCACAGTGTCACCCAGCTTTGTGTCATCTGCAAATTTATTAATGTTACTTTGAATCCCTTCATCTAAATCATTAATATATATTGTGAATAGCTGCGGTCCCAGCACCGAGCCTTGCGGCACCCCACTGATCACTGCCTGCCATTCTGAAAGGGACCCGTTAATCCCTACTCTTTGTTTCCTGCCTGCCAACCAATTTTCTATCCAAGTCAATATCCTTACTTGGTTGACCTGTTGTTCAAGAGTGAAGGGTCAAGGGTCAAGTGTGAAGAGTCAAGGGTCAAGAGTGAAGGGTCAAGGGTCAAGAGTGTTTAATTGTCAGATGTATTGAGATGGAAGAATGAAATCCTTAAACTAATACTAAAGCTAAAGTAAGCATGTGCCGCAGTGCCCTATGCTGTGTGAGCAGTGGGTAGGTCTACGTTATCCTGCATTAGACTGCACCTGTTCAGTTTTTCGCCCACCTGTTTCATCGAGGCCCTGTCTCTGTGGCTCTTTGTGTGCTCCTCGCAGCTTGTCATCCCCAGCTGTCCGCAACCTCTCAGCAAACATGAATGCCCTCCCTTCATCCGAGTGTTCAGCCCAGTCTCAACTCCACCCCTGCACTGATCCCCGACCGCCCGCTGACGTGCCACTGTCCCACTGATCGAGCCGGCATGTTATCTTCTGTCCGTTGACCGACTGCCTTCTCCCGTCAATATATCCGCCCTCAGCCCCACCAGCCCCGGTGAAGTAAGACCATGAGAAACAGGAGCAGAGGTGGGCCATTCTGTCACAGTCCTGGCTGATCCCCTGCTGAGCATTCAGGGTGCTATCGACTGTGTGCTCTTGTGTGTAGGGAGGAACTGCAGATGCTGGTTTACACCAAAGATAATAGACAATAGACAATAGACAATAGGTGCAGGAGTAGGCCGTTTGGCCCTACGAGCCAGCACCGCCATTCAATGTGATCATGGCTGATCATCAACAATCAGTACCCAGCGTTCCTGCTTTCTCCCATAATCCCCTGACTCCGTTATTTTTAAGAGCCTATCTAGCTCTCTCTTGATAAGCATCCAGAGAACCTCGCCTCCACAGCCCTCTGAGGCTGAGAATTCCACAGGGGATCACCCCTCTCTCTGTGAGGGAAAAAGTGTTTCCTCGTCTCCGTTCTAAATGGCTTACTCCTTATTCTTAAACTGTGTGCGGCCCCTGGTTCTGGACTCCCCCAACATCGGGAACATGTTTCCTGCCTCTAGGGTGTCCAAGCCCTTAACAATCTTAAAGATAGACACTAAATGCTGGAGTACCTCAGCAGGTTTATCAGGCAGCATCTCTGGAGATGCTGCCTGACCCGCTGAGTTTACTACCAGCATTTTGGTGTCTACTGAGGAAGAAAAAACTGTAATCTGCAGTATCTCTAAACAAAACTAAAACTAAACATGGATAGGTGACGTTTGGGGTCAGGACCCTTCTTCTTTCCTGTAACGTCACCTATTCCTTTTCTCCAGAGATGCTGCCGGACCGGTTGAGCTACTCCAGCATTCTGTATCCATCTTCAGTGTGGTGTTGTGTTCAATTATGTACCAAGGGTCTCGACCAGAAACGTCGCCAATTCCTTCTCTCCATAGATGCTGCCTCACCCGCTGAGTTACTCCAGCATTTTGTGTTGGCGTTATTCTTGAACATGATGGTCCTGTACCCTCTTCCCGATGATAATAGCGGAATGAGCGTGTGGCCAGAGTGATGTGGGACTTTGATGATGTTGGCTACCGTTTTTAAAGCACCCTTCTCGAAACAGGACACTGCCTCATAAAGGGATCTGATAGATCCCAGCACTCGTGTGTGAGGGACAGAGAACCTGTGCGGACCAAGGCAACACCTGCCTCTCTCTCGCAGCATCTTCATTCCTTGGCGTTTTGAGTTACCGAGCCAGGCCACGAGCGATGCGACCAGTCACTAGGATCATGCGTATACATTGCAGCACAGTAACGGTCTCCAACGGCTCAATCTCATGGAAATATTCCCCCCAATCCAGGAGTCCAATGTGCTGAATCATTGCTGTGTGCAGCAACCAGAGAGGTGGGTTTGATCCTGATACGGGTGCTGCCAGACAGAGTTTGTAAGTTGCTCCCGTCGACCACGTGGTTTTTCTCCGGGTGCTCCGGTTTCCTCCTGCATTCAAAGGACGTGTGGGTTTTAGAGCAGGTGATTGGTTTGAGTAGGTTGTCCATTGTGTGTAGGATTGATGTGGTCCACCGAGGAGCTCCGATGTGGTGACCACAGGGGAGCTCCGACGTGGGAGACCACAGGTGGGAGCTCCGACGTGCGTGACCACAGGGGAGCTTCCGAGCGTGGAGAACCACAGGTGGGAGTTCTGACATGGAGTCTCGATGGGGAGCTCCGACATGGGGTCTATGGGGGAGCTCCAAACGTGGAGTCCACAGGGGGGAGCTCGACGTGGAGTCCTACAGGGGGAGGCTCCGACCGTGGAGGTACACACAGGGGGAGTTCTGACAAGGAGTCCACGAGGGGTGCTCCTTACATGGGGTCTATGGGGGGAGCTCCTACGTGGAGTCCACGGGGGAGCTCAGACGTGGAGACACAGGGGGGAGTTCTGGACATGGACGTCACCACGGGGGGAGCTCGACATAGGGGACTATGGGGGGCTCAACATCATCCCAGGCGGAGCTCGAATGGGGTCTATGGGGGGTGCACTAACGTGGATGTCCATGGTGGGGAGCTCCGACGATGGGAGACCACAGTGGGGAGTTCCAACGTGGAGTCTACGGGGGGGAAGCACTGACGTGGAGTATATTTGGTGGAGTATCTTTGGTGGAGACCACAGGGGATCTCTGACATGCAGTCCATGGGGGTCGAGCTCCGAATGGAGCACCATGGGGTGTCGGAGTGCGCTTAGCCAGTGTTTACCAAAGCTTCACCCCCGTGCTATGCAGAAAAAGTCTTAAGGGGTGGGTACATGGTATATTTCAGCCAAAGTACTAACTGAACATAGATTAATTATTATGTTAAGTTATCGAATATTTTATATTAACTAAATATTAATTTATTTAGTACTCTTTATTTTACATATGTCATTTTATCCTTCACATTGATGATAAATTATTTTAATTAAACATTTATTTAATGGATACTTTATTCATTTTATTCTAGTAATTATACATTATATTATAGAAAACTTTTGTTTACATGCATACCTTAATCCAAAATGAAAATGCATGCATTTTTTTATCGATTATTTTTACCCAATGAAATGCGATTGTTTTTAACGAGAGGTACAAGACGCTTACAAAAATTTACAAAGGGGTACACGGGTATCAAAACTTTGGGAATCACTGGCTTAGACGAACTCCTTCAACTGCAGATGCTGGTTTAAACTGAAGAGAGGCACAAAAAGCTGGAGTAACTCAGCGGGGCAGGCAGCATCTCTGGAGAGAAGCAATGGGTGATGTTTCAGGTCGAGCCCCTCCTTCAGACTCAAGTGGAGAGGATGATTCCAGTATTGGGAGTGCCCAGGACCAGAGGCCACAGCCTCAGAATAAAAGGACGTACTTTCAGAATGGAGATGAGGAGGAATTTCTTTAGGTGGTGAATCTGTGGAATTTAATGCCGCAGACGGCTGTGAAGTATTTTTTAATACGGAGATTAATAGGTTCTTGATTAATAAGAGTCTCAAAAGTTACAGGGAAAAGGCAGGAAAATTGAGTTGAGAGGGAAAAATAGATCCGCCATAATCAAGTGGCAGAGCACCTGATGGGCCGAATGGCCTATTTCTGGTCCTATGTCTTAAGGCATTTTATTAACCGTGGGTTTTACAGTTTTCATGTTTAGTTTAGAGATATGGTGTGGTAACAGGCCCTTCAGCCCATTGAGGCGCGCAGATCATCGATTACCCTGTACACATTAGCTCTGACGCTGACCGAGCATTAGGCCAAGTTCATTACCGAACAAAGGGCAACAGCTGTTTGATGTAGAACTGAGCATTAATGACTGCCATCAGACACTGATCAACCTGAGTTGAATTCTTATATGAGAACTTCTCACTTGTTTTAAAGTTGGTCTCATGATCCTGTACAATTATTGCATGTGATTGGGCAGGAAACAGTGGTGGCAGCGGGGTAGAGATGCTACCTCACAACGCCAGAGGACCCAGGTTTAAATTCCTGACCTCGAGTGCTGTCTGTGTGAAGTTTGCACGTTCTCCCTGTGACCAGGTGGGTTTCCTCTGGGTGTTCCGGTTTCCTCCCACATCCCAAAGACGTGCGGGTTTGTAGGTTAATTGGCCCTCTGTAACTTGCAGCCCGGTGTGTAGGGAGTGGATGAGTAGGTGGGATAACCTAGAAACCAGTTGTTTGGAACGGGTCATCGATGGTCAGTGCGCCGGCTTAGGTGGGCCGAAGATTCTGTACAGAGAAGGTCCACCAGACTGACTCCTGGGATGTCAGGACTCTCATATGTAGAAAGACTGGATAGACTCGGCTTGTACTCGCTAGAATTTGAAGATTGAGGGGGGATCTTATATAGAAACTTACAAAATTCTTAGGGGTAGGACAGGCTAGACGCAGGAAGATTGTTCCCGATGTTGGGGGAAGTCCAGACAAGGTTAGTCACAGTTGAAGGATAAGGGGGGAAGTCTTTTAGGACCGAGAGATTGAGAAAACATTTTCCACACTAGAGAGTGGTGAATCTGTGGAGATTCTCTGCCACAGGACGGTAGGTGAGGCCAGTTCATTGGCTATATTTAATGAGGAGTCTAGCCACCTTGTGGATAAGGGAGATCAGGGGGTATGGAGAGAAGCACGGTACAGGATTATTGAGTTGGTGATCAGCCATGATTATATGAAATGAGCGGTTGGGTCTTGGCTTGAAGGGCCGAATGGCGCCTACTCCTGCACCCATATTTTTCTATGTTTCTATGTTTCTATGTTTCCATGCCGCATCTCTAAACTAAACTAAACTAAACTAAACTAAACTAAATATTGCTGATCTGAGCATTAAGCATGTTTTATTGCTTTGCATTTTAATTATTGGTTTAATGCTGTTCTGCCCACTACCTGATTTTTGTGTTGATCTGAAAATTAATTGTGTGTGTTTATTGCTCTTTGCACTCATTGTCATCTGTATATAAGGACATTCTTGCTGTTGAGGGAGTGCAGCGTAGGTTTACAAGGTTAATTCCCGGGATGGCGGGACTGTCATATGCTGGGAGAATGGAGCAGCTGGGCTTGTACACTCTGGAGTTTAGAAGGATGAGAGGATTTCTCATTGAAACATATAAGATTGTTAACGGTTTGGACACGCTGGAGGCAGGAAACATGTTCCCGATGTTGGGGGAGTCCAGAACCAGGGGCCACACAGTTTAAGAATATGGAGTAAGCCATTTTGAATGGAGACGAGGAGGGAAACACTTTTTCTTCTCAGAGAGTGGTGATTGAATCTGTGGAATTCTCTGCTCAGAGCGGTGGAGCAGTTTCTGGATGCTTCAAGAGAAGCTAGATAAGCTCTAATGATAGCGAGTCAGGGGATATGAAAGGAGAGGCAGGACGGGTACTGCATGGGATGATCACCAAGATCACATTGAATGGCGTGTTGAATCGAAGGGCCATAAAACGAATGCCTACTTCCTGCACCTATTGTCCATTTGCCTATATAGCACGTCTAATAGTTACCCCACATTTAAAGCTGAACCTGGCCATTAATAATCAATATTTTTCGACTCATCTGATATTAATACTGCTCAAGCTAGCCCACGTATAATAGAACAGCCCTTCACATTCCGCTTGGGTAGTTTACAACCAACAGTATGAGCATTGAATTCTCCAATTTTCAGATAAACCCTGATACCCACTCCCCGACCCCCCCCATGTTCCCCAATCCCCCCCCCCATTCTCCCTTCTCGCCTCCCCTGCCATCCTACCTTTCTCCACCTACTTCGACCCCCACCCCTCCTCCTCCACCCCTCCTTCCTCCGCTTCACAATTGCAACTGTTCAAAAACCAACCTCCTCTCACACACCTTCTGTTTTATTTCCTGGCCTTTGTGCAACATCAGCCTGTCTACACACCCCCCACTCGCGCCTTTGTCCCGCGTTGTCCTGCCTCTCCTCTTTCCCAACTTTCTCCCCCCCAACACCACACGATGTCTGAAGAAGGGTGCCGACCCAAAACGCCACCTGTCCATGTCCCCCGAGCATGTCCCTTTGAGTATTAATACTTTTTTGGAGTAATAATCGGCAGCTCAATGCTGCCACGTCTGTTCAATTGCCTCAGCACCAGCACAGTGTTGAGATTAGTACAAAAAGTTAATGCTTTTACAAGCTTTACACACAGATGCCTAATACTCAGCGTTGAACAGAGGGGATTAATGGCGTCAAAAATAACACAGGAGATTCACGCTCAGATCTGAACAGACAAAAGGGTGGCATGGTGGCGCAGCGGGTAGAGCTGCTGCCTGCCGCACAGGCCCGGGTTTGATCCTGACCCCAGCAACCGAAAAGGGGGGGGCCCCCCCCTTCCCCCCCCCCGAGGCCGCCACAGCAGCCGTTGCATCTGTAACTGCAGCTGTTTTAACCCCGTGGAATGTCCTGAGACAACAGAACCCTCACTGTCCGCCATCTCGCAGATGACGAAGCAGGCAGGCCCAGTCTGTGCCCGGCCCTAGGTGGTGGCATCTATCTCCAGGGGTAACCTCAATCACCACCCTGTGGTGTGTGTGTGTGTGTGTGTGTGTGTTGTGTGTGTGTGTCGGGTGTTTGTGTGTGTTGTGTGTGTGTGTGTGTGTGTGTGTGTTGTGTGTGTGGTGCGTGTGCTGTGTGTGTGAGTGTGCACCACGTGTATTTTTGTGTGTGCCTGCGCGTGGTGTGCGCCTGTGGTTGTGTGAGTGTGCGCGTGTGTGTGCGTGTATCTGTGAGTGTGCATGCGTGAGTGTGCGTGTGTGCGCGTGTGTCTTGTGCTGTGTGGTGTGCGTGTGCTTGTGTGTGGTGCGCGGTGGTTTATGCGTGTATGTGTGTGCTGTGATATCGTGTGGTTGCGGCGAGTTTTGTGCCGTGTGTGTGAGTTGAGTCACAGCCAAGGGGACAGAGGCAAAACCCACTTCGAAGTCCGACCAGTCTGAAGAAGGGTTTCGACACTAAACACATCGCCCATTCCTTCTATCCAGAGAATCTGCCAGTCCTGCTGTGTTACACCAGTATTTTGTGTCTCTATCTTTGGTGCAAACCAGCATCTGTAGTTCTGTCCTACACAGATATAGAGCTGTCCACAACGCTCTGAGAAAATCAACAAATACACGTCCCCGCGTCCCTTTGACCCGTGTTCTCAGCATCTCTGACCGAAAGATACAGCATGGAAATCAAGCACCCGCACACACTAGTTCTACGTTATCCCACTTTCTCGTCCACTCCCTACACACAGGGGGCCATTCACAGACGGCCAAACAACCCTACTAACCCCGCACGTCGTTGCGATGTGGGAGGAAACCGGAGCACCCGGAGGAAACCCACCCGGTCACACACAAGGAGAACGTGCAAACTCCACAGAGACCGCGCCCGAGGTCAGGATGGAACCTGACGCTGGCGCTGTGAGGGCAGCAGCAAGCAGCAAACTGCACACAGCTTCAAAATCACGCTGAAAATCTGAAATAAAAATAGAAAGTCCTGGAGGCACTCTGCGGGTCAGGCAGCATCTGTGGAGAAAGAAACACAAGGGTCTGTCCAACTTTCACGACTTAAATCACCACCTTTTTTTACTCGTGGACATTTTTCATCAGGCTAGAAAAAACGGCCCGACCTACTTGATGCCACGAGTACCTACGACTAGCATCACGACCTACCTACGACCTCCTCCAGCCACGTGACGACCATGCTGCGAGTATGAGTCAAGGGCGGGCAAACTCGGCAGAGGTCGTGAATTAGGTCGTGAAAGTGGGACGGGCCCTTTAACGTTTCAGTGGTCGAGAGTTGTGCAGAGATACAGCAGGGAAACAGGCCCTTCGACCCATCGAGTCCATGGCGGCCATCAACCACACATTTACAATGAACCTATGTTAATCCCATTTAATCCTCCCCATATTTCCGTCGACTCCCCACAGATTGTACCCCTCAACTCCGCACAAGGTGCAATTAATAGCAGCCACTTAATCCATCGACTCACGTGTCTTTGGGATAGAGTCATAGTCAATAGACAATAGACAATAGACAATAGGTGCTTCAAGCCAGCACCGCCATTCAATGTGATCATGGCTGATCATCCCCAATCAGTACCACGTTCCTGCCTTCTCCCCATATCCCCTGACTCCACTAATTTTAAGAGCAATATCTAAGTCTCTCTTGAAAGCATCCAGAGAACCTGCCTCCATCGCCCAGTGAGGCAGAGAATTCCACAGACTCACCACTCTCTGTGAGAAAAAGTGTTTCCTCGTCTCCGTTCTAAATGGCTTACCCCTTAGTCTTAAACTGTGGCCCCTGATTCTGGACTCCCCCAATATCGGGAACATGTTTCCTGCCTCTAGTGTGTCCTTAACAATCTTGTATGTTTCAATGAGATAACCTCTCATCCTTCTAAACTCCAGAGTGTACAAGCCCAGCTGCTCCATTCTCTCAGCATATGACAGCCCCGCCATCCCGGGAATTAACCCGGGAGTCATACAGCATGGAGACCGGAGCTCCTGGAGAAAACTCACGCAGGTCTCGGGGAGAACATACAAACTCCGTACAGACAGCACCTGTTATCAGGATCGAACCCAGGTCTCTGGCGCTGTGAGGCAGCAACTCTACCGCTGCGCCACCTTTGTTTTCCCGTTTTGCCGTTCCTTAAACACAAGGGATCCATTGAGCTGGCGACGTGGGTGAGTGCTGAGCACCTGGGAACTAACACAATCCTGGAAACTTGTTCCTCTCCCCAATCCCGGGAGATGGGGGAGTTAATTTTAGCACCAATCCTGTTCTCTTGGCAGTAAAATAACAGCTTGTAATTATAAAGTGATTGTAGCGTAGTGAAACATCCTTGGGGCATTTACCAAATAAGATCACAGTTGAGCAACAGAAGCGGGTCTGAGGACAACTGGAGGTGGGTTTGGTCTTAGAGCTAACCAGATGAGGGGTTCATGTGTAGGGAGGCACTGAGCTTGGGGCTTTTGGTACTGAGACATTGAACCATAGGGCACAGCGGTAGAGTTGCTGCCTTCCAGCGCCAGAGACCCAGGTTCGATCCTGACTGCAGGCGCAGTCTGTACGAGTTTGTACATTCTCCACGTGATCGTGTGGGTTATCTCCAGGTGTTCCGGTTTCCCCCTACACACTCAATAGACACAAAAGTGCTGGGGTAACTCAGAGGGACAGGCAGCATCTCTGGAGAGAAGGAAGGGGTGACGTTTTGGGTCGAGATCCTTCTATAGTTTAGTTTAGTTTAAGTAAGTAAGTAAGTTTATTGGCCAAGTATTCACATACAAGGAATTTGCCTTGGTGCTCCGCCCACAAGTGACATACAGTGACAGTTACAAATGACTCAGGAAACACTAAACATTAATAATAATAAAACATTAATGATAAAACACCATGTGAACTAACAAAATACCAGATCAAAGGGAGGCTACAGATTTTTGGCTGTTGAGTGGAGCAACTACTCGTGGATAAAAACTGTTTTTATGTCTGGCTGCGGCAGCTTTGACAGTCCGGAGTCGCCTTCCAGAGGGAAGTGATTCAAAGTTTAGTTTAGTTTAGAGACACAGTGCGGAAACAGGCCCTTCGGCCCACCGAGTCCGTGCTGACCAGCAATTTCCCCGTCCACTACCACTATCCTACACACTCGGGGACGATTTACATTCTTTACCCCAGCCAATTAACCTACAAATCTGTACGTCTTTGGAAGGTGGGAGGAAACCGGTACACAATAGACAATAGACAATAGACAATAGGTGCAGGAGTAGGCCATTCGGCCCTTCGAGCCAGCACCGCCATTCAACGTGATCATGGCTGATCATCCCCAATCAGTACCCTGTTCCTGCCTTCTCCCCGTATCCCCTGACAGGGCTATCTTTAAGAGCCCTATCTAGCTCTCTCTTGAAAGCATCCAGAGAACCTGCCTCCACCGCCCTCTGATGCAGAGAATTCCACAGACTCACCACTCTCAGTGAGAAAAAGTGTTTCCTCGTCTCCGTTCTAAATGGCTTACCCCTTATTCTTAAACTGTGGCCCCTGGTTCTGGACTCCCCCAACATCGGGAACGTGTTTCCTGCCTGTCATTGCCCACGGTTCCATTTCTTAGACATATCCCCTTCCTTTCTGACGTAAAAGACGACCAAAACCTCAACGTCTCTTGGATCCTAACACCCTTTCCTATCCTTCCCGCTTTTACGTTCCTCCAACCCCAACCCCATACTTTCCACCAGGTTTCACCATCTCTCACCTCTCTGGTCCCAATCAATCAGTTCTTAGCTTCATCCATTGCCCAATGAATTCTAACCCAACATGACCTTGACCTTTCCGCCAGCTGCTTTGACCTACCTCCTATTTCGCTTGGGTAGCTTACAACCCAGCGGTATGAGTATTTGAAGTCTCTAATCTCAAGTAACCACTGCATTCCCTCTCTCTCCACAACATCTCCCACCCCAGTCGTCTTGCCAGTTCCACTGTCCGCATAAATATATCCCTTCATTACCAGCTCCTCCACAGCCAACAATGGACCATTGTGGGTTCCACCCTTCTTTGGCCCTCGGTTCCGGTTCTGAACTTTTTCATACTTTTAGTTTCCCTCTCACCCGACTCGCTGCCTGAAGAAGGGTCTCGACCCGAAACATCGTCTATTCCGTTTCTCCAGAGATGCTGCCTGACCCGCTGAGTTGCAGCAGCAGTTTGTGTCTATCTTTGGTGTAAGGCAGCATCTACAGTTCCTTCCTACAAATTTTGTCTATTCCTTTTGGCCATGGCTCCTTACGCCAGACTATGGACCTCTTCCTTGAATCCAGAATTCCCAATCCACTTGGACATCTCGCTCTGGCTTCCCTTGAGCTATTCACTGCTGACACCAATGGGATTTTGAACGCGTGGTTTCTCAACTCCCCTCACTCACTCCAAGTTCCCACCCTCTGACTTACTGCTCTTCACTCACTGCGAACCAATGCTGACCTCGTCATCAAACCTGTCGACAACGGTGGTGAGTATGAAGGAACTGGTTGGTTTAAACCAAAGACAGGCAAAAAATGCTGGAGTAATTCAGCGAGACAGGCAGCATCTCTGGAGACAAGGAATGGGCAGCGTTTCGAGTCGAGACCTTTCTTCAGACAAGGATGGTGTCAGATCTCGGACACATCATCGAACCTCCCTCTGGACCATCAATCATCAGGCCCACCTCACCTCACCTCACCTCACCTCACCTCACCTCACCTCACCTCACCTCACCTCACCTCACCTCACCTCACCCCACCTCACCTCACCTCACCTCACCTCACCTCCACCTCACCTCACCTCACCTCACCCCACCCCTCACCTCACCTCACCTCACTCACTCACCTCACCTCACCTCACCTCACACCTCACCTCACCTCACCTCACCACCTCACCACCTCACCTCACCAACACCTCACCACCACCTCACCCCACCATCACCTCACTCACCCTCACCTCACCTCACCACACTCACCTCACCTCATCACCTCACGTCACTTCACCTCACCACACCTCACCTCACCTCCACAAGTAGGACTGTCCAGGCAGCCCCTTTGCTTCAGCCCATTATCGCCCCATCATAGAAAAGTAGAACATAGAGAAATAGGTGCAGGAGTAGGCCACTCGGCCCTTTGAGCCAGCACCGTCATTCAATATGATCATGGCTGATCATCCCCAATCAGTACCCAGTTCCAGCTTTTTCCCCATATCCCCTGATTCCTTTAGCCCTAAGAGCTAAATCTAATTTTCTCTTGTAAACATCCTTCTGTGGCAGAGAATTCCACAGATTCACAACTTTTTAGGTGAAAAAGTGGTTCCTCATCTCAGTCCTAAATGGCCTATCCCATTTTGACTCCAAACTTATGTCTTCCTGCCTTGACCCCATCCTTTGTCCCCATGTTTGGTCACTTTACTCTGGATGCCGTTTGCCTGGCAATTTCCCATTCTCTGGTCCCAACTGGCTCATCTTAACCATGGACCCACAATGACCCTACCGTCTCCATCCGACATCAGGAGGGCTAGAGAGACCACTGCCTCTTCCCTGAACCAAGACCCAACCCAGAGTCTGGAAGCATGGGATGTGGTGGGCGTAAGAGAGATGCTACCAGTGGCTCATCACCCACAACCTTGCCAGTAGATTTGGAGGAATTACAGAGCCAACACTAGCGTTACAAATGCAGAAGTTGTCCACAAGAGTCTGAAGAAGGGTCCCGTCACCCATTCCTTCTGTCCAGAGATGCTGCCAGTCCCGCTGAGTTACTCCAGCATTTTGTGTCTACCCTTGGTTTAAACCAGTGTCTGCAGTTCCTTCCTACACAGAGGTTGTCCATGTCCCCTCCTGATTCAGAGGGGCCGGACCATCGCACTCAGTAGACCACCGCCTTGGTGCTGGGCCCGCAGAGGGCTGAAGACAGTTTGTGAAAAGCAATAGGGCGGCAGGGTGATGCAGGGGTGGAGTTACTGCATTACAGCACCAGAGTGATGCAGGGGTGGAGTTACTGCATTACAGCGCAAGAGGCCCGCGTTCAATCCTGACTACGGGTGCTGTCTGTACGGTGTTTGTTCGTTCTCGCCGTGGCCTGCGTGGGTTTTATAGACAATAGACAGTAGACAATAGGTGCAGGAGTAGGCCATTCAGCCCTTCGAGCCAGCACCGCCATTCAATGTGATCATGGCTGATCATCCCCAATCAGTACCCCGTTCCTGCCTTCTCCCCATATCCCCTGACTACGCTATTTTTAAGAGCCCTATCAAGCTCTCTCTTGAAAGCATCCAGAGAACCTGCCTCCACCGCCCTCTGAGGCAGAGAATTCCACAGACTCACCACTCTCTGTGAGAAAAAGTGTTTCCTCGTCTCCGTTCTAAATGGCTTACTCCTTATTCTTAAACTGTGTGTGGCCCCTGGTTCTGGACTCCCCCAACATCGGGAACATGTTTCCTGCCTCTAGGGTGTCCAAGCCCTTAACAATCTTATATGTTTCAATGAGATTCCCTCTCATCCTCCTAAACTCGGTCTATTGTGTGACTATTATTGCTTTCTGGATGCTACCTTCTCTGTCCTGCACAGTAATCTCATGCCTACCAATGGCCAACTTCACCTGTATCGACTGTTCGGCGGTGGAAATGAATGTGCTTCACTGATAATTTCTGACTGATATTTGTGCTCCTCATTATGAAGAATAGTAACTCTGGGAAAGGCAGCACAGCTTCAGCACCGAGCGTTGCTTGGTCTCGTGTAAGAACTTATCCCAGATCTTCTCGAATATGAAACAGATCCCGTGTCCCATGAATCAGCTCCACCATTCGACGAGGTGAGGACCTTTAAGAAATATTTGGACAGGTACATGAATGGGACAGGGTTTAGAGGGATATGGGCCAAGCGCAGGCAGATGGCACTGGTGTATATAGGGGCATGTTGGTCGGTGTGGGTAAGTTGGGGGAAAGCGCCTGTTTCCACGCTGTATGACTCTATGACTGACTTTCTATCTCAACACCATTTCCTTGCCGTTCCCACATCACCGCATTGCTCTATCAGTGACTGAGTTTAAACAGGAATCAGGGCACAAAGATTCAAAAGGTTCTATGTGAAGCCCGTTCCTTATTGCAATCGGAAGTGGCCCGCATCTTATTTTGAGCTTGGGACTCCTAATGGATGGATTTAAGAGACAGTTGGACTGGACAAGCTAGATGCAGGAAAAATGTTCCCAATGTGGGGCGATTCCAGAACCAGGGGCAACAGTCTTAGAATAAAGGGGAGGTCATTTAAGACTGAGGTGAGAAAAAACATTTTCACCCAGAGAGTTGTGAATTTATGGAATTCCCGGCCACAGAAGGCAGTGGAGGCCAAGTCACTGGGTGGATTTAAGAGAGAGTAAGATAGAGCTCTAGGGGCTAGTGGAGTCAAGGGATATGAGGAGAAGGCAGGCAGGGGTTATTGATAGCGGACGATCAGCCATGATCACAATGAATGGCTCGAAGGGCCGAATGGTCTCCTCCTGCACCTATTTTCTATGTTTCTATGTTTCTAATTCTTAACTTCTTACCCAGAGGAAAAAAACTCCATGTCTCCTTCGGCACACATCAAAGTACATTGTATCATCTCTCGTTCGTCCAAACTCTAATATATTAGCCTAGCCTAGCCTAGCCATGAAGCAGCCCAGCCAGCCCGGAACCAGTCTGGTGA
Organism: Okamejei kenojei; assembly: GCA_035221665.1. NCBI lineage: Eukaryota > Metazoa > Chordata > Chondrichthyes > Rajiformes > Rajidae > Okamejei > Okamejei kenojei. The sequence continues at coordinate 6,622,933 of CM069167.1, forward strand.
ATCTTTGTTGCACTCCATCTCGGGCTATCACATCCTTCTTTAGCTTGGCGTTGTCTCATCGATGCCATAAGTCATCACCGTAAAAATCCCTCACACAAAACAGTGCTGGGGGAACTCTGTGGGTCGGGCCGCATCTGCGGAGGGAATGGATAGACGACGTTTCGGGTCAGGACCCCTCTTCAGACCGATGTCAATCTGAAGAAGGTCCCGACCCGAAATGTCCTCCGCTCCATTCCCCCCAACAGATGCTGCCGAACACACTGAGTTAGTTCCTCCATCCCTCTGTTGTTTGGGGTCAAGATTCCAGCATCTGCAGTTTCTTGCATGCCCTTGCATTCCAATCTACGTGTAAGGAAGTCCAATTTGCCAACTTGCCCCACTTAATTGCCAGTTGCACTTGTATGATGGTTGTCGGTGCCTTATGTACAAGGAACCCTGGTTCTATTTTACAGCATTGTTTCCCAATCTCTCACCATTCAATAAATACATTATCTTCTTGTTTCCACCAAAGTGGAGAACCTCACATGTTGCCAACCTCACACACTGAGCCCCATGATGTTATAGACAATAGACAATAGACAATAGGTGCAGGAGTGGCCCATTTGGCCCTTCGAGCCAGCACCGCCATTCAATGTGATCATGGCTGATCATCCCCAATCAGTACCCCATTCCTGCCTTCTCCCCATATCCCCTGACTCCGCTATTTTTAAGAGCCCTATCTAGCTCTCTCTTCAAAGCATCCAGAGAACCTGCCTCCACCGCCCTCTGAGGCAGAGAAGCTGAGGCAGTTATCCAGCTTGTTCACACTCTCTTGAATGATGATGAGTGATCCTCATCATCACTCACATCCTCACTTAATTTAACGTGGTGGCCAAACTTGTTTAAGACTACATCTGCCCCCCTCAGCCAACTTAGTTTGGGATCAGTGAGGTCCCATTACTTTGTGAAAAAGATACATCTTCTAGATGTGCTGGGACGCATCCTCAGTGATGTGACCTGGAGTCATCGGGTGTTTCGGGTCTCACAACATCAGACACCCTCGCCCAGGCGACCCAGCCGGGGTTGATCAGGCCCCGACCTGCATCCCAGCAGAAACCACCCACGGATCAGCCCTCTTAATAACTACTCTGCAAGGGGTTGGGAGATTCTAGTGTGGAGGGACTGGTTCACCATCCCAGTTAAATCGAACTTCCCTATGCGTTTCCCTGACTCACGCAAATCTGCTGTCCTCACTCTCCCACCTCCCACACCCACCATCTTCATAAGTCCATAAGTGATGGGAGCAGAGTTCGGCCACTCGGCTCATCAAGTATACTCCGCCATTCAATCGTGGCTGATCTATCTCTTCCTCTCAACCCCATTCTCCTGCCTTTCTCCTCATAACCGCTGACACCCGCAACTAATCAAAACCGCTACGATCAACGTGTGGCCATCTTCCAACGCAAGGACAACTGAGGTAGTCTTGAGTTTGGTCTGCATTAAAGGCCACTCGGTCCACGTGCTTCGTCTGCTGTTCACTCAGAAGGTATTTGATGCGTGCTCTTGCTCCATCCTTCTGGCTGAACAAATGTCCCAATGGATGGTTTCAGCCTCGGCAGCTGCATGGCAGTGGGGTGGAGGTTTCCGAGTCTCACCACACGTCGTGTCACAAAGTGGCCCCTGACTCTGCACTGAACGGCCTTACTGTCTTAACCACTTACGTCACTCCTGCAGTATTCCACCGCGGGAAGTAATTCCTCTCCATCAAGACGACTTAATCTCTTAATTATCTTAAACACCTCAATCAGGTTGCCCCTTAATCTTCTCGACTGGGGTCAGTGTTGGGGTGGAGGGGATATCGAAGAGTTGCCTGGGTTCCGCATGGTTTCCTCCGGTTGCTCCGGACTCCAAGGGATTTTAATTGCTGTGGCTAAAGTGTATCACCAGTGATCCTGTTCACTGCTAGACACGGATTTGAGCAACAAACTTATCAAACTATGCAAGGAGTGCAATTCATGGTGCACCATAGACTGATGCAGTGTGGAAACAGGCCCTTCTGTCCAACTTGCCCACACTGATCAACATGTCCTATCTACATCTTCCTGCAATTGCCCTTATCTCCCTAAACCTATCCTATCCATGTACTCACCCAAATGTTTCTTAAACCTTGCGATAGTCCTTGCCTCATCTACCCCCTCCGGCAGCTTGTTCCTAACACCCACCATTCGTTGTGTGGTAAGGTTATCCTGCAGGTCCCTATTAAATCTTCCCCCCCTCACCTTAAACCTATGTCCTCTGGTTCTCAGTTCCCATACTCTGGGCAAGAGACTCCGTGCATCTACCTGACCTGTTCCTCTCATGGTTTTGTACACCATCTAATCCATTTCGACTCTCAAAGCAGCAAAGTAAAAATGACAGTGGATTCAAGATGTTCTCAAAACCTCCTTGAAGAATTGCAAGATGCCCGCTGAATCCAGGGAATCCCAGGTCCAGTGAAGGAGCAGTGACATTGAGAACCTCTGGGAACCCCTGCATTGAGAACCTCAGAACCCATGCATTGATCACCCATGCATTGAGAACGTCAGAACCCATGCATTGAGAACCCATACATTAGAAGCACACTGATGCCCAAGAGTAAATGGCAGGAGCAAACAATCTCCCAAACTAGCCATGCAACCCTCCCCCACCCTGGCAAAATCTGCAGGTCCCACTTTAGCCTTGTCAGACACCTCAGATACCTGATCTCGCCTCACATCCACCAATTTGTCTTTGCTCCCTTTCTCTGGTTACCCGCTCACACCAAAACTCTGTCTATTAGGGTCTGGAAAGCATCTACTAACCCCAACCATCCCTAGGTTTGGAGCCACCTGAGCTTGTTCTAAACCAGCTGCTCAGAAATTTTGAATGGACACAATTCCTCCCAGTATCTTGCTTTCCAGAATATGGGCGTGTCAAGTAGACAGTACACACTCGTCTGGATTTGATAGGCCTCTGGAGAAGGAGGAGAGAAAGGAAGGGGATTGAAATCTGGCAAAAGACGTCCGCTTCTGTGGGGCTTCCGAGAAAGCCAATTCTGAGACTTCATTCTCCTCTCTAGCATTTCTGGAGTTGCCTGACCCTGATCTCCATTTTGACCCTCCCCATTCCATCAGACATGAACCCAGGCACAAACCTACAAAGAAAAGCATGGTTAGCACGGAAAAAGAAAAGATGCAACAAGCCATGTTATTGCGTTGATATCTTTTTATTTGAAATTTAAGGACGGTAATTGGATTCATAAGAAATTTGCTTTCCAATACATGCCTCAGCTCCATTAACCAAAGTTGTACATAAAATCAAGACATGACAATGACTACAAAGAATAGCAAATGTCAACAAATCTATCATTACTCATCTGCATCCACCCCAGTAAAAGATCAAACAAAATTTGATTAAAAAAATTAAAACAACTATATACAAAAATGGCTAAAAGTCCGTGTTGCTACTCGTTTGAATGGACACATTCATTTCTTTTTGGGAGCCATTTTCTTTGCGCTGGTTTTGGCGCGAGGCTTGGAGCTTTTGGCTTTCTTGGCGCTCCTCTTCACCGGCTTGGCCTTCAACGCCTTCGTTTTCGCCGGCTTGGCTTTCTTGGCGCCCTTGGCTGCGCCTGCCGCCTTCTTCACCGCCTTGTGCACCTTGGTCTTCTTGGCCTTGGCCGAGGGTTTGGTCGGCTTCTTGGCCTTGACCGGCTTCTTGGGCGAGGCCGTCTTCCTCACCGCCTTCTTCACCTTCTTGACCGCCTTCTGGGGCTCGCCGCCCTTGGATATCTTGAAGGAGCCCGAGGCGCCCACGCCTTTGGTCTTCTCCAGGACCCCCTTGGTCACCAGCTTGACCAGCGACAGCTTGATCTGGCCGTCAGCATTGTCCGCCAGCTTGTACTGGCTCTTGACCAGTTTCTGGATGGCTTGCCGGGACAGGCCAGAGCGACTGGCAGAATCAGTGATCACCCCAATGATCATCTCAGAGTATTTGGGGTGTGTGGGGGCTTTCTTTGCTGCTTTGCCACGTTTGGTCTTCCCAGTGGAGTTGTCAGACATTCTGGACACGGGGGGGGGGCCTCCTCTGATTTTTTTGTTGTTTTTTTTTGAAAGATGTTTTTTTTTTTTTTGTTTTTTTTTTGAAAACACGAAACGTTGAGTTGTCCGGGCAGCTGGGTCGCTCCAAAGTCTCGCCTCTCCACCCTGCCCCCTCCGGTTTCAAGTCACCGTCTGCGGCGCCGGCTGACGCGGGGGGAATTTATAGGCTAAGCGCGGACCTGACTGGGAACAGCGGCTGTTGGCAGCAATGGGGAGGCAGAAATGGCGAACTCGACTCGCATCTGTGTTTCTTCGCCCGCAGAAACGGCCGAGCCCGGCCTCTTCCCGGCGCCTCCCGTCCCGCCCGCCCGGCCGGCCCGCCAGCCAACTCTCTCCTCTCCGCCCCCCGCTGCCAGGCGGGGCCCACGGGCGCCCGGCGGCCGCGCAATCGGTGCAAACGTGCGCCGGGACATTGCAGCCGGTGGCAACATTTGGGATTTCTGCTCGAAAATCTGGAGATCGCGGCGGCCGAGCAGCCCGGCCCGGGTTGCAACTTGGGGGGCGATACCTAGGGAAGGGGGGGAGAGGCGGGTGCCGGTGATGGGGCGCGGTGGCTTTGTGTAATCAGGCCGCATTGCCGGCCAACTAACACACAACCGAGCCCAGCGCCCAGCCGCGCAGCCACGTTGATCTGGGGCATTATTTCCACGTCCAGTTTATTTTTTTGGGGGGGGGGGGGGGGGGGGGGGGGGGGGTGAGAGACACGGAGCTCGGGGGGGCTGCGGGAGAGGGGGGGCAGTGGCCATCCCCAACCCCCTCAAAGTGGGGACTCAAGGGAGTGGCGGGATCAAAAATGCGGGCGCTATATTTAGCCCAAAGAGTGGTTGTTGTTTTCATTTTAGTTGAAATTCATTGGACCTTTGATGTCTGTTTCTGTTAGGAATCTTACCCCCCCTCCCCTCTCAGACAGGGTTTCGATGCTGAATAAAGGGTTATTTTCGGTGTCAGAGCTTGGGATGCAAGTTGTTTTGGGGGGTTTCTAAGTGGACCACCACTAAGGGGGAAAGTGCAGTTCACAGCCCAGCGCGGTTTGACCATGTTTATCCCACCTGTGCCGGGGTTTAATAGGCGACAGACACAACAAAAAAACAGAAGTGACTCCAGCGGGTCAGGCAGCATCTCTGGAGAAGACCCGAAATGTCACCCATTCCTTTTCTCCAGAGATGCTGCTGCCCGACCCGGTGAGTTACTCCAGCAATGTTGTGTCTATCTTCAGTTTAAACCAGCATCTGCAGTTCCTTCCAACACATACTGAGTTTAATGGGAACTGCGTTTCTGGGAGAAAAACAAAAATCTCTAGTCTATCATAGCACCCTAGCCCTTGACATGGTTAAGGGGGAGGGCAGGAGGTGGGTTGGAAGAGTTGATTGTATTTAGTTCCCCCCCCCCCTCTCTCCCTCTCTCCTCGCTGTTTCCAGTGTGCGTTGGACTGAGTAACCTGGCGTTCGCCATCTTAGTTACTTTGCTCCGTTGTAAACCAGCCCCCACCTCCTCCATCCCCATTCCCTTCGCCCCCTCCCCTCCCGTTGGGGTTCGGGACTCCCGTTCCGTGGGGAAGGGAGGGAGAGAGGGAGGGAGGGGGAGGGGGCATTCGGCCCGGGAAGGTAGTACATCTAGACAGGGAACTCCATCCCAGGCCAATGTGTGTGTGTGTGTTGGTCTGTCAGAAGAGCGGCCCCTCCCGGACCCGGCAGATACTTTCAACAGAACTTTGTCTGAAGCAGGGTCTCGACCGCAAACGTTACCCATTCCTTCTCGCCAGAGATGCTGCCTGTCCCGCTGAGTTACTTCAGCATTTTGTGTCTATCTTTTGTTTATAGTTGCAGAATTTATTTCTGTGTGCTCCTATCTCAATCTTTGTTTATAGTTTGTTACGTTGCAGAATATGGAGAATAGTTTTTCCATTCTTTGATCACTGCAGATGGTTTAAAAGGAGGGGTTCCTGTGAGTTTGACTGTCTTTAACCCCACCCTCTCCCCTCTCCCTCCTTCTCCCCTCACCACCCCTCTCCCCCCCCACCCCTCTCCCTTCCCCCCCTCCACCCCCCACCCCCCTCTCCACCTCCCCTCTCCCTTCCCCCCACCCTCACCCCCCTCTCTCCCTCTCCCCCTACCTCTCCACTCCCCCTCTCCCTCCCTCCCACCCTCTCCCCCCCCCATCCTCACCCCCCTCTCCCCCCCCCTCTCCACCCCCCTCTCTCCCGCTCACACCCGGCGGGCGGGCGGCCGCTCGTCCTTTCCACAGTGCAAGCCCGGCGACAGTAAGGGTGAAGCCAGCCCCTGGAGACCCGTCTCCCGCCGGCAGCTCGGAGTCCCCACCCCCACCCACCGGCCCGTCGGCCCATCCGCTTCCTGCAAACCTCGCGTCTGGATGAAAGAGTGAAGCGTCGCTTCAACTTGCAGCAGCGAGTAGCCGGGTTCATGGGCACTTTTATTCGGTTTAGCAGCGCCGCTACAGTGTGGAGCCGCCGCGGATGGAAGGGGGTTTGGGGATGAGGGGATGGGCAGGGGGTGGTCTGCGGGTTCTGAAATCTGCCCCAAAGCAAACACACACACACACACACACACACACACACACACACACATATATACACACACACACACACATAGATACACACACACACACACATACAGATGTACACACACACACACACACACACACATATATACACACACACACAGATATACTCACACATAGATACACACACATACATACACACACACACACACAGATATACTCACACATACATACACACACACACACACACAGATATACTCACACATAGATACACACACATACATACACACGCACACACAGATATACTCATAGACGCACAGATATACTCACAGACACACACACACACACACGGATACACACGTACATGCACATACACACACGGAGACATACATACACACACACAGATATACTCACAGACACACACATGGATACACTCACAGACACACGGATACACTGACAGACACACCACACACACTCAGAGACACAGACGCACGCACTGACAGACACAAACAGATACAGATACACGCACTCAGTCAATGTTAAAGTCAAATGTATTGGTCACATGCACCAATTAAGGTACGGTGAGGTGAATTTGCCATGCGGCGATATAGTTGATAAAGAGAACACACAATACACAATGGAATCCAACATAAACATCCACCACAGCATTCTTCACAGAGACACAAATATACACACTAACACACACACACAAGCACAGACACTAACACACACAGACACACTCACGCACACACGCACTCAGAGACACAAACACATACACGCTAACAGGGACATACACACACACAGACACAAACACACACACACACTAACAGGGACGTACACATACACACTCACACAGACAAACAGAGACACACACAAACAAACACACAGAGACACAAACACAGAGACACACACTAACAGACACACAGAGACACAAACACAGAGACACACACACAACACACAGAGACACAACACACACACAGACACACACACACACTCACACATACACACTCACACACACACATACACACACCAACAGACAGACAGACAGACACACACCGCCCTGTTGTCGACATTCCCCGCTGTGGGTTCCAGTCCGTGACAGTTACACCAGTCATTCCGGCCGCAACACGTCACACAATCTAGCAATCCCCAGTTTAATTATTTTATCCGCGTTAAATAACAAACCCAGCAAAGTGTGGATCGGGGACAGAAATCTTTTAAATTTGACTTCTGTTAATATGAACGTGAGGGGGCGGATCAGCCACAGTGTGGACTCAAGTAACATCATCTTGAACAGATCAAAAAGTGCTGGACTGGTGGAACTCGGCGGGTCGGGCAGCATCTGTGGAGGGAATGGACAGACAACGCTTCGGGTCGGCGCCCTTCTTCATAATGAATGTAGCCCTGGTTTAAATGAATCACACTTTCCTCATGTGACGGGCAACGGATCCTGAAGTTAGTGGAACCGGACAGACACCCACCATCTCTCTGCTTCCACCCATGCTGCCTGGCCCGTTGACACATTTTTTAAAGTTTAGTTTAGATATAGAGTGCGGAAACAGGCCCTAACATAGAAAATAGGTGCAGGAGAAGGCCATTCGGCCCTTCGAGCCCCGTTCCTGCTTTTTCCGCATATCCCTTTTCGTTAGCCCTAAGAGCTATATCTAAAGGGCCTGTCCCACTTAGGAGACCTAAACAGCAACCTCTGGTAACCTTGCCCACCGCCCAAAAAAAAATCAAGGTCGAGGTGACCTGCAACCTCCTACCACCTCCCACGCATATGTTGAAAACCTTCCTCGACCATGAAGACGTCCGCTTCGACTAGACCTGCGACTAAAAAATGATCGATTTTTAAAATGGCAAACTATTTTTAGTTGAGGCCGGTTTTAATCATGTGGGAAAAATAGCAGCAACCTAGATAAAGCCTCGACCGCGGAAACCACTTTCGACCATTAGGGAGAGTGACCAGAACCTCCTGTGACCTCATGGAAACCTTGGGTGGATGGCAAGGTCACCAGAGGTTGCTGTTTAGGTCTCCTAAGTGGGACAGGCCCTTAACTCAGCGGGTCGGGCAGCGTCTGTGGGGGTGGGGGGGGGGGGGGGGGACAGGCGACGTTTAACTTGAAAGCAGTTGGTATTGAAAGCAGTTGTTGCAAATTTCAGCAACTACACTTTACAGGAAGAATGTGGAGGCTTTGGGGGTGGATGCAGAAGAGGTTCACCGGGATGCTGCCTGGATTGGAGAGTATTAGCTATAAGGAGATGTTGGTCAAACTTGGATAGATTTCTCTGGAGTGCCAGAGGCTGAGGAGGGGGCCAGATAGAAGTATGTAGGGAGGAATTGCAAATGCTGGTTTAAACCGAAGATAGACACAAAATGCTGGAGTAGCTCAGTGGGACAGGCAGCATCTCTGGAGAGAAGGAATGGGTGACGTTTCAGGTCGAGACCCTATCTTCGGACAGAGAAACGTAAATAGCATAGACAGAACATTTCCCCCAGTATGGAAATGTTAAAGACTAGAGGGCACTGCTTTAAGATGTGAGGCGCAAAGCTGTTAGGAGTTGTGCGGGAACAAGTATTTTTACTTGGTACATAGATACACAGATACATAGACAATAGGTGCAGGAGTAGGCCATTCGGCCCTTCGAGCCAGCACCGCCATTCAATGTGACCATGGCTGATCATCCACAATCAATACCTCGTTCGTGCCTTCTCCTCATACCCCTTGATCCCGCTAGCCATAAGAGCTCTATCAAACTCTCTTTCGAATGCATCAAATGAATGGGCCCCCACTGCCTTCTGAGGCAGAGAACTCCACAGATTGACAACTCTCTGGGTTAAAATGTTTTTCCTCATCTCAGTTATAAATGGCCTACCCCTTTATTCTTAAACTGTGGCCCCTGGTTCTGGACTCTCCCAACATCGGGAACATGTTTCCTGCATCTAGCGTGTCCAATCCGTTAATAATTTTATATGTTTCTATAAGATTCCCTCTCACCCTTCTAAATTCCAGTGCATACAAGCCCAGTCGCTCCATTCTCTCAGCATATGACAGTCCCACCATCCCGGGAATTATCCTCGTGAACCTTCGCTGCACTCCCTCAATCGCGAGAATGTCCTTCCTCAAATTAGGAGACCAAAACTGCACACAGTAATCCAGGTGTGGACTCGCCAGGGCCCTGTACAACTGCAGAAGGACCTCTTTGCCCCTATACACAACTCCTCTAGTTATGAAGGCCAAAAATGCCATTAGTTGGCTTCACTGCCTGCTGTACCTGCATGCTTACTTTCAGTGACTGATGTACAAGGACACCCAGGTCTCGTTGTACTTCCCCCTTTCCTAACCTGACCCCATTCAGATGATAATCTGCCTTCCTGTTTTTGCCACCAAAGTGGATAACCTCACATTTATCCACATTATACTGCATCTGCCATGCCATGGTGATGGAGGCAGATACGGTAATGGCATATAAGAGGGTTTTAGAGAGGCACAGGGACATGCAGGGAATGGGAGGGATATGGACAACGTACTTTAGTGATCACGTTGATGAGATTAACATGAGATTAATCAAATGAGATTAATTTCATGCCTGTTTCTGTGTTGTACTTTTTGTTTTAATTCTGGTTTGACTTACCCCGCACACTAACATTATCCTGCAGGAACATTTCTAAAAATAATTTTATCAAGCCAATTAACCTACAAAGCTGTACGGGGAAACCGGAGCAGCCGGAGAAAACCCACGCAGGTCATGGGGAGAACGTGCATGGGACAGGGTTTGGAGGGTTATAGATAGTTCAAGAGAGAGCTAGATAGGGCTCTTAAAGATGGCAGAGTCGGGGGGTATGGGGAGAAGGCAGGAACGGGGTACTGATTGGAAATGATCACATTGAATGGCGGTGCTGGCATTGAAGGGCCGAATGGCCTACTCCTGCACCTATTGTCTATTGTCTATTGAGTTCCCCCGGCACTTTGTTTTTTTTTTTGCTCAGGATTTCGGCGGCTGCGGTCTCTTGTGTCCCGGGTTGAACCATGGTCAGTTTGCGCATCGCCTTGAGCCGAACGTGTGCAGCATAAACCGTTCACCGTTCGCCGTGTAGTCCCCGGCCGCTCACTCGCGAACATTCAGCAGAGGGGCGGCGCGGCTGCAGTGCTGGCGATATGCAGCACGCCACTCCAATGTCTGAAGAAAGGTCTCGAGGTGTCAGAAGAATAGGTGGGGAGAAGGGAGGAGAATGGGGTTAGGAGGCAGAGATAGACCAGAGATGATTGGATGGCGGAGAAGGGCCGAATGGCTTAATTCTGCTTCTAATTCTATCACCTATGATCTTATGACCCGAAACGTCACCCATTCCTTCTCTCCAGAGATGCTGCCTGTCCCGCTGAGTTACTCCAGCATGTTGTGTCTATCTTCGGTGTAAACCAGCATCTGCAGTTCTTTCCTACACATTTCGATGATATCTACTAGTTACTGATTTCCCCACATGTGCCGATGAATATGTTAACTCTCTCCCTCCCTCCCTCCCTCTGTCTCTCCCTCTCTCTCTCTCTGTCTCTCTCTGTCTCTCTCTGTCTCTCTTCGGATGAAGTTTCACTCCAGTTTCTTAGCGGAAAGTCAGCGTGCAGCGCGCCCTCGCCACCGCACTACGCTCCAAGTCTCTACACCCCAACCTCTTGTGACCCAGAAGCGAAAATGCCACCACCAAGTCAGAGGTGTAGCTCCCTTTTTCATGTTTGCAGTGAAAGTGTGAATCCCCGGCACACAAGGAACTGCAGGTGCTGGAATCCTGAGCAAAATGCAGAAGTACTGGAGGAACTCTGATGGGCCAGGCAGCATCTGTGGAGGGAAATAGACAGATGATGTTTCGGGTCAGGACTCTTCTTCACACACTGACCTGACCTGAAACGTCGCCTGTCTATTCCCACCACCGATGCTGCCCGACCCGCTGAGTTCACCCAGCACTTCGTATTTTATCAGGAGTTTAAATCCTCTTTTATTTGATTAAGGGTGTACCGTTGTGTCCAGTTATCTAACTGCGGTCAAATTTTTTTTTTTCTAAGTAAGAAAAATTAAACGTGCCCGATAAGAGCACTAACACCTCCCAGGTTATTTTAGGAGGTTTTGGTCTGTCTGTATCCTTCCTCTCAGACTATAGTAGATGGAAATATCTCTACTTTTAACCTACCGAACTCAAACTTAAAATAATCCGTCAGCTACCTTCAACGGCGAAGACACATAAGATTGTGGGTGTCAGAGGTTTTGGGGAAAAGGCAGGAGAATGGGGTTGAGGGGAAAGATAGATCAGCCATGGTTGAATGGCGGAGTAGACTTGATGGGCTGAATGGCCTAATTTTGCTCCTATCACATTAATTTATGCTGGAACCGCGAACAATAAACAAGGCGAGTTCCGCTAGTAGCTTAGTATAAAATGCTGGAGTAACTCAGCGGGACAGGCAACGTCTCTGGAGAGAAGGAATAGGTGACGTTTCGGGGCGAGACCCTTCTTCAGACGGGTCCAGTAGCTTATTCTTATTCTTATAGAAACATAGAAACATAAAATAGGTGCAGGAGTAGGCCATTCGGCCTTTCGAGCCTGCACCGCCATTCAATATGATCATGGCTGATCATCCAACTCAGTATCCTGTACCTGCCTTCTCTCCATACCCCCTGATCCCTTTAGCCACAAGGGCCACATCTAACCCTCTTAAATATAGCCAATGAACTGGCCTCAACTACCTTCTGTGGCAGAGAATTCCAGAGAATTTTGGGACGAGACCTTATCATTTATACTTTAATTAAATTGTTCTGTGTTGGATTATACATAGCACGGTTACACTCGTATAGACACGGAGCAAATCTGTTGCATGGATATGACACCGTTGCATGCTCCTTTACAAACACAAGTGTTGGAATAGATTTCCACATCTGTATTTATTTATCTGTATTTATCTACATATTGCTGTCACTACGTACTGACACTAAACTGCATTTCGTTGTACCCATATCTGTGCAATGACATTAAAGTTGAGTTGAATTGAATTGAATTGAATTGAATTGAATTGAATTGAAGTGCAATATTTATTTTAGAGGCATCATGTTGAAGACATGTCCTGCTGTTACCAGTGGCGCCTGCAGGCGGTGCTACTGTGTCAGAAGTGGCCGCAGTGCAACAGCGACTCGTCGCTCCTCCACGCGTCGGGTCGACGTGCTGCAGTTTCAGCCTCCCACCACGGCCGGCGCTGCGGTTGAGACCTCCCAGTCCACGGCTGTCTGGCGCTATGAAGAGCGCTGGGCGTCCACACATGCGCAGTGTGGGAGCTGTGGCTCATCGAGAAGTGCTGTCTGCCTCGGGCCGGTGGGTTGCGGGTTCGAGTCTAGTTCGGGGATATCGTGTAATTGGGTGCTGGACTTGGGGAACAGAGACTTAGGCAGAACTACATCAGTTGATCCGGTAGGTAGACACAAAATGCTGGAGTAGGGACATGACCAAAATACACAAATTGCTGGAGTAACTCAGCGGGGCAGGCAGCATCTCTGGAGAGAAAGAATGGGTGGTGATACCCTACTTCAGACTGATGTCAGGGGAGTGGGTGGTACAGAGATGAAATGTAGTCGGAGACACTACGATGCTGGGGGAAGGGATGGACAGAGAGGGAAAGCAAGGTCAATGTTCATACCGCTGGGGTGTAAGCTGCAAATATGAGGCGCTGTTCCTCCAATTTGCGCTGGGAGCACTCTGACAATGGAGGAGGCCCAGGACAGAAATGTGGGAATGAGAGAGGGAGTTGAAGTGCTGAGCAACCTGGAGATCAGGTAAGTTAAGACGGACTGAGTGGAGGTGATCAGGTAAGTTACCTGATCTCCAGGTGCTCAGCACTTCAACTTACCAGGTGCTCAGCGAAAACGATCGCCGAGCCTGCGCTTGGTCTTGCCGATGTAGAGAATTTGACACCTGGAACAACCGATACAGTCGATGAGGTTGGAGGAGGTGCAAGTGAACCTCTGCTTCACGTGGAAAGACTGTTTGGGTCCTTGGATGGAGTTGAGGGGGGATGTAAAGGGACAGGTGTTGCATCTCCTGCGGTTGCAGGGTAAATAACCTGGGGAAAGGGTGGTTTGGGTGGGAAGGGATGAGTTAAACAGGGAGTTGCAGAGGTTTTTTTTCCTTCATGGAGTTTTGCCCCACGTGTGAAGAGTGGATCCAAAGGGAAAAAGGCAAACTGTGCATGGGAGACTTAATCCATTGGAAGGAGACTGGTGGTTCAGAATGGAGACCAATTTGATTGGATGGAGACTTGATCCATAAGAAGAATACCAGTTGAAGAACAAGAGGATATCAGTTTGATGGACAGTAATCACTAAAATAATTCCATAGGATGGAGACGGATGGAAACCAATCGTACAGGGTAGAGGCAGACGCAAAATGATGGAGTAACTCAGCAGGTCAGGCAGCATCTCTGGAGAAAAGGTACATGTAACATTTCGGGTCGAGACCCTTCTTCAGACTGAGAGTTCAGGGAAAGGGGAACGAGAGATGTAGACGTTACTTAGGAGAAATGAATAGAAGATATGGGAAAAGCAACGATAATCAAGGTGATGTGGGATGATGTGTCTGTGGGGTGAGACTAATCCCATGAGGTGGAGCTGCCTCCCATAAAATGGAGACGTTCCCAGCAGATAGAGTGATTCCATTTGATGGCGACCTGCCAACACATGGAGAGCTGCTGTAGACTGGAGATTTGTCCACAGCATGAGATCCCTCCATGTGATGAATCCTACCCCCTTTGGGTAGGGACATGACCAAAAGAAACGGTGCATAGAATGAGATTCCAATGAATGGGTGCCTCTCCCATTAGATGGAGATTTATTGCATTAAGGGCTGTCCCACGATGTGAGTTCACCCAAGAGCTCTCCCGAGTTAAAAATGAAAAATCAAACTCGTCGTACCACATCACGAGTATTTTTTTACTCTTGGAAATTTTTCACACTGTTGAAAAAACTTCACGAGTTTCCGCGTTTCCCGAGTTCCTGCCGTTAGCATTACGAGCTGCTACGAGACATCCACGGGCTCCGACGTACCCACTACGTACATTCTACGTACTTACCACAAGCTTGATTTTTTTTAAACTCGTGAGAGCTCTTGGGTGAACTCGCATCGTTGGACAGGCCCTTTAGTTGGAGGCCTAAGTGCCCAACTCAATGGCCACTTCTCAAGCGCACTGGAATTCTATTACACATGGGAGAGACATTGGTCCATATGATGCACTTCTTCCGCTAAGGTTAAGATTTATCCACCAGATGGAGCCACATCCTGTAGAATGAACAGTCCCATGGGATGTGCATCAGCCACAACGTGGAGATTAATCTCTTCACATAAAGAGGACATCAAGTGCCGGACTAACTCAGTGGGCAGGCAGCATCCCTGGAGATCATGGATAGGAGATGTTTCAGTTCCCCAGCAACACAAAGTGCTGGAGTAACTCAGCGGGTCAGTCAGCAACTCTGGTGAACATGAATAGACAAAGGGCTTGTACACTCTGGAGTTTAGAAGGATGAGAGGGGATCTTATTGAAACATATAAGATTGTTAAGGCTTTGGCCACGCTAGAGGCAGGAAACATGTTCCCAATGATGGGGGAGTCCAGAACCAGGGGCCACAGTTTAAGAATAAGGGGTAAGCCATTTAGAACGGAGGAGAGGAAACACATTTTCTCAAAGAGAGTTGTGAGTCTGGAATTCTCTGCCACAGAGGGCAGTGGAGGCTGGTTCTCTGGATACTTTTAAGAGAGAGCAAGATAGGGCTCTTAAAGATAGCAGTCTGGGGAGAAGGCAGGAACGGGGTACTGATTAGGGATGATCAGCCATGATCACATTGAATGGCGGTGCTGGCTCGAAGGACCAAATGGCCTACTCCTGCACCTATTGTCTATTGTCTATTGTAACTCAGCGGGTCAGTCAGCATCTCTGAAGAAGATGAATACACAAAGTGCTGGAGTAACTCAGTGGCTCAGGCAGCATCTTCACATGAAGATCTCCTTGAAAAACTGGCCAAACCTTGGAGGTCTTCCAAGGATTCTGATCTCTTCACAGGCTAGAAATGAATCTCATTCACGCTCCCAAGATGAAGACCCAGGTTTGCAGAATAGTAGTTTCATTGGTTGCACACTTACTTCACTGGTAGGGGTCGTGTCCCACTGATGAAGATAAATCCACATTATGGAAACGTTGGACTGAATGAAAAGCTTATCCAAAAAAGTGATCATAGGCTGTATACTATGTAGGATGGGCATTAGTCTTATAAAAAGAGGTATCCTGAAGGATGGTAACACTACATTAGATAGTTATAGGATCAAGAACTGCCGCAATGGATTGTGACCTGATAGGATTGCACTACCTGTTAGTTTAAACCTTAATATTTTGATTAACTTGACACACTAAATGAAGATCTATCTAATACCATGGCGAACGTTCCCACTAAATACAGTAGACACAGTCACTGTAGTGACTTCGCTCGTAAGATGGAGTCCTTTCTCCATTGGAAGCGAACCCATCAAGCTGAATGGAAACCTGCCCATAATTGGAGACTTCTCCAATAGGACGATGATCAGTCCATTCGGTACATTGTGAGTCACCCCTCACAAAACAGAAACTATTCCATTGGATTGAAACCTATTTAGTTTTAGTTTTAGGTGGTACAACGCAAAAACAGGCCATTCAGCCCACTGAGTCGGTGCCAACCACCAATCCCCGCACACGAACACTCTCCTACACGCACTAGGGAAAACTTACAATTTGACCAGAGGTAGACACAAAATGCTGGAGAAACTCAACGAGTGAGGCAGCATCCATGGAGAGAAGGAATGAGTGACGTTTCAGGTCGAGACCCTTCCTCAGACTGATGTCAGGGGGGGATGGGGTGGGAAAGATAGAAAGTGGGCAGAGATAGTACGACTTGTAGGAGAACTGGGAAGGGGGAGGGGAAGGAGGGAGAAAGCAAGGGCTATCTGAAATTAGAGGAATCAATGTTCATACCGCTGAGGTGTAAACTATCCAAGCGAAATATGAGGTGCTGTTCCTCCAATTTGTCACTTGACAATGGAGGAGGCCCAGGACAGAAAGGTCATATTGGGAATGGGAGGGGGAGTTGAAGAGTTGAGCAACCAGAAGATCAGGTTGGTTACGACGGACTGAGCGGAGGTGTTCAGCGAAATGATCACCGAACAATTTGCCAATTAGCCTACAAACCTGCACGTCTTTGAAGTGTGGGAGGAAACCGATGCTCCTGGAGAAAACCAATGCATGGGAAGAACGTACAAACACCGTACAGACAACACCCGTAGTCAGGATATAATCCGGGTCTCTGGCGCTGTAAGGCAGCAACTGTACCTCTGCGCCATTCAATTTGATACTGAATAGTATCATAGAATAGTTACTTGTCCAATCGAATAGACTCTACCTACAAGATGTAAACCTGTCCTCTGGATGGAGACCAGTGCAGAGACTGGATAACACTGACTGGGTGGAGATTCATCCCAATGGACAACGCCTACAAGAGATATACATTTGTGATTGAATGAAGACTTCTACAGGTGTACAGTAGAGAGCATGTTGACCGGTTGCATCGTGGCTTGGTTCTGCAACTTGAGCGCACAGGAGCTTAAAAGACTACAAAAAGTAGTAAACACTGCCCAGTCCATCATCGGCTCTGACCTCCCTACCATCGAGGGGATCTATCGCAGTCGCTGCCTCAAAAAGGCTGGCAGCATCATCAAGGACCCACACCATCCTGGCCACACACTCATTTCCCCGCTTCCTTCAGGTAGAAGGTACAGGAGCCTGAAGATAGCAACGTCCAGGTTCAGAAATAGCTACTTCCCCACAGCCATCAGGCTATTAAACTCAACTGAAACAAATCTCTGAACACTAATAGACCATTATCTGTTTATTTGCACTTTATCTGCTTATTTATTGATGTGTGTATATATTTATATAATGGTGCATGGACACACTTATATGATATGTTCTGTATTCGTGCCTACTATATTCCGTCAAGCAAGAATGTCATTGTCCTATCTGGGACATATGCCAATGAACTCTCTTGACTTGAGGATGGAAACAAATTCCATTGGATGAATACCTGTTGAAAGGTTGAAGATTTATTTTTGGCAGAACCCCCTAAAGGGTCCGTTGACTCCATCTACACCTCACGCTGCCTCGGCAAGGCCACCAGCATAACCAAGGATGAGTTACACCCCGGTCACTCCCTCTTCTCCCCTCGTCCATCAGGCAAGAGGTACAGAAGTGTGAAAATGCACACCTTCAGGTTCAGGGACAGTTTCTTCCCAGGTAGACACAAAATGCTGGAGTAACTCAGCGGGTCAGGCAGCATCTCCAGAGATGCTGCCTGACCCGCTGAGCTACTCCAGCATTTTGTGTCTACCTTCGATTTAAACCAGCATCAGCAGTTCTTTCGTACATAGTTTCTTCCCAACTGTTATCAAGCATCTGAACCATCCTATCACCAACTAGAGAGCAGTCCTGAGCTACTATCTACCTCAATGGAGACCCTTGGACTATCTTTGGTCGGATTTCACTGGACATTATCTTGCACTAAACATCATTCACATTATTCTCTCTGTACACTGTGGTGGCTCGATTGTAATCCTGTATTGTCTTTCCGCTGACTGGTCAGCAGGCAACAAAAACATTGGACTGTATCTCGGTACACATGACAAACTAAACTAGACACTGATTCCAGAGAATGTCTACAGGATGTAGATTGGTTCAGTAATGTGGAGGCATCTTCTGTAAGATGTGGACTTGTTCATATGATGCAGACTAATCCCATCGCCGGGGATGCTATGGAAATGTTGGAGAAGTCAGGAGCTCTCTGCAGAATATAAACCTTGTGGGATGAAGACCTTCAGACCATCAGTCTGAAGAAGGGCCTCGATCTGAAGCGTCACCCATTCCTTCTCTCCAGAGATGCTGCCAGTCCCGCTGAGTTACTCCAGCATTTTATGTCTATCTTTGGATGAATACCTGTTGTGCTGAATTAAGTCATGTACAAAGACATGGACAAAGACATGTCTCAATGGATGGGAAAAAATCCTCAACGAAGGAGATTCATCGCCTCTAGCGTAGTGACTAGTATCGCAGAATGGATGATAGACGCAAAGTGCTGGAGTAACTCAGCAAGTCAAGCAACATCTCTGGAGAAAATGCATGGGTGACTTTTCGGGTCGATACCCTTCTTCAGACTGAAAGTAGAGGGTGTTAGGGTGGGGGTTTGAAGAGCTGGATGCCTGGCATACTGAACCAGACCTGATCCACTAGATTGAGACACATGGAACATGAGTGTGTCCTGTCGCACTGAATGGTCACTGCCTAGGGGTGGGGGATTGCAACCTTCACGTGGTCCGCCCTGTTTCGACGAATGCAATCAACCTGGCGTGCACAATCAAATAAGATCAAATCGAACAAGTTGTCCTGCAACTTTAGGCTGTGCACGCCAAACGCAAGAAGAAGTCACTGCCTAGAAGATGTCACCAGAAATTTTGGATGACAGGGGGATCCACTGTCTGCAAAGGTCCAGATCTGAGGCTTTTAAGGAGCATGATCCCATAACGTACAAAAAGACCAAGTATGAACTCCGTTAGGTTATCACGGATGTGAAGAAAGAATTCCAGAACAATCTAGAGGTTCGATCATTATCGAACCTAGGCAGTGATTATTATCTAAATGGTGGCCGATTAGGAAAAGGAGAGATGCAACGAGACCTGGGTGTCATGGTACACCAGTCATTGAAAGTAGGCATGCAGATGCAGCAGGCAGTGAAGAAAGCGAATGGTATGTTAGCATTCATAGCAAAAGGATTTGAGTACAGGAGCAGGGAGGTTCTACTGCAGTTGTACAGGGTCTTGGTGAGACCACACCTGGAGTATTGCGTACAGTTTTGGTCTCCTAATCTGAGGAAAGACAGTCTTGCCATAATGGGAGTACAGAGAAGGTTCCCAGACTGATTCCCGGGATGTCAGGACTTTCATATGAAGAAAGACTGGATAGACGCGGCTTGTACTCACTAGAATTTAGAAGATTGAGGGGGGGTCTTATGGAAACTTACAAAATTCTTAAGGGGTTGGACAGGCTAGATGCAGGAAGATTGTTCCCGATGTTGGGGAAGTCCAGAACAAGGGGTCACAGTTTAAGGATAAGGGGGAATTCTTTTAGGACTGAGATGAGAAAACATTTTTCACACAGAGAGTGGTGAATCTGTGGAATTCTCTGCCACAGAAGGTAGTTGAGGCCAGTTCATTGGCTATATTTAAGAGGGAGTTAGATGTGGCCCTTGTGGCTAAAGGGATCAGGGGGTATGGAGAGAAGGCAGGTACAGGATACTGAGTTGGATGATCAGCCATGACCATATTGAATGGCGGTGCAGACTTGAAGGGCCGAATGGCCTACTCCTGCACCTATTTGCTATGTTTCTATGTTTCTATCAAGTGGATGCCAGCTGACTGTGATAGGGTCTGAAGTGAATGCCATCACGGGCAACAAGATGAAATTGGGGTTGTGTGTGTTATCTCTGGCAGCAATGTGTTTCTACTGGATGAGATCGATGCTTTTGATGCCCGTTTTGCACAGGGAAACAATGTCCCACCGAGGCACTTATCCCGTTGGCTCTATCCGATACAACTCAGCGGCAGAAGTCAGGAACAACTCATGGAGAGCAGCCCGCCCAGACTGGTTCCAAAAATGTCACCAATTAACTGACCACAATCTTCGCCAACTTCACTCACTTTCCTTTTATTTTTTTCTCTTCCCCCGTTATGTACTATGTTTACATATTCACATATTCTGTTGTGCTGCAGCAAGTAAGAATTTCATTGTCCCATCCGAGACATATGACAATAAAGTAAGTAAGTAAGTTTCTTGGCCAAGTATTCACATACAAGGAATTTGCCTTGGTGCTCCGCCCACAAGTAACAACATGACATACAGTGACAGTTACGAATGACTCAGAAAACACTAAGCAATAATAATAATAATAATAATAAAACATTAATGATAAAACACCATTGAGCAAGCACGTGAACCAACAAAATACCAGATCAAAGGGAGGCTACAGATTTTTGGCTGTTGAGTAGAGCAACTACTCGTGGATAAAAACTGTTTTTATGTCTGGCTGTGGCAGCTTTGACAGTCCGGAGTCGCCTTCCAGAGAGAAGTGATTCAAAGAGTTTGTGGCCAGGGTGAGAGGGGTCAGAGATGATCTTGCCCGCTCGCTTCCTGGCCCTTGCAGTGTACAGTTCATCAATGGAGGGAAGGTTGCAGCCAATAACCTTCTCTGCTGATCGGACGATTCGCTGCAGCCTCCGGGTGTCGTGCTTGGTGGCTGAGCCAAACCAGACCATGATGGAGACAACACACTCTTGACTTGACTTCTTGACTCTTGACCCTTGTCTTGAACAGTCATCTATCACGCACCTGCTTCCAGGAAAACTTCATCAGTCCAGTCGTCGAGATGTCTCAATGTCGTCCCACCATTAGCTCTAACATCAATTGTGATGAATGTCTTGTGCCAGTCTCCCGGACAACCTCGACTCACCTGCTATTTGCGTACGGGAGAAAAATGTCCATGTCTATCAGCTCCCTTGCACTACATCCCGCACCGGATCACCTTGGCAATAGGAATTTCTCACAGGGATTTCTATATCCCAGTGACCGCGTGGGTTTTCTCCGGGCGGACACGGTGGCGCAGCGGCAGAGTTGCTGCCTTACAACGCTTGCAGCACCGGAGATCCGGGTTCGATCCCGACTACAGGTGCTGTCCGTACGGAGTTTGTGCGTACTCCCCGTGACCGCGTGGGTTTTCTCCGAGATCTTCGGTTTCTTCCCACACTCCAAAGACATCTAGGTTAATTGGCTTGGTGTGTGTGTAGATTGTCCCAAGCGTGCGTAGGATGGTGTTAATGTGCGGGGATCTCTGGTCGGGGCAGACTCAGTGGGCCGAAGGGCCTGTTTCCGTGCTGCATCTCCGAGCTAAACCTAAACTATGTCAGCTAAACCTTCAACGGGGGTGGCGCAGCGGTAGAGATGCTGCCTTACAGCGCCAGAGACCCGGGTTCAATCCTGACCATCAGTGCTGTCTGTGTGGAGGTTGAATGTTCTCACTGTGGGTTTTCCCACTTGTGTTTTTTCCGGGTGCTCCGGTTTCCTCCCACATTCCAGCCAGGTAGTATTAGTCATAACATTTCCTCTGTTGAACAGAGACCTGTACCAAAGAATGGACCTGCCCATATTGAGACCTGTTCTGGACTGAGTATTGCCCAGATGATAGATCCCGTTGGTTGTTATCTGTCTCTTGAAAAGACACCAGTCGCTTAGGATCTCTTTTGGATGCAGACCAAACAGTGGTCTTTTGGAGGTCCCTAGGATGTGAAGTGCCTCTGGGAGAGTTCCTCCCCAAAAAATTATCAGCATGACCATAGGATGGAGACCTGTCTCATAAGGTAAATACACATCTGTTGCGAGGCTGCCTCATTGGATGGCATACGATGGATATGGTGATATATTATGGATGCCAATAGCAGATTATGCCAATGGACACCTACTCCATATCCTGAGGATCTGTCCCTTAACGGCCCTTAACTGCCCGAAACGTTAACCTCCTCTTTTTCCTCCCCCCCCCCCCCCCCCCCCACCCCCCCACCCTACATCAGTCTGAAGAAGGGTTTTGGCCCGAAACCTTACACTATTTCCTTTGCTCCATAGATGCTGCTGCACCCGCTGAGTTTCTCCAGCATTTTTGTCTACCTTCGATTTTCCAGCATCTGCAGTTCCTTCTTAAACAATTTGTCCCTTAGGTACAGTCTAACACCATTGGGAAGATATGGCCAATGGAAGTGAAGACTATCTTTGATGGATGGCTCGATTTTGTACGAAGGAGATTGTCTGATTGTCTGTGTGGAAGGAGAACCGTTTCACTAGACGGAGGTCCGCCCATGAGATGGCAGACTATGCGGTTGATAGAGAATCGTCCCTTGCACTGGTGCGGGAGACGGCAACCTTCACGGGACACTAGCCCCGCAACCGCCCTGTTTCGACGAATGCAATCAACCCGGTGTGCACAATCAAATAAGATCAAATAGAACAAGTTGTCCTACACGCAAGAAGAAGAAAAGAAGATCCTTTGCACTGTGACCTGCCTGCCATCGGAGGGAAACTGGTTCAACGCAAACTAAATCCCCGAAAGGAGAACAGTACAACGGATAGTGCGGACACAGAGGATGGGGACCTGATGTGGGGGAATAGTTGGGGGCGTGGGGGACAAAAGGGAGTGCCGGCGTGCTTTGTAACTTTGTCAGCGCAGTCGGTGGCTGCTATATGTATACATTGTGTATGCAAGCAAATAATCTCAGTGTGCCGAGTCACCTGGCAATAAAGTATCCCCATTCCAAGGCTGACCGGGAGGCTGGAGTTAATGTGCGCCATCTATCAAAACACTTCATAATGATGGATTTCAGAGCCGCTAGACAGTAGTCATTAAGACACGCTACCTTACTTTTCTTTGGCACCAGTTTGATAGCACAGGATGGAGTCCAATCTCATCCTAACAATTAGATTAATGTTCCCTGACCCCACAGAAAGGGTCCTTGAAGATATACAAAACTCTTTGCCAGTTCTGTGTAATTGCCACCATCTTTCAGTACAGGAGCGTTGGTTTTATGCTGCAGGTGAGATGCTAACTCCCTGTCCCCGTCTTGCAAGTCCTCTTTGTGCATCGTACCATGTTGTGATCAGAGAATGTTGTTTTATTTCTGTTGATCAACTTGACTGAATCCAATGGTGTCAGACAAGTATCTTATGAAACATACGCAAATTCTGACACATTATGAATTCTTTGGACTTTGCCAACCTTTCGAAATAACCTTTCCTAATTGTTTGGTACTTGGAATGTTACTAAACTATAATGTTCCATTGCACATCCATATCATATACCCATATCAAATCCCACCCTTTACTGAGTCCCTGAGCCCTTTTAGTTTAGTTCAGTTTAGTTTATTGCGTGTGTACCGAGATACAGTGAAATATTTTTTTGTTGTGTGCTATCCAGTCAGCGGAAATAGACAATAGACAATAGGTGCAGGAGTAGGCCATTCGGCCCTTCGAGCCAGCACTGGCATTCAATGTGATCATGGCTGATCATCCCCAATCAGTACCCCGTTCCTGCCTTCTCCCCATTTCCCCTGACTCCGCTATTTTTAAGAGCCCTATCTAGCTCTCTCTTGAAAGCATCCAGAGAACCGGCCTCCACCGCCCTCTGAGGCAGAGAATTCCACAGACTCACCACTCTCTGTGAGAAAAAGTGTTTCCTCGTCTCCGTTCTAAATGGCTTACTCCTTATTCTTAAACTGTGGCCCCTGGTTCTGGACACTCCCAACATCGGGAACATGTTTCCTGCCTCTAGTGTGTCCAAACCCTTAACAATCTTATATGTTTTAATGAGATATCCTCTCATCCTTCTCTCCATTCTCTCAGCATATGACAGTCCCACCATCCCAGGAATTAACCTTGTAAACCTACGCTGCACTCCCTCAATAGCAAGAATTCAGGATCAAAACTGCACACAATACTCCAGGTGCGGTCTCACTAGGGCTCCGTACAACTGCAAAAGGATCTTTGCTCCTATATTTGATTCTTATTGTTATAAAGGCCAACATGCCATTCGCTTTCTTCACTGCCTGCTGTACCTGCATGCTTACTTTCATAGACTGATGTACAAGGACCCCCAGATCCCGTTGTACTTCCCCTTTTCCCAACTTGACGCTATTTAGATAGTAATATGCCTTCCTGATTTTGCTACCAAAGTGGATAACCTCACATTTATCTGCATTAAACTTCATCTGCCATGCATCTGCCCACTCCCCCAACCTGTCCAAGTCACCCTGCATTCTCATAGCATCCTCCTCACAGTTCACACTGCCACCCAGCTTTGTGTCATCTGCAAATTTGCTAATGTTACTTTGAATCCCTTCATCCAAATCATTGATGTATATTGTAAATAGCTGCGGTCCCAGCACCGAGCCTTGCGGTACCCCACTAGTCACTGCCTGCCATTCTGAAAGGGTCCCGTTAATCCCTACTCTTTGCTTCCTGTCTGTCAACCACTTCTCTATCCATGTCAGCACTCTACCCCCAATACCATGTGCCCTAATTTTGCCCACTAATCTCCTATGTGGGACCTTATCAAATGCTTTATGAAAGTCCAGGTACACTACATCCACTGGCTCTCCCTTGTCCATTTTCCTAGTTACATCTTCAAAAAATTCCTCGAAAGGCGAACAGTACAAAGGACAGTGCGGATACAGAGGATGGGGACCCAGCGTGGGGGAACAGTTTGGGGCGTGGGGGACAAAAGGGGGTGCCGGCGTGCTTTGTAACTTTGTCAGCGCCGTAGGTGGCCGTTATTTGTATACATTTTGTATGCAAGCAAAGAATCTCAGTGTGCCGAGTCACATGTGGCAATACAGTATCCCCATTCCAAGGCTGGAGTTAATGTGCGCCATCTATCAAAACACTTCATAATGATGGATGTCAGAGCCACTAGACAGTAGTCATTAAGACACGCTACCTTACTTTTCTTTGGCACCAGTTTGATAGCACAGGATGGAGTCCAATCTCATCCTAACAATGAGATTAATGTTCCCTGACCCCACAGAAAGGGTCCTTGAAGATATACAAAACTCTTTGCCAGTTCTGTGTAATTGCCACCATCTTTCAGTACAGGAGCGTCGGTTTTATGCTGCAGGTGAGATGCTAACTCCCTGTCCCCGTCTTGCAAGTCCTCTTTGTGCATCGTACCATGTTGTGATCAGAGAATGTTGTTTTATTTCTGTTGATCAACTTGACTGAATTCAAGGTGTCAGACAGATATCGTATGATACATACCCAAATTCTGACACATTATGAATTCTAACTTTGGACTTTGCCAACCTTTCTAAGTAACCTTTGCTAATTGTTTGGTACCTGGAATGTTACTAAATTATAATGTTCCATTGTACATGCATATCATATACCCATATCAAATCCCACCCTTTACTGAGTCCCTGACCCCTTTAGTTTAGTTCAGTTTAGTTCCTTGTCATCGTTACATTGAAATACTTTTTTTGTTGTGTGCTATCCAGTCAGCAGAAAGACAATACATGGATAAAGGGAATAACGTTTAGTTCAAGATAAAGTCCAGTGAAGTCTGATTAAAGATAGTCCAAACTGTTCCTGAATCTGGGGGTATGCCTTTTTTATACTTCTGTAGCTCTTGCCTGATGGGAGAGGGGAGAAGAGGGAGTGACTGGGTTGAGACTTGTCCTTGATAATGCTGCCGGCCTTGCCGAGGCAGCGTAAAGTGTAGTTGGAGTCAATAGAAGGGAGGTTGGTTTGTGCGATGGTCTGGGCTGCAGAAAACGACATAATTCTTGTTTTCTTGCGTCATGGATGGAATTGTTCCCAAACCATTCTGTGATGCATCCTGACAAAATGCGTTCAACTGCGTGTCTGTTGAAGTTGGTGAGAGTTGTCGGGGACATGCCGAACTTCCTAAGCTTTCCTAAGCCCTTGTTAAACACACCCCTGTTAAACCCCTGTAAATATTGTCACACTCCCGTCAAACCCCTGACCTATCTTTCCCTCTCAACTCCATTCTCCTGCTTTCTCCCCATGAATTTCAGCAACACAACAAATATGTTAAATCTTATCATCATACTTGGATGAACCTTAAACCTCTCAGATGGATTTAGCACATGGTGAGGTTTATTGCAAAGCTTATAACATCCTCTCCAGAAATACTCTAGCAGCTGGGGTTAATCTGAAGACACCGAGTGACAGATGGTTAGAGTTGGCTGTGGTGAGATTATTGCAGGAAGGAAGCAGTGCATGGGATTACGCACTGCAGGCATGCAGAAACAGAATGCATTAGCTCTTACTGTATGTTATTTGGCAGCCTCTTCGTCTTCTTTTCACCTCTAACTTTGTCCATCCATCTGCCGATCAACCCCACTCCTCCCCCTCACCTGTATCCACCTATCACTTGCCTGGCTTTGTCCTGCTCCCACCTCTCTTTTCCAGCTTTCTTCCCCCCTACTACAATTAGTCTGAAGAAGGATCCCGATCCAAAACATTGCCTGTCCAATGTCTCTGGAGATGCTGCCAGATCTGTTGAGATATTCCAGCACTTTGTGCTTTGCTCAAGATCCCAGTAGCTGTTGTATCTGTATCACCAATCCGACGTCACTGCAGCTGTACATCTCATTACTTCATAAGTTATAAGATCAGAAGTGGGCCATTCGTCCCATCAAGTCTACTCCACCATTCAATCATGGCTGATCTGGGTGAGTGGGCAAATGCATGGCAGATGCAGTATAATGTGGATCAATGTGAGGTTATCCACTTTGGTGGCAAAAACAGGAAGGTAGACTATTATTTGAATGGTGACCGATTAGGAAAAGGGGAGATGCAGCGAGACCTGGGTGTCATGGTACACCAGTCATTGAAAGTAGGCATGCAGGTGCAGCAGGCTGTGAAGAAAGCGAATGGTATGTTGGCATTCATAGCAAAAGGATTTGAGTACAAGAGCAGGGAGGTTCTACTGCAGTTGTACAGGGTCTTGGTGAGGCCACACCTGGAGTATTGCGTACAGTTTTGATCTCCTAATCTGAGGAAAGACATTCTTGCCATAGAGGGAGTACAGAGAAGGTTCACCAGACTGATTCCTGGGATGGCACGACTTCCATATGAAGAAAAACTGGATAGACTTGGCTTGTACTCGCTGGAATTTAGGAGATTGAGGGGTGATCTCATAGAGACTTACAAAATTCTTAAGGGGTTGGACTGGCTAGATGCAGGAAGATTGTTCCCGATGTTGGGGAAGTCCAGGACAAGGGGTCACAGTTTAAGGATAAGGGGGAAGTCTTTTAGGACCGAGATGTGAAAATCATCAGCGAGAGAGTGGTGAATCTGTGGAATTCTCTGCCACAGAAGGTAGTTGAGGCCAGTCCGTTGGCCATATTTAAGAGGGAGTTGGATGTGGCCCTTGTGGCTGAAGGGATCAGGGGGTATGGAGAGAAGGCAGGTACAGGATACTGAGTTGGATGATCAGCCATGATCATATTGAATGGCGGTGCAGGCTCGAAGGGCCGAATGGCCTGCTCCTGCACCTAATTTCTATGTTTCTATCTATCTATCCCTCCTAACCCCATTCTCCTGCCTTCTCCACATAAACCCTGACCCTCACTAATCAAGAATCTATCAATCTCTGCCATAAAAATATCCATTGACTTGACCTCCACAGCCATCTGTACTAATCAAGAATTGATTGACTGTACTATCTACTTCTGCCTTAAAAACATCCATTGACTTGTCCTGAAAGATAGACATGAAATGCTGGAGTAACTCAGTGGAACATGCAGCATCTCTGTGGAGAAGGAATGGGTGACCTTTTGGGTGGAAACCCTTCTTCAGACTAGTTAGGGATAAGGGAAATGAGAGATATAGACGATGATGTAGAGAGATAAAGAACAATGAATGAATGATGTGCAAAAAAGTAACGATGACAAAGGAAACAGGCCATTGTTAACTGCTGAGTGAAAACGAGAAGCTGGTGCGACTTGGGTGGGGGAGAGATAGAGAAAGAGGGAATGCCTGTGTTACTTGAAGTAGTCTGAAGAAGGGTATCGACCCGAAACGTCACCCAGTCCTTCTCTCCAGTGATGCTGCCTGTGTCCTGCTGAGTTACTCCAACATTTTGTGTATATTTTAGAGAAATCAGTATTCATTAATAATAATAATAATAAACTTTATTTCGGACTCAAGGTCTAGACAAGGTACAACATTACATAAAAATACATTGTATATAAAAACATCATAAAATACATATAAAATCTTAGGTAGACAAAAGTGCTGGAAAAACTCAGCGGGTGCGGCAGCATCTGTGGAACGAAGGACATAGGCAACGTTTCTGGCCGAAACCCTTCTTCAGATTGATGTAGGGTGGGGGGTGTGGGGGGGGGGGGCGGGAAGAAGAAAGGAAGAGGAGGAGCCAGAGGGCTGAGGGAGAGCTGAGAAAGGGAGGAGACAATAAGTGCTACCGGAAATTGGAGAAGTCAGTGTTCAATCCGCTGGGGTATAAACTCCCCAAGCGGAATATGAGGTGCTGCTACGGTGGTGCTCACCATGGCCATGGAGGAAGCCCAGGACAGAAAGGTCGGATTCGGAATGGGAGGGGGAGTTGAAGTGCTGAGCCACCGGGAGATCTGGTAGGTTATTGCGGACTGAGCGGAGGTGTTCGGGGAAACGATCGCCAAGCCCACGCTTGGTCTCACCGATGTAGATCAGCTGACATCTAGAGCAGCGGATGCAATAGATGAGTTTGGAGGAGGTGCAGGTGAACCTCTGTCGCACCTGGAACGACTGCTTGGGTTCCTGAATGGAGTCGGGGGGGGGAGGTAAAGCGACAAGTGTAGCATCTCTTGCAGTTGCAAGGGAAAGTGCCCGGGGAGGGGGTGGCACGGGTGGGAAGGGAAGAATTGACCAGGGAGTTACGGAGGGAGTGGTCTTTGCGGAAAGCAGACAGGGGGTTAGATGGGAAGACGTGGTGAGTGGTGGGATCACGTTGGAGAACGATCTTAGTCTTCTTCTTTCGTGTGGCGTGCGTAGCCAACTTGTGGAGGCCAACTTGTTCTATTTGATCTTCCGTTTGTGCACGCCGGGTTGATTGCATTAGTCGAAACGGGGCGGACCACGTGAAGGTTGCAATCTCCCACCCCATGATCTTCGTACAGTGGCCCAAATGATATTGCCCCCCCCATGACGACACAGGCTACGCCCAATTTATGACGCCACTGGCCCCGCCCATCACCGACGACACTAGCCCCGCCCCATAGGTGACGATACAGGTCCCGCCCTATAGGTGACGACATTAGTCTCGCCCCATCACTGCCGACTCAGGCCCCGCCCCATAGGTGACGACACAGGCCCCGCCTCATCACTGACGCCACCAGTCCCGCCCCATCACTGACGACTCAGGCCCCGCCCCATCACTGACGAATCGCCCCGCCCCATCACTGACAATACTAGCCCCGCCCCATAGATGACGACACTAGCCCCGCCCCCGGCGCTGTCTACTTAAGCCCCGCCCCATGACAACACAGGCCCCGCCCCACCACTGACGACACTAGCCCCGCCCCATCACTGACAACTCTAGCCCCGCCCCATAGATGACAACATAGGCCCCGCCCCATCACTGACGACACTAGCCCCGCCCCATAGGTGACGACACTAGCCCCGCCCCCGGCGCTGTCTACTTAAGCCCCGCCCCGGCCTGCCGGCGCCGCGCTGTCATGTTGTTGTCCGGCCGCGTGTTGCCGGCTGTGTGGCGGCGGCCCAGTCCCGGCCTTGGCCTCGGCCTCCCGCGGGCCCGCAGCGCCCTGGCGCAGCTCAACGCCGTGCTGGGGGCCGAGCTGGAGCGCATCCGGGACGCGGGCACCTGGAAAAACGAGCGGATCATCACCTCCCGGCAGGGAGCGCACATCAACGTGCAGGGCAGCGAGGGAGGTAGGTCGGCCGGCCCGGGGAGAGCGAGGCGGGGTGGGTGGAGGGGAGCGGGAGGGTGGAGGGGAGAGGGAGGGGAGAGGGGAGAGGGAGGGGAGAGGGTGGAGGGGAGAGAGAGGAGACACAATGGGGTGAAACTTTGCCTGGGCACATTTTGGACGAAGAAAGTGTGTTTCATCGTTATCCAGAGGTGACGGGTAGCAGTCGATGTGCTTTACTTTCATCTTATTTTATTGCTGCCAATATCCATCATCCAGGGGTGAAACCCTCTCGGTCTTGCCACGTTTGCTGCTCCTTTCTAACTCCAGGGGTGAAACCCTCTATGTCTTGCCACGTTTGCTGCTCCTTTCTAACTCCGCTTCAATCTCCTGGTTTCCAAACCTTTTATCTCCCCTTCCCATTCCTCCACACTGACCTTTCTGTCCTGGGCCTCGTCCATTGTCTGAATGAGGCCACACACAAATTGGAGGAACAGCAGCTCGTATTCCTCTTGGGTAGCTTATAATCTTTTTTTTTAAATTAAAAAATATATATTTTTATTAGAAGCATGTATATAAATAATAGAATGCGACAATTTAATTACAGATTTCTTACATAGCTTCAATTAAAAACATTTTTAAAGAATAAAGATAAAGAGAGAAAAATATGTGAGAAACTAATAGAGAGAGAAAAAGGCAACTACCAATAACAAGATTGTGGAGATAGATCCAGGAAATATTGAGTATAACTATTCATCCAGTTTATAATCTAATGGCATGAAAACTGAACTCCAATTTCAAGTTACACCCAACAGTCCCTTCACACTGATGCGGTGATCAAGAAAGCACATCAGCGTATTTTGCGAAAATCCATGAGAGACACAAAATGCTGGAGTAACTCAGCAGGACAGGCAGCATCACTGGAGAGAAGGAATGGGTGATTTCCAGTACCTTGGTTCTTGTATCCCCCTCCCCCTCCTAGCCAGTAGCATTGAGGAGACAAATCTTTTTTTTCCAACAATGAGTCTAGTTGGTTGAAATCAGCTCATGGAGCAGAGAGGCTGGAATGCCCTGACCCACAAAGCCCACGTTTCGCACTGCCTGCCTCCTGTTTTATTTTCTCGCTGAATGCTCTGCCAGTGTCCAATTTCTCCTGCTCGCTTTGGCAAGCTCCTCATTGTGACACGTGATCATGGACGTTAGATGGTTAAATCTGTTCCTTCATCTGACTGTACTTCTAGTGCTCAAAGGCACAATGTAAAGTGCCAATGTCCTGGGACCATGGCAGAGTGCCAGGGGTTAGTGGGAGGTTGGCTGGCCGTGTGCGGGCATCTCTTGTGGGCTGTAATTAGGAGCCACTTAGGGACTTTTTGTTTTCTGTGTGTTTGTTCTGTTTGTTCAAATGTTTCATATCGGAGTGTATCCGTGCCAACAACTTTTGCACGCTGGTATCTAAACTAATTAAACAAAATGGGTATGAGACCTCCTGCGAGCGATGCTGGTGAATTGGTAACAAGAAACAAAGAAATTATGGATAATTTAGTTTAAAGATACGGCACAGAAACGGGCCCTAGAGCCCGCCGAGTCAACGCCGACCATCGATCCCCGCACACTAACACTATCACGCACTAAGGAGAGGCTCCTGGCTGATGATAAGGAGACCAAGTTCAGGAGAGGCCAGGCAGCTTGGAGCTTAGAAGAATGAGGGGTGACCTTATTCAGACAGAAGGCCCTAAGGGAGTTTGTCATGATATTGACATTGAAACGTTTTCAATAGTGTGTGAGTCATGAACAATTGGTACAGAACAAGGGGTCAGTTATTGAAACTGAGATGTGTAGTAATGTCTTTTCTCCAGGGCAGTGAGTTTGTGGAATTCTCTGGCCCCATGTGTGGTGAAGGCCAGGTCGTTAGATAGGTTTAAGTTTGAATCGGGGGGAAAAATATTGGAAAGGTTGGGTAATTGAGAGTGAAGATGGAACTAGCACAGGAGTTGAGTCAGTGTAGATCAGCCATGGGATGGGATGGGATGGTGGGACAGGCTTGAGGGGATCCTACTCTTTTTTTCTTTTTTTTTATTTTATTTTTATTAAAAGCATATGTACAAATAGTAATAAACGGCAAATTGGTTACAGAATTCTTACATAGCTTCAATTTTTAAAGAAAGAAAGATATAAGAAAAAACTATAAACTAATAGAAAGAAAGAAAGAAAGAAAGAAAGCAAAGAAAGAAAGGAGATTACAAATAGAAATTTTTTTTTACATAGAAATTAGGTGCAGGAGTAGGCCATTCAGCCCTTCGAGCCTGCACCGCCATTCAATATGATCATGGCTGATCATTCAACTCAGTATCCCGTACCTGCCTTCTCTCCATACCCTCTGATCCTCATAAATATAAATTTACCCTCTGATCCCCATAAATACAAATATAAAGATTGTGGAGATAGATCCAGGTCTGAAGAAGGGTTTCAGCCCGAAACGTTGCCTATCTCCTTTGCTCCTTAGATGCTGCTGCATCCGCTGAGTTTCTCCAGCTTTTTGTGTACCCTAGATCCAGGAGATGTTGTGTATAGCTGTTTATCCAACCCTAAACTCAAGTTTTAAATTCAATAAATGGAGACCATATTTTTAAAAATAGTTCTGGTTTGTCAATTAAGACAAATCTTATTTTTTCCAAATGCAAGGTCTCGGTTAATTCCGTAATCCACATTTTAATTGTGAGGGTTGCTGTTTTTTTTCCAAAATTTAAGTATTCATTTTCTCGCAGTTATTAAACTGTAATGAGGGACACCTACTCTTGACTTGTTCTTTTGTTCTTGGGTAGATTGAGGGCCGTTGTCAGAAGATAGTACTTCGTAGGGAAGGCTAGCAGTCCTGTGGACAGCTTTAGCTGGGTTGTCAGTGAGTGGAGGGCAATAAGGGGGAGGGGAATGGCAAGGGACAGTGCGTATTGGGGCCATTTATTACTGGGTAATTTGCTGTAATTGGTGGGCGGTGAAGAGGTCAGGTTGACCAAAGTGCTTTACATCAGTGCAGGTACTAACGTGCTACATACAATGGTACACAGATCTAACAATACATACATAAATACATACATACAGTGCTCCCTCCGAGGACCTCAAGAAACGCTTGTGAGTAAAAATAAGTTTTAAGTCTAGACTAGTTGATGGAGGGGGCAGTTCTGATGGGAAGAGGGATGCTGTTCCATAGTCTGGGTGCTGCAACCACAAAAGCGTAGTCCCTTGACGACCGTCAGTAAACTGCCAGTGTAATTAGTGGAGCTCCGTCATTTGGGAAGGTCACGTGGGGCACCCTCTCGCTGTATGAATGGTGATCAGACCCCTCCCAGGGTATGATCGGGGAGCACGTTCTCTCCCCCAGCGTTGGTTGTCCATCTGTTAATCACCAGTTCCAATTTCTCGTCCACAGCGATTCTGAATTTCTGTGCGAACAACTACCTGGGTCTCTCCAGCCACCCGGCAGTGATACAGTCGGGAATCGAAGCCCTTGATCAGTATGGAGCGGGTCTAAGCTCCGTCCGATTCATCTGTGGCACACAGGTTAGTCCATGAGAAGACTTGGGGTGGGAGCAAGATTACTGGGTGGCACTCTAGAGTCCCAATGTCATCATCAACCCATTGTGGAGCGGATGCTTCCACTAGTGGGAGAGTCTAAGACCAGAAGCCACAGCCTCAGAATAAAAGGATGTACCTTTAGAAAGGAGAGGAGGAGGAATGTCTTTAGTCAGATGGCAATGAATCTGTGGAATTCTTTGCCACAGATGGCTGTGGAGGCCAAGTCAATGGATATTTTTAAGGCAGAGATTGACAGATTCTTGATTAGTGCGGGTGTCAGGGGTTACGGGGCAAAGGCAGGAGAATGGAGTTGAGAGGGAAAGATAGATCAGCCATGATTGAATGGTGGAGTAGACTTGATGGGCCGAATGGCCTAATACAGCTTCTATTTTCCCATTGTTACAAAACCTTTTCACCGTGCATTAGTACAATAAACTGAACTCGACTCAACTCAGAACTTCAGTTCAGTTTAGTTTATTGTCCCATGTACCGAGGTACAGTGAAAAGCTTTTGTTGCGTGCTAACCAGCCAGCAGAAAGACATAACATGATTACAATCAAGACATTTACAGTGTACGGGTGCACGATAAGGGAATAACGTTTAGTGCAAGGTAAAGCCAGCAAAGTCCGATTAAGGATAGTCCGAGGGTCACCAAAGAGGTAATTAGTAGTTCAGCACTGCTCTCTGGTTGTGGTAGGATGATTCAGTTGCCTGATAACAGCTGGTGAACTCACTTATGAACCCAATGAAAGTCTTCTGAGCCGTGAGCAATGGGCTGAGTAATGCAAGCTTCTGACCACCGCCCTTGGGTCCACTGTTGGATGTCATAAAATCAACACCACTCCTCATGCAGTCACCCTCATGCCCCGACCATCCAGCTTCGATGCATGCATGCTCTATTCTCTCTGTTGCCTCCCTCACGTCTTGGGCCCATATCTCTCCTTTTCTCCTTCCCGTCTCCCTGGTTGTCCCTGCAATCTTCCCAAAATTCTCCCTTTCCCTTCCCGTTCACCTCAGACCCACACGTCCTGCTCCCCCTGTCGCCTCCTTCCACCCTGTACCATTTGTTTCCCTCCCCCAATCTTGTGTCCTAACTTCTCCTTCCTCTCCACACTGAATACATGACCCCTCTAGTCCGTCTTAACCAAGCTGATCTCCCGGTGGCTCAGCACTTCAACTCTCCCTCCCATTCCTAATCTGACCTTTCTGTCCTGGGCCTTCCTCCATGGCCAGAGTGAGGCCCAGAGTAAATTGGAGGAACAGCACCTCATATTTTGCTTGGGTGGTTTGCACCCCAGCGGTATGAACATTGATTTCTCTAACTTCATCCCGCCCCCCCTCTCTCTCCTCATCCCCCCCCCCCCCCCCCTTCCCAGTTCTCCCACTGTCTCCCCCTACATTCTTTCTTTGTCCTACCTCATCCCCTGACATCAGTCTGAAGAAGGGTCTCGACCCGAAACGTTGCCAATTCCTTCTCTCCACAGATACTGCCTCACCTGCTGAGTTTCTCCAGCATTTTTTGTCTTACCTCTATTTAAGAGAGAGTTAGATAGAGCTCTAGGGGCTAGTGGAATCAAGGGATATGGGGAGAAGGCAGGCACGGGTTATTGATAGGGGATGATCAGCCAAGATCACAATGAATGGCGGTGCTGGCTCGAAGGGCGAATGGCCACCTCCTGCACCTATTTTCTATGTTTCTATCCCTGCCTTCCCTCTGTCCCATTATCAACACGAGTGCCCCCTACCCCCTGGTTCAGTATCGATGCTGACCAGTATTGTGAGGCCTTGCACCACACACCTGTGATCCAGACCACAACCTGGGAGACGAGAGCTTGCTGCTTGAGGAACGTTCGGAGTTTTGGTCGGAGAGGAATAAAGGTGGATGCTGAGCTAACCTCCCTCCCTGTCTGTGCTTTTTAATCCCCAGAACCTGCACAAGAACCTAGAGGCCAAGATTGCAAAATTCCACCAGAGGGAAGATGCCATTCTCTACGCCAGCTGTTTTGATGCCAATGCTGGGATTTTTGAGGTGGGCATATGCCGCCCGGCCGAGTATGCTGCTCTCTCTGCTCCTTTAGCTGTGAACTACCTAGTGTGCTGTGGGCATTATGCTTCGACAGGGTGGTGTGGGGCGGGGCAGTCAGGGGTCTGATGGGCAAAGTGTAACAAACCGTTGCTCTACATCCACCCCTGGGGCTGCAGTTGGCTTCACTTGTGCAAGTTGCATGGACATGTTCAGCTTGGGACGGGGCGGGCCTGTCGGGTTTGCGTGTATCTGAAATGCAACAGCAGTTGGGCAGACAAGCCGACACTGCAAAGTAACACTGTGAATCTGTGGAATTCTCTGCCACCGAAGGCAGTGGAGGCCAATTCACTGGATGTTTTCAAGAGAGAGTTAGATAGAGCTCTTGGGGCTAACGGAATCAAGGGATGTGGGGAGAAAGCAGAAACGGGGTACTGATTTTGAATGATCAGCCATGATCATATTGAATGGCGGTGCTGGCTCGAATGGCGTACTCCTGCACCTATTGTCTATGTTTTACAAAGTGTTCGTGCCTGCGTTCAGTCCGCAGTGTGACCCTGAGCCCCCCCAGTGGCCGCCCCATGAATTCTCCATCTCATTCCTACTCTGACCTGTCGGTCTGTGGCCTCCCAAACTGTTACACAAACGCTATCCTCCCTCTGAAAATGCTGCAGCCGTCTGCACTTCCCGCGGTTACTGAGAACTGCCGTTACCCTCCCCGTCCACTTGCCGAGCCGCTGGTTCCTTGCAATTGGTGCCATTTGAGAAATACAGTGGCTGTACTTGTTAAAAGTTTCTTTCATTTAATTCTGATTGATAGCGAGATGTTTTTTCACCCGAATGTGATCATAAGTTAATAAACTTGTCAGTTAGTTCATTTACTTCATAAACTTGTCAAACACGGTGGCGCAGCGGTAGAGTTGCTGCCTCACAGCGCCAGGGACCCGGGTTCGATCCCGACTGCGGGTGCTTGTCTGTACGGAGTTTGTGCGTTCTCCCCGTGACCACGTGGGTTTCCTCCAGGAGCTCCGGTTCTCTCCCCCCCCCCCCCCCCCATAGCAAGGACGTACAGATTTGTAGATTAATTGGCTTTGGTAAAAAAAAAAGTAAATTGTCTGAAGAAGTGTTTCGGCCCGAAACTGTTGCCTATTTCCTTCGCTCCACAGATGCTGCTGCACCCGCTGAGTTTCTCCAGCACTTTGTCTACCTTCGATTTACCAGCATCTGCAGTTCCTTTTTTTTAAAAAAGTATTTTTTATTAGAAGCAAGTACATAATAACATTTCATGCATAACAGTCATACATTGCTAATATTAACAATATTATCAATTATTTAATGACTCTGCTTCTATATATATATTTTTTATATAGATACAAAATAATAAAGAAAGAGAAAATAAAAGCATGATAAAGAAGAATGGAATAATTTACTAATAATACAACATTGGAGATAGGTTTGTAAATTATAAAGTATAACTTTTCATCTAATCCTTGATTCGAGGTTCAGTTCCTTCTTAAACAAAATGTAAATTGTCCCTGGTGTGTGTGGGATTGTCTTAGTGGAGGGGGATCACTGGTCGGTATGGACTCTGTGGGCTGAAGGGCCGTTTCCCCGCTGCATCTTGAAACTAAGCTAAGTTGCGGGGCTGGCGACTCAGTGGGATGTAAGCGCCACCGATCAGCTCCTGTGGGATGTCCTGTCTTGGGGCAAGAGCCCCACTGGAGCTCTGCATGTGGGCCGTCAGATTCTCACCCACTGTGTGGTGCGGTGAGTCGCAGGGTTACGATGTTGGTCTGAGCTCCGTCACCCCGTGATCAGAAGGTCTGGGTCCCGCTGAAGCAAGCTCCTGACCTGACCTCTTGCCTCCTGCAGGTTCTGCTGACTCCCGAGGATGCCCTTCTCTCCGATGAGCTGAACCACGCGTCGATCATCGATGGGATCCGGCTGTGCAAGACCAACAAGTACCGCTACAAGCACATGGACCTCGCTGACCTGGAGGCCAAGTTGCAGGAAGCTCAGGTACTGCCCCGGTGCCTTTCTGACCTCGGGTGCTCTCCGTGTGGAGTTTGCACGTTCTGTGATGACGAGGGTGGTCCCATTTACAAATATTTGAAGGTGCTATGAACGAGTGATACAGATCTCAAAGGCACTTTGACAGGACATGCATAGGACAGGTTTAGAGGGATAAGGGTCAAACACTGGCAGGTGGGGCTTATATAGAGGGGAATGTTGGTCGGTGTGGGCAAGATGGGCTGAAGGGACTGTTTCCTCCCGTTGTGCCCTTGTGCAGCTCGATTACAGACAGTGTGCACCGCGAGCCTTCAGCCCACTGAGTCCACGGCAACCAATAACACCAATTCACAATAATCCCATGTTCTCCCCACATCCCCATCAACGACACTCCTGCATCCCACCATCCACCCACACTCGGGCCAAATTACTACTAACCTTTGCAACTTTGAAATCCATGGGAAGAAGGGGAGGGATAAGGGGAACTGGAGCAGGTCGGGCAGGTGGGGAAGGGGAAAGATATTGAGCGGCAGGGGCTGGAGAGGGGGGTAATGGAAAATTGTGCGTGTGCGTGTACAGGAGTGCACATGGACAGCAGCAGAGGCCAGGATTGAACCAGGGTCCCTGGGACTTGGAGGCAGCAGGTCTACTGGCTGTGCATCTCTTCTCTCCATTGAGCAATCCCTTGGTTGGAGCTTGCACAAGCATTACACAGAAATGGGAAATGGGAATGCAGTCGCACCCATCTTGCATTAGCTTTCCTCCCATGCATTGCAACGCAGCCATCTGGTTTACATGGGTCAACTAACGTCAGGAACTGAGGACAAAGGATACAATCTGCAATTTCCAATTCTCCAATCCCCCCCCTCCCCCCTCCCCCCTCCAGATGATTAAATACCTGTTGAATTGCAGCCATCACTACACAGTAGACCTTGCTACCAAAAGAACCGTTTGTGTTGAGCAACACGCACCCATTGAAGGGGAGCTGGGTGCAGACGCAGGAGGGGGGTGTGGACAGTGTGACGACGGTCGGCTGTCGTGTGTGTGGGCCGGGGGATCTGGGTGGTCTGGTTGGATTGAACTCTAAGTTCTCTGGCGTTCACTTCCAGAAGCACAGGATCCGCCTGATTGTCACAGACGGGGTTTTCTCCATGGATGGTGACGTGGCTCCACTGAAAGAGATATGTGACCTGTCGGACAAATACCACGCCCTGGTCTTCATTGACGAATGCCACGCCACCGGGTTCATGGGACCCAATGGACGGTACGGAGCCATGCACGGGGATGCCCCTTCCCCTCCCCTCCCCATCCAACTCAACATGGGCACGGGTCTGGGGACGAACAGGTCGATGCTTGTAGAGTCATAGAGGACACCGGAACAGACGGAGCCATGGATTCATACGGCATGGAAACAGGCCCTTCGGCCCAACTTGCCCACACCAGCCAACACGTCCCAGATACACTCCCCCAACTTGCCCGCGTTTGTCCCGTATCCCTCCAAACCTGTCCTAGCC
Source organism: Okamejei kenojei (assembly GCA_035221665.1). Lineage (NCBI taxonomy): Eukaryota > Metazoa > Chordata > Chondrichthyes > Rajiformes > Rajidae > Okamejei > Okamejei kenojei. The sequence goes on from CM069167.1 coordinate 6,662,248, forward strand.
ATCCTTAAACGTTGGGACAGTCCCCGCTCCTCAACTACCTGCTCTGGCAGCTCGTTCCATGCACCCGCCACCCTTTGTGTGAAAAGGTTACCCCTCAGATTCCTATTCAATCTTTTCCCCCTTCCGTAATCACCCCAAGCCAATTGTTGTTTTGGACTGAATCTGGCCTTGGGGTGGGGGAGGGGGGGGGTGGGTTGGGGTTGGGTGGGAGGGTGGTGGGCATGCGGGGGGGGGGGGGTGGGAGTGTGGTGGGCAGGGATGGGAGGGTGGGGAGGGGTGGGCGGGGGAGTGGGTGGGCCCGAGGCGGGGCGGGGTGGGCGGGGGGAAGGGAACTAGAGAAGAGGGGGGAGAAGCAGGCAGGGCGGACATCTTAAAAATAAAAAGTCAGCATCACTTCCCCAACAACGGGGGCAGTTTATTTTGTTGTTATTTGCCCCAGTCCCTCCCCTGGGCAGTGGTGATGTCACTGCTGCCGGATCTTGTCTGTTGACTTTATCACTGATGCATGCTCATAAGTTCTAGAAGCAAAATTAGGCCATTTGGCCCATCATGTCCACTCCACCATTCAGTCATGGCTGATCTATCTCTCCCTCTCAACCCCATTCTCCTGCCTTCTCCCCATAACCCCTGACACCCGTACTAATCAAGAGTCTGTCAATCTCCAACGTTAAACTATCCACTGACTTGGCCTCCGCAGCCGTCTGCGGCAATGAGTTCCAATGTGATGCGTGTGGGGCTGTGGGATATGTCAGATTGGGTTGTGCTGAGGAGCGCATGGGAACCGATTCAATGTCAGTACCTGACCCAACCATCCAGTGAATCCTTAATCCACTCCTTCATGGAACATAGAACAGATCCAGCACAGGAACAGGCCCTATGGCCTACGATGTCTGTGCCGAACATAATGCCTGAGATTAGTTCAATCTCATCTGGCTGCAAATTACCCATATCCTTCTATTCCCTGCGTATCCATCTGCCTATCTGAAAGCCTCACAAATGCCACGGTACCTGGTGGCAGATTCTAGGCCCACACCGTCCCCTGTGTGTAAATAAAACTCTGTGTTCCAAAGACGTACAGGTTTGTAGGCTAATTGACTTGGTATAGATGTAAATCGTCCCTAGTGTGTGTTGAATAGTGTTAGTGTGCAGGGATCGCTGTGGGCTGAAGGGCCCGTCTCCACTCCACATCTCTAAAGTAAACTGAACTAAAAGATGCACATCTCCTTTAAACTTTGCCCCTTTCACCTTCAAACTGTGGCCCCTAGTCTTTGACATTTCCACCCCGGGAAAACAGTTCAGTAGACGCACAATCGGAAAACGTTTAAGTAAGTAAGTTTATTGGCCAAGTATTCACATACAAGGAATTTGCCTTGGTGCTCCGCCCACAGGTAACAACATGACATACAGTGACAGTTACGAATGACTCGGAAAACACTAAACATTAATAATAATAAAACATTAATGATAAAACACCATTTACATTCCTGAAGGAAGGCCATCGGATCCCCATCATGTCTGGCGTCCACCAACACAAGAATATGTTCTATTCTCAGCCCCGTGACATTTGCTCCGTTCACCCTCGCACCACAGACTCCATTTCACGATATGAATTGGAAATCCAGATAAAATTGTAAGAGCAAAAACAGTGGGACTGAGTGAAATGTTGTGTTCCTTTCTCTGGGACAGGGGCACGGATGAGCTGCTGGGAGTGATGGACCGGGTCCACATTGTCAACTCCACTCTGGGGAAGGCGTTGGGTGGAGCAGCAGGTGAGGCTCTGGACACGTTGGAGATTGGTTAGTATGGGCTTGAAGAAGGGTCGCAACCCGAAACGTTGCCTGACCCACTGAGGTACTCCAGCATTTTGTGTCTGTCTTTGGATAGACCACACGTGGAGTTCTGCCTGTCTCTGCCTCATGACATGGATGTGCAGAAAAAAGATAATAGAGAGGCTTTGTCAGGATTTAGTCGTATGTTCGAGGGACATAATTAGGCCATTGCGTCTACCCCGCCATTCAATCGTGGTTGATCTGTCCTTCCCTCTCAACCACATTCCCCTGCTTTTGCCCCGTAAACATTTGACAACAAATGCTGTGGAGCCAAGTCAACGGATAATTTTTACAGCGTAGATTGAAGATTTTGTTAAGATCATGAATCTGTCGATCTCCGCTGTAAAAATTATCCGTTGACTTGGCCTCCACAGCCATTTGTGGCAATGAATTCCACAGACACATCATGCTCTGACTAAAGTGACTGTGGTAGTGACTCTAAACCTATTGGTATTAATCATTGGAATTAATCTGAAGCTCTGTCTGATCAAGGAGGACTGGGTCAGGATTTCAACATGGAGTCTCTTTGGCCCAACCTGCCCACACAGACCACATGCCCCACCTACGCTGTCACATTGTTCAATGGTTCCTCTGTCTTCATGCTGTCCATCAAATCATACCACACACATGCACAATAGGTGAACATAGAAATATAGAAAATCGGTGCAGGAGGAGGCCGTTCGGCCCTTCGAGCCTGCACCGCCATTCATTATGATCATGGCTGATCGTCCACAATCAGTAACCCGTGCCTGCCTTCTCCCCAGATCCCTTCATTCCGATAGCCCCGAGAGCTCTATTTAACTCTTTTAAATTCATCCATTGAATTGGCCTCTGCTGCCTTCTGTGGCAACACTCTGGGTGAAAAAGTTTTTTCTCACCTCAATTTTAAATGGCCTCCCCTTTATTCTTTGTGGCCCCTGGTTCTGGACTCCCTCCATCATTGGAACATGTTCCTGCATCTAGCTTGTCCAGTCCTTTTAGAATTTTATGTTTCTATAAGATCTCCTTTCATCCTTCTAAATTCTAGTGAGTACAAGCCGACTCTTTCCTCGTATGACAGTCCCGCCATCTTGGGGATTAACCTCGTGAACCTACGCTGCACTGCCTCAATAGCAAGGATGTCCTTCTTCAAATTAGGAGACCAAAATGGTACACAATACTCCAGATGTGGTCTCACCATGGTCCTGTACAACTGCAGAAGGACCTCTTTACTCCTATACTCAAATCCTCTCGTTATGAAGGCCAATATGCCATTAGCTTTCTTCACTGCCTGCTGTACCTGCACGTTTGCTTTCTGCCTGCACCTGCTTTGCTTTCCTTTGTACTGCCTTGTTTTTGCTTTCAATGCCTGAAACACCTATTGTTGCTTGTGAACATATTGTTGCTTGTGTGGTGCAGGAAGGAACTGCAGATGTTGGTTTAAACCGAAGATAGACACAAAAAGCTGGAGAGAAGGAATGGGTGACGTTTCGGGTCGAGACCCTTCTTCAGACCGGCCAGGGACAAAGGATACGAGAGATATAGGCGATGATGTAGTGAGATAAAGGAAGAACGAATGAAAGAGATGCAAAAAAGTAACGGTGATGGCGGAAACGGGCCATTGTTAGACAATAGGTGCAGGATTAGGCCATTCGGCGCTTCGAGCCCGCTTTTTGTTGGGTGAAAAAGGGAAGCTGGTGAGTCTTGGGTGGGAGAGGGAGAGAGGGAAGAGGAAGGGAGAGAGGAGAGAGAATGTGTGTGAGAGAGAGAGAGAGAGAATGCCAGGGGTATTAATGTGGACTAATTCGGGGAGCAGTCGCTGAGTATGGACCCAGACCCAATGGGTGGAGTTAGACACAAAATGCTGGAGTAACTCACCGGGTGAGGCAGCATCTATGGAGAGATGGAATAGGTGCCGTTTCGGATCGTGACCCGAAAAGGCACCCATTCCTTCTCTCCATAGATGCTGCCTCACCCGGTGAGTTACTCCAGCATTTTGTGTCTACCTTCGATTTTATCCAGTACCTGCCGTTCTTTCCCACTCAATGGGCGGAGTGCCCCTTTCCTGGGGCTGCACCATTCCCGGAGTCACTGACGTGCCGTCTGTTTACCAGGTGGCTACACGGCGGGGCCCAAGGCAGTGGTGGACCTTCTGCGACAGCGCTCCCGGCCCTACCTCTTCTCCAACACGCTGCCCCCCCCCGTGGTCGGATGTGCCTCCAAAGCTCTGGACCTGCTGATGGACAGCAATGACATTGCCCGCACCATGGCGTCCAAGGTCAAGCGGTAGGTCGGTCTTTTTCTTGTCAAACGTTCAGCGCGGAAACAGGCCCCGTGTCTGCGTCGACCAGCCATCGCCCCGTACATTAGCGCTGACCCACACACCCGGGACCGCTTTACAGAAGCCAATTATCCCGCAAACCTGCACGCCTTTGGAATGTGGGAGGAAACCGGAGCACCCGGAGAAATCCCACGCAGTCACGGGGAAGAACGTACAAACTCGGTACAGGCAGCACCCGTAGTCGGGATGGAACCCGGGTCCCCGGCGCTGTGGGGCAGCAACTCTACCGCTGCGCAACTGTGCCGCCGTAGACAACCTGAGCCCACCTGCAGGCAAGGGGGGCTCAGGAGGAGGGGGAGAGCCCAGGGAGATTGGAAGGGGGTAGAGGTCGCAGTGTTAATGGGGGCCCAGAGGTCACACTTGTGTTGGCAGGAATGTGAAAGACCTGGGTAGAGTGTATGTTTCCACTAGTGGGAGATTCTAGGACCAGAGGGCACAGTCGTGTGCCCCTGGAAAGGAGGCGAGGAGGAATTTCTTGCATCAGAAGGTGGTGATTCTGCGGAATTCATTGCCGCAGACGGCTGTGGAAGCTGTCATTGGGTATATTTAAAGCGCAGATGGACAGATTTGTGATCATTACGCGTGCCGGGGAGAAGGGTTATGGGGAGAAGGCCGGATACTGGGCTGAGAGGGAGAGATAGATTAGCCGTGATTGAATGGCGGAGTAGACTTGATGTGCTGAATGGCCTAATTTTGCTCTTATTACGTATAAAGATATAGACAATAGGTGCAGGAGTAGGCCATTCGGCCCTTCAAGCCAACACCGCCATTCAATGTGATCGTGGCTGATCATCCCCAATCAGTACCCCGTTCCTGCCTTCTCCCCATATCCCCTGACTTTTTAAGAGCCCTATCTAGCTCTCTCTTGAAATATGAATGTTTCTAATTTTTTAATATGAACTTATCTGCTGTTTAAGAAGGATCTGCAGATGCTGGAAAAATCGAAGCTGGAGAAACTCAGCGGGTGAGGCAGCATCTATGGAGCGAAGGAATAGATGACGGTTCGGGTCCCAACCTGTAGATGCTGCCTCACCCGCTGAGTTTCTCCAGCATTTTTGCCTACCTTTGAATGTTTCTAATTGGGCTCTTTGCCGTTTTGAGCAGGTTCCGCAGTCAGATGACGGCTGCCGGATTCTCCATCGGAGGCATGGACCACCCCATCTGCCCGGTGATGTTGGGCGATGCCCGGCTGGCATCCGCTATGGCTGAGGACATGTTGCAACGAGGTGAGGGGGCAGGGCAGGGCAGGAGCCGAGCTGGTCAGCCCAGCGTGGGCGCAGTGCGGCGCTGCGTCCCACCGCGGCCCTTGTTGTTCCCGTCCGCTCGTTCCTGGCCGGGTCAGTGGCCCAGACCGGTGTCCTTTCTGTCTGGAGGTTTCCAGAGGTCCTGTGCTCCTTGTTGAACTGCCAACACCGCGAAACGGGAGCAGTACCAGGCCACTCTGCCCCTCAAGCCTACCCTACCATTCAACGCAATCATCACTACTTAACAAAGGCCCAATTCCTCTTGTGTCAGGACCCCTGGTTCTAATTACGTGCTTTCAAAAATGTATCTACCTCTTGTAACATCCTCTCCACATCCACCCTATCCAGACCTTTCACTATTCGGTAAGTTTCATTGATGGCCCCCCCCCCCCCCCTCTTCCAAACACTAGCGAGTGCCGGCCCGTGCCGTCAAACGCTCGCCGTGCGTTAACCCTTTCATTCCTGTAGCGTGGGGCCTTGATGGCGAGCTCTCTGTAACTGCCTTCGTGGGAAACGATGTTCCCATCCGCTAGTTCCTCGGGCGGTCACGGTGGCGCAGCCATTACGGGCGCTGCCTGCGCGGAGTTTGCACGTTCTCCCCGTGACCCGCGCGGGTTTTCTCCGAGATCTTCGGTTTCCCCCCCCCACCCCCCCCCCCCCCCCCCCCCCCCTCCCCCCACCCCCCCCCCCCCCCCCCCCCCTCCCACACACACACTCCAAAGACGTACAGGTTTGTAGGTTAATTGGCTTGGTAAATGTAAAAATTGTCCGGAGTGGCTGTGGGATAGTGTTAATGTGCGGGGATCGCTGGTCGGCGCGGACCCGCTGGGCCGATGCGCGCTGTATCTCCGCAGCCGGCCTTTAACCCGCCGCCCCTGCTCTTCCCTCAGGAATCTACGTGATCGGCTTCAGTTTTCCCGTCGTTCCCAAGGGCAAAGCCCGGATCCGTGTGCAGATCTCGGCCTCCCACAGCGACCAGGACATCAACCGGTGTGTGCAGGCCTTCCTGGAGGTTGGCCGTAAGCATGGAGTCATTCCTTGATGGACGTCTGAAGCTCAAAGAGCAGCTGACTTTGTCTGTCGGTGTGTGTTTGTGTGTGTGTGTGTGTGTGTGTGTGTGTCGTGAAGGACATTGATGAGACAAATTATATTTCCACTCCAAAAAAAATATTCTGAATGGTGCTTTCTGGGCAAACTAATTTAATCAGGGTTCCATTGTGATTTTTGTGCATTATTTTGGAAGGATATGTCAGACTTATGAGAAACAAGTTTATTTTTGATTGCATTTATAAAATAGGATATTGCAGCTAATCTGTGGACAGCTCCTGATTCAATTCTGTTCACTTGATCGTTTAAATCAATATTATTTCCATCAGCAGGGGATGGGGCAACCAGAGATGAAATAACTGCCAATGTTTCTAGGGGGAGCTGGAGAGGGTTTTTTTTTTTTTTTCCCTCGGCAATTTGATGTGATTTTCCTGAAAGCAAGGTCTGGTAATTCATCGGAAGGAACTGCAGATGCTGGTTTAAACCGAAGATGGACACAAACATCTGGAGTAACTCAGTGGGACAGGCAGCGTCTCTGGAGAGAAGGAATGGGTGACGTTTCTGCAGTTCTTTCCTACACACAGAAAGGTACGGAGCAGGAGCAGGCTCTAAGGGCCACAATGTGCCAATCATGATGGCAAGATAAACTGATCTCATCTGTCAGTACGTGATCCATATCCCGCTATTCCTTGCACTTCCAAGGGGCCAATCCAAGCGTGTTTTAAACGCCGCTGTCGTATCTGCCTCCGTCACCACCCCTGGCAATGAGTTCCAGGTTGCCACCACCCTCTGTTAAAAAACCACATCTCCATTAAACTTTCCCTCTGTCTCTCCTTGTAGCTGTTCAATGTTTCAAGGCCAATTTATTGTCACATGTACCAATTAAGGTACATTGAAAATTGAATTACGATTATTGGACATTTCCACTCTTGGTTGGGGGGGAGGTTCTGACTGTCTACCTTATCTAAGCCTTTTATAATTTCCTATACTTCAATCACGTCTCCCCTCAACCTATGGTAGACAAAAGTGCTGGAGAAACTCAGCAGGTGCAGCAGCATCTATGAAGCGATGGAAATAGACAAAGTTTTGGGCCAAAACCCTTAGATTTTGCAGCATCTGCAGTCCCTTCTTAATTCCCTCAACCTCTGATGTTCCAGGGGAAATGATCTAAAGTTTATCCTTGTAGCTGAAACCCTCATATTTCCAGGCAGCGTTCTGGTCAACCTGTCTTCTCCAAAAGCCCCCACATCCTCCCTGCGATGGGGCGACCAGAACTGCACGCTATACTCCAGATACGGCCTCGCCAATGTTCGATAGAGCTGCACGTTTAATCAACAAACTCGAGAACCTGAGATGATGGCTCCTAATAGTGCGGTGAGAAGGTGACAGAGGCTGGAGCAGCAGCAACAATGGATGGAGGAGCACACAAAGGTGTTGGCGGGGGGGGGGGGGGGGTGGGGGAACACACAAAGTGCTGGAGTAATGCCCCTGTCCCACTTAGAAAACCTGAACGGAAACCTCTGCGGTTCCCGGAGGTTTTTGTCCTCCAGCAACCACCTTTAACTAGCATCGCAACTGGCTTCGACTAAAAAATGACCGATTTTTAAAATGGAAACCAATTTCGACCATTAGGGAGACTGATAAAAGCCTCCGGGAACCGCACGTAAACCTTGGGTGGGGAGCAAAGTCTCCAGAGGTTTCCGTTCAGGTTTCCTAAGTGGGCCAGTGGCATTACTCAGCGGGTCAGGCAGCATCACTGGATGACATGGATGGGTGACGTTTTGGCTTAGGCCACTTCTTTGAAGTTGAAGGACATGGATTTGAATTCAATTAGATGAGAGATACAGCGTGGAAGCAGGCCCTTCAGCCCATCGGGTCCATGCCGACAGGGTCCCCGTATACGAACGCTATCCTACACACACCAGGGACAATTTACAATTTTACCAAGCGAGTTGGCCTACAGGCCTGTAGGTCATTGGAGTGTGGGAGGAAACCGGTGATCCTGGAGAAAGCCCACGCAGGTCACGGGGAGAAGGTACAAACTCCGCACAGGCAGCAGCACCCGTGGTCAGGATCAAACCTGGGTCTCTGGCGCTGTGAGGCAGCAACTCTACCGGTGCCCCTCCGCACCGCCCTTTGAATTAATGTGTCCCTTTGAAACAAAGCAAGAGTTAAAATGAGAACGTTGTCTTGAAACTGTGACCTTTCTGTCCCAATTGATTTGCATCTGAGGATCAATGTGTTTTCAGCTTCACCGGGCTCACGTCTCTTGTGCTGAGGAGGTTGCACTCACTGCTGTGCCCTGACCCGCACATTCATTCACATCAGCTCCATTCTCCAGACCATTGAGTGGCTCCACTTCTCAATGAATCAGCTCGTATCTGGATGCTGTAACTCACAAAGGCATTGTTTGTTAGAGAAAGCGTCACTGAGCCCCACCACAAACCACCGATGGCCACGGTAGCTGATAGTTGATAGTTTTGTTCAAAGACCCTACAGCGAGCAAGATAGGCCACTCGATGAAAAAGACCTAGTACGGTCATGGGCAGATTCATGGGTAATTTTCGGCCCCCATTTCCGTAACCGGCTTCCCTCTCCGCACCAAAGATCCCATAGGATAATAGTGCGGAGACGGAAGCCGGTTACGGAAACATCCTCGTAAAAATAAAAGTTGTTTGGTAAAAATCTTCTCATTTTCAGAAGTTACATTTATTAACACAAACTGTTCCCCCGCAACGTTGATTACACTGCGGGGTCGGGTCGGGTCGGGTTACTGAAATGGATGGAAAAAAGGCCCACGTTCCGTTCCGTTGCGTACTACATGTCAGCCCATTGCATTAAGAAGGAGTGGTCTGTCTTGTTCCGCTGTAGGACCTTTGGTTTTGTTTATTGTACCGAGGTACAGTGAAAAGTTGTTTTTGTTGCGTGCTAACCAGCCAGCAGAAAGACTACACATGATTACAAACAAGCTTTCCGCACTACATAAGTAAAAGATAAAGGGTACAACATTTCGCAAGAAAAAGTCCAATTAAAGATAGAAGATAGACACATAAAAGCTGGTGTAACTCAGCGGGACACAGGCAGCAGCACTGGAGAGAAGGAATGAGCGACGTTCCGGGACGAGACCCTTCTTCAGACTGAGAGTCACGGGGAAGGGAAACGTAGAGAGAGAGAGAGAGAGATAAAGAACAATGAATGAAAGATACGTCAAAAAGTAACGATGATAAGGGAAACAGGCCATTTCAAAAGACAATAGGTGCAGGAGTAGGCCATTCGGCCCTTCGAGCCAGCACCGTTATTCAATGTGATCATGGTTGATCATTCCCAATCAGTACCCCATTCCTGCCACCCCCCCCCCCCCCCCCCCCCCAATATCCCCTGTCTCCGCTATCTTTAAGAGCCCTATTTATTTCCTTCGCTCCATAGATGCTGCCTCACCCGCTGAGTTTCTCCAGCATTTTTGTCTACCTTTGGTTTTCCAGCACTTAAACTAAATGGATAGCCTTTTCTTTGACTGGAAAGCACACAACAAACGCTTTTCATTGTATCTTGGTACATCTGACAATAATAATGAAACAAAATGTGGAGGTGGTGAACTCAGTGTGAAGCAGTTGCTGCCGTGGTGATGCAGTGTAGCGCAGCAAAGCACATTTATTTCATGAACAGCCTTGAGCTAGAGTATTTTTTGACTATCACTCTGGGAGATGTGGAGGAAGTGCCAAGGCTGTACTTGTGAAAGAATGAAGACATGTGACTCACTGCTACATTCTTTTCACCTTGTGGCCTTGTGGTAGCATTTGCAATCTGCAGGTTTCTGCGTTGAGGGACAAAGGGAGGTCTCTGAATGCCGCTAGTGTTGCTAAGGCAAACAGTGGCAAGGAGTGCCGAAACGTTGGGGGCTTTAGGAGAGATTAAGCCCTATTTGAAGCCTGACGGACCGAGTGTCAGAGGTTCAGAGATGTTGTGTCTGTGCAACAGACAAAATGTCACGGTGGCGCAGCGGGGGAGTTGCTGCCTTACAGCGAATGCAGCGCCGGAGACCCGGGTTCGATCCCGACTACGGGTGCTGACCTGCGTGGGTTTTCTCCGAGATCTTTGGTTTCCTCCCACACTCCAAAGACGTACAGGTTTGTAGGATAATTGGCTTGGTAAATGTAAAAATTGTCCCTAGTGGGTGTAGGATGGTGTTAATGTGCGGGGATCGCTGGTCGGTGAGCGGGTGCCCGGGGGAGGGTCACTGTGATGGATGTTTTTGTTCAATTTATTGTTATGACTGTATGGTAACGATATTTCTTTGAATGACAAATAAATTCAATTCAATTCAATTCGGGTTGAGACACTTCTTCAGACTCATGACCGGTTTGACTCGTAGAGTATGATTCTCATGTACAGTATAATTTTCCAGGATGGCAGACAAAATAAAGATTTTCACTCTACCTCAGTACAAGGGACAATAATAAGCCCAGGCGCCATTTCCGCTGTGCTTGGCCAAATGCAGAAACCAAATATGAACTGAGCACCAGTCAGCAACACATCCACTGTCCACTAGATGGAGCAGTGCTGGGCTGGGGAGATGGTCAGGATGCACTTCGCACCTGACCCCAGCTTGACCTATTTGTTTCTTTATACACCCCAGCTTCACATCAGGGGGGATTGTTGTGTGGACAGTGATTGTATTGGAGGGGGGTTTCCCAGTCTGTGCAAGAGGTGCCCCAGACTACTTCAGTTATTTCACATTATTTTAATCATTGAAGGTGCGTGCAGAAAATATTTAGGAGGATGTTGCTAGGACTCGAGGGCCTGAGCTACAGGGAGAGGTTGGGCAGGCTAGGACTTTATTCCTCGGAGCACAGGAGGATAAGGGGTGACCTTTTAGAGGTGCATAAAATCACAACGGGAACAGGTAGGGTGAAGGCACAGAGTCTTTTACTCCGAGTAGGGGAATCAAGAGGTCATCGGATTAAGGTGAGAAGGAAAAGATTTAATAGCAACATGAGGGGCAAGATTTTCACTGGAGGGATGGGGTAGAGGGGGGAGGGTGGAAGAAGGGGGGGGTGTTGAGGGAGGGGGGTGGAGGAGGAAGAAGGGAGGAAATAGGGAGGGGGAGATGGGGGGGGGGGGTGAGGGGGGAAGATGGGGGGGGGGGGAGGGGGGGAAAGGGGGAGAGGAAGAAGGGGGGAAATGGGGAGGGGGAAGATGGGGGGAGGGAGTGGGGAAGATGGGGGAAGGGAAGAGGAAGAAGGGGGGAAATGGGGAGGGGGAAGATGGGGGGAGGGAGAGGGGGGGAAGATGGGGGGAGGGAGAGGGGGGGAGGAGAGGGGGGAAGGGGGAGAGGAAGAAGGGGGGAAATGGGGAGGGGAAGATGGGGAGGAGGGAGGGGGAGAGGAGGAAGAAGGGGGGAAATGGGAAGGGGAAGATGGGGGGAGAGAGAGGGGGGAAGGGCAGAGGAAGGGGGGGTTGTTAAGGGGGGGGAAGATTTTCACCGGAGGGAATGGGGTAGAAGGGGGAGGGGGAAGAAGGGGGGAGGAAGAGAGGTGGGGGGTTGTTGAGAGAAGGGAGGGTTGTTGAGAGAGGGAAGGGGGGAGAGAGGGTGAGAGAGGTTTTGCAACAGGTGTTGGGAAAAATAAGTCCTGTCGAGGGAGCGCTGTGACATGTTGGCTGCAACCCATCTGTGGCCAGGCGCGGGCGGATATGCTGTCAGCCTTCTGATTTTCTCTGTCTGAGTGAAGAGGTGGCAGGCAATGAGCCGCCCTGCAGTGTGAGGCGAGAGTTGCCTCCGTGATGTGTTTACTAAATGTTGCAAACGCACCTTCCCCTGTTCACCAGACATTAACCCCTTCCTGTTCCACAGACATTAACCCTTCCCGAGTCCAGAACCAGGGGCCACACCGTTTAAGAATAAGGAGCAAGCCATTTAGAACGGAGACCGGTTCTCTGGATGCTTTCAAGAGAGAGCTAGATAGGGCTCGTAAAAATAGCGGAGTCAGGGGATATGGGGAGAAGGCAGGAACGGGGTACTGATTGGGGATGATCAGCCATGATCACATTGAATGACGGTGCTGGCTCGAAGGGCCAAATAGCCTCCTCCTGCACCTATTGCCTATTGTCAATTGTTCCAAAGATAACCATATAACAATTACAGCACGGAAACAGGCCCTCTCGGCCCTTCCAGTCCGTGCCGACCATTTGTTTTCCCCTAGTCCCATCTACCTGCACTCAGACCATACCCCTCCATTCCCTTCACGTCCATATACCTATCCACTTTACTCTTAAATGTTAAAATCGATCCTGCCTCCACCACTTCTGCTGGAAGCTCATTCCACACAGCCACCACCTCTGAGTGAATAAAGTTCCCCTCACGTTTACCGAAAACGTTCTGTCCCCTTAATTCTCATGTCATGCCCTCTTGTTTGAATCTTCCCTACCCTCAATGGGAAAAACGTATCCACGTCAACTTGTCTATCCCTTTCATCATTTTAAAGACCTCAATCAAGTCCCCCTTAACCTTCTGCGCTCCAAAGAATAAAGACCTAACTTGTTTCAACCTTTCTCTGTAACATAGTTGCTGGAACCCTGGAACATTCTAGTAAATCTCTCTGTACTCTCTCTATTTTGTTGACATCCTTCCTTAACTAGGCGACCAAAATTGTACACCATACTCCAGATTTGGTCTTACCAATGCCTTGTACAATTTTAAACATTACTTCCCTACTTTATATCAATGCTCTGATTTATAAAGGCCAGCACACCAAAGTGCTTTCTTTACCACCCTATCTACATGCGATTCCACTTCAGGGAACTATGCACAGTTTATTCCTAGATCCTCTGTTCCACTGCATTCCTCAATTCCCTACCATTTACCATTTGGGTTTTTTTTAACTTCCTATTTTGATTTGTCATGCCAAGATGTAGCACTTCACACGTTAACAGCATTAAACTCCATCTGCCATCTTTCAGCCCACTTTCCCAAATGGCCCAAAATCTCTCTGTAGACTTTGAAAATCTACTTCATTATCCACAACACCACCTATCTTAGTATCATCTGCATACTTACTTATCCAATTTTCAACCCATCATCCGATCATTGATGTACAAGACAAACAACAGTGGACCCAACACAGATCCCTGAGGCACCCCACTGGTCACCGGCTTCCAACCTGACAAGCAGCCAACCACTATTACTCTCTGACATCTCCCATTCAGCCACTGTTGAATCCATCTTGCTACTTCGCCATTAACACCCAAAGATTGAACCTTCTTAACCAACCTTCCATGGGGAACCTTGTCAAAGGCCTTACTGAAATCCATATAGACAACATCCACTGCTTTACCCTCATCAATTTCCCTAGTTACCGCTTCAAAAAATTCAAGAAGGTTTGTCAAACATGACCTTCCAGGCACAAATCCATGTTGACTGTTCCTGATCAGACCCTGTTTATCCAGATGCTTATATATATTATCTCTAAGTAAGTAGCATCTCTGGAGAGAAGGATTGGGTGATGTTTTTGGTCGAGACCCCTTTTCAGTCACCCATTCCTTCTCTCCAGATATGCTGCCTGTCCCGCTGAGTTACTCCAGCTTTTTGCATCGATCTTCAGGTTAAACCAGCATCTGTAGTTCCTTCGTGCACAATGAAGAAAGGGGCTCCTCCTCACGCCTGCTTGCTGAGCTTTCACTCGCTCGGCAGGGTTGGGATGATTGGCGAGGCTCACACACAATCTCACATCTGCTTGGTCATGTCAGTGTTTTTCTGAGGGCCAGATTCACAGGGGGCTCTGCAGCTAATGAGGTAACTGCATGGAGTATCAGTGGAGGTGCACAAGCAGCTTCCTGTGCGAGCCTTGATCTAATGTTCATGCAGCCCATGACTGAGGCAAGGGACATTGATTTTACACTCGAAAATTAAACCAGAAATGAACGAGAAACAAGCTGAGTTCAATAAATCTCCCGCGGTCATCTGTGTGCAGGAATTGATTTTGTTCTTGGGTGTTATTCATCACCGCGTTAACCCACGCACACACACGCACGCGCACACACACACAACACACACACACACACGCACACGCACACGCACACACACACACACGCACACACACGCACACACACACAGACACACCACAACTACCCACACAAACACACACACACACGCACAGCACACACGCACCAGCACACTACACACACGCACGCACGCACACACACACGCGCACACGCGCACACGCGCACAGCACACACACGCGCACACGCACACACACAACACACACACACACACAGACACACAGACACACACACACGCACACACACACACCACACACGCGCACACGCACACGCACAGGCCCCCACGCACGCACAAGCACACACACTGCTCCGCACCGCACACACACGCATGCACACACTCTCACACACACACAAGCACACACACACACACACGACACCACACACACACACACACACACACACGCATTGCGCACACACTCTCACACACTCACATACACACGTCTCACAACACACACGAATACAAAACACACACTCGAATGCAACACACACGTACACGCACACACACGCACACAACATACAGTGGGGGTCATCTGATGGCTAATTGGTTGGCCAAGATTTCAACATTTGGAGGAAACAAACAAGGACGTTAGTTTGTTCAGTTTGAAGAAGGGTCTCGACCCGAAACGTCACCCATTCCTCACCGGAGATGCCGCCTGTCCCGCTGAGTTACTCTAGCATCTTGTGTCGTCTATCTGTGGTTTAGTAAGGTCTGGTCACACAAACAAGGAAAGAGACGCAGACTGGGCGATCGTTTCGCGGAACTCCTTCGCTCAGCCAGCCTGAACCCACCTGATCTCCCGGTTGCTAAACACTTTCATTCTCCTTCCCATTCCCACACAGACTTTCTGTCCTAGATCTCCTCCATTGTCAGACTGGGGCTAAACGCAAATTGGGGGAACCGCATCTCATATTTTGCTTGGGCAGCTTACACCCCAGTGGTATGAAAATTGATTTCTCTAACTTCAGGCTTTCCTCTCTCTCTCTATCCCTCCCCCACCTAAGTCGCACTTGTTTCTCATTTTCACCCTACAAACAGCTAACAATGGCCTGTTTCCTTTACCATCGTTACTTTTTTGCATATCTTTCCTTCGTTGTTCTTTATCTCTCCACATCACCATCTATATCTCTCTTTTCCCTTATCCCTAACCAGTCTGAAGAAGGGTCTCGACCCGAAACGTCACCCATTCCTTCTCTCCAGAGATGCTGCCTGTCCCGCTGAGTTACTCCAGCATTTTGTGTCTATCTTCAGTTTAAACCAGCATCTGCAGTTCCCCCCCACACAAACAATGGTATCCTTGTGTTGGTTCACATAGAAACATAGAAAATAGGTGTAGGAGTAGGCCATTCGGCCCTTCGAGCCTGCACCGCCATTCAATGTGATCATGGCTGATCATCCAACTCAGTATCCCGTACCTGCCTTCTCTCCATACCCCCTGATCCCCTTAGCCACAAGGGCCACATCTAACTCCCTCTTAAATATAGCCAATGAACTGGCCTCAACTACCTTCTGTGGCAAAGAATTCCACAGATTCACCACTCTCTGTGTGAAAAATGATTTTCCCATCTCGGTCCTACAAGACTTCCCCCTTATCCTTAAACTGTGACCCCTTGTTCTGGACTTCTCCAACATCGGGAACAATCTTCCTGCAACTAGCCTGTCCAACCCCTTAAGAATTTTGTAAGTTCTTGGTCAATGGTGTTTTATCATTAATGTCTTATTATTATTAATGTTTAGTGTTTTCTGAGTCATTCGTAGCTGTCACTGTATGTCATGTTGTTACGTGTGGGCGGAGCACCAAGGCAAATTCCTTGTATGTGAATACTTGGCCAATAAACGTACTTACTTACTTGCTTACAATGGTTGAATGACTCTTGCCTGGCCTCCACCAGTCCTGGAGTCTATTGACAATCTGAGTTTTCACTCAACACCTTGTGAAGGATTTTAACATACACGTGTTTTAAAAATCTAACAAGCCTATGAAAAATGAACATTCATTTGCATTATTTACATTTTTAAATAGTCTTTCCTTACTCCCTATCATCGCTTGCGTCTATGTTTATTCAATCACTAAATCATCGGCCAGTAATTTTTCAGAGAGAGAAAAGCATTCCTTCCACCGCATGCTCAACAGAATAAATTGGAAAGATATCTTCTATTCTCTAGGGCCCTTGAGCTTTGAATCATCCAACTTATTATCTTTTATTTCTTGCGGTCCTGACCGGAATATAATTTTTCCCGGCAGAGTCAGTTTACTAGAAGCAATGTCCAATGTTTATGATGCAGGGAACGTTTTTCTAAAAAATATTTCAGGTTTGCTGGAATATTAGAGTGGAAACAGGCCCTTCGGCCCAACACGTCCCAGCTACACTAGTCCCACCTGCCTGCGCTTGGTCCATATCCCTCCAAACCTGTCCTATCCATGTATCTGTCTAACTGTTTCTGAAATGTTGGGAGAGTCCCAGCCTCAACTGCCTCCTCTGGCAGCTCGTTCCATACACCCACCACCCGTTGTGTGAAAAAGTTACCCCTCAGATTCCTGTGAAATCTTTTCCCCTTCACCTCGAACCTATGTCCTCTGGTCCTCGATTCCCCTACTCTGGATGTGAATTTCTGAATGTGTATTAAGATTCTGCGCAGTTACACCCTTGAGGAAGGAACAGCTTCTAACTTGCCCCATCCTTGATAACATTGCAAGCCAGGCTGACGATGAGCCATCATTGACTCCATAGGTTTACAAAAACTAGCAACAATAAAGCATTGGAGCTGAATTAGGCCATTCGGCCCATCGAGTCTGCTCCGCCATTCATTCGTGGATGATCTATTTTTCCCTCTTAACCCAAAACCCCTGGGTGTAGAATAGTGTTAGTGTGCGGGGATCGCTGGTCAGCGCGGACCCGGTGGGCCAAAGGGACTGTTTTCGCGCTGTACCTCTAAACTAAACTTCTTCCTGCCTGTGGCGTGCAGTAGGGCCTGTGCCTGTGTTGTAGGACAATTTCTTCTATTTGATCTTATTTGATTGTGCACACCGGGTTAATTGCATTCGTCGGTAAAGGGCGGACCACGTGAAGGTTGCAATCTTCCACCCCTAAACTAAACTAAAACAAAAAACTAAAGCTCACGAAGGCTAAACTAAACTAAGACACACCCAGTCGGTCTGTTGCAACTTGCATTGCATCTTCACCACTCTAGCATGCTGTGCTGCATCGGGACCTCCACAGGAAGGTCAAGGCACTGGTGTCAGGGCTGGAGAAACATTCTTGTTCAATTGCAAATCAATGTGCACTTGTTTCCTCACACAAGCAAAATTCATCTTGGCTGGAACTGCAGAAAGCAGAAAGCCTGCAATGTCATTGATCAAAGAATGGATCGACTGGGCTTGTGTTCACTGGAATTTAGAAGGATGAGAGGATATCTTATAGAAACATATAAAATTCTTAAGGAATTGGACAGGCTAGATGTAGGAAAAATGTTCCCTATGCTGGGGGAGTCCAGAACCAGGGGATCACAGTTGAAGAATAAGGAGTAGGCCATTTGGGGCTGAGATGAGGAAAAGCTTTTTCACCCAGAGAGTTGTGAATCTGTGGAATTCTCTGCCACATAAGGCAATGGAGGCCGATTCACTGGATGTTTTCAAGAGAGAGTTAGATGTAGCTCTTCGGGCTAATGGAATCAAGGGATATATGGGGAGAAGGCGGGAATGGGGCACTGATTCCGGATGACCAGCCATGATCACATTGAATGGCGGTGCGTGAATGGCGGTGCGGGCTCAAAGGGCTGAATGGCCGACTCCTGCACCTAGTTTCTGAGGTCTGTTGTGTTCACAGTTTGGCCACCAACAGTCAGTCGTGTGTTTGTGACTCCCAGTCTCTGGCACAGCCTTCTGTTTATTTCATTGTTGTTACTGCTTCCAATTTTCTACAATTCGCTCTCCCTCTAACAATGCAATCTGGCAAGTGGGGGGAGGTGTTCTAGAATCACTACCCTCAGGGTGAAGAAAGTTCTCCGGAGATTGGAGAGAGAAAGTGAGATAATAGACAATAGACAATAGACAATAGGTGCAGGAGTAGGCCATTTGGCCCTTCGAGCCAGCACCGCCATTCAATGTGATCACGGCTGATCATCCCCAATCAGTACCCCGTTCCTGCCTTCTCCCCATATCCCCTGACTCCGCTATTTTTAAGAGCCCTATCTAGCTCTCTCTTGAAAGCATCCAGAGAACCTGCCTCCACCGCCCTCTGAGGCAGAGAATTCCACACACTCACCACTCTCCGTGAGAAAAAGTGTTTCCTTGTCTCTGTTCTAAATGGCTTACCCCTTATTCTTAAACTATGGCCCCTGGTTCTGGACCCCCCAACATCAGGAACATGTTTCCTGCCTCTACCGTGTCCAAACACTTAACAATATTATATGTTTCAATGAGCTCCCCTCACATCGTTCTAAACTCCAGAGTGTACAAGCCCAGTGCTCCATTCTCTCAGCATATGACAGTCCCGCCATCCTGGGAATTAACCTTGTAAACCTGCGCTGCTCTCCCTCAATAGCAAGAATGGCAATAGTAATAGCAAGATGGAGAAAGACAGATAGAGGGAGAGGAAGGGAGAGAGGGTTGGGAGAAGCGGAGCGATGGGGAGAGAGAAATGGAGAGGGGAGGAGAAATATAGAAACATAGAAAATAGGTGCAGGAGTCGGCCATTTGGCCCTTCGAGCCTGCACCGCCATTCAATATGATCATGGCTGATCATCCAACTCAGTATCCTGTACCTGCCTTCTCTCCATACCCCCTGATCCCTTTTGCCACAAGGGCCATATCTAACTCCCTCTTAAATATAGCCAATGAACTGGCCTCAACTACCTTCTGTGGCAAAGAATTCCAGAGACTTACCACTCTGTGTGAAAAATGTTTTTCTCATCTCGGTCCTAAAAGACTTCCCCCTTATCCTTAAACTGTGACCCCTTGTTCTGGACTTCCCCATCATCGGGAACAATCTTCCTGCATCTAGCCTGTCCAACCCCTTAAGAATTTTGTACGTTTCTATAAAGAAAGAAAGATGGGGGTAGTGAGAATGGATTCATGCGCAAGGGAACCTTTGCCGCAGGTATGTTGTGTGAACAACTGAACAAGGATTTAATAATTGATCTGAAGAAGGCATCTCCTGCACACCAGGTTTACCTCAGTGCTCAAATGAATCATTCCCTAGAATGAAATATTAATGTCATGCAGCATAGAAACTGGCCCTTCGGCCCGTCGCGTCCATACTGGCAAGAATACCTAAAATAACCCATCACTGACGCAGCGTGTACTGTCACCAAATGTTTATTTTCACACTTTCACCAAATGCTAAAGCTTTCTTGTAGAAGACAGACACAAAAAGCTGGACTAACCCAGCGGGACAGGCAGCATCTCTGGAGAGAAGGAATGGGTGACGTTTAGGTCGAGACCCGTCTTCAGACCATATTAGAATTTCAAGGTAGACAAAAATGCTGGAGAAACTCAGCGGGTGCGGCAGCATCTATGGAGCGAAGGAAATAGGCAACGTTTCTTCTTCAGACTGTCTTTAAAGATGCAGGAGTAACGCCATGGATGTTTTCAAGACATCACAGGTAGCAAGACATCACAGGTACAGAGGGAGACAAGCTCATGTTAACAGTCCCGGGCGAACAGAAATTTGTGTTTTCCCAAATATCACCTCACGCCACAGCTGAGTAACACTTGACTCATTCAACAGAAACATTTATTTCTGTAACAACTAAATGAACCAAATCAGTCAAATACTTCCTGACATGAAACCTCACTACAATACATAAAGCTGCTTGAAGCTGACACGCTCACAACAAGTTTGCAACCTGCTGAATAACATGAAGCTGGTGAAACGTGTCGGGAAGGCTTGTTAGTTAGTGTACATGGTGTGACTTTCTCCCGGTTGGATTGCATCCTTGTGGTGGTCGGGGAGCTTGTGTGTCTCAGTGACCCCTAGAGCTACGCCAGCGGGAGATTCGTCTCCTGTTGGGGTCTCCAACGCTGGACAGGTGGAAGGGTAGAGGCGAGACGAAGAGCGATCCACTGGTCCTCCAGGTTGGGGGTTGAGCACAGGGCTGACAACCCTGTCTCGTAAAACACATATGTTACGGAAACAGCAACTGAGGGAATCAACACTACTGGGCGTGATGGACTCCCAGGGCTATCGACAGATGAATGTAGAACCAGACGGGCATCCCAAGAATAGCCCTGCACTGGACACCGAAAGGGAAAAGGAAAAGAGGGAGACCCAAAACCTCCTGGTGCCAAACTGTAGAGGAGGAAATGAAAATAATGGACCTGACCTGGGGTCGTGTCCAGAGGCTAGCCCAGAACAGACAGGAGTGGAGGACCCTACATGCCAGGAGGCATAATAGGCAGTAGGTATGTGTGTCGAAAACTGTGCATGTCCCGAATTGACCAACAGTCAAGTGGCAAGATGGTTAATAACAACTTCATGATTAGAAATGCAAAGGCTGGCACCCAATTACTTGTGGCCGGCAGAGTACTTCAGTTAGACAATAGACAATAGACAATAGGTGCAGTAGTAGGCCATTTGGCCCTTCGAGCCAGCACCGCCATTCAATGTGATGTTGACCTTCAAACCAAGGTGCCTTTTCACACAGTGGAAACCCCGTGTTAATCAGACGGCTCCATCGAAATTTAGAATGACCAACAACTCCTGCTCCAAATCCAATGCGACTGAAGGAAATCATTGAATGTGCCAGAGATATACGGTGAGAACAACATTCCTCTCAGATTTGCATTTGCTTTCTGGCCGATGGACAATGTCAGACCTCGTGCCTCTGAGCTGCTCCGGGCTGCCCAAGCACCAGGTTGCCTTCCACCAGCGCTGAGCGACCGACCATGTAGTTTTGTTCGTTGGTCTGGGAAATCTCCGTGGAGGCAGGCTGGAGGCCAGTCACGGTGTTGGCCACTTGCAAGACGTGCACTTTGTTGAGGGCCTTCTTCTTCAGCAGGCAGGTGAAGACTTGCTTGAACCGTTTCCGGAAATGCTTGGATATCAAAGCGTACACGATGGGGTTGAGGCAGGAGTTGGCGTAGGACATGCAGTGTGCGATGAGCCTGAAGGCGTAGGTGGCCTTGTTGAACGGGAAGTGGCCGAACCAGAAGCACATGATCACCACATGGTGGGGCAGCCAACACAGGCAGAACAGCACGGCAACGATGATGATCATCTTGGTCACCTTCCGCTTGGCCTTCTTGGCTTCTGACACCGTCTCAATGGGATCCACTGATGTCCACAGGTACTTGATTGTCCTGGTGTAGGCAAAGCTCAGGATTGTAACGGGGATTAAATAGCCGAAAACAAAAGATGAAACGTCCATGACCTTTCTCCTCTTGTCCTCCCAGATTGGCACGCAGACAGGCACCCCATTGTAGAGGACAATCTGGTAGTAATTCAAGTAAGGCCCAGCTAAAACCGTTGACAAGGCCCAGATGATTCCGATGGCAATTAAGGCATTGCGCGCTGTGCGAAGATCCCGCGATTTCAAGGGGTACCTGATGGCAAGGTATCTACAAACAAAATAAAGGCAAAGGGGTTCTTGAGAATATTGTGAATTGCCATAACATATTTTTACATTATTTGATTTAATCTAACCTGCTATAATTACAGGGCTGGATCGGTATCAGTCGCAGCTCCATGACCTATTACCACCCACCCATGGCCCTGCGCAACCTCTGGATCCTAGAAACATAGAACTTAAGTGCGGGAGTCGGCCATTCAGCCCTTCTAGCCAGCACCGCCATTCAATATGATCATGGCTGATCATCCAAAATCAGTACCCCATTCCTGCTTTTTTCCCCATATCCCATCCCCAGATGCCCACCATCCCAGCTGCACATCCTTATGCCCCTGTCCCACTTAGGAGACCTGAACGGAAACCTCTGGAGACTTTGCGCCCCACCCAAGGTTTCCGTGAGGTTCCCGGAGGTTTTTGTCAGTCTCCCTAATGGTTGAAAGTGGTTTCCGCTTCTTCTATGTTCCGGCGATTATTTAAAAAAATGGAAAAAACCTCCGGGAACCTGACAAAAACCTCGGGGGACTGCACGGAAACCTTGGGTGGGGCGCAAAGTCTCCAGAGGTTTCCGTTCAGGTTTCCTACGTGGGACAGGGGCATTACTCACTTTGGTGAAAGTATAGTAACACAGAGAGGTTAGAAATGATAAGAGACTGATTCATTGATTGAAAGATGCAGCAGAGAAACGGGCCCTTTGACCCACCAAGTCCACACCGACCCTCGATGAGATTCCCCTTCACCCTTCTAAACTCCAGCGAGTACAGGCCCTGAGACTTCAAATGTTCATCGTGGTTTAACCCAATCATTCTTGTAAACCTCTTCGGGGCTCTCTCTAACACCAGCACATCCTTCCTCACATATGGGCACAAAACTGCTCACTATTTTCAAGATTCAAGATTCAAGAGAGTTTATTGTCATGTGTCCCTGACAGGACAATGAAGTTCTTGCTTTGCTTCAGCACAACAGAACATAGTAGGCATTGACCACAGAACAGATCAGTGTGTCCATATACCATTAAATAAATATATACACACGTGAATAAATAAACTGATAAAGTGCAAATAACAGATAATGGGCTATTAATGTTCAGAGTTTTGTCCGAGCCAGGTTTAATAGCCTGATGGCTGTGGGGAAGTAGCTATTCCTGAACCTGGTCGTTGCAGTCTACCTGCTCACACTAGTTCTATGTTATCCCACTTTCACGTCCACTCCATACACAATAGAAGGGCAATTTACAGAGGTCAATTAAACTACAAAAAGCACACATCTTTGGGACGTGGGAGGAAGCTAGATGAACGAACCCTTTGGCATCGTGAGGCGGCGTCTGTACCAGCTGCGCCACCGTGCCAACCACAGATCGGAAGGTTTTTGGTGTGGAGCGTAACTCCGGCTGATCTTGTAAGTAAATGGCTGGAAATTAACCCGTGGGTTCAGCAAGCAATCAAGAAGGCAAATGGTGCGTTAACCTTAATTGCACAAGCGTTTGAGTATAAGAGTGGAAGGTCTTGCTCCACTTATATTGAGCCTTGTTAAGACTGTGTCTGGAACACAAATTGGTCGTTTATCCGGTGTTCACACATGGAAACCTGCTCTCCTCCCCAGAGGCAACCACTTTTACCCTAATCTCCATCTGTTAGTAGCAAATGTTATCTTTCATACAAGATGTGGTTCATATCAATGCCCGGAGCTGCTGGATAATAAAACAAATCTCCAGTTATTATTCATTTATTATTCGTTGTGGACTCCGCAGGCTGAGCCAGCATTTAATTTACTATCTGTAATTGCCTTTAAGACGTTGTGAGCTGCCCTTCTTGAACTGCTGGAGTCCTGGAGATGTGCATTCACCAGTGATTCAACTGGTATAATTGCAACACCAGGCATATTGTGACTGCAGCCCATATTCTGATTTTATTTGTATTTTACTGATACAGCATAGAAACAGTTTCAGCCCCTGGAGTCCATGCCGACCATCGATCACTTAGAAACTAGTTAGAAACATAGAAGCATAGAAAATAGGTGCAGGAGGAGGCCATTCGGCCCTTCAAGCCAGCACCGCCATTCATTGTGATCATGGCTGATCGTCCCCAATCAATAACCCGTGCCTGCCTTCTCCCTATATCCCTTGACTCCACTAGCCCCTAGAGCTCTAACTAACTCTCTTAAATCCATCCAGTGATTTGGCCTCCACTGCCCTCTGTGGCAGGGAATTCCACAAATTCACAACTCTCTGGGTGAAAAAGTTTTTTTCTCACCTCAGTCTTAAATGGCCTCCCCTTTATTGTAAGATTGTGGCCCCTGGTTCTGGACTCGTCCAACATTGGGAAAATTTTTCCTGCATCTAGCTTGTCCGGTCCTTTTATAATTGTATATGTTTCTATAAGATAAAATTATAAAAGGACTGGACAAGCTAGATGCAGGAATTGTATATTATCCATCTTTTGCACTCACTCCCTATACATTAAGGGGCAATTTTACAAGAGGCCAATTAACCTACAACACTGGAGCTGGTAACGTGACTGATACTGGGGTTGCGGTATCATCAGGTGAGTTCAGGTCACTAGGAATGGCGTCAGGTAGAGAGAAGATTGGGGCGGTGAGCTTTCATTGTGGCCTTTGTCTAAACACAGGCCTTGGGTGGAGATTCATGATGATCATGGAAAGTCTATGGCACTGGGTAGGGTTGCCAACTGTCCCGTATTAGCCGGGACATCCCCCATATTGGGCTAAATTGGTTTGTCCTGTACGGGACCGCCCTTGTCCCGTATTTGACTGCGGCTCCTCTGGTCGAGGGGACAGTCGGGTCACCCGTCCCAATGTGGTGCAGCCCATGGAGTGCAGCAGCAGCAGCGCCTCGCCCGTGGCCCCGTCGCTCGGTCGGCAGCCCGGCCAGCTGTCCGACCTTCGGACCTTCGCTTAACGACGACACCACCACCCCCCCTCCTTCTCATGGCCGATCATCGGCGCCGGAAGTCGCGCGTCCCCAAAACTCCTCAGCTGGCCCGCCGGCTGGGCTTCGCGTGCAGTCCAGCACCCGGGGCCAACTCATCACTCACCCAGCCACGGCCGAGTCGGTCAATGAATTGACGTCGGGGATTTGTCCCGTATTTTGACCTTTTGCCCCTTATTTTGGAGTGAGAAAGTTGGCGACCCGAGCACAGGTCAGATAGGTGCTGGAGTAGATGAGATGCGGGTCAGGCAGCATCTCTGGAAAAAAAGCATGGGTGATGTTTCGGGTCGGGATCCTTCATCAGACTTATTGTTATTGGCTGTCAGGCGATGGGGGAAGATTCTGAAGGATATCAAGAAACTGCCATGGTGAAGTTTTAGTCCAATTTTACATTGTGAAAATCCATTGGCGCCAGGAGTGCTCAGCAAAGGTCACTCTGGATCTAATATCCCTCCCACTGTGATGTTAGAGAATTGACATCGTCTCAGGTGCTACTGAAGGCACGAGGGATTCGCAACCAGCTGTTCACTGTGGATTTTCTCGAGGGCTCGATTCGCCTCAGAAACACTGGAAATCGGGTTCCACCTTGGAAACTGTTCCTGTTCAGAGTGGAACTCTGATAAAATGTGCTGTGCATCTGAATTCCTTGTACTCAGAGGGCGGTGGAGGTCGGTTCTCTGGATGCTTTTGAGAGAGAGCTGGATAGGGCTGTTAAAGATAGTGGAGTCAGGGGATGTGGGGAGAAGGCAGGAACGGGGTACTGATTAGGGATGATCAGCCATGATCACATTGGATGGCGATGCTGGTTAGAAGGGCCGAATGGCCTACTCCTGCACCTATTGTCTATTGTCTATTGTCTACATCAATCTCTTTTCAAGGAAGGGCAACATGCCAACCGCCTTAATTACTTACTATGCCTGCCTGTGTCTTATGAGGCAGCTCACTAGAATCCATCAGCAGTTCACACTTTTGTAAATTTAATTTCTCGTTCTCAAGATCTCACATTTTCCACATTATGCACCATCTGTTACATTATTTTGTCTATTCACTTCCCCTCTATATCTTTTTTGTGGATTGTTCACAGATCACCTTCCCACTCAGATATACATTAAGGCCTTGCCTATCCTTGCTATTGAGGCAGTGCAGTGTAGGTTCACAAGGTTAATCCCCGGGATAGCAGGACTGTCATATGAGGAAAGATTGGAAAGACTGGGCTTGTAGTCACTGGAATTTAGAAGGATGAGGGGATATGTTATAGAAACATATAAAATTATAAAAGGACTGGAACAAGCTAGATGCAGGAAAAATGTTCCCAATGTTGGGGGAGTCCAGAACCTTAGCCACAGTCTAAGAATAAAAAGGAGGCCATTTAAAACTGAGATGAGGAAAAACCTGTGGCAGGGAATTACACAAATTCACAACTCTCTGGGTGAAAAGGCAGTAGAGGCCAATTCACGGGATGAATTTATAAGATAGTTAGATAGAGCTCTAGGGGCTAGTGGAGTCAAGGGATATGGGGAGAAGGCAGGCACGGGATACTAATTGTGGATGATCAGCCATGATCACAATGAATGGCGGTGCAGGCTCGAAGGGCCGAATGGCCTCCTCCTGCATCTATTTGCTAGGTTTCTGAGGCCAGACACAGATTTGTAGCACTCTTTTTGTTTAACATAACTTGCCTACATCTGGGGTCCCAGAAATGATCCCTTTGGCAGTCCATTGCCTTCAGAACCTTCTGAATACTCTGCGTATCGCCAACTTGGACAACTTTACATTTTTATCAAGCCAATTAATCAAGCCAATTAACCTACAAACCTGTACGTCTTTGGAGTGTGGGAGGAAACCAAAGATCTCAGAGAAAACCCACGCAGGTCACGGGGAGAACGTGCAAACTCCATACAGACAGAACCCGGGTCTCTGCCGCTGCATTTTGCTGTAATGCCCCTGTCCCACTTGGGAAACCTGAACGGAAACCTCTGGAGACTTTGCGCCCCACCCACGGTTTCCGTGCGGTTCCCGGGGGTTTTTGTCAGTCTCCCTAATGGTCGAAAGTGGTTTCCGTTTCTTCTATGTTCCGGCGATTATTTCAAAAAATTAAAAACCGGCCGCGACTAAAAATAGGTTGCCGTTTTAAAAATCGGTCATTTTTTTTGTCGAAGCCGGTTGCGATGTTAGTTGAAGGTGGTTGCCGGAGGTTGCAGGCAGTGGAAGGCAAGACCTTTTTTTCACCCAGTTTTATTCCACCAGGGAGGTCTTACCTTCCACTACTCCAATGGCTCTAGGTGTCTATTCTGCCGGTTAAACCATTAGACCTGTGAAACTATGATTCTTCCTGCAAAACCGTGTTCGCTCTTGAGAGACGTGTTCTGAATTTCTCTGTAGCCTGTTACTGTTTCCTGAACGTAGACACTAAGAATTGCAGATGTTGGTTTAAAAAATAGGACACAAAGTACTGGAGGTCACTCAGCCAGCATCTCTGGAGAACATGATAGCTAACGTTTCTGATCGGGGACCTTCTTTGGACTGCAGCACTTTGACTGTCTCCTAGATGATGGATTTCAGCATTTTGCTGACCGCAGGCAGGTCTGTTGCTGCAATATTTATTTCCCTCCCTTGTTCCATCACCAGCATGCTGGCTCGAAGGGCCGAATGGCCTACTCCTGCACCTATTGTCTATTGTCTGTTGACACTTCCAGAGCATTGAGCGTTTTAAAGAGGTGAAGTGGATGGGCCAGAGTATTGCTGGAGCGGATTGTGAATGGAGTTGGGTTAGTGTTGGGTGGGGGGGGGGGGGGGCAAAGAGCTGATGGGGGCAAAGTGTGGTGTGGAGCCAGAGTTGTGAAGGGACAGATCGTCAATGAGTGGTGTGTTGGTGGAGGCAGAGAATCATTCAGATGGAGACCTACTGGGCAGAGTGTTGGTAGGGGCAGGGAGATGGTGGGGCAGAGTTGGTTGGGCATAAGAGTGGATGGGGCAAAGTACTGAAAGCATTGAGTTTCGATGAGATGGAGCATTGACTGAGTGCAGAGTGATCCTGGTTTCTGACACTCACATCTTTCGTTCCTCTTGGAGGGTAATAGACCTGCAACCAGGAAATCACTGCCCCGTAGATAGACACATCCGCAACTGGAGTAACAAAATGCTGAATTCCCTGCCACAGAGGGCAGTGGGGGCCAAGTCACTGGATGGATTTAAGAGAGAATGAGATAGAGCTCTAGGGGCTTGGGGAATCAAGGGATCTGGGGAGAAGGCAGGCACGGGTTATTGATTGGGGACGATCAGCCATGATCACCATGAATGGCGGTGCTGGCTCGAAGGGCCGAATGGCCTGCTCCTGCACCTATTTTCTATGTTTCTAAGTAACTCAGCGGGACAGGCAACATCTCTGGAGAAGAGGAACAGGTGACGTTTTGGGTCGAGAACCCTTCTTCAGCTGAAATTCCTTTTCTCTCCAGAGATGCTGCCTGACCTGCTGAGTTACTCCAGCATTTTGTGTCCATCTTCGGTGTAAACCAGCATCTGCAGTTCCTTTCCACTCCACTTTATTCCACACAGACTGAGGAACAGCTTATTCCCCTGCTATCAGACTTCTGAACAGTCGCCCCGTAAACTAGGGTAGGGCCCCAATTTTCCAGCCTAGCTCATCGTAGACATTAGACTTGTCTCCGGAATCGTCATGCCACAATGCTGAGAACTAAATTTCTCACTTTGTATCATTCACTTCACTCCACCCTTTGTACTTGTGTTTGGCTCGATACTATTAATGTGGAGTATTGTCTGATTTAATTGGATAGCACGCAAACAAAAGCGTCACACTGTACCTCGGTACAAAGTAATTTATTATCTTTTTAAAGGTAATTTGTAACATAATTAATGTGAATCTCATATTTCCCTTCCAATATCTGATAACGACAATAGACATCCACTTCACCTCTTCAAAATGCTCAATGCTCTGGAAGTGACACTAGACAATAGACAATAGGTGCAGGAGGAGGCCATTCGGCCCTTCGAGCCAGCACCGCCATTCAATGTGATCACGGCTGATCATCCACAATCAGTACCCCGTTCCTGCCTTCTCCCCATATCCCCAGACTCCGCTATCGTTAAGAGCCCTGTCTAGCTCTCTCTTGAAAGCATCCAGAGAACCGGCCTCCACCGCCCTCTGAGACGGAGAATTCCACAGACTCACCACTCTCTGTGAGAAAAAGTGTTTCCTCGTCGCCGTTCTAAATGGCTTACCCCTTATTCTTAAACTGCGGCCCCAGGTTCTGGACTCCCCCAACATCGGGAACACGCCTTTAATACTAATATCGCACAAAGGTGAAAGGGTCTCAACCTGAAACGTCACCCATTTCTTCTCTGTCTGTCCCGCTGAGTCACTCCAGCATTTTGTGTCTACTGCATAATCTGAAGAAATAGAAATGCTTTGATTTTACGTCAATTGAAGCCCCCTGATAATTCCCAACGCCTCTGTTATTGTTGGTGGTTTTGTACTGATGCGATCATCTGTGGTCAGATGAGCATTTATCAGTGGCTCTGCGATACAAGGTGTTTTGCACTTCAGGTAATTAACAACAAGAACCAGACACTGAGATGTGATTAAGGCAGCATATTCTCGTGGTGGGCGATGCCTTGTCCTTAAAGGAAGGCAGGTGCAGTAATTGCAAAGGGGGATATTTGAAGGGAAAGTATGCAACTTTACAGTGAAAATGTGAGATTGATAAAAATACATTTCTTGATGCTGCTGAACACATCATCAGTGATGTAACCTGGGGTCGTTGGGTGTTTTTTGGGTCTTTCAACATCAGACACCCTCACCCAGCGACCCAGCCGTGGCTGATCAGGCCATGACTTGAGTTCAGGTGGCATTCGCTCCTCCCCATGGACCTCCTCTCCTGATCCAGAGCCATCCCGAGGCCTCTGTGGTGTTCTTGATGACTCTTCTCCTCTCCATTCCGTTGATGCCCAGCACACTCAAGGCTTTGCCCTGCAAAACCTCTGCAGCCAACCTCGATGGGCCTACACCTTGCCTTCCAGCCCTGCTTACGGCAGTCTATGACCAGCTCTGAGTACTTGGTCAACTTCCTCTCGTGGGCCTCCTCCAGACGGTCCTCCCACGGCACTGTCAGTTCCAACAAGATGATGTAGTCTACTTCAAATGTTTTTTTTTCTCTGGACCAGAGCAGGCCTGTAGGTCAATGGACTCCATCAACAATTCCTTTGGGGTTTCAATCCATGGTCTAGTGTGCAAATATGAAAGGTTTTGGCTTCTGTCTCTGGGTGTTTCTCTCAGGGAACAAACTGTGCTGGTGTTGGCGTTGTGCGTAGGAAGGAACTGCAGTTTTACACGGAAGATAGACAGAAAATGCTAGTCCGCTGAGTTACTCAGCGGGACAGGCAGCATCTCTGGAGAGAAGGAATGCGCGGCATTTTGGGTCGAGACCCTTCTTCAGACTGATCTGTCATTTACACACCTTACCCTTCCATATCTCTGTGTAGGAAGGAACTGCAGATGCTGGTTCAAACCGGAGATAGGTCACAAAAAGGTGGAGTAACTCAGCGGGACAGGCAGCATCTCTGGATAGAAGGAATGGGTGACGTTTCGCGTCGAGACCCTTCTTCAGTCATTCCTTCTCTCCAGAGATGCTGCCTGTCCCACTGAGTTACTCCAGCTTTTTGTGTCTACCTTCATATCTCTAGTCTCCCTCTCCCCTAACTCTCAGTCTGAAGAAAGGTCTCGACCCGAAATGTAACCCATTCCTACTCTCCAGAGTTGCCGCCTGAGTTACTCCAGCAATTTGTGTCTATCTCTGGTGTTGGTGTTGTTTAGGGTCCCTGAGGACCATCATATCACCGCTGTTCCTATTGCAATTGAGGAAATTCAGAGTCTCTCTGAGGATCCTCCAGTGCTTCTACTCAGCGGCTGTGGAAAGCATCCTGTCCGGAAACATCACAATTTGGTTTGGGAACTGCTCTGCCCAGGACAAGAAGGCTCTGCAGAGAGTAGTGCGTGTGGCCGAACGCACTATGGGAACTTCACTCCCCCCCCTGCAGGAACTATACATCAGGAGGTGCGACTCCAGAGCCAACAAGATCATGGGGGACCCCTTCCACCCCAGCAACGGACTGTTCCAGCTGCTCCGGTCAGGCAAACGCCTCCGTTGCCATGCTGTGAGAACGGAGAGGATGAGAAGGAGTTTCTTCCCAGAGGCCATGAGGACTGTAAACTCCTATCTCTCCAGGGACTAACTTACTGGACCAATCTACTGTTGTGTGGTGTCTTTTTAAATTTGTTGTTTTTTTTTTTTCCTCCCACAAATATGCAACATGTGAATATGTGATTCTGTTCCATTCTGTCTTGTAGTTTCTTTGCGCAATCTGCGAGCATTGCCACTTTTAATTTCACTGCACATCTCGTATGTGTATGTGACGAATAAACTTGACTTGACAGTGCCTAGTCTACAGCACAGATAAAGGCCAAATAGTCCCAAAGGTTTTTCATACAAGTGTTTCTTCACTGCCCTCAGCTTATCAGCTACCACACGCATCGTGGCAAGAAGTATTCTTTAGAATGCTTCTTCACATTCCACCATTACCACATGCAGTGAGATTGTATCCAATCCTCCCCCTTCACTTCCCCAAGTCTCCCCTCATCTCTTGAGTCCTTTTTACCTTCCTATTCTTTCCTTCCTTGCATCTCTATCCAACATCTCCATGCCAACAAATGTTTTTGCCTCCACTGTTCCATCTGGCGGATAGTTGCACTCCAACTCATCGCTGGATAAAATATTTTTCTTGAGTTTAGGTTTATTTAGTAATGATCCAGCTT
The DNA here is from genome assembly GCA_035221665.1 of Okamejei kenojei. Taxonomy (NCBI): domain Eukaryota; kingdom Metazoa; phylum Chordata; class Chondrichthyes; order Rajiformes; family Rajidae; genus Okamejei; species Okamejei kenojei. Next base: position 6,694,080 of record CM069167.1, read on the forward strand.
CAGGTTTCTAAGCGCACACACATTGCAGAGGACCTCACATGGTCCACCAACACTGCTGCGCTGGTCAAGAAGGGACAGCAAGGACTGTTCTTCCTGAGAACACTGAAAAAGACTGGTCTGCCCCAACAGCTGCTGACAACCTTCTACCGCTGCACCGCAGAGAGCATCCTAACATTATGGCATCTCTGTGTGGTATCTCAGCTGCACGGAGGCGGAGAGGAGAGCTCTTCAGCGGGTCGTCCGCAGAAGATAATTGGGACACAGCTACCCGCCTTGGAGGGCATCTACAATACACGGTGTCTCAGGAGGGCCGTCAGCCTTCATAAAGACTCCAAACACCATTGCAATAGTCTGTTCGAACTTCTACCATCCGCAGACGTTACAAGGCCTTCTACGCCCGCACCTCCAGATTTGGGAACAGCTTCATCCCCAGAGCTATGGCTGCTGTGAACCGGCCCTGCTGAGTGCCCCCCCCCCCCCCACCCCCATGAACTGTCTCCCTCGGATGGTCACGTCGCACATCAACCCGGCACAGACACATTTGCACCTTATACCGTTTTAATTGCTTTTTTTTAAACCTTGTTTCTCTGGGTGTCTAAATTTATAGCGAATTAAGTTATTACATCGGATGGAAGTTGCATTCCAAATCTCGTTGTACCTCTGTGCAATGACAATAAATATATATTATTATTATTATTGTATTTGTGGCCTCACCAAATCAATTTGAAGTAATGTATTCTACAGCGAATGAGTAGAACACAAAATGCTGGAGGAAACTCAGCGGGTCAGACAGCTTGCCTGGAGGTCACGGATAGGTGACGTTATCGGCTTGGGACCCTTCTTCAGACCCTAGAGTCTGAAGAAGATTCTCAACTTGAAACTTTTAAGAAGGAACTGCAGATACTGGAAAAATCGAAGGTAGACAAAAATGCTGGAGAAACTCAGCGGGTGAGGCAGCATCTATGGAACGAAGGAATAGGTGACGTTTCGGCTCGAGACCCGAAACGTCACCTATTCCTTCGCTCCATAGATGCTGCCTCACCCGCTGAGTTTCTCCAGAATTTTTGTCTACCCAACTTGAAACTTGGTCTTTCACTGTTGTCCAGAGATGCTGCCAGATGCACTGAATTACACAAGATTTTAGCATTTTGATTAGTACGGATGTCGGCGATTATAGGGAGAAGGCAGGAGAATGTGGTTGAGAGGGAAAGATCGTTCGGCCATGATTGAATGGCAGAGTAGACTTGATGGGCTGAGTAGCCTAATTCTGCTCCAATGGCGTATGAACTTATCTGCTGTTTAAGAAGGAACTGCAGATGCTGGAAAAATCGAAGGTAGACAAAAATGCTGGAGAAACTCAGTGGGTGAGGCAGCATCTATGGAGCGAAGGAAATAGGCGATGTTTAGGGTCTGAAGAAAGGTTTCGCCTGAAACATTGTCTATTTCCATTGACTTCTCCAATTTCTGGTAACATTGACTTCTCCAATTTCTGGTAGCCCTTGCTGTCTCCTCCCCTTCCCAGCTCTCCCTCAGCCCTCTGGCTCCTCCTTTTCCTTTCTCATTTCTTCTCCACCCCCCCCCCCCGCCCCCCTCCACCCTACATCAGTCTGAAGAAGGGTTTTTGCCCGAAACGTTACCTATTTCCTTAGATGCTGCTGCTCTCGCTGAGTTTCTCCAGCACTTTTGTCTACCTTCGATTTTCCAGCATCTGCGGTTCCTTCTTAAACATAGAAACATAGAAACATAGAAATTAGGTGCAGGAGTAGGCCATTCAGCCCTTCGAGCCTGCACCGCCATTCAATATGATCATGGCTGATCATCCAACTCAGTATCCCGTACCTGCCTTCTCTCCATACCCTCTGATCCCCTTAGCCACAAGGGCCACATCCAACTCACTCTTAAATATAGCCAATGAACTGGCCTCAACTACCCTCTGTGGCAGAGAGTTCCAGAGACTCACCACTCTCTGTGTGAAGAAAGTCTTTCTCATCTCGGTCTTAAAGGATTTCCCCCTTATCCTTAAGCTGTGACCCCTTGTCCTGGACTTCCCCAACATCGGGAACAATCTTCCTGCATCTAGCCTGTCCAACCCCTTAAGAATTTTGTAAGTTTCTATAAGATCCCCTCTTAATCTCCTAAATTCCAGAGAGTATAAACCGAGTCTATCCAGTCTTTCTTCATAAGACAGTCCTGACATCCCAGGAATCAGTCTGGTGAACCTTCTCTGCACTCCCTCTATGGCAATAATGTCCTTCCTCAGATTTGGAGACCAAAACTGCACGCAACACCAAAACACTGCTGCCTCCCTTGCTGAGTTTCTCCAACTTATCTGCTGTTCCTGGCCTCTCTGCAGAGACCATGATGGGGAGTAAATGTTTGACAGGGATTAACAGCTGGTTGGGTACACAAAAAGCTGGAGAAACTCAGCGGGTGCAGCAGCATCTAAGGAGCGAAGGAGATAGGCGACGTTTCGGGTCGAGACCCTTCTTCAGACTGGTCCGACGTTTCGGGTCGAGACCCTTCTTCAGACTGGTCATTAGCTGGTTGTTCTCTGAAAGTCATCTCTGCTTCACTTGACCTGACAAAAGTCCTGACAGAATGGGCTTGTGAAGAATGGGCTTACCTGTCCACAGATACAGCAGCCAGCGTGAAGCTGCTGGCATACATGGTGAGATAGATGAAAAAGTGGACCATTTTGCACATGAAGGAGCCAAACAGCCACCCGTCCAGCGTGTAGATAGTGGCTTGAAAGGGGACGCAGAAGGCGATGAAGAAGAGGTCAGCTATGCTGAGGTTTAAGATAAAGAGGTTGGTTGTGCTGTAGCTTGTCTGTCCTTTCCTCAGTAACACCGCCAGGACCAGGCCATTCCCGACAGTCCCAAGAAGGAATATCAGCGAAAAGATGACTGGAACTATGAAGCTACCGGGCCTAAAATCCAGGCTTTCAGAGACCTTCCAGTCGTCCGCCATTTTGATGTCGGGGAGGGGAGTTTTACAGACGGAATAGATGATGAAATTCTGTAAAGAGATAAAACAACAAAATTAAAATAGACAATAACATGATCACAATTTTTGTTTTCTGCTGCCTACTTGTTTTGGTTCACAAGGTCTCCCTCAATGCCTACTTAAGCAGGTTCCCCAAGATGAAGGCTTAGAGGGTCAGGGCAGTCTGGCTGACGTGTTGTGTTAAAGAACGAACTGCAGATGCTGGAGAATCGAGGGTACACAAAAGGCTGGAGAAACTCAGCGGGTGCAGCAGCATCTAAGGAGCGAAGGAGATAGGCGACGTTTCGGGTCGAGACCCTTCTTCAGACTGGTCAGGGATCAGGGAAACGAGAGATGTAGACGGTGATGTGGAGAGATAAAGAACAATGAATGAAAGATATGCAAAAAAGTATCGATGATAAAGGGAACAAGCCATTGTAAGCTGTTTGTAGTGTGAAAATGAGAAGCTAGTGCGACTAGGGTGGGGGAGAGATAGAGAGAGAGGGAACGCCAGGGCCCGAGGGCTGAGGGAGAGGTGGGAAGGGGAGGAGGCAGCAAGGGTTAACTGAATTGAGAAAATTCAATGTTCAAGCCCAGAGGATGCAGACTCCCCAAGCGGAATATGAGGTGCTGTTCCTCCAACTTGCGGTGTTGCTCACTCTGGCCGTACTCCTGGGTGGGACAATGGTGCCAGCATGTGAGAGATGCTTGTAACTGAGCGCACTTGCAATGTTTCGCACATATGCAGCCTCTGTAAAATTAATTGGCCAGCTCATCTCACGGCCTCTGACAAGTTGTTCAAGAATCAAGAATTTATTGGCATTCAGGAGAGCAGTGAAATGGAAAGTATAAAATAATAAAGCTGCCTTCTGCATGGACTTGACGAGCCTCATTCATTGCTTTAAACAAGGAACTGCAGATGCTGGAGAATCGAGGGTACACAAAAGGCTGGAGAAACTCAGCGGGTGCAGCAGCATCTAAGGAGCGAAGGAGATAGGCGACATTTCGGGTCGAGACCCTTCTTCAGACTGGTCAGGGATCAGGGAAACGAGAGATAGATATAAGATCCCTTTATCATCGATACTTTTTTGCATATCTTTCATTCATTGTTTTTTATCTCTCCACATCACCGTCTATATCTCTCGTTTCCCTGATCCCTGACCAGTCTGAAGAAGGGTCTCGACCCGAAATGTCGCCTATCTCCTTCGCTCCTTAGATGCTGCTGCACCCGCTGAGTTTCTCCAGCCTTTTGTGTGCCCTCATTCATTGCTTGTTTTGTTGAAAGGAGACAAGTAATGCAAAGTCCCATCCAGTTGTCAAGCATGATTTTCCAACGTTCATTGGCAGACAACTCAGACAAAAGCCTTCTTTGTGGCATATAAAGGAGATTAATTAAACAACCAATTAATTTGGACAACCAATTAAAATATTTATTTCTTTATTTATTTTAAAAAACAAAATAAAATCAATGGATTAGTGGCTGCCTGTAAAGATAGACCCATAGATTCATACAGCGTGGAAACAGGCCCTTCGGCCCAACTTGCCCACACCGGCCAACATGTCCCATCTACACTGTCTGTGTTTGGCCTATATCCCTATACATCCATGTACCTGTCTAAATATTTCTTAAACGTTTCGTAGGTACCCTCCTCAGCTACCTCCGCCGGCAGCTCATTCCTATACGCCCATCACTCTTTGTGTGAAAAAGTTATCCCTCAGGTTCCTATTAAATCTTTCCCCCCTCACCTAAAACCTATGTCCTCTGGTCCTCAATTCCCCTACTCTGTGCATCTACCCCATCTATTCCTATCAGGATTTTGTCAGTGTTTCTCTCTGATTTCCTGCCATTTTGAAGCAGATAACAAAATCAGCAATATGCCAGAATTATCTCCAATCTGCTCTACGTTAGAATTTGTGTTTGAGGGCTTTAAGTTCCAGGGGCACTGGACTTCCAGGAGCTCAGCATGGGTGAAGCTCAACCGACTTGGTACTGGAGTTGGGCGTTTCAATGCCAGCGTGTGGAGATGGGGGCTCCGCCAGAGCCCAACCTGTGAATGCGGAGCAGAACAACGGACAGCCAACCATGTCATCTCTGGGTGCCCGCTCTACCACTCACCAAATGGAGCTCTGTCAGGGCCTGGCAGACATCGACGCAGAGACAACAACCTGGCTGCTCAACGCCCGGCTTGAGATCTAACTATTCCTTTGGTTTATTTATGTTTCATTCGCAACAAGAAGAAGCATTATTCTCATTTCAGCAAACAGCAAACTTAAGCAGAGGCGAGGACAGGCTGGGGACCTGCGTCCTCAGGTCCAGCCAATGCCTCCAGCTATCTTGCTGAAAATATTATCACAGCAAGGCACATCCTTTACAACCCGAACCCAGACATTCAGTTACCACAGGTACATGTACCACTAAGAGAGCTTTAAAGGGATAAACTGCAGTTGAGGAACACTTATGTGCTCAGTTATAGTATATTTGCTATTCAATTATTCATTTTTTTCCATTGTCATTCTTTCCACGATCCTATCATTAAATGCTCACACCAGTAACATTGATCTACTCTGAATCTAATCTAATTATTATTTTGTCATGTTTAACTTCCTAATGTGGCTGTATCTACCTAAGCTTTTCTTGCCCTTTAATTTTTAAGTACTGACAATTTAAATGTTGTTTTAATTTTTCACGTTTTTTACACTTGAGTAATTGCCAGCGATAATCACTGCGTAAATATCATATATGCCTCCAAAACACACAGAGCAATGCACACATTTCAAATTATATAACTACTGATGCCAATACTTATACATATACTGATGGTTGCATCCATATAGATACAAATATATAGATGCATGTAGACAGATATCCGTTTTTATACATGCATAGATGGATACACATTGCTAGGTACACAAATACACAGATTTGAATGGTACACAAACATATTCTGCCATGAAGACACAGAGATTAAATATGCATTGATACTATTATGAAACAGACATAAGTATCCACATACATTAAAGGAAACATGGATTCAAACAATAATGGAAATCATTTTAGATTCTAAATATAAATGAAAATTAGTAATTCTGCTTATGAAAATGATATTGCAAAATAATAAGCACAATAGGAACCACAGCTTCACATTCCAACTTACAATCAGTGAGTGCTCGCCAAGGAATTAGAATTCACTCAGCCAACAGTCTGCAAGTTACAATGAATCCCCGTGATAGAGCCCTTCAAAAGCAACAAGCTTCCATCTCTCTCAGAATACCAACACTTCCCTCACCCTTTTGTTCATTTAACACTGTGAGCTGACGGTCGAGTATTCACGCCGTGCTCTGACATATCAGAGGAAGCAGGGATGATGGTTTATCTCAGTTGGACCACATATTCATCTTGTGGTTTAAACGCAGAGAACAGTGGATCAGAGGTTCTGGTGAACAGGAAATCAAATCAGCATTAACTCCTTCACTGGCACATTGTATCACATACACTTCTCAGAGGTTAAAAAACATTAGTAATGGTCTGGTCTGTCGTGCCCACAGACTCAAAATTAAAATAAATATTTCAGATTGATCTTTTGAAACATTTCACGACCAAGTCCCTATTTGGCCAAACCCTCGATTGCAAGGGTCTATTCATATTCCTCCTCCACCCACACCCAATCCGTTTCAAATGATTCAAATCACAATTTGCTTGTGGAAGATAATTCCCAGTTGCTAAATAGTTTTGATTCAAAGATGCAGCAGGGAAACAGACCCTTCAGCCCATCAAGTCTATGCTGATCATCATTCACCTGTTCATGTTAGTTTTATGTTATCTCATTTTCACATCCACTTCTTACACACTAGGGGCAATTTACTAGAAGTATTCTAGTAAGTAAGTAAGTAAGTTTATTGGCCAAATATTCACATACAAGGAATTTGCCTTGGTGCTCCGCCCACAAGTAACAACATGGCCTACAGTGACAGTTACGAATGACTCAGAAAACACTAATCATTAATAATAATAAAAAATTAAAGATAAAACACCATTGATCAAGCATGTGGACCAACAAAATACCAGATCAAAGGGAGGCCACAGATTTTTGGCTGTTTAGAGCAACTACTCGTGGATAAAAACTGTTTTTATGTCTGGCTGTGGCAGCTTTGACAGTCCGGAGTCGCCTTCCAGAGGGAAGTGATTCAAAGAGTTTGTGGCCAGGGTGAGAGGGGTCAGAGATGATCTTGGCCGCTCGCTTCTTGGCCCTTGCAGTGTACAGTTCATCAATGGAGGGAAGGTTGCAGCCAATAGCCTTCTCTGCTGATCGGACGATTCGCTGCAGCCTCCGGGTGTCGTGCTTGGTGGCTGAGCCAAACCAGACCACGATGGAGAATAACCTACAACCCCGCATGTCTTTGGAATGTGGGAGGAAACCGGAGCCCACGTGATCACGGGGGAAGAACGTGCAAACTCCACATGGACAGCATCCGAGGTCAGGATTGAACCTGCGAGGCAGAAGCTCTACCAGCTGTTCCACTGTGCCACCAATAATAATATATTCGATGCCCTCCGGCAAACTGAATTTGAATGCATGCCCTGCAAAGAAGCAGTAACGGTTTAACATTGGAAGCTCCTCACACACACACACCAGTATTTCAGTCGGATGCGCTCTCTAATAAATAAATAATTAACGGAACTGATTATGCAAGACCACCAGTCTTGCAGGTAGAACTCCAGATCTTAATAACCCACTAGGGAAAAAAAAAATCAATACCCTCTCCACATCCCTTCATCCCACCCGGCAGTCAAAACAGCTTCTGCTCCTCCGCTCCATCAACACCTGCCGTATTTTTTTTATTAGATCTCACTTTCCTTCACAATTCCACCTTAACCAATTCATAGCTGAAGCCTCTCATTCCTGGAACTGTCTGAGGATCTCTGTGTGTCTCTCCCAAGCTCCGATTTGCTTCACTGTAAGTAAGTGCCTGGAACGCCCCCCTGGTGATATCCCACATACATGTCTGGCAGAGCTTGCTGACTATTGCACACAAAGTGAGATGATGGGGTGGTGGTGGTGGTAGCTGCAGTATCACAAGGTCGGAGGGACGAGAGGCATTTACGGGAGGGATTCAATACTATAAAATGCGAATCTCAACTCTGGTTTGTCAGCGACATGCTTATTTCCAGTTCAGCTGTGAGGAATTGGCGGCTTTCAAATCCAGGTCATCAGTTCTCAAGGGACAGTTCAGATTGCAGCATTATATTCACTGGCTGTATAGAGCTCAGGAAATCCCTCGGCTGACAGAAGGCAGGGAGTGTTGGCAGCAGCTGATAAATGTTTATCCAGAATGATTTGTGAACTTACCCAAATATTCATTCACACATCTTCAACTAATCCCTTAAGATATGACCTTCCTCTCCTGGATTCACCGCAAGTTCTGCCCCTCGTGATCTTTCCTTCGCCAGACGCCTCAGCAATCTCTTCCACTCTCTCTGTAATCATTGTCCCATAGCCTCTTCCCCAGCAACTTTCTCCACCTCTGTCTCTGCCCTCTCGACTCACAATGTCTCCCCTGCTGCTATCACTTCTCCCCCCACAGACCTCTCCTCCTTATCTCAATCCTGTAGTGTCTCTCTCCCGAGGATTCCCCCCTCTCCCTCTCGCCAGGAACCCTGATAGAGTCATAGTCACAGAGTGATACAGCGTGGAAACAGGCCCTTCGGCCCAACTTGTCCACACCGGCCGACATCTTCTTCTTCTTTCGTGTGGCGTGCACAGCCTAACGTTGTAGGCCAACTTGTTCTATTTGATCTTCCGTTTGTGCATGTCGAGTTGATTGCATTAGTCGAAACAGGGCGGACCACGTGAAGGTTGCAATCTTCCACCCCACCGGCCTACATGTCCCAGCTACACCAGTCCCACCTGCCTGCGTTTGGTCCATATCCCTCCAAACCTGTCCTATCCATGTACCTGTCTAACTGTTTCTTAAATGTTGGGATAGTCCCAGCCTCAACTACCTCCTCTGGCAGCTTGTTCCACACACCCACCACCCTCTGTGTGAAGATCTCTCCTTGTGATCTGTCCAGGCAGTAAGCAAGTGTATCCCTTTAAATGGACAACATTATTCAGCAGAAAATCCAGATGATCAGTTATCAAACAGGATCAGGTGGTACTGCACTAATATTTACAAACAGACAGTGACTCCTGCATCAGGATTTGTGTCGGGGCAAGAGACGAGGACCTGTCTGAATTTAAGACAACTGAAGGCCAAGGTTATTTAATCTCCAGGTTCTTTGGTACAGATCACTCTGTCTCCTGCCCAAAAGTGACAATTATAACAGAGATAGGTAGGAAAAAATATTTGACAAGGTTGGGATTGGGGAGATTTCTACAAAACCTTCTGGAATCCATCCAACCCGAGTTGCGAACCTTATTTTTTTCCCTTTCACAGTTTACAGTTAACAAGTGGCCATAGAATCATATACTAGCGGAATTGCAGTAATTTGCTGACTTTGTTTATGCTTCTACTTCTGCTTGCGTATGGCGTGCACAGCCTAAAGTTGTGGGACAACTTGTTCTATTTGATCTTATTTGATTGTGCACGCCATGTTGATTGCATTCATCGAAACAGGGCGGACCACGTGAAGGTTGCAATCTCCCACCCCTTTGTTTATGCTGACCTTTAAGTAAACCTCGATAACGATGTGATATATTAATAAAACAACACTGCAGCTCAGGGCTGGTTCCCGTCATAGATATAGCATGCAGCATTGCCACACTGATCGAGAAACACGCCACTTAATTTAACCACTTAAATTAATAGACAATAGACAACAGGTGCAGGAGTAGGCCTTCCGGCCTTTCGAGCCAGCACCACCATTTAATGTGATCATGGCTGATCATCCCCAATCAGTACCCCGTTCCTGCCTTCTCCCCATAGCCCCTGACTCCGCTATTTTTACGAGCCCTATCTAGCTCTCTCTTGAAAGTACCCAGAGAACCTGCCTCGACCGTCCTCTGAGGCAGAGAATTCCACAGGCTCACAACTCTCTGTGAGAAAAAGTGTTTCCACGTCTTCGTTCTAAATGGTTTACCCCTTATTCTTAAACTGTGGCCCCTGGTTCCGGACTCCCCCAATATCGGGAACATGTTTCCTGCCTCTAGCGTGTCCAAACCCTTATCAATCTTATATGTTTCAATGAGATGCCCTCTCATCCTCCTAAACTCCAGAGTGTACAAGCCCAGCTGCTCCATTCCCCATAAGTGAGTTAATTCCCCTTAATGCCAGAGGAGGAAGATTAGGACACTTTCTTATAACTGTCTCTGATTCACTTCTTCAGTTTCAAATCACTTATTATCCAAACAACACGTTTGCGAAGGACCATTTTCATCCATGATGATATCAATTGGCATAAAACACTTTATTCGTGTGAAGTGTGAAAGATGATGTGATCTGGTGTCATCGGGTGTTTCGGGTCTCACAACATCAGACACCCTCGCGAGGCGACCCAGCCGGGGATGATCAGGCCCCAACCTGCGTCCCAGCAGCAACCGCCCAAGGAACAGCCCTCTGAATCCAAAGCCAAGTCTCCTGCATGAAATTTTATTCTGAAAAACTGGCCTATGAACAGTGGGACCACAAATCATGAAATGGCTCTTATCTAGAAGGTTTAGGTACCTGCTTTTTATGAGTCAAAGGGCCTGATTCTATATAAGCTGCTGCTGGCCCCAGTTCCTGTCAACTTTCCAGTCTTTTCAATGTCTCATTGTTACCATTCAACCCATCCCACTACCATTCCTGCCAATCTTCTCCAGGCCTTGCACATTATTCTGGACATCACCAGCCAACCACCCCATGTTGCCTTCTTAACAAAGGTCCACTAATCATGTCCTCACCAGGAATCCACTCCCCAACCTCTCCGGGAATCCTCCCCGCAACCTCTGGTCCTCAGCACCTCTCCTCTCTACATCCTTAACCAACTGATCACGTGTCCTTTGTGCCCTTCACTCTCGGTAGAGTTGGAGACTGTTGAGGAACGGTCTTTGCGCAGGTTTACGTGCATGAGGCTAATTCTACTGGATGCAATGATTTGCGTCTTGAATGCAGCAAGAATACTGGTGACTGAACTGTATGCCCCCTGTATCCCCCTATCACTTTTAAAAGATTTAAGGGCCTGTCCCACTTGGGCGTCATTTGCACGTAATTTATGCAACATCATTTATGCGTCACAACGCACGCGTATGGTGCACATTACGCGCGCATGGTGCGTGGTGATGTAGACAGGGTCACGTGCCGCGCCCCAAGATTCTGGGATGTACAAGACCTTCGCGCGCCATCTGCATGACGCGCAAATAACGCCCAAGTGCGACAGACCCTTTACTGCTTCCCCGCTTATTGCCTTTTATTATATGCATCGTGTCTGACGCAGATATTGTGGATCAAAGGGCCTGTTTTTGTGCTGTAATGTTACATGCTCTTTGCTACAATATCCCCTCTTACGAATCCAAGGCCATAATTCTCTGCGAGCCTTGTCTTTTGAGCATGAAAACTCCCAACCAAAAGGCCCGCTAGGGAAGGAAATGAAGGAGTTTATTCTGTGAGTTTAACAGCCGCCGAACATTCAAAAGCTTTTAAATCAATGATGCAGCATTGATGTGTCCCCATGTACTGCAGAGGTCAGAACCAAACCTCGAAGGTCCATTATGTGCATGCCAAGCATCAAATATCAACCTAATCCACCTGCCACATATCAGTACTTGCTCCACTGCCTTCTATGCCTTGGTGATTCAAGTGCTCATTTAAATTCTTCTTAAATTGTGTGGGAGAACCTTCTTCCAGAGTCCAGCCACCCCTGAATGAAAAAAAAACACTTGTCAAATCTCCTCTATATTTCTTACTCCTATCCTTAAAACAATGCTGTCTAGTTTTAGACACCTGTGAGAAATATAGGCAACCAAATTGTACACAATAATCTCACAAAACAGCAGTTCCTCATCATGTTTCAGTGATGTTGAATGAGGAATTGACATTAGCATCAACTACCTCCTGACGGATTTCCTCAAATTGTTGCCATGTGCTACCTGATCATAACGTCATACGTTCTAGGAGTAGAATTAGGCCATTCAGCCCATCAAGTCTACTCCGCCATTCAATCATGGCTGATCTATCTCTCCCTCCTAACCCCATTCTCCTGCCTTCTCCCCATAACCTCTGCCCCCCGTACTAATCAAGAATCTATCTATCTCTGCCTTAAAAATATCCACTGCCTTGGCATCTACAGCCTTCTGTGGCAAAGAATTCCACAGATTTACCACCCTCTGACTAAATAAATGTCCCCTCATCTCCTTCCTAAAGGAACGTCCTTTAATTCTGAGGCTATGACATCTAGTTTAGACCTTCCCGCTAGTGGAAACAACCTTTCTACATCCATTCTATCCAAGCCTTTCACTATTCTGAATGTTTCAATGAGGTCTCCCCTCATTCTTCTAAAATCCAGCAGGTACAGGCCACTCATCATAGGTTACCCTACTCATTCCTGGGATCATTCTTGTAAACCTCCTCTGGACCCTCTCCAGAGCCAGCACATCCTTCCTTAGATATGGTGCCCAGAATTTCTCACAATATTCCAAATGTGGCCTTACCAGCATCTTATAGAGCCTCAACATTACATCCCTAGTGTAATGTAAAGTCAGGGGATTAGATATTTATACTCAAGCCTCTGGGATGAAACTTGAAGTTATATATTAGCTAGTCACTACTTTGCTTCTTAAGCAGTCCTTGGACTAAAGGGTGACCTTGCGTTGATTGGTGAACAGAGGGAGTAATAGGTGGCCAACAGGGCAGATGGGGCAGTGATTTAAGAGATGGTGCATTCCTTCTGCCAGTTTCAAAACAAGTTTCTGTGTGATGTAGAGGCTCGACCCCAAAGGTCTCCATAACATCCCAAGCTGGGTACAGGTAGTTCTGCTATAAAACATGTTTCCATAACATGAATTGGATAGAATGCAAGTAGCAGAAACATAGAAAATAGGTGCAGGAGTAGGCCATTCAGCCCTTTGAGCCAGCACCACCATTCAATACAATCATGGCTGATCATCCAAAATCAGTACCCTGTTCCTGCTTTCTCCCCATATCCTTTGATTCCATTAGTCCTATCTAACTCTCTTGAAAACATTAAGTGAATTGGCCTCCACTGCCTTCTGTGGCAGAGAATTCCACAGATTCACTACTCTCTGGGTGAAAACGTGTTTACTCATCTCAGTCCTAAATGGCCTAACCCTTATTCTTAAACTGTGACCCCTGGTTCTGGACTCCCCCAACATCAGGAACATTTTTTCTGTATCTAGCCTGTCCTACCCCTTAATCATTTTATATTTTTGTATAAGATCCCCTCTCATCCAACGAAATTCCAGTGAATACGACCCATTCTTGAATGTCGACCATGAATTTGGAAACTCTTTTTAGATTATAGGGACCAAAACGGTTCTCAAGTTATTTCATGTGGGAACTATAGAACCACCACATTTATATGTCCAAGTAGTTGAGTCACACTTGATAGCCAACAGATCTGCTGTTTTATATTCAATGGTGCGACCTCTGGTACTAATCTTGCTCTCAACAGTGGTAATTTGCTGGAGGTGGTTTAGTTTGAAATTAGCTCAGCTTTAAAATATTATTTCTAGCATTAGTCTGCAAGTAGTGGAATGCACGACTCATTCAGTTCACCTCCAAGTACCTCTGCTCAAATGACTCATGAATGATTTTCACGATTTGTCCCTTTTCTTCCCCCTCCCCTACATTGTATCCTTACTTTACTTTGCCTTTGATCATCAAGTTGCGAACCCGAATCTTTCAGCATCTATCCTGTCTTATTCGTTGAATACTGTTGCAGGCTCAGCTCTCTGTTAGATTATTCCACACCTTCCTTTCGTGTGATTTTTGCCAAGTCCTAGTAGGTCCCCCTCCAAAGCAATTGTCACTGATCCTACTGAGCCCCAATGTGAATTGGTACATACAATGCTCTCCCTTTTGCAGGTCAATTGGACCAGCATAGGCTAAGTGTATCAACATCCCTTACCATCCACTCTGTTTCCAGCTCTGATTGGATTTTATAGATGGACCAGCTATCACTGCCACTTTACATATTCCACTCCATAATATCCATTAACCTACGAACAAGGTCCATACATTCATAATTCATTATACAAATTTGTCACATTTACACCACATAGAATTACATTAAATCATTTACACAAAACAAGGCCATTCAATTCGAACACTTAGTGTCTACATTAATGCTCCACTGCAGCCTGTTGTCTTGTCACATCTAAATGTATCCTCTTCTCTCCCAAATGCTAATCTAGACTCCCCCTTAAATACATCAAGTACATTTATCATTTCAACCAGAACCTCTGTTGCCGAATTCCACATTCCGAGCATTTAAAAAATAAAGCAGACCTTCAGCATTCCTAATTTGATTTCTTGACACCAGCTAGATTAATGGCTTCTAATTTAGCTCATCCTCACAAGTGGTGGAAGTATTCTGTTTTTGTGCAACTAGGTCTTTTTCCATATTAAAGACCTAGTTACTCATCTCTTGCCCTCCTCCCAAAAGAAATGAGACCTACTTAATTCATTCTCCAGTGCAACTATTTTTTTCATTATTTAGTAATTAGAACTGTGTAGAGTAGTTTAATCAAATTTCAATATAGATTTAGCATACGTTCACAACTTTTCAATTCTATGCCTCTGGAAATAAATCCAAGTATTTAGTTTGCTTTTAAAAAAAATACTTTCTTCATTTCTGGTGCCCTAATTAATAATTGGTGCATTTGGTACAAAGATCTTTGTATTCCTATACAATACCAAATAATGAGTGATCTCTAGTCTTCCAATCAGAGCATGTCACCTCACCTTTATCTGTGTTAATTAATAAATCCCTTTTTACAAGTTTATGAATGACTAAGTTGCTGTAGTCCTGAGTATTAATTATTTCTCCATGTTTGATACCGTCTACAAATTTAGAAATCTCAATTCCACAGCTATCCCCTCCTACCTTAAGAGTTCACAATGAGATCTTGGAAGATTTAGTCCACTTGCCTCATATTGAGAAACATCTTTTGTCAAACGATAGCTAGCAGCGATTATGAAATTCAACACTTCCTTCAAGAACCAAGTCCTTTAATTTACGAGCAGGGGTATATGAGGATTAAGCGTTCAGACCTGTCACAAATCTCATGGTTTACCAGGTAGCAAGGGTCCATGCTCTCATGTAAGCTTCAGAGATTTGGACTACACACATTATATTGGCAAAATATCATTACTCCAGGGAGTATTGCAAAATCCTCCAAATGTATTCTAAGGATGAACAAAACAAAGTCAATGCCCTCTCCTATGCCAACATCCCCAGCAGAGGGCCTGGTTACACTCATTTGGCTGCGTTAGACAGGTGGAATCATTCACATGCCAACAACCAGACTCTCAAAATCAATTTGCAACCTGCAGTTGAATTTATGAATATCTGCAGTTCCCACATCAGTTACCCCAGAGCCTACAAAATGGAACGGGTTATCCTCAATCCTGAGGGATTGCCTCAAGATACTTATTTCTAAATGAAAATCTATCCTTTTAATATTTTCTCTACATATTAAAATGATCTATGATTTCTTAGGTGTCATGAATCACTCTTTTAAGAGATTTCATTACTTTAAAAAATTACCTTCAGCAATGCCTGTCCTATATGTTCCCTAGATTATTTGAAGATGGATAGATGCATAGTCCACCAGTTCTATCTCTCTGGTAAATACTGAATAATATTTCTGCCTTTTACCATTACCTATTATGTAGATTGGTTAATCCATTAATTTAATAATTCTAAGCCAATCTTTCTTTTTTGCTGACTGAAAATATTTTATTGTCTTTTGATAATTCATTTTCAGTTTCCTTTAGCTTTCCTATTCGTTGTATAACCTTCCCCTAATCCTTTTTATATTATCTTATCAAGTACTCATCCTGTGTATGTATCTTACCCTGAATTGTTCCTATATAATCTATCCATACATCATGACTGTTTGGTTTGTTCTATTTAGCTGAATAGTTTCCCCTTGCTGTTCAACATCTATTAAATGTCTCACAATGTTGTTCAAAATACAATGTTTGCCAATATTATTCCCCATCTTTTTGCCAATTTCTATTGGCATAATTAATAAAAGTTACTACCTCTCAGCTCCGCAGTGTTCACTCTTGGCCTCCAGTGCCATCTCTGTGGAGTTTGCACATTTCTTCTGCGACCACGTGGGTTTCCTCCTATCTCAGAGATTTGTGTGTTGGTCGGTCAGTTTGCCATTATATATTGTCTCAGTATGCAGGTGTATGATAGAATTAGGGTTGGAGATATTGGATTTATAAACGCCATGCAGAATCAGTGTAAATAGGTGTTTGATTAGGTGGACCAAAGACCTGTATTAATGCTACATTAATCTATTCTCATCGCAGTTTGAATGAAAATATGACCCAAGAGGAGATGACACCTTTCACCTTAATGAAATTCCCTGACCTCTTCTACATAATTCACCCCACCAGTCACTGCAGGCACTCTTGCCTGCAGTGACTCAAAATTATACATCGATTTCTCACTATTCCTCTGGCAAATTCACCTCTTTTGTCTTGTTCCATCACATACGTCTTACATTAAATCTTTAATCACTACTGTTCTGTGCAGCAGACATAGCTCTTTGTAATCTGCCTCTCCCGTACA
Source organism: Okamejei kenojei (assembly GCA_035221665.1). Classification (NCBI taxonomy): domain Eukaryota; kingdom Metazoa; phylum Chordata; class Chondrichthyes; order Rajiformes; family Rajidae; genus Okamejei; species Okamejei kenojei. Next base: position 6,710,806 of record CM069167.1, read on the forward strand.
ATTTTCCATGATAATTGTGATTAAGTTTAATAAGTTTGGTTTAGTTATCTAAACTAAAAATCTGAACTAAATACTGTAACAGGGATCGCCCATATTTTTGAGCTCTTCAGCATTCCCAATTTTAATTATATCAATTGTCCTGGGAAATGTTACTAGGCCAGGAGTGCTGCATAGAAATGCAAGTTGTTATTGTTATAACAGGATATTGTGACAAATGTCTATCTGTGTGGAATGTATGCAGAGATCCCCATAATTTGTTACAGTGCATTTCAACATTTGCAGAAAGGCTATTGACAGAACAATGCATTGTGCATCTTTGTAAAAGAGCAATGGGCGAAGCTCCCTAGCAAGTAAATTCTAATTAAGGATTTACAAAATATACTGACTGGAAATTATCAATCACACCTGCAGCAAAATCTAATTTAAATACAACTAATTAAAAAAGATTTGTACAATAAAACATCCTATCCAATTTAAATCAATTTTCAAAAATGGAAACACTTCTCAACACCCCTTGCAGAATTTCAGTCTGGATAATCCTGAAAAAAAGTGGGAGATACCCATTATTTTTCAAATTTAATAAACACATGAAAGATTCCTGGCCACGAGTTGTACTCATCTCTGAATATTTAGTTTCACGTCTTTCAATGGAAACAAATGTACAGATACATACAATCAGCACCCAATGCTATGGTGTGCATTTAGTATGCAAAACAAGAAAATTTCACCCCCAATTCTGCTGCTATTTCTTAAATAGCTAAGAGATGCAGCTTATAACAGATTTTTTTTTATTGCTACATAAAATCTCTAAGGTATTAACAGACAAAAAGCTTTACATTTCCCCAGAAGCATTGAAATGTTGCATGATTTTACAAAAGAAATCCAACCTTTGTGTAATGCTAGTGTATTTAGCTCCCACGCACCAAGGAAAGCACATTCTTCTAAATCATTAGCTTTTACCATTACTTGTATTTAGAGAAAAATATTTGAAGGGAAGACAGGATCATAATTCCTATTATTTTTGAGATGATCCAAATGAAGTGGTTTATTGTCAGAATATTTATTTCTTTTTTTTACAAGCAAATATTTCTCTTCTTGTTCCTCAGTTAAGAGCTGGCATGTAACCTTCGTCCAGGCTTCTTTTATGCTACTTTGTTCAGAACTTCTAATTACAATATTAGTATTTCCACAATTGTGATCAGCACAGATCAGGGATCAAGTCCAAAGATTATACCCTATCTATCTCTGTACCATGACATCCTGCTTAAGGAATTAAGCAAGTTTAGCTTTATAAAGTATGCAAAGTGGCCAAGTTCAGTTAACAATATTCTTTATTAGGAGCACGCGACTGATAAATCAAATTCCCCCATACATTCTACAAATACTGTAACTACTTACTTCAGTCCGTACTTGCCTGGAAAAACTTTTTTTTGCAGTATTACAAATAGATGCAATTAAACAAAAACATGGTACAATTATTACTTCCAATCACATGTAATTCATCAAATTTTATTTACATCAATTCCCAGAGCCACATGTATTTTGTCAAGAGGAAACTGGTTTAATCCATATAAGAATGAAAATGTAGTCTTGATTTGATTTCCCTATTCCCTGTTGCAGCTGGAGACATCAGATAGACAGACTGCTAGTTTGCCAATAAATCTGTGATGTACGGTTAATGAAAATACTCAAATGAAATAAGTACTAATAAGTGTCAGTTCAAAGTGATACACAGTTTATTAACATTGTTTTTCTCATATACTTCAAACCTTCTTTTCAATGATGCTGCATCAGAATGATGTATGACTCCTTGGGTATTGGTGTACGATTTTCATGAGTACTAAGACAGTGAAAAACTTTGTGTGCTATCAAGCACAGCATGCCGGACACAAGTACATCAGGTAGTACAAAAGAGAAAATATACAGAGAGCAGAATGTTGTTACAGCTGCATATAGTGCAAATTTAAAAAAACTGCAATGGCTGGAATGAGACAGATTGGAAGATCAGGTTATCAGCCTTAGCATACGAGAGGACCGTTTCAGAGTCAATAACAGCAGGGAAGAAGCTGTTCTTTAACCCAGTGGTACTTGCTTTCAGGCATTTTCACCTTCTCCTCAATGGGAGAGAGGAGAAAAAAAAGAGAATAATGGATGTGTGCCGTTTCCTTGAGGTATCGCAAAATATAAATGAAGTTGGGGAGTGGGGTATCTGGTTTGTATGCACAACTCTTGCCAATTTCTTGAGGTCATGGGCATCACATATGCCATACCTCTCTTTAGGATTCATTTAAGCCTGTGTGTCATGGCAAGTATTCAGAAGTGTAATTTTGAGGATGAGTTATTTGAGTGTACTCCAGGCAAGGCATTCTGGAACCAACCAGGACAGATTTATTTAGTTCTCATCATGAATAATATGACAAGATTAATTAATGAAGCTATAATGCAGTAAAGGACCCTGATGAGTGATATAGAATTTCATATTCAGTTTAAGAGTGGAAAATTGAAAGTCTAAAACTGATGCATTATACTTAAATAAATCCACTGGTAAAACATGAAGCCCATTAGCTAATCTGGAGTGTGAAAGATTAAAATGTAAAATGGCAAATACAATTTTCAACAAAACTAAATGAAATTCAACAAATCTAAATTCCATTTAGAAATAAAATCTCTACAATGATAGAACTCAAGGATGCCATGAAATTGAATATCATGGTTGCATAGATTTGTGTAAGATAGAAGATTGCAAAAGCTATAAAAACCTGCAAACGACATCTCAAACCATTAAATATGGATTACAAGTGTAAGCTGGTAATAAAAATAAGTTATAAGTACATAAAGAAGCAGTGTAGTTGAGGTAAATATTGGTGCCAAAGAGGATGAGTGGGAATTAATACGGTGAATAAGGAAATATAGATAACACAGAAAGTATTCTAACGGTAGTAGGAAATCAGGAGGGGTGGGTCAAAGCAATCACTATCATTGAGGAACAGGAACTAGGCAAACTAAAGCTCCTTAGGAGACCACTGGAGCTAATGCTTTCCATCCCAGGATTTTAAAAGAAGTATCTACAAAAATACTGAATTGATTGATTGTGATCTTCTAAAATTTATTGGATTTTGGAAATCTGGAAATGTATCACCTTTATTCAAGAAAGGAAGGAGAAAGAAAGCAGAAACTATAGGCCAGTTAGCCTGACATCCGTCATTGGGAAAAGAGGGGATAATCATTGTTAAGAAAGTAGTAGCAGGACATTCAGAAAATGATTCCCATAAGCCTATTCAATATAATTTTGTGAATGGGAAAACATATTTGACAAATACACTTGGGATATTTGAAGATACAATGAGCAATGTGGATAAAAGGGAAATCAGTAGATGCAACATATTAGGATTCACAGAAAACATTCAATAAGATGTTATGTAAAAAGTTATGATTCAAGAAAGTGTCACAACATTGAGAATAGCATGGATACGCTGACAACTGTCAAAGTAAATGGGTCATTTTAGAGTTGGCAAGTAACAATTAGCAGTGCCACATCGATCAATGCTGTGCCTACAACTATATACAACCTCTATTAAAGACTTTGATGAAGAAAATAAGTGTAGTATTTGATGATAAAATAGAGGTGGTAAAGCGAGTTGCGAGAGAGGATACAAATAGTCTGCAATGAGATATGGATTAGCCAAAAGACTAACCCAGGCAACATTCGGGTAAACCTTGTCTGAATCATCTCCAAAGCCTCCATATCTTTCCTGTAATGGAACTAGAACAGCAGGCAATACTCCAAATTTTACTGCAGCTTTCCAACACCTACAGTTTTATTTTTTTATTTTTAATTATTTAAGACTGCATTTATCTTATTTGACGTGTAAAAATATAGGAAGCAAAGGATACATAATTTTCATGGCATCAGGTTGTGTTGAGGTTCTGTTCTCTAGATCCTCCAACAAGGAATGGATAACCTCCATGTCCTTCTGCCCCATATTGAACAGTTTGCCACTTTGAAGATGCAACTAAAAAGTAAATCAAAACATTTGAAGCTGGAAACCTAAAGGAGTTACACACACAATGTACCTCAAGTGTGAATGGCTTGATGTACATCATAGATGAAATTAACACAATTCTTAAATGACAACCACGCATATACCTGGGTGGAAATTGTGGCTAAAAGAGTTACTTTGTGCCACTACCGTTTGCACCTTAGTATTTTTCTCTGAACTATTGCGTTGTGTTCATTTTGGTGGTGCTGGCTCGAAGGGTTGAATGGCCTACTCCTGCACCTATTGTCTATTTCAGAGGCACAAAATTAAATAGTGCACTGTCCACTCATATGGATGCCAAAGGTTGTGCAGCACAATTTTGAACAAGAGCACAGGTGCTCCCTCTGGTGGGTACACAAAAAGCTGGAGAAACTCAGCGGGTGCAGCAGCATCTAAGGAGCGAAGGAGATAGGCGACGTTTCGGGTCGAGACCCTTCTTCAGACTGGTCAGGGATCAGGGAAACGAGAGATATAGACGGTGATGTGGAGAGATAAGGAACAATGAGTGAAAGATATGCAAAAAAGTATCGGTGATAAAGGGAACAAGCCATTGTAAGCTGTTTGTGGTGTGAAAATGAGAAGCTGGTGCGACTAGGGTGGGGGAGAGATAGAGATAGAGGGAATGCCAGGGCCCGAGGGCTGAGGGAGAGGTGGGAAGGGGAGGAGACAGCAAGGGTTAACAGAATTGAGAAAATTCAATATTCAAGCCCAAAGGATGCAGACTCCCCAAGCGGAATATGAGGTGCTGTTCCTCCAGCTTGCGGTGTTGCTCACTCTGGCCGTGGAGGAGGCCCAGGACCGAGAGGTCGGATGTGGAATGGGAGGGGGAGTTGAAGTGCTGAGCCACCGGGAGGTCGGGTTGGTTATTGCGGACCGAGCGGAGGTGTTCGGCGAAGCGATCGCCAAGCCTCCGCTTGGTCTCACCAATATAGATCATCTGGCATCTGGAGCAGCGGATGCAGTAGATGAGGTTGGAGGAGGTGCAGGTGAACCTCTGTCGGACCTGGAGGACTGCTTGGGTCCCTGAAAGGAGTGGAGGGGGGAGGTGAAGGGACAAGTGTTGCATTTCTTGCGGTTGCAAGGGAAAGTGCCCGGGGAAGGGGTAGAGTGGGAGGGGAGGGAAGAATGGACAAGGGAGTTGCGGAGGGAGCGGTCTTTGCGGAAGGCAGACAGGGGGGGAGATGGGAAGATGTGGCGGGTGGAGGGGTCACGTTGGAGGTGGCGAAACTGGCGGAGGACTATATGTTGTATTTGCCGGCTGGTGGGGTGAAAGGTGAGGACCAGGGGGACTCTGCCCTGTTTGCGAGTGGGGGAATGGGGAGCGAGGGCAGTGTTGCGGGGTATGGAGGAGACCCTGGTGCGAGCCTCATCAATAGTGGGGGAGGGGAATCCCCGTTCTCTGAAGAATGAGGCCATTTGTGATGACCTGGTGTGGAACACCTCATCCTGGGAGCAGATGCGGTGTAGACGGAGGAATTGGGAATAGGGGATGGAGTCCTTACAGGAAGCAGGGTGGGAGGAAGAGTAGTCCAGGTAGCTGTGGGAGTCAGTAGGTTTGTAGTGGATGTCGGTCAGGAGCGTATCACCTGCAATAGAGATGGTGAGGTCAAGGAATGGTAGGGAAGTGTCGGAAATGGTCCAAGTGTATTTGAGTGCCGGATGGAAGTTGGTGGTGAAATGAATGAAGTTTGTCAGTTGTGTGTGGGTGCAGGAGGTGACACCAAAGCAGTCGTCGATGTAACGGAGGTAGAGGTCGGGGATGGGGCCCTGGTACGCCGAGAACAAGGATTGTTCGACGTACCCAACAAAGAGGCAAGCGTAGCTGGGGCCCATGCGTGTCCCCATAGCTACGCCTTGTGTTTGGAGGAAATGGGAGGAATCAAAAGAGAAGTTATTGAGGGTGAGGACCAACTCTGCTAGGCGGAGGAGGGTGTCAGTGGACGGGTATGGGTTGCTCCTCTGGTCGAGGAAGAACCGGAGGGCTTTGAGACCGTCCTGGTGGGGGATGGAGGTGTAGAGTGACTGGACGTCCATGGTAAAGATGAGAGGATGGGGGCCTGGAGAATGGAATGCACGGAGCCGACGGAGAGTGTCTGAGGTGTCTTGAACATAGGTGGGGAGGGATTTCACAAAGGGGGATAGGATGGCGTCAAGGTATGTGGAAATGTGTTCGGTGGGGCACGAACAGGCAGAGACAATGGGTCTGCCAGGGCAGTCGGGTTTGTGAATTTTGGGGAGAAGGTAAAATCGGGCCGTGCGGGGCTGGGAAACGATGAGGTCGGAGGCTCGGTGGGGTAGGGAGCCCGAGCTGATGAAGTTGGTTATGGTGCTCGAGATGGTGGCCTGGTGTTCGTCAGTGGGGTCATGGTCCAGGGGTAAGTAGGAGGAGGTGTCCGAGAGTTGGCGCGCGGCCTCCGCTTTGTAGACACTTCCCTGTAGACACTGTAGACAAATGGCCTCGCTCCCCATTCCCCCACTCGCAAACAGGGCAGAGTCCCCCTGGTCCTCACCTTTCACCCCACCAGCCGGCAAATACAACATATAGTCCTCCGCCAGTTTCGCCACCTCCAACGTGACCCCTCCACCCGCCACATCTTCCCATCTCCCCCCCTGTCTGCCTTCCGCAAAGACCGCTCCCTCCGCAACTCCCTTGTCCATTCTTCCCTCCCCTCCCACTCTACCCCTTCCCCGGGCACTTTCCCTTGCAACCGCAAGAAATGCAACACTTGTCCCTTCACCTCCCCCCTCCACTCCTTTCAGGGACCCAAGCAGTCCTTCCAGGTCCGACAGAGGTTCACCTGCACCTCCTCCAACCTCATCTACTGCATCCGCTGCTCCAGATGCCAGATGATCTATATTGGTGAGACCAAGCGGAGGCTTGGCGATCGCTTCGCCGAACACCTCCGCTCGGTCCGCAATAACCAACCCGACCTCCCGGTGGCTCAGCACTTCAACTCCCCCTCCCATTCCACATCCGACCTCTCGGTCCTGGGCCTCCTCCACGGCCAGAGTGAGCAACACCGCAAGCTGGAGGAACAGCACCTCATATTCCGCTTGGGGAGTCTGCATCCTTTGGGCTTGAATATTGAATTTTCTCAATTCTGTTAACCCTTGCTGTCTCCTCCCCTTCCCACCTCTCCCTCAGCCCTCGGGCCCTGGCATTCCCTCTATCTCTATCTCTCCCCCACCCTAGTCGCACCAGCTTCTCATTTTCACACCACAAACAGCTTACAATGGCTTGTTCCCTTTATCACCGATACTTTTTTGCATATCTTTCACTCATTGTTCCTTATCTCTCCACATCACCGTCTATATCTCTCGTTTCCCTGATCCCTGACCAGTCTGAAGAAGGGTCTCGACCCGAAACGTCGCCTATCTCCTTCGCTCCTTAGATGCTGCTGCACCCGCTGAGTTTCTCCAGCTTTTTGTGTACCCTCGATTCTCCAGCATCTGCAGTTCCTTCTTTAAAAAAATGCTCCCTCTGGTGTATTGGCCAATATATCTTAGCCACTACTGTGTTTCCTAGATTAAAGCTGTAAAATACTTTTGTTTACCTCAGGGCTGCAAAATGCATTATATAAAAGCCATTACCAATGAGACAGGCTGACTCAGAACATAGCAGTCCACAAACTTGAGATCTTGAAGCTCAGTCTATCTATAAAATTCAATCAATAAAAATAGCTGTACAGAAGGCAGACTTTAACCCCGTCTTTATGGTGGAAATGTGTATGAATGTGAAGGAACTGAACAGGAATGTGATGGAAATAATCACAAAGACTTATCAATGCTGATCCTACTTGTCTTATTGTTGGTAGATGATATACCTTGCACTTGGGATTCTGCAATAAATATGAAGATTGGTTCCTGATTAATATCATTGAGGGATAACTGAAATTTTAACCCAAGGGCAATACGGAAAGCTGATGTGATATCTTTGCTTGTATACAAGCATATGCAAGACCATTAAAGGCTTGGTACTGTCAAGAGGGGCAAGAATAGTTGAATGAGTTCAATACCTAATTGCAACCATCACCCCCTCACCTCTTCTATTACTAATCCGAATGCCAGGGATCATTCTGTTGAGCTTCCAGCTGTGGCCCAAATTCTTCCTCCCAATTGCTAGCCAACTACATTTCTTGAAAAAAAAGTGAGATTCTGAAAATCTGCAAATTTGACAGGTTAGCAACATCCAAGAGAAGAATTATTGATCTGACACATTAACTCTCTTTCTCATTCTATTGATGTTGAGTGTCACTAGCATTTTCTGTTTTTATTACCAAACATTTTTCTACTGGATCGAGGAAGGAGACCAAAAGAGGCCACGCAGCCAAGGAGTTACGATCTCCCAGTCTTTACAGTCAAGTGGCCAAATAGTTTGTTCTTTGCCCTGGTCATGTGTTACACAAGCCCCATGGGGAATTTAAATTGCGGCTCATGTGTTTCCCACTGCACGATACCACCTGAAAACGCCAACATGGCAAATGTAGGTGCACGGATAGATTCCTGTGATCATTGTTCAATAGCAATCACTAAACCTAGCAGAGGAATAGCTTTTAAAATATATCAAAGGATTTTGCATTTTTTCCTCATGATCTCGACTGAATACATTTCCACTGACACATAATCAAAGGCTGACTTGATCATCAAAAACAGTCACTTTCATCTCAACTCTAACTCAGCTGCAATGAGCAGTAGTAAGCAACTTGTTTCTGAGTAAGGGTGACATGACAGCAGCGATAAAGACTAATTTACATCATTGATCTGATATTTAAGATTAGGCTGAAGGTGATAAGTGAAGGTAATTAGATTGATATTTGTTTTTTCAAATTTGTTATTGATTACGTAAATAAGCGGGTGGGCTCTGTCAGATTTCAGTTAAAAAATTGAATGCAAAAATTCATTATTATATTGTCTGTTTTATAACTGAAAATATGACAATTATTTACAATTTTGATGTAAATAGAAAAAAAAGAAAAATACATTGTTTCTATTGGTACTGTTTGAAGGTGACAGTCTTATTGATAACCATTCAGGCTTTAGCTATGTCATCCTCTTAAAAAGTGTTTTCAAATTTGGCATTAAATCTAATTCTGATTCATAACAGGTTCTTCCACGAGTTCATCTTTGTTTACTTAGCAAAATCATTTTGCAAAACTACTTATTAGAAATGACCATATAGATTTTGCAAAAACCAATTAATTAAAGAATACATCGGAATATACTCCACCTGTTTTAGAAAATTAATCAAAGCCTCAGCTGCGTCTCTGCTCAATTCTTCCAATTTTAGCTGTGCTGCCATCTGTAGGACTCGCTTCACATCAGATTCAGAAACAATATTCTTACTGTTATATTTCAGAAACTGTTGAAACAGTAAATATCCAGTCGATAAATCACAATCATGATTCATGTCATCTGGTAAAATAATAACCAGAGACTATTATAATAGTAGTAACTAATGGATTGGGTTCTGTATAATTTTAGGGTATTTACTGTTAAGCCCAATGCTTTCTTTATTGACTTGAGAAAGGTAACAACGTAGAAACCTTGGGTGAATCATGGAGAAGGGTACAGAGTGATATTGCAGTCAATCAGAGATTGAGGGAAGATATTCGAGAAGGCGCCTTAAACGAGGCTATATGGGTTGAAATTGGAAACAACCAATGTTGTTACTTTGCTGGGAGTATACAACTTTATCTTGGGGAATGTAGCTGATCAAATGGAGGGAGTGTCAGTTGGGGACATTTTGGAGATATTAACCATAATTCTATATATTTATGTGTTTTTGAAAATAAAATTAGGGATTGACCAACAATTCCTGGTTGCTCTGCTGTCTCACAGCAGGTTTGATCCTGACCTGTGGAGTTTGTACATTCTCTCTGTGACTGCATGGGTTTCCTCCAGCTGGTCCAGTTTCTTCCCACATCCCAAAGACATTAGTTTTTTTTAGGTTAAATGGCCTCTTGTAAAATTAGCCCTAGTGTGTAAGGAATGGGTAAGAAAATGGGATGACAAAGAACTAGTGTAAACAGGTGATTCATAGTTGGAATGTACGGTGGGCTAAAGGGATCGTTCCCATGCTAATTGCTTCCATCTAAAACTTGCTGTTGTCTTCTGGTCTTGACTGGCAATGTAGACACATCGCTCTTTTATAAAAAATAAAATTGATACAGTATTTACTACCTATGAATACTTAATATATACTGTGCGGGGGCACAGCAGGCTAGTGGTTTGATTACAAGATTAGTGAACCAGAAACCTGAACAAATAATCCCCCAAAATTAATTCAGATCCTATCACAGCAGCCTGGAAATTTAATTCAGTAATAAAATAGGGATAATAATGACTATCAGTTTTGGGTAAAACCCAGTCTGGTTCAGTAATATTCTTTAGGGAAGGGAATCTGACATCCTTCTCCAGTCTGGAATATATATGATTCCAGTCTCAGAGTAATGGGCCACAAAATGAATGAGTTCATAAAGGGTCTCGATCCGAAACGTCAGCCATTCCTTCTATGCAGGGATGCTGCCTGTCCCACTAAGTTACTCCAGCATTTTGTGTCTATCTTCGGTGTATACCAGCATCTGCAGTTCTTTCCCACCGCGTTCATAAGACAAATAGGAATAGCCAAGATGTGCCCCTTTGTGAGACTTGTTAATGTTTCTTACCACAGAGAGAAGTCTGAGGAAGCCAGAATTGAGACGGCAGCTCTTTGCAGAATTCACCAATGTGAAAAGAAGGAATCGACTCCAGGGCTGTGACATCACATGACAGACTAAACAAACAGTATATGGTTCAATATACTCAAAGCAAATTTTTAACACTGTACACTATTAACATTCATTATAACATATTCAGAAGATTGGCCCTTTTTCCACCATGTGATGAATTAACCCCAATGCTAACATTGCCATCACATAGATTGCATTATTGTATGTGTTTCTTGATAATGTGCTGCATCAATATCAGGTTCCAAATGTTTAGCATTGTGCTTACTAGAATGCTGGGTGGTTATCTTATCATGCCAATGACAGGAACATAAATTGTTTCTGGTAGTTTACTGTCCTAGTCAGTAACCCTAAATACACTTGTGCTTTATGATCCTTACTGTGAAGGCCAGTGGAATTGAAGCCTGACATCCTAGTTCTTTGCTCACTGCCTACTAGACATCAAGACTTAGAAATATGAGGGGCAGCTATTGCCAAGATCGGCTGAGACAAATGAAAGTAAGGAGATCTTAAGTTTGAGGAACTCAGAGAGATTAGATTAGTACATTTTCCTGTTACAAACTAACCAGAGTGCATTTCTTTTTAAATCTTTCCAAGAAACTTTGAACTTGCTTCTTGCTAATTAACCAAGAAATGTTGATAACCTATCGTACCCAGTGAAGCTTCTCAAGAGAGGCGTCATATCTTATTAAACCACTGAAAAAGGTGAGGTAGAGGATAAAGAAAAGAATGAAGCAGCACCCATCTGACATTCATTTATTTAAAAAAAAGAAAAACCCACCTATGAGAATTTTAGTGAGGACACATGGGAAGCAGGGTGGTGCAGCAGTTAGCATTTTGTGTTCGATTCTGTCCCCTGGATGCTGGCTGTATATGCAGATTGTATTTTTACTGGATTGTGTGGATTTTCTCCATACGTTCGGGTTTCCTCCTATATCCAAAAGGCATATTGGTGGCTAATAGAGTCCTTCTCTCCAGGGATGCTGCCTGTCCCGCTGAGTTACTCCAGCATTTTGTGTCTACCTTTGACTTAAACCAGCATCTGCAGTTCTTTCTTACACAGTGTATCAGCCCTTTGTGCAGGTTAGTGGCAAATGAATCAAAAGTTGGTGAGCATACGAGAGACAATAAACTAAAGGTCTGAAGAGCAGGTAATGCTCGTCAAGAGACCTAGCTTTTCAATAAATCATAAAGGACTGCCAATGACAAGTTTTTGCCTAAACTGTGCTCTCTATGGCCAAGGAAACGATGATGTGTTTAGTTCAGAGTACTGTGTAATACTAGGCAAGTTATAGTAAAAATGTGCCTTTGTCAGGTATTGGACTCACTTTGGAAAAGATAAATACCTTTGGCATTAAACAAAGTAGAAGCATTTTAATGAGTATATCTAAGATCTTCTGTTCCTGTTTTATATTTTCTACTTTTAAAAGTATTACCTGTGGCCTGGTCCCTATTGTGCAAATACTCCATCAGTACTTCCAAACAGCCAGTTGCAGAACAGAAAAGAAGGTCATCTCCCTGTAATTAAAATGTAGGATTTAACTGTAAAATGCACAGATATGTCTATTAATGTAATTTTATGTTACATCTTTGAGACAAGTGGTATGACAATTATGTTTACTTAGCTGCATATCTCATTCCCATTAGCAGCTAACTTTAGTAGAACTAACTCATCATTAAGATTATGTTTCATTGGCATCATTTGGATGACCAACAAAACTCCCAACAAGTTAAGTCAGAGAGGAGGAAGGGAGATGCCCAATCAAAGTGGAATTAGAACCAGAGACATTCTCCTAGTCTTGATTTTTTTCTGGAAGGCCAATTATACTTGGCAGGACAGTTTGTATATAATTTTACAATGGCAATACCTAAAATATAAAATAACACCCAGGACGTTCCTGGGTTATGAATGCTTGACTTGTGGAAACCCATACATGCAAATGAGCTCCCATAATATTATTGAATTCAAAATTCCAATGTATGTACACACTTTCACTCCTATGATCAACAAAAGTAGTAATTGATCCACTTTTAGTAATTGTTTTTGGTTTAAATCAAATTTATGTTGCCATTCATTACAATACTATGAAAGTACTAATCGAGTGATTAATGTGTATTTTCAACATGAATAGACAAAAACAGAGCACATTTGTTACCCTGGGGGATAACCTTTAGGAACTCTATTGAGATAGACCCTTGAATAACTGAAATATTTGCATTAAAGTTTGATGTCCGCTGCATCAACAATTCTATACTGACTAATTATGTTCACATTATGTAAATAGATAAAGATGATGCTCAGCATTTAATATTTTCTGTGGAAGTAATATCTTTACCTGAACTAGAAAGTTCTGTAGATGAAAAAAGAACAAAATTATCTGCTGATAAGAGAATGGATACAACAAGGCATCCTGATCTGGTAGGGGTCGATTCTTTGTGTTAGTAGCAGTAATAACAAGCAATGGAGATATGAAGTTGTGTCTTAGAACTGTCTTCAAAAACTGAAGAATGCAGACTGGAAAGAAAGAAAATCAATAATACAATCCACAATTTTACTCTGCAGATTATCATCACCTACAATTTAGAAAAACACATGATAATTTATCATCAGGTAACAGTGCCTGTACTGGACCAGGTAGTTATTTTATAATGCGATAATAATGCATTGCCATGCAACCTCAATATAGAAAATTGCCCAAACCAATGGGGGTGGTGATAGGGCAGTTCAAACTCGCAATAACAGTTATTTCTCCCAAGAATTTTCAAAATCAAAGATCTTTTTAATAGCTTTAGTTTATTTTAGTTACTTTAAACCTCAAAATACTAAAACGTCCATGTTACTTTGTTTAATATATCATTGCAAAAGAATCATCAGAAGCAATTTTTGCCAATTTTAATTGCCTCTGCTGTGAGACTGGCAGACTGTGTTCATGAGAGACAATGATGTCTAATTACTGTGGGGAGGTTACATGGAAACACCCTGGACTTCTGTTTAATCAAGCCAGCTTTTTTAAAAAAATTGTATTGTATATCTTTATTATCATTTTTCTGAGTATTTGCATACCCAGAGGAAAATGAAAAAGCGTTTCTCAACCAGTGTCCATTCAGTGTGTGGTAAAAAATATTTGATATTTCCAATTTTGAGTATTTTGCTTTTGGTTATTTCACTGACAAAAAACATCTAAAATTTACCTGAACTAGAAGGTTCTGTAGATGAAAAAAGAACAATTAATCAAGCCAGCTTTTTTCTTTAATATTTCCAATTTTGAGTATTTTGCTTTTGGTCATTTCACTGACAAGAAACATCTAAAATGGTACCTTAGTGTCTGCTAAATTTCTAATCTGTTGGCAATGAAATCAGAATGTTGAACATTATGGGAGTGAGGCAGTGGAGGCTGCAGATCCCGTGTCAAAATCTGAACCATAGATGCTAATTCTAATATGGCAATTAAAACAAAAGAAAGAGCCCACCGTGCAGCAGTGAACTGTCCTTTCTGGAGCTGATGCAGTGGATAACCTTATCCAGATTCACACCAACTGTTCTATGAACCTGCATATGCAAAACAAAATGATTTACTATAAGAACAATTAGCAACAGTAACAAATCAACAAATGAAAGCCACTCATATTTTATGCAATTTATCCTAGTAACTCCAGGCATATTAGTATAAAATTTAAAATATGCCATCATTACTTCATTCAGAAATATACCTTGTTATATTTTTCTCTCATGGAAAGAGAAAAAGCAAAAGAGAATTTCACCATTTGATTCCAGAAACTAATTGAAAATATCACTTGTGGTTCCTGTGTAAACTTGCAATATCTTCTGAGATATTCCAATGAGGCAGAAATTCCAGAAGACCAGGATATGGAGGTAGCAGGGAACAATCCTTGCATCAGAATAGCAATAACCAATGTGGCCCAGATATTAGACCATCATTATAATGAGAATACTTCGAAGGAAGAATTAAGAAATTTTGGTTAAGTGAAAACTGGGGAAAAGGGGCAGGGATGTGGAAAGCAGACATGGTGCAGGAAGAAATCCAAGTAGGGAGTGGGGGGGTCAGGGGAATGTGGATACATGGAATCATGTACCATATATTTGAAAGTTTTTTTGGTAGCCTGAGGATATCACCATTCATGGGAGAATTGGAGAGTGAATGAGGAACAGGCTGCAGCACTGAAGAATTGATTAGAGATCAAGAAGATCTATTAGGCATTGTCATTCAAGACTAGTCAGAAAGTGCTGGAATAAATCAGCAGGTCAGGCAGCACCTCTGGAGAGAAAGGATGTATGACGTTTCGGGTCAGGACCCTTCTTCAGACTGAAAATAGAGGTTGGGGTTGAAGAGCTGGAGGCAAGAAAGGGTTGGCCACAAATGACCTCAGGCAGGGTGGTGCATGGTCAGCCCATTGTTGGCTAGGAAAGGTGTGATCTCAACACATAGAAAATAGGTGCAGGAGGAGGCCATTCGGCCCTTAAAAGGATGGCACTATAGTTGAGACACTTCAGAAACCTGCTCCAGAATTTATAATTATACAATTGCATGCAGCCGAGTAGATTTCCACGTGGAATATTGCATCAGGAGTTTTTTGTTTCAAGCGTTTACATAAATATGATTAAAAAAATGTTCACAATGGAACTGCAAACATGCTCAAGATTTTTAAAATACTTGGAAGCAATATATTATCAGGTATTCACTGCAACAAGACATGTTTAAAATAAGACTTCTTTGGAAACCTCTTGGCTACTGTGATGAGTGTGAACTACTCACCTCTGACTTATAGTTGGTCTGGTTTTGGACTAAGCTGGCTAATAATAACCAGACAGAGCAGACCAGGACATCAGGGACAGTTTCAAATTGGTCAGACCAGCTCAGCTCTAATATCTTCTCCAGGAACTCCATCAGGGAGGAATTAGACAGTAACACAGAAACAACTACAAAATTAACAAAATATTTAACTGCTAATATAATATGCAACTATATTTGAAGATTTATTTTATAATTGTTTTCCAAATTAATCCTTAATACTAAGATTTCAGAAACCCATCATGGTGGTTCATGGGCAAGTGCTGAACTTGTGGCCTGCTCTACCTTGTGGTAGTACAACAAAGTTGGGAGGATATTCGAGCTGTATGATAGCAAAAGGCAAGAGCAACATTGAAGCTAATGCAAGGAGTAAATGCAGGAAATGGTCCAGTTGCAGCTATTTCTATCCATTCCATTCCTTTGTTTTTGGATGCAGCTCTTGGCTGGAGATGTTTCTCAGCCAAAAGAATCTAAGCATCTATTGCTGGGTCTTTCTTGGGAGGGACTTTAGCTTACAATTATTCACTTAAACTGTTATCTGGTCTGGTCAGGAGACCAACATTTGTACTTCAACTGGCCATTTCCATACAGTGTCTAAAATTCAACATGCTAACAGAAAGTGAGATATGCAGCCAGAGATTTTATTTTGCATATAAATCGTAAGGTAGATAATGGAGCTCAGAGGGTGTAACGCACCACGACTTTAGCAATGATAAAGCACCATACAAAAGGCTGTTATGTAAAATAAGGATCATATCGTTGGGGTGATATATTACCACAGACAGGCTAGTAAAGGATGAAGCAGAGTACAAATTTACAATCACTTTAAGATTGGCAGACTGTTATCAGCTGGGTTTTGCAAGGTTCAGCACCAAGCCTATTCATCAAGTGGCTATTTACAATCTATATTAATAAGTACAATTCTATATTAATAAGTTAAAATATATATTGCATGTAAATGTTTGAAACACGTTAGGCGGGATGGTGAGATGTGAGGAGGATGCAGAGTCGGCAGAGAGATTTAGAGTTAACTTAGTAGCCAAAGTAGAATTTTGCTTAAAGACAAAAGAAAACTGTAGGATGCTGAAACAAAATATTTTGGGGGTCCTTGTGCATGAAGTACATAAAGCTAGCATACAACTGCAGCAGGTAAAAGGGCAATATAATGGATTGTTAGCCCTTATTTTAAAAGGATTTGTAGTTTATAGTTGGGAAGTCTTACTTCAATTGTCGAAGGCAGTAGTGAGACCACATATAACCATATAACAATTACAGCACGGAAACAGGCCCTCTCGGCCCTTCCAGTCCGTGCCGACCATTGGTTTTCCCCTAGTCCCATCTACCTGCACTCAGACCATACTCCTCCATTCCTATCCACTTTACTTTTAAATGTTAAAATCGATCCTGCCTCCACCTCTTCTGCTGGAAGCTCATTCCACACAGCCACCACCCTCTGAGTAAAGAAGTTCCCCCTCACATTACCACTAAACTTCTGTCCCTTAATTCTCATGTCATGCCCTCTTGTTTGAATCTTCCCTACCCTCAATGGGAAAAGCTTATCCACGTCAACTCTGTCTATCCCTTTCATCATTTTAAAGACCTCAATCAAGTCCCCCCTTAACCTTCTGCGCTCCAAAGAATAAAGACCTAACTTCTTCAACCTTGCTCTGTAACATAGTTGCTGAACCCAGGCAACATTCTAGTAAATCTCCTCTGTACATCTTGAGTAAATCTCCTCTGTACATCTTGAGTATTGCGAGCAATTTTGATGCATTCTTTTGAGGAAAGATATTTTTTCATTGGACGCTGTTCAGAGAAGGTTCATAAGGTTGATCGTAGTAGGGATTATTGGGAAGGTTAAATGATTTGGGACTACTCATTTGAAATTGGAAAAATGAGAGATGATCCTACTGAAACATACAACATTTTCAGGGCACTAGACAGGGTAAATGTTGAGAGGATGTTTCTTCTAGTACGAGAGTCCAAAACTAGAAAGCATGGTCTCAGAAAAGGAAAACACATCAAAAGCTGAAATTAGGAAAAATGTATCCTCTCAGGCGGTTGTAAATCTTTGGAATATGTTGGCTGATGCGGCAATATATCCCCGTCTATGTTTAAGGCTGAGATAGGTAAATGTCTGGTCAGTAAAGGTGAGGGCAGGGAATTGAACTTTGCAAAATGTCAGATCAGCCATGATCCTATTAAAAGGTAGAGCAGGCTCAAATATATCTCATGGTGTTATACATTCATAAGAGAAGTCTTTTACAGGTGCCTTTCGTCTTCACAAAACTTGGCTTGAACATTAAAATACAGGTCACCGTAAGGAAGAATGCTTAAATAAATTCTCTGCAACTACATAATGTACAGTGGCATTAGTGGAAGAACAGAGATGTTCCAGTGTCACCTAGTGTATTGGACACCAAGGAAAGCAAAGACAAAAGCAAAGAAGGATTGAAGATGAATTGAGAATCATGAGAAATCAATATCTGGATAGATTTTATAATTGAACCCAGCTCCTCTGGATCGAAAATTGTAAATCAAAGCTTCTATTCTGATGAAACATTTAAAAATTTAATTACCTCTGCTTCTGTTGTAGGTTGATGTTTGTTTCAAACAGCAGTAGAAGAAATTAAGAGCAGGTTGTAAGATATCTGTGTTCAAGTCTTTGCATTTTCCTGCCATGTTACTTACTTTAAAAATACAAACAAAACATTTACTTTTAAGTTTATGATTATTTTTATATTTTAATAAGCATTTCATCACATACATAGTTGAAAATTAAAATTGCTAGAATGTTTATTTTAAATTTGAGATCACGTAACTTGACTAACAAGGAACAGGGATGCTGATGAATGACAACAACATAACTGCAAAGGTACTAACTATTGTGCAACTTTTATTAAAATAAATTACTTTTTGAATTGGTGTATTTTTTTGCATGAACAACACTTCAAACAATGTTAAAACTAGATGTTATAGTTTAAAATATTTGAGGGAGTGATTGATGTACGAGACCTGGGTCTCTGAAAGAGCTGGAATTACGTGAAATCCTTTTTGTTCTACCATGTCTGAAATCCTGTAGGCAGGGATATCATGTTGCTAGCTATGCCCCACTTTAGGCCATATTTCCATGATATACTAGAATATTTTACCTATCAGTGCCTTTAGATTATGTTTCATTCACAAAAATGAATTTAGATATATACCCATTAAGGACAAACTTATTTTTTAAAGTCTATTTTCTAACCTATGTTTTCTCTACTTTCTAAACTTTCTTATAAATTTGGCTTCTCGTTCCAGATTGGATTTCATTCCTTTTGAATCTTAAGTCAGTTTTCCATGCTGTTGACAAGCTAATTTAAGGACCTCCCAAACAGAAACAGTAAACTCACTGTAAGGATATTGGTCTGGGCCATATTGAAGTACAATCCATCTGGAACTGGTCGCAATGGCCAAGTAATGTAGAGGTCCCTCTCCTACATCATTCCAGCCAAACATTCATCCACACAATCATCCTATTTTTTATATTCACTGGCATGTGACACCTAAGTAATGAGGAGATAATGTTCTTTGAGGTCTTGCTTTTGGATCTCTTTCCAACTTTTACAAATCTGCCTAATACTTCAGCTGCCAAAAATACTATTGGAGAATGCTACTGATCTCCTGAAGAGATTCTTCTGCCTTCATTAATCTGCGAGTGCATTGCAAAATATGCTCAGCATGAGTACAGATGTTATAATCATGTTTTACATGCTGCATAATCTGGCATCCAGAAGGTAGCAACAGGCGCTTGAGGCAGAACAGTCCTGATGTCCAGGAACCAGATGTAGATGAACTGCAGTAGTAAGACTATGAAAACTATCAGGGGGATGTCACACACTGATACCAGCGTCTTAATTTTCCAGCTGAGGTGGGGAGGACTGTCTGAATAGACAATGACGATTTCACATAGAATTACACCTTGTAAACCACATGCCTGTAAGAAGTCCATTTTGTAACCAACTAGTTACCACCGACACAAAACACCAATAGGCATCTAAGATAGCTCAAATGGCACTTCATTACTCTTACATGATGCTTTACAGGTTCACCTGCCTTGCTTGTAATATATCGACTAATGAATCCTTGCTACAATTAAATGCTTGCATACATTTTAGTACTTCATGATGAATGGAATTTCATTTGAACCTCTCTGAGCTTTGAACAAAATGTGTTTTTCTCAGAAGAGCTGCACTACCAATCTCTCAATACCTTTGAAACTTGTCCAAAACACTCAAGTTTTTTTCTCCAAAACTCATTTCAGAGAAGTGTTATATAGATTATTTTACCTCTTGCATATTTCATTCCAAATGTTACATTTCTCTGTGTAAATTTCATCTGACAAGTTTGCCCAATCTACTGTCCTACCCATGTCCTTTGGAAGTCTATGAATAAACCTTATAGTACTTCAACGATTTGGTATAATCTGTGAAAGTGTGAGCCTGTTCACCAAAGTCCAAGTCTTCAACATATATCAAGAAAAGCTATGGGTCCAAGGCTGATCACAGAGTAACAATCCAGTGTGTAAATGTAACTTTGCTCTCATTGTTACTATTGCTAAGCTAATTTTGTTTTCCTATGTGCTTGCCCCTTTTATTCCATGGGCTTCAACCGTTCAGCTTTATTTCCCTAATTGGTGCTCTCTCACCTCATCAAAAAGTTTAAATCATTAAATATCATTGTTAGTTTACTTTAGTTTAGAGATACGGCACGGAAACAAGCCCTTCGGCCCACCAGGTCCGCGCCGAACAGCAATCCCCGCATATCCTACACACACCAGGGACAATGTTTACATTTACCAAGCCAATTAACCTAGTGTTTGGAGTGCGGGAGAAAAACTAAGATCTCGGAGAAAACCTACACAGGTCATGGGGAGAACGTGCCAACTCCGTAGACAGCACCCGTAGTCGGGATCACTCAGGTCTCCGGCGCTGCAAGTGCTGTAAGGCAGCAACTCTATCGCAGAGCCACCGTGCCGGCCTAATTTTTCTTTTAACAAAATCTACTGACAGGGATTAGGCAGCTAATTTTATTTAAGTAACAGGCCTGGCATTTTAAATGAAAGCAATATTTTGCCTTGCATAACCTTTGAACATCCCAAAGAATTTTAAACTCCTGTAGCCACTATTCCAATGTATGAAATAAGGCAGCAAAATTTTACTGATTAAATTGATTTAATCATTGTGCAATGTGATAATGCCTGATTATTTGTTCCGAGTAAGATTGCAAATGTGATGTTGATGAGGAATAAATATTATCTAAGATACCGGCACTACATCCCCTATTTCTTTAATTTGAAAATGTAGTATTATCCCATTCAGTTCACCAAAGAGAACAGAATGTACTCGGCTAAGGTAAAGCAAAACTTTTGATTGAACCCCTGGACCCTCAAGCTTCCCCTTCTCAGACTTGTCCTAAATGAAGGATAAAATTCTACCTGACGCAAAACAAACTAATCTGGAGAAAGACTGTATCATCTCCTTTAGTCTAAAATTGAAAACCTCTGCCTATCATGGACATTGATCGAGGCCCTGCCATAATTCGTGGAGCATTTTCCAGCAACTGTACACACTATCAATTAGGCCTGTACCTGTTTAATAAAAGTAATCTACGTTGAATTTACATGTAATCTACACCTCTTCAGAACTTCTGGGTGCTTAAAACTACTTTAAAAGGAGGATCAAATTGAAATGTATAAAAATATTCTTGAGATTGTATAAGATTATTCATTATACCATGATACAGGAGCTTGAAATCGGTACTGGTCATTTCCTTGGGATCTTGAATTTTTACCTGTACCAGTGAAAGGAGATCCAATACCAAAGATAGGTTCCTCTTTCCTGAATAATAGAAAGAACTGATTAGAGCAATAATCTATGATACCTATAAATTCCAATCTGCACAATCACTAACCTCTTCTTTTAAGAGGCAGAGGCAGTAACCTTCTGCAGCTATTGACATCTCCTTGACCTCTTAAGTTCTATGGTCTTTCTGAGATACCCCTTACCAAAGATCCTATAGCGAGCAAGATAGTCCACTCGACGAAAAAGACTTAGTACGATCATGGGCAGATTCATGGGTAAATTTTGGCTCCATTTCCGTAACCGGCTTCCGTCTCCACCATCTTTGTCCGCCATAGCGGAGCAAAGATACTAGTGCGGAGACAGAAGCCGGTTACAGAAACATCCTCGTAAAAATCAAAACATCCTTTCATTGAATTTCTTCAACAACAGAATGGTTGAACACAAATTCAAAACCAACGCTAGGGTCGGGTGGGCGGGCGTAGGGAAGGGTAGTGGGATATATCTCCGCTTTTCCCCCCACTTCTTTGTTAGTTCAGGGGTTTTTGCTTCTTTCTTTATCGTATCTTTCTTCTTCCTCTTCATTCTTTCCTTTTTACTTTTTTCCGATTCACTTATCAGTTTATAAAATGTTAAAACTGAAGCTGTACGAAAATTGTATAATTGTTATGTCGATTACTTTGTACAATTGCTTCTAATAAAATTAATATATTAAAAAAAAATTAAAAAAATCAGACATCTTTGGTAAAAATTTTCTCCTCATTTTCTTTCTGTCTCTCTGCCTCACAATAATAAGCAAAAAGATGCCTATGTTCCTTCCACAGCGTGTGGGAAGTCTGGCCCGGATCAGCACGGCTGGGACGCCAGGGTAAAGTTGCGGGGAGGTTTGCAATGTATTTTTATGTAATGTTGTCCCTTGTCTGGGCCTTGTGTCCGAAATAAAGTTTATCATATATACAAATCTGGAGAAGTATATATGTATGTGTTTTATGATTATATACATCTATATTACATTCATATATATGTGTGTATGTGTTCTTTCCTACTCAATCTAATCAGTTGTATGGTCGCTGAATAAAACCATCCTTAAGTTATACATCGTTTTTTTAATCTAGCTCAAAACAAATTTTATTTTGATAAATACTTCATTTAGATAACCCCACCATTAGTCAGATCTCATTCCACTGTATATTGGGAAGACCAGACCCATTTTATTGTTGAAAAACAATTCCATAGGCACAAAAAACATGAAGGAACATTCCAAGATTCCAAGAGTAGAGCAACTGGAATCTTCATATTGCTATTATTTTCCAAATACTACAGTTGTGAACAGTGTGATTAGATGAATTAGAGTGCAAGAGTAATACAAAAATCAACTCAAACTTAAACACAGCACATGAGCTATTTAAAAAGAAAAGCTTTTAAAAAAATCATTGAAAAAAGACAATTAACGGAATCATAATTTGTTAACGTTAATCTTTAACAAAATTTAACAGAATTATGATGGAACAGAATTATGAATCTAATCCTATATCACACACGCAAACTGTTCCCCCGCAACGCTGATTACACTGCGAGAAGGATATACAAAATCGGGCCGGGTTGCTGAAATGGACGAAGAAATGGCCTACGTTCTGCTCCGTGGCGTACTACACGTACTATTTAGCAATGGACTATCTTGCTCGCTATGGGATCTTTGCCCCTTACAATCAAGGTTTTTCATCAAATACGGGAACTAAAGGGACTTTACTTCCTGTACACCTCAACTGCTCCCTCTTGTGATTTATTTTATTAACTAACTCAAGCTCTCGGAAATAGATATTCTGGTATGTCAAACAGATTGATGTTTTCAGATTAGTTTTAATTCAATATTTTGTTGGTTAGAAACCTAAATTGATCAATATCTTCAAACAGGTAAAGACCGATGGTGAGCATTACTATTATATAAAATCAACCATTTTCTTAAATAACTTACACTTCAATGTTATAACTTACCTTTGAAAGCCTGTGCATTATTTTCTATTGTGAACCTTTGTAGTATCTGGAGAAATCGAGGTCGAAGTAAATCAGAAGCAGGAACCATGTTTTCATTTTTCTTCAGGAATGATTTCAACACCAGCAAAGCCTTGAAAGCTAATTCAATGTCTTCAGTATGAACTATATCCTTAAAGAAATGACAATTGTTTTTGTGTTGTAACATGAAAAACTATATCATAATCATTACAGGCAGTTTCTGGGTTTTAAGGGTTTCCTTCCGCACAACTGTCTGTAAGCCGATTTGTTCACCTTGTTCAGCACAGACATTGTGGGCCAAAAGGCCTGCTCCTCTGCTGTACTGTTCTGTTTTCCATGAGTTGGAAATGTCCATTTTCTTTAGGAACCCGCATCATGTTGCTCTACATATACTTGCTATAATTATTTCAATTCATTTGATAACCATTCTAACACTACCATAATTAAACAAATAGAAAATATACAGTATTCAGTCATTATGAATATCATGAAACATTTATTATGTTTGGTTACTAGCTTAAAAATCCTTAAAAAATCTATGGGAAAATCGATGTAGTCAGATTTCTGTAAATCAGGTTATACAACATAGAAAAGTACAGCACAGGAACAGGAAGTCTAACCAAGACAGGACCATCACAGTAAATGGCAAGGTAGTGGGGTGTGTTGTGGAGTAGAGAGATCTAGGAGTTAGGTACATAGTTCTTTGAAAATGGCACCATAGGTAGATGGGGTGGTCAAGAAGGTTTTTGGCACATTGGCCTTTATCAGTCAGGATATTGAGTGTAGAAGTTGGAATGTTATGTTACACTTGTACAAGATATTGGTGAGGCCACATTTGGAGTATTGTCTTCAGTTTTGGTCACCCTGTTATAGGAAAAGTGTTGTTAAAGAATGCATAAAAGATTTACGAAGTTGCCAGGACTCGAGGGCTTGAGCGAGAGGGAGAGGTTGAGCAGGCTTGGACTTTATTCCTTGGAGTACGCCGGGGTGAGGGGTGATCTTATAGAGATGTATAAGATCATGAGAGGGATAGGGTAAATGCACAGAATATTTTACCTAGAGTAGGGGATTCAAGAACCCGAGTACACGTTTAAGGTGACGGGAAAGATTTAACAGGAACCTGAGGGGCAACTTTTTCACCCAAAGGATGATAGGTATAGGGAACAAGCTGCCAGAGGAGGTAGTTGAAGCAGGCACGATCACAACATTTAAAAGATATTTGGGCAGGTACATGGATAAGAAATGTTTAAAAGGAAATGGGCCAAATGCAGACAGGTGGGATGGTGTAGATGGGACAAGTTGGGCTGAAGGGCCTGTTTCCATGCTGTGTAACTCTGACTCTAATCCAACTTGAACTGCACTGCAAAATATTAAATATACATATCTCACCAAGGCTAGGCAACAGACTACCAAAAATCATTTTTGTTAATATTTTTGACTTCAGTATATTAAAAATTAAGTATACTATTACATGCTTCAAAATTGTATTTTGTATTCAAAATAGTTTATGCAAATAAAATTATTTGCAGAAAGTGTAAGAATATATTATTGTTGATTCATTCTTTTAAATCTGTATTGCTATGTTTATAATTTGAACCCTGGAAATTATTATTGCCAACGTGCAGGGAAAAAGATGTAGCACAAACTGTTGCTATTCTGATGAAGTTACGCAGCTAACGTGTATTGGAAATATGCAGAGTGGATAGATCATTATGCCAATCAGCATCCAAAGCCGGTTAGATGTCTATCTGTTCAACATTTTTCCAAAGATAATGGACAATTTACTTCCACTTTCTCCTCCCTGGGATAATGCTTCAACAATCTCAGGAATCTGCTGGCAGATAGATTGCAACAGTTCATAACACATTGTAAGTCCTTTTCAACATTTGTATGCAAAGCCACAAAGGTAACAACTTAACTGGTACAGCGTTGCACCAGTTCCTCCAGAGAGCTGAGTGTTTCTTCTGTTTGTGTTTCACGAAAGACATCAGGTGCTGCAAAGGGCCTGTCCCACTTGGCAATTTTTTCTGTGGCTGCCGGCATCATTAACTGACGTTATCAGGTAACTGAAAAATTTGTGGCGTGATGACGTATGACGCTCGCTGTTTTTTCTAGTGTCGCAACATTGTTTTGTCACTGCTGGATTTTGAAATGCTCAAAATCTTTTGGCGACACTGATATGACGCCGGCAGTCGCCGAAAAAAAAAAGCCAAGTGGGACAAACCCTTAATTTGTCCATAAATGAGCTCATGAGCTAGCCACCATTTCCATGCTGGAAAGGATGAGCTTCAAGCTCTGTGCAAGCTTTGTTAAAGTTAGCGTAGAAACAAAGAACTGCACATACTGGTTTACAAAAAAAACCTTAAGTCTGAAGAAATCTCAAAGACAACTTGTGTAGGAACTGCAGATGCTGGTTTACACCGAAGATAGAAACAAAGTGCTGGAGTATTTCAGCAGGACAGGCAGTATCTCTGGTTAGAAGGAATGGGTGAGGTTTTGGGTCAAGACCCATCTTCAGGGGTGCTGCCTGTCCCACAGAGTTACTCCAGCATTTTGCGTCTATCCCTCTACAACTGTCCTATCCAAGTACTTTCCAAAACATTTTAAATGTTGTATTTACCACCCTGTGTAAAGAAAATGTACCCCTCAGACCTTCATTTAGTCTTCAGATTGTGGAAAGGAAAACTAGAAACTGAGAATACCATTTTACTTCGGAGTCACGTGAGTGACTACGTGAAGAAGCCCCGCCTGGCGCTGGAACGGCATTACGTCGACGCTGACGGCAGAAGCAAGAGTTGCAGAGCGCAGCTCCTCGCAGCGGCCGGAACGGACCCGCAGGTAAGTGTTAAGAAAAGTGGGGACGTTCTAAAAAAGGCGTTACGCTGGTAAAACCAGCAAAAGAGAAAGTAAAAGTTAAAATCAGAGTCACGCTGGCGTACTGATTTAGCCAGATAAATGGAAAAGAAAATGGAGACGTCTCAAAGGAAAATTTCGCGGGTAAAAAGATCGTCCCGGGGTGAAGCTAAAGATACGGGACAAGAGTTTAGTGCGGATCCGGTTCCGATACCGGTGGCCGCTGATTCACCCGTTAGTGAGACTATAATTTCTCCAGAAATACAAACCACGGAGGAAAATGATCCTAGAATATGTAAAAAGAAATCCGTGAGGCCCGTGCTTTCTGATAATGGCTCTGATAATGAAAGTCCTCCGGATAATAAAGCTATATGGCTAAAAATGGAACATATGGAGAAAGTGCTCCAAAATATAATGAGACAAGGGTCACAGTAGCCAGAAGTTTCCCAAAATGACCCTGAGGGGTTTAAATATACAGAATATGGCTATGTGCCAAATTGGGAATTTGAAACTCCAGACCCAGGATTAAGGGCGGAGGAAGTCTCATTGGATATAATTCCAAGTGTATCAGGGCTGCAAAAGACAGACCCTGCAAGTGGTGATGTGGATTATGAGTGCACACCACGAATAAAAAAGAGAAGGCCAGATGTGCCTGAGATGGCAAAAGATTTTGCTATACCTGAAGGAAGTGGTGAGGCTATGGAAGAAAACCTAGCTGCCAGTATTAATTATATGGTATCTCACCAACTTCAAGATTCTGTGATGATTGAAACAGCAGAATTATATAAAACACCGGAAAATTGCACCTCATTGAAGGTACCTACGGTTAATCCGTCTATATGGACGCCTATGACTCCAGGCATGAGAGGACAAGAAATAAGATTTCAAAGAATCCTCAAATTGATTTCTGCTGCCATTACTGTTTTTGGAAGGCAAATGGAGGGGTTGGAGATGGATAAAATCCAAAAAGATACTTTGGGCTTATTATGCAATTCCTTCTATGAAATTAATTGTATGAGGAAAATTGCGATTCGGCCCATATTTCATCCAAGGTTTGCAGGTCTGTGTCGATCAAGTGGTGTTCAAGCTCCTGGTTATCTATTTGGAGAAAACCTGCCTAAATAAATAAGAGAAATGGATGAAGAGGCTAAATCTATTAGCCACATGAGACCATTTGTCTTTGGACAAAAAAGGTATTTTTCGTCAAGAAGGGGATTTGATTTTGGAAACAGAGGCAGGAGTATGATAAGAAAATATTATCATCCGACACAGCCTAATGTTCACCCGTATACGGGGAGAAGGAGGCCACCACGTTCATATGGAGAGGTACAAAAAATTTATTCTATGCTTAAAGAAACTGTACACAAATCTCCAGTTGGAGGGAGATTACAAATGTTTTATGATGAATGGCTTGCCATCACATCTGATCGGTTTATTTTACAAACAGTTTCAGGAGCTACTATTACATTTAAAGAAGGTATTAATTCTCCGGTACAAAATAAACCTGCTTATGGTTTCATGTTTTCTGCAATTGAAGAGGCAGAAATAAATGTGGAAATTGACAAATTGTTTAAAAAAGGTGTTATTGAAAAAACTGTTGAACATGAGCATCAATGTGTGTCAAATATATTTCCAAGAAATAAAAAAGATGGTGGTTGCAGAATTATTCTGGACCTTACAAATCTTAATAAATTTGTCGAATATAAACATTTAAAAATGGAAACATTTAACACTGCAAGACATTTGATATCAGCAGGTTGTTATATGGCTACAATTGATTTAAAGGATGCGTACTATTCAGTACCAATACATCAGTTCTTTCGAAGGTATTTAAAATTTAATTGGCTGGGACAGCTGTGGCAATTCAAAGCTTTACCAAATGGGTTAAGTTCAGCTCCCAGGCTCTTTACAAAGCTGTTGAAACCAGCTTTAGCACAAGTAAGAGCACAAAAGCACATCATTATGGCTTATCTGGATGACATCAATAGTAATCAGGAATCAGCTGAAAAATCAGTTTCAGCAACTAAAACTATATTTGAGAAGTTAGGTTTCTTGATTCATCCAATTAAGTCCCAGCTGCAGCCAGCACAGTCAATTAACTATTTGGGGTTTGTGATTAACTCAATTACTATGTTAGTAACTTTGCCAACAGATAAGATTGATGATATTTTGGTGACCTGTAGGGGTCTCATTCACAAACCTTATCCCTCCATCCGAGAAGTAACAAAGGTTATTGGTAAACTAGTAGCAGCATTTCCTGCAGTAGAATTTGGTCCATTACATTACCAAAACCTTCAAAGGGACAAAATAAGAGCTCTAAAAAAGAGAGCAGGCCATTTTGATAGGCCTATGCAATTAACAAAAGAAGCTTTATTGGAATTACAATGGTGGATTGAAAATGTCCCACAAGCTGCTAAAAACATTCTGATACAACAGCCTGAAGTAATTTTACAAACAGATGCTAGTGCTCTTGGATGGGGGGGCGACAGATTCATTCACCAGCTGTGGGGGCAGATGGACTGTCCAAGAGGAAATGTTTCTCCAAACATATGGTATTAACTATTTAGAATTATTGGGTGCAGTTTATGGGTTGAAGGCATATTGTTCTACAAAAAAAGAATCTGCATGTACTGATACAATTAGACAATAAAACAGCTGTTGCATATATTAATCACATGGGTGGAGTCAGATCGGTATCATGTGATTGTTTGGTCAATCAGATATGGCAATGGTGTATTAACCACCAAATTTGGATTTCGGCAAATTACATCCCAGGTAAAGACAATGTGGTGGCAGACAATAGATCAAGGATGTTTAAAGATAACACAGAATGGATGTTGAACCCAGTAATTTTGAGTAAAATTGTGACTCAATATGGGTTACCAGACATTGATCTGTTTGCATCAAGACTAAATCATCAATTGCCTAAATATGTGTCTTGGGAACCAGATCCAGACGCAGTAGCAGTAGATGCTTTTTCACTAAACTGGGGGAATATGTTCTTTTATGCTTTTCCGCCATTTGCTCTGGTTCAGCAAAGTCTGCAGAAAATAGAACAAGATTTTGCCACAGGATTATTGGTAATTCCAAATTGGCCGACACAACCATGGTTCCCATTGATGTTAAACATGATTAAAGAACCATATATGTCAATTCCTAGCAGCAGTGATTATTGATAAAACCAGTAACCAAAGAAATTCATCCATTACATGCTTATATGAATTTGTTAATCTGCAGGTTTTGACCAGACACTACAGGAGCTTGGATTGTCGGATAGAACTATGGATATTATAGTCGCATCATGGCGAGATAGCACTCAGAGACAATATATGACACATATAAAGAAATGGGAACATTTTTGCAGACAGTCAAATATATCCTATCATACTGTGAACATTGCAAACATATTGGAGTTCCTTGCCGAGTTGCATTTTGAACAACACTTAAGTTACAGTGCCATTAATAGTGCACGTAGTGCCTTATCATCTTATTTAGGACAAATCTCCGACCAGAAATCAATTGGATCACACCATTAATATCCAGATTTATGAAAGGAATCTTTAACAAAAATCCACCCAAACCAAGATATACAGAAATTTGGGATGTTAGCATTGTACTTACTTTACTTAGGCAATGGACTCCAATCGAAGTTTTGTCATTGGAAAAGTTAACATTTAAATTGTTAACTTAGTAATGTTAATGGCATTGGTTACAGCTCAAAGGGTGCAAACATTACAAATGTTACGTTTAGACTGTATGCATGTGACTGCAGATAACATTGTGTTCTATGTTTACGATTTGATCAAACAAAGCAGACCAGGGAGAACTGGAGCGAAGGTAATGTTTCAAGCTTATCCCATTGAGTTAAACATTTGAATCATTATGTAAAAGTTACCAGAACTCTTCGATCAGGGCAGCAGCTACATCCGCGGTGAAGTTACAGGACGTACCACTCGAACACATTTTAGAAACCGCAGGGTGGTGTAAAGAAGAAACTTTTTCAAAGTTCTACAATAAACCTGTTCACACAATGACAGGCTTTGGACACGCGGTGTTGGGTTCACTATAATCACCTGCTTTGTTTCACTATTGATTGATATTATCAATTATGTTATCACTTATATCTTTTATCACTTTGTAATGGTTCCCTCAGGTGTAAAAAGAGGGTTATTATATGTTCTTTTATCATTAAAAGGTTTATGGAAAGAACTAAAACTAGTCTGGTTTTCTCATGTATGTGTTGACCTAGCCGGACTGTCGTATGGAAGAATTCTACGACATGAAAAACACAGAAGCTTCAAAATCTTCACGTAGTCATTCACGTGACTCCGAAGTAAAATAGTAAGATTAAACGAGAACTTACCAGTTCGAAGTTTGATCTTTATTTTATGAGGAGTAACGATGAGGGATTACGTGCCCTCCACTCCACACCCTCATAAAATAAATGATCATCTGGTAGTTCTAAATCTATGATGAGCCTTACTATCTTACTCCGGCTATTGTGTTCTGTGTTTTTCATGCCGCTGCTTTGAAGTATGCCGTTCCAGCGCCAGGCGGGGCTTCTTCACGTAATCCCTCATCGTTACTCCTCATAAAATAAAGATCAAACTTCGAACTGGTAAGTTCTCGTTTAATCTTACTATTATTTTTTATTGTTTTTACAACCGATGGTGATAAGGAGTCAACAACGACCATTTCAATGATGATGTTACTGCCTCATATATTGGGTAATGGAATCTGGCCTGCTCCCTATGAGTTACCTGCTGCTGTATACCTTGTCTTGCAAGTGAGAGGGAGCGTGTCAGTATCACATAATATGCTTGGGTCATATATTTGTCTTGAAATAGCTGGCAATAGATGGAAGCTGCAAAATACAGATATAAGGTTTGGAATGGATTTGTAGAGGTGTGCTACAGCATCTAATTCTCAATTGATCATAAGTCTTGATTGGGATCATAGGTTAGTGAGTGTAGTGCACAATGCAGTACCAGAGATTTGCAGTGCAGTTGGTGATATTTGGTATCTGAAGATGCATTTGCTGATCCTAACTTATACGCTCTGTATACAGGTCTTCAGGATGACTCCTAGCATTATGAGCCACAGGTATCTCCATCCACTGTAGGAAGATTCTTTTATATTTGCAAATCTAGATAACTTATCTCATTTTCAACAGGACTTTAAATGCAGCATTGGAAATATGCAACTTGTTTTCCCTCTTTCTGTACCCTTTTTAATATCTCCCAGGAAAGAAGAAACTAGAGGTCAATAATGGTAGTAATCATTTGGGTAAGTATATTAGTGGGTAGAGAACTTTCTGTACCCTTTTTAATATCTCCCAGGAAAGAAGAAACTAGAGGTCAATAATGGTAGTAATCATTTGGGTAAGTATATTAGTGGGTAGAGAAATGTAGCAAATGGAGGTCTATAGGTTGGGTAGCTGAGGTATTGAAAGGTCAAAGTGAATTGGGAAAAGAGACATAGGATTTCTTCCACTGACATTTAAAATCTATGCAATTTCCAGTCTGATTCTGAAATTATAAAAAATAGCAATAAGCCTAAATATAATAATAAAAAGCAAGATCATCTTCAGCACTTGTTGCTGATTAGAGCAAACAAATTTCTTATAACAAGCAGTAATGATTGTTACTTACCAGCAGAATCAGGAGGACATTTGGATTTCCTTGGATAATATTCATCAAGCAACTTACATCACCCTGAAAGTTGGGAAGCATGTTTTCAACCTCACTATGGTTGATATCAAAATGTGTAAACCAACATTTCAAGATGCAGTGACCAAATCTGTCTGTCAACTCTGGATAGTGGAAGAAAAATTTCAGAACTAGAGGGTGACTAGTATACACGGAAGAAACAGTGGCAATACTCTCCAAGAGCTTACAAATGGAGTTCAGTGATATCTGCAAAAAAAAAAAAGAAAACAAACAGAATTATAATAATCACAGTAAGAACCTACTAGTTCCTTTTCTTAAATATAAACTGCATCCAATCCTTAGGTTTCCTATTTTATCTGGTAATTTTCGTCTTCTTTGAACCTAATTCTATCTTTAACTTATTTGGATATTAATGGTTAGATTGTTTTTATCACCACAAAATAAGCTCAAGTAATTCTCCATCCTTGCCACATCCCATATCCTAAAAATCCCTCATGGTTGTTTCCGGCATCTTCATTTGACTACTGCTAAACATTCTTTGCTGAAACCTGTTCTTTTATTCTCTAAGTTTCACCAGTTCCCGATTCTAACTTCCCCACTGAAACTTGTAAAGAATAGAAGATGAGGATCTTCTTCCACCAAACCACCCCACTCCCCAATATAACTATAAACGTTAACATTCTGCCTAAATCTAATGTTCTAAAATCATTCCTTTAAATGTTGGTATTTTACTTGCTTGAGCCTCCTTAAATTCCACATCTTTAGACTTTTTGAACACATTTCCTAACAACTCTGCTTTGGGATAATGTCTTTTTTTTCTCTCAAATGCTGTTGTGAAGTGCAATTAGATGTCCTTTTTACATTGTAAAAACATTTGTTCTTGTAGTCTGTGTGTGTTTACATATACAAGAGAGAATTCTCTGCCACACAAAAATTGTTATACTCCAGAAATTTAGGACTTTAGTCCAACTACATCAGATGCAAATTATTGGTCACGGATTGTTATCACTGTTCTGTTACAAGAAAAAGTGTAATAAAAAATTAAATGACCAGAAGTACTAATTTTACTCAGTATACAATAAAAAAACATCTATGTTTACCAAATCTAGTTTACTGCATTTTTCTTGGCATATAGACAATAGATAGATTGCAGCTTTAAGTACAAAGAGCGGAGGTGCATGTCCTCGATCGAAGGATGTGTGTAAAAAGCTACTGATAGCTTTGAATAAATGAACTTCTGAAAAAAACCTATGGAAACAAAAACAGAGTGAAGTACTCCAAAATATTCATGTGCATGCTCTTCAAATGTACAAAAACTGATAAAGAGCTGATGGAAAGCTATAATCATTATAATCTAATTCTAGTATTGAACCATTTATTTTAAACCAACAACCTTTAATAAAAAAGCAAGAATTTTGCTTTACTATAGCATTATGCATTTATATACCAATATTTACATAGCATAATGTCGTGATCGAAGTGTTAAAAGGCATATAAAAGGTTTTGACATTGGTGCATTAGCGGTTAGATCATTGAGAAGTAAACTATAGTCCATGCCTATAATTCCAAAGCTCCTTTGAAGTGAAGCTTTTGAAGCAGGATGGGGAAAACATGAATTTCTAAAGACTGTGTAAATGTCAAAAAGCAGTTTAGTTGAATTACTCCTGAACAATTTCTATTTTTTCATATGTAAGTATATGGGTTATCTATTTTTGTATATGCGTCTCATCTATAATAGCACACCTTCAATTCAATGTGGTACTTTTGATATTGATTTTATGTCAACATTCATCATCTTAACAGCTGTACTAACATTTGTATTATGTAAATACAAAAATTAATATTTCAGAATAGAAATTCAATATGGCACCATAATGCAGCTAATAGAGCTGCTGCCTCACAGCTTCAGCAATACAAATTTAATTCTGACTGCTAGTATGGAGTCTGCAAATTCTCCGTTACTGTGCATTTCCTCTGTGTGATCCAGTTTCCTCATACATTTCAAAGACATGCAGTTTGGTAGGTTAACTGACTACTGTCAATTGCCTTGGGCATGTAAGTATAATTTTGGTGGGATTGGGATGGAAGTAGTTGATGGAATTGTGAGGACAATACAGTAGGATAAGTGCTTGATAGCGAGCAGACTTAGTGGGCTGGATGACCTGTTCCCGGCTTATATGACTCCATGATTCAATTAATTAAAACTATCTATTGTGATATAACTGCAGGCTTAAGACAACTTTAAGCTTCATTATCACTCTATTGCCGATTTTATTTTTTTCTAAGAGCAGCTGAAACCCAGGTTCCCTGACATGCATAATTGAAACATGAATTCTTCCTTTGTGTATGTAGAACTTTGCTGAGCTATACTTTAGCCAGAACTATTACTTAACCTAATATTTGTCTTGCTTTGGCAGCAGGATATTATCAAAAGACTTTCAATTTAGTGAATGCTTTAATTTGTAATGTTTTCACTGAAATGAAAGTTCAATTTGGTCCAGCTTGATTATCCAAGGTAAAAAAATAAAAGTAGACTGACTTCGTACCCACTTGCTGACAAATGTCTGAACTGAAGCAAGGTTGTTCACAACTTAATATTATACTTGATTATGACTGCTTTGTGCCTCATATCCATGGCGTGATTATGATAATCTATTTCCAGTACTGCAATATCACCCAGATTTCCACATGTCAGAACTCTTTTTTTGTTATTGCTAGTATTTCCATACATTCCTGGCCTTCCTCAATCTACCTTCCATAAAGTTGGTTATTTAAAATTGTGTTACTCATGTTCTAATTCAGCCAAGTCTCATTTACCCATCGCTTAAGCAATATTAACTCGTCCTTTTCCATGGTCTTCTTCCTTTCTTAAATCCATCACATTTTTAGAATCAAATATTGTTAGAATCAAATTCTGCTGAAGAGAAAGGTGTAAAAACAGGAGTTGCAGGTAGTTCATAACGCGTGTTTCCACACTATGAATTGGATATAAAGGAATTGGTGAATTAGGGAACACTGTATGCAGCAGGGGGGGTTAATTGGCTACATGATTTTGATTTGGAACTAGCGATCTACTTTGGAAATTGAAAAGCAGAAAAAAGCTGTCTTACAAAAAACAAGCTAGGGAATGAAAATTACGGTGTGTTTATTTAACCTTCCCACAGTAATCAAACAGCATTGCCACTTAAGAACAGTCTTTCAGTTTCACTGCTGGTGGCCAGTGAAATTGACAAGCAACCACTTCTATTGACTTGTGCAATGATACTCCGTTAACCAATGTAACATAGATCCTTTAGTATTTTTAACTTGCAGCCAGCCACAAAACTAAACATAACATTTTAAAAAAGATCTTTAATTTTGAATTACCTCTAACCCACTTTGCCACAACTGTTTTTTTAATGCGATTTTCCATAACACGAGGTTTCTTAGGAATGTAACAATTGCATTAAAGCAGAATTAATGTGATGTACTTCCATCAATAGTTTGTATGATCCAAGTATGCAATCAACAACTAAACAATGTTTCTAAATAAGCTGTTACCTGTTATCGTACATATGGGCCAAGTATAATAATAATAGCAGACAATGTTGGTGGTTTTGGAGATCTTCGTCTATTCCAATTGTGTCTAAACTTTCGGAAAGTACAGATATAATGTCTAAAAATGTATAGTTCAGATGTGGAATACACTTCGCAAAGAGTACAGAGACTTCTTCCAGATCTAGGACCAGAGAAAATTGTTCATAGATAATTACAGTGACATCTCTCAGTTTTAATCTTACACTATATAACTGTATGACATTGAATCGTGCAAAAATGTATGCAATGGATTAAGGAAGGAAATTCAACAAGCAGGAGCAATATTTTGGCAGTTACATTTACATTAAAGAATTTGAATAAAGGAACAAAATTACTCGCTCAGAACGGAACCTTTTGATAGCTTTCCATGTGTGGATATTGGACATGGAAGGCAATTATGCCTTCTTTTGTTCATTGTGTCAATATGCAATAAGCTAAAATATGAATAATACTAATGGTTGAGGCATTCATGAGTTGTTATCTGTGGAGCCATAGTTGAATGTGAAGAAGGGACTTTGGGAAATAAGGAGAGAAAATTGGAAGCAAAGTACAAAAGCAAATAAACAAGACAAATTACATAAATATAAATGTATCAATCTCTATTTATTTTGTTACATACTCCTAAGTTTATGTAAACTGTATTATGACAAATTTAACAAAGTGGAGCTAAAATATAATCGCAACACAGTAGCGCAGCAAGAAGAGCTGCTGTCTCACAGATCCAGCAATCTGAATTCAACCCCAATTTCCGGCACTGCCTATGTGAATTTTGCACCTTCTTCTTGTGACTTGTGGGTACATTGATTTCTCCCTGCATCCCAAAGACATGCCAGTAGATTAATGGCTACTATAGATTTTGCCTAATTTATTTAAGTGCTAAATAAATCATGGGGGATTTGATAGGCACATGAGAGAATTGGTTACAGGGAAATGTGGAAGTATGGGATTGATGAAATTGCTCTTAGAGCTGGCATTGGCTCAGTGAGCACAATTGCCTGTTTCTTTGTTGTAAGGAAATATGCATACCAAAGATTTTTACTAAATGTAATATGTCAAGACCTTAGTAGAGTTAATACACGCTGTTATGTATTGCCCGGGAACAATACCGACAACGGAGTAAGAAATTTAACTGTAATTTAGTAACTAACTTCAAACATAACACATCACCCCAACCTACATAAAATGGTTGCAGCCTTTTCAACTGTGTCCCGGCAGTGTCACCGTCCTCTGATTGGACGGTGTTTCCAATCTGCCACGCATGTGCGCACCCATGATGTTCCTGGCCAACAACGTATTAGGCAAACCTGCTTTGTTGCGTAATAGCAGGGGGTCAAAATATTTTTCTTCAAGCTCTCCCAAGTACATGCGGAGCATCTTGAGCTCAGTTGCTTCCTCCAGTCTTGTCGTTGGTGTTAAAATTGGTAAAAGCTCAATGTGGTTCTGGGAGGTGTTGTGGGAAAACGGGGAAATCTCTGGTGATGGTCCCGCTGTCGCCGTGGGCCAGAACAGATTAGGAGCTTGAAGAGCCGTTTATGTTTCTTTTTTTTGAAACTTTGTCACAAATTGCCCAGAACAATAACAACGGAGTAAGTAATTTACTAACTAACTTTGAACATAGTACATCACCCTGACTTGCATAAAATAGCTGCAGCCTTTTAAATTGTCATGCATTCCTACTCTCCAGAGGTGCTACCTGTCCTGTTGAGTTACTCCAGCATTTTGTTTATATTCGGTGTAAACCAGCATCTGCAGTTACTTCCTACAATTTAAAACTGTGCCCCGGGCGAGTCCCGCCCACCCGTGATGTTCCTTGCAGGGATGCCGGCAATGATGCTGGCATGCATGCGCGTGAGATGCCTGCAACCTATTCTCTCTCACATGCTCATTAACTACTCCCTGATTCTCTCCTTGAATCCCCCCCTGATTATCCCACAGCTCACTGCTCTAAGGGCAATTTACAGATATTTTCAAAGCTGTCTCTATGACACTATATTGCCATGACAAAGAAAATTACAAATGGTTCAGAAATGTAGAGTTACACCTTGAGGTAAAAAAACGTTCATGCTGCATCACTCAAAACTCCAGGGTTTGTTTCCAGTTACCAACGATATCCGCAATTAATAATTTTGTCAAATTCCTTATCTTTCCTTATGCCAGTCCAAACTCGTGCTTTTTGGTGTCTTATATTCACAATAAATTTATGACACAGGAGGCCATTTAGCCCATTGGATCCATGCTGGACCCCAGTGAAGCAAATCTCATTAGACCTTTTCCCTTTCTTATTTCCTTGTGGCCGTGGAACTTATTCCCTACCACTTATCCATTGTCCCCTTCTGATTATTTTGTCATTTATTTAGAGTAATCAATCAACCTAGTTGCAATATAGAGGAAACTGGATCATTCAGAGAGTCATGGAGAGAACATGCAAAGTCCATACAGACAGCATCCAAGGTCAGGACTGAACCCAGGACCCTGCAACTATGAGGATGCATTACAAAAAGATCTTGGAGTCAGCGGAAAATCTTTTCTTGAAGGTTGTATTTTACTCTGGGACCTTTGGCACTTGAAAAATATGAATTAAATCATGGATGAAAATACTCCCAGGCCATTTCTCAACTAAATACGATTTTGTGGCTTTCATCACTGGTTCAGGAATTACCAGTAAATCCCTGGAAACACAGGCAAAAGAGAAAAATTAAGCTGGATAAATATCTGAAAAGAAAGAACGTGCTGGGTCACTGGGAGAGGGCATGAGACTGGAATGTTGTACTCCCACAAGCTAGCCTCCTTTGATGAAACAATTGTCATTCTGTGAAATGGCACATAATGGTGATGAAAGACATTGGTTACCCATTTTTTGATGTCAACATTTCATTTTACAAGGTATTAAGCAATTGAAGCAAATGTCTGGAGAATGGAAAAGGCGAAAGGTTTTTATCACAAAAAAAACACACGTCGCACGCAGCCTCGAGGAAGTATTTTTGTGAAATTTGAATGAGAAAAAAATATATATATCATCCATACCATGCTGATAATTCAGAACATCTTCCGTAGCTGAAAATAGGTTTTGACACAAGGCACAAAGGAAGTTTGAGCAGGCCTGATTCAATTTTGGATTTCTAATAAAACATCAAAAAATCATATATTTTAGAATTCTCATCTAGCACAAGCGATAGAGCTGTGGAAATGAATTTGAAGTTACTGAATAAAATAGAAAAAAAGGTACATTCACTAACAAAATGACAGCAAAATTTAGCCTTAAAACATAAATATGTGAATATGTAGGTTGCATTACCTGCCTCCTGTACATAATCTGTTTTTCAGTTCCATTGTAAACTTTATAAAAGATGATGAAGCTGTAAGTAGTTAATTCAAATATTGAATTGAGTGGTGGTTTATAGGTAGAGTTTAAATTTAAATGTAGGCAACTATCATGGTAGGAATATTATAATTCATTTTAAAAGCAACACAAATATAATAGTGTTAATGTACTGACAAACAATTGCATTGGAACTTTAAAATGGTAGAATGCCATACCTAGCTTAACAGAAAATAGGTTGGCTGTGTTGGGCAAAATAGTATACTGCACACTGAGAATGGAGAAGAAAACCTCCATCACTGTGGCGTTAGGAGTCTTTTCATAATATTTCTGTTAGAAGGAAATACAGATGAGAAAATTGACCAATAAAATTATGACTATAACAGAACAAACCAATTGCCAGTCAAACTAAACTTTATTGTCACAGGGTTCTTAAGGGCACATTTGTTCATTGATGTTTAATTCCCAAATTTATTGTTGAATAAAATGTGAGGTAGACCTGGAGAGTTTACACTGTTAAAGAGCGACAAACAGCTGAAAATCTGATATAGTAGCTAATAATGCTCAAAATACTCAGGGGGGGGTTCAATATTTGCAGAGACAGTTAAAGTTTCAGGTCAATTACTTTTTATTTGAACTCTGAGAAGAAGGCAAGATTTCTCAGCCAATCAAAGATAATAAATATCTGCAGCCTTTCACATGCAGTGCAACAGCCAGATTCCTGACCCTGTAAAAATCAGTACCTGAACTTCCTATCCTCCAGATTATTCATGGTAGCAACAACTGATGAGTGATATATTTCAGATTTTCATTTACTGCAGTGTCATTAGGTGAGATGCACTGCCTCTATTGAATAAGCACATGGGTAAGAAAGGTTTAAAGCAATATGGGTCAAATGTAGGCTAATGAGACTGGCTTAGATGGAGCACCTTAGTCTGCATGGACCATGATGTAACCCTTCCACTGGATTCTTCTATTGTTTGCCAGATCTTGCCCAATCCATTCCCCTCATCTCTTTGTACTGGTATTATCCCTCTACTCTTTCAGTCCAGATGAAGGATCTCAACTTGAAATGTCAATTTTGCCTTCAAAGACACTGCCGGACCTACTGAGTTCTTCCAGCAGTTTGCTTTTGCCTCCTTATATTTGTGTTTTCTGGTCACCATCCCTCTACCACTGGAAACATTCTCTCTGTATTTAGTTCATATAACCATTCATAATTTTTAACAGTACTTGCTCAAGAAATCCAGCGTATTAAAAATAATTAATTTATTTACAACAAATAACATGTTTCTATTTCTCACCATTACAATTGGGATACACAAAGTGTCGCAAATTGTCAGCAGAAACTCTGAGAAATTCTCCAGCACATTCTCACTTGCAATTCCAGGAGATGTGAAAGCATTCTCTTGCAATGAGCGATCCTTTTGACAATCAATTGCTAACCTACAAAAGAATAGTTTGAGCATGAAGATATTTTCAGAACTTCAGTGGCAGTCTATTGTCACAACAAAGGAAATGACTACAGACTTGGAATCACAAATGGGAAGGAAAAAAAGTATAGAGTTACTTTTTGGCAGAGAAACTACTTCATGCTGAATCATCCATAATAAACAATGGCAAGGAAAACTTTTCAACCGATCCTTGCCTTTCAATTGAGAATTAACCTACCACTGTCCATTTTTACCAGTTATCTGCTTTCACGCCTTTCATCTCCAGTTTCTTATTTGGAAGCAAAAGCATTTCATAATGATTTTAACAAATTCCTAAACTTTTCTTTTCTTAGTCTGAGTTTGTGTTTCTGGTGTCCTTATATCACATTACATTTGCTTATTTCGATGTAGATGAAAGCCATTTGGCCTATCGGGTCCATGCTGGCTCCCAGCAGAGCACATCCAATCAATTCTCTGCAACTCTTCCCTCCCCCAAATCCTTCTTACCATGCAGCCCCGCTATTTATTCTCTATCATTGCCTATCAATTCCCCTTTTAATTATTTTACCACTTACATGGATAAACTTC
The DNA here is from genome assembly GCA_035221665.1 of Okamejei kenojei. Taxonomy (NCBI): domain Eukaryota; kingdom Metazoa; phylum Chordata; class Chondrichthyes; order Rajiformes; family Rajidae; genus Okamejei; species Okamejei kenojei. Next base: position 6,751,673 of record CM069167.1, read on the forward strand.
TTTGTTTGGTATGTGTTGCAAATATCAGGGATGTGGGTCATGCTTAGTAAGCCAGACTATATCAATGAAGAATGAAAAACTGATACTTTATTGTCACATGCACCGTGAAGGTGCAGTGAAATTCTTTGTTTTTGTATACACAGCACAAGAGTCGCAACAAGGAGCCGACAAACTTACAAAAGTACCGTTAAATATCGTTGGTCCTTTCTTTGTCCCACCCCCCCTTGTCCAACCGGTCCCCTTTTTCCTCTGCGCTGCCAATTTCACCAAAGCTCCACAATGCCACTCAGTTAAAGCTGGAGAAACTCACTCAGTTAAATGCTAACTTTATGTCAAGGGATCACTTCACACGTAATAAATTATTCTGAATAGCAAAATTCACCAACTCTATCAACATTCATGACCATTGCCAAAATGATTGCCCAAATACCTTTAAGGAAGTTATTCTTATCGTCCACCCCATTTCGCCACCACAAACAATCAAAGTCATTCTGCAGGTAGACAACAATGCTGGAGAAACAGCAGGTGAGGCAGCATCTATGGAGCGAAGGAATAGGTGACGTTTCAGGTCGAGACCCTTATTCAGACTGATGTGGGGGTGGGGGGATGGGAAGAAGAAAAAAACTTTTTTTTCTCATCCCGAAACGTCACCTATTCCTTCGCCCCATAGATGCTGCCTCACCCGCTGAGTTTCTCCAGCATTTTTGTCCACCGTTGATTTTTCCAGCATCTGCAATTCTTTCTTAAACAAAGTAATTCTGCATGTCATTTGCATTAACCCCAATTTTTCAATAAATTATTGTTAGCTGTTCAGCTGGTCTCTATCCCTGCAAATTCTTATTTACACTATTTCAAATCTATATATTACAAAAATTTGCAGCTTGTATGTTTGTATATATATTTGTTTGTTCCCAAAACTCGGCAAAAACGGTACACGATAGCGTGACAACGTTAGGCCCACCTTCCTCACCATTGTCCTGCAATGTAAACTAGCAAGTTTTGTTCAGATTCATGTTATATTTTACAAGTTATTGACTTTTTAAAACTTTAATAAACCTGGCAGTCGCGCTCCCACTTGCCAGCCGTCCCTGTGCAGTAGGGGGAGGATTGCCGTGGCGTCGCAACAGGAACCTGTCAGCTGCGCATGCGCAGTTGGGGGAGGGTTGCTGGGCCCGCCGCCATTTTGAGATCGCCATTTTGACTCGCGTCACAACGGGGATCTCTGGCAGCGTCAAAGGGGGGCCCAACAGGTCCACAGACCGTCTAGTAAATATAATAAAATCTTGTACAGAATGTAATGGCAGCAGTCAGCATCTTCTCAAGGCAACTATTAGCTGATTAATCTGTATTTACAAATAAGATTAGTATTATGACAGGTAAATGTACAATACAGTATAGTTCCATTTTTTTTTGGATCTTACACACTATGATAATAAATTTTGAATGAACCAAGTAGGTTGAAAGGCGCTGGTGAATGGAAGAGAGCATGGGCCAGTGCCTGGTCAATGGAAAGGGAATGTGGGAACTATTCCCCCAGTCAGTGGAATCAGGCTCCCAGTGAGAGGAAGGGGAGTGTGGGAACCCTGGCCTGAGTGAGTGGAGAGGGAGTGCAATAAATAGTACTTGGTGAGCTAGATGCTAAACCATCAGGATTTCCATATAATCAGATGGCAGATCAGAGTTTTAATGTACTCAAAAACTTCCAGAATTTCCCCAAATCAGCACCACCAACAATTCCTTATCCCATCTCCCCTGCCAGCCCCCACATCCCAATTTTAGCAGTGTTTGCACTGATGATAGGATGCTGGATTTTTATGTCAACAAAATTATATAATCTAAAGTCAATATTTTGTGTGTTAACAGTTTCAGGTGCCATTATTGGAACATCTGGATCTTGGTGCCAGGCAGCAATTTCATTGATCATGTCACACATAACCACCCTACATGGGCCATATCCTTCACAGTGATATCTATCAATCCTTCCCATCCACTAGCCCTCCGTATTTTCCCTCCACTCCACCTATAATCTTGCTTCCCCATATCTCTATTCCCTTTAAACCTTTCTCCCATTGTTCCTTTTCCATTCTCCTTCTCTTCATTCCATTTTCTTCCCATATTCTTAACAATTTCTCTCCCCTTCTCTCCCTCCATTCATGTGACACCATGCCAGAACTACATAAAAACATTTACACAGTATGTGCCACCATATCCATAAAACATAGTTCTTAATATGACTATTTTTGTCCTTGCTTTTATACTAAGATTTCCCATTTAAATGGTTAAGTTGATCATCTGGTCATTGCATAGCAACTTTATAATAACTTTATAATAATCACCACCATTCAAACCCAAAAATCAAGATTCATCAAATGCTCATCATGTCAGATAATTTCCCAACATAATATGTAAATGGCCTTGTTCATCCCAACTTATTTTTTTTACATGAAGTACCTGCAAGCATTAAGAAATGCTTCTAAATTGCTGTACAGCAACTGCCCTTGCCTTGAAAAGTTTTTGTTTTGTTCTTTTCTCATCGACTGACTCTGAAATAAGGAAACAAGAGATGGTGATTAAATGTGAAACATGGGACTGCAATAACAATCGTCATTAAAATAAAAATTACATAAAGGGCTTGAGTAACTCAGTGGGTCGGGCAGCATCTCCAAAGGACATGAATAGGTGACATTTCAGGTCAGGACCCTTTTTCAGAACGAATGAAGTGGGGGGGGGGGGAAGCTGGAAAAGAGGTGGGAGTGGGACAAAGCTGGCAAGTGATAGGTGAATAGAAGTGGGGGGGTGGGTGAGGGGGAGGGGTGTTGATTGCAGATGGGTGCACAAAGGCTAGAGATGAAAAGGGGACGAATGGATGTAAGATAAGGAAGGAGTGAATTGTGAAGCCAGAAGAAGGGATACAGGTGGATGGGAACAGGGGGCGGTGGTGGAAAGGGAAATAATGGTCAGGATAGAGCGTGAAATGGCTGCGCACCTGGGTGCGACATAGGGAAGACGGGAATGGGGGGCAGAGGGTTGTTATCTAAAATTAATGTTTATAACGTTAGGTTGTAATCTACCCACTCTTCTCTCTGGCAGTGGAAAAGTCCCATGACGGAACACATGGGAATGGGAAGGGGAGTTAAAATGGTTAGCAACCTGGCAGGCCTAGGCAAACTGAAGAAAATGTAATCTGCAGTCCCTCTTAAGGAAAAAAAGACTAGTTGAAAAGCTTGACTGACAAAGAAAATACATATTACTGCATCTCAACTTTTCATATGTAAATAGATCTGGTCGTGAAGAGCCTAAATAGGAGAATATTAAGCATTTATAGCTCCTGTCAGCTTTTCCTAATTGTGAAATGTTACATGAAGGTACTCCAGTATGCCAATCGGAATGTGGCAAATTTACAAAGCCAGTTTCCATTATAAATGTAAAGATCCCACATAAATTATAAATATAAAAGTAAAAAAAGAACGTGTAACTAAATTGACATCTGCACACCTTTCACCAATTATCTCCGGTGCTCCAAAGCCATTACAACTGAAGAGTACTCTTGGACCTCACTTTCTACACTCATTGCCTAACGAGACCTTTGACAATGAAATCTGCAAACTGCAGGCAGTCTGGAGGTCTTACATTAATGTACCTATTTGTAGATGTGCATCTTTCCCATGTGATTATATGTATGAATAATGTAGACTGAAAAATTGTTCCAGAACTGGCTGTATCTCCTACAGCATTTTTTTTTCATGCTCCCTAGAAGTGTGACCTGTTCTAGAAATGGATATTTCAGATCGTGACGATCTTTGGTAAACAATAAACGTCCTGATTAAGATTGCCCACTCTCCTCTGTCATGTTTGTAAGTTGCATTTAACCTTTTGCTGAATTCATCAAGAAGAGCCCTGGCATAAAAGGGGTGCTGGTTCTAGGCAGTGGTTCAATGTTTCTTTATTATCACATGTACAGAGGTACAGTGATTTTTTTTTTTAAAACATACAGTTCAGTAAAGTTCAATCCACGATAGTACCAAGTATATAGAAATAGTCCACAGATTCAGCATATACCAGTCACCAAGTTTTGCCACCATTTTCAAAGTCGACATGCGGAAATCGGTCTTTGTAAGGGGCCGGGGCACGTGACGTCAGTTGAAAATCCAGCAGAGGTGGCGGGCGGGGTCATGCGGCAATAGCATTGTCATGGGTCGCGCAGTTGAAACTCGGAATCCAGCACCTAACCTCCTTTACCCCATTGATACAATTGTTTTTATTAAGTGGTATTCTAGAGTCATGGAGTCTTACAGCGTGGAAAGAGGCCCTTTGGCCCAGCTTGCCCACACCAGCCAACATGTCCCATCTACACTCATCACACCAGCCTGCATTTGGCCCATATCCCTCTAAACTTGTCCTATCCATGTACCTGACCAAATGTTTCTTAAACATTGTGATAGTTCCATACACCTACCACCCTTTGCGTGAAAAAAGTAACCCCTCAGGTTCTTATTAAATCTTCCCCACCTCCACCTTAAACCCATGTCCTTTCGTTCTCAATTCCCCTACTCTGGGTAAGAGACTCTGTGCATCTATCCGATCTACTCCTCCCTATAACACAAGGTTCCTTAGGAACACAACAATCACATCATAGCAGAACTACCTGTTGTAAGCAATACATGTATGTAATATTAATTTAAAAATCTCACATTACCTCTTTACTCCTAATAGTGTCAGGAAGATCTGCACAGCGCATTAACATTTCTTCAATGAGCTTTTGCAATTCCTGGTACTGTACAGGTACTGCCAGATGTTCCTTCCTATTTCAAAAAAACATTAAGAGAACTACAGTGCATATTTGTTACTTACTCCACCCATGTTATTCTATATAGATTCACTATTTAATATAATACTAAGCATCAAATGTGAATCTGGTTCATTTCAATGGGCCCATAAATTTTGCTCCTCGGCTCACCTCTCACCTACTTGCTTGATTATTCTAGCCAATTAAACTATGAAGATATTTTTCCACTTCCCTAAATTTTTGACATTCCCAATGTCAGATTGATTTGGGAAAGTGGTAAATTGGATTAAAGATTAGGTTTAGATTTATTATTGTCACATGTGAACAATAATAGGTACCGAGGTACAGTGAAAGGCTTTGTTTTGCATCCTATCCAATCAAATCATATAATATACATAAATGCAATCAATGCTAAGCTCAGCACAATAACAGAGCAAAATGATAGATACAGAGTACAGAATATAGTTCTCAGCATTGAGGAGCACTATTTCCAGAGATAAAGTCCAATGTCTGTAATGGGGTAGAGATGAATAGAATAGCACCCTGTCTTATGGAAGGACTGTACAGAAGCCTGATAGAGGGAAAAAGCTACAGATTGCATGGAAAGAGGAAGACATCAGCCAAAATCAGGTTCAAAAGATTGCATTCAAAATTCCTATCCCCGATGACAAATTCCACTTATCTTCATTTACTTTAAACAAACCTCTCGCTATTAGGTCATCACCAATAACAAACATGCTTCTACTCACCGAAGAAAGGCTGCCACAGCATTGGCTCCTTCTGTCACAACTTCGAGACTGGAACTGGTCACTGCTTCTTGTAAAACAACAATAGCTTCATGCCAAATGGCAACATTCATAAACAACTGTATTCCTGATGGCTGTCTGTAAAATATACATTTATCTTTTAATTTGTATTTACACATTTGAAATAAATCGTTGTGAAAAAACAGCACAATGCATACAATTCTGCTCTTGAAAGAGGAGCTGTTAAGATAGTACGTTCATCTTAAAGTATATCCATTTATGATTCCAGAGTCTGAAGACCACGCTGGAGGCAACAAACTTAGAAAAGACCAGCTTGGTCTTAAGAAGTGACCTGAGCAAAATACAGTAGATTGATGGGACATATCTAACAAGCTCATCAGGAACGTTGGCTGTCCTGGGGATGGAGTTTGATTCATTGGAAGTGGTCTTGGAGGGCAAGATGCTCCTCAACCTGCAGAGCATCTTGGACAATACTGCTTACCCCTTCCATGACACACTGGTCAACCTGAGGAGAATCTTCAGCAACAGGCCGGTTCCACCAAGATGCAGTACAGAACCCCACAGGAGATCCCTTTTCCCTGTGGCTATCAACCTGTCTTACTTCTTCCCCTGTTGTGGGGTAGACTGATTCCACTCCCCCCCCCCCCCCGCCCCCCCTGTCTTTGCACATCCCCAATCCTGGACTTCCCACTCGTCACTTTAATTTAATGTTTCATGTGATTTATGACTGTTGGCAGTCATATAAATCCCTCCTGGGATAAATATTCTATTGTATTGTATATGAAAAAATAATATATTTTCCAAGCTATAATAGATGAAGAGGCAATTATCAGGTTGTGGACACAGAAACATTATGATGTATTTATAACCAGGTTTTTGCGGTAATTAGCATAGTTATAGGTGCAATTTTGGATTTACGTATAAAGTGCCCTAGTACTGATTCCAGAAAATTCTAATTAACAAATGTTAAAGATATGGGATAGAAATTAGATTTTACAAAAACTGGTTGAAATTTCTCGGGGGTTGGTGACACACAAGAGATATTTAAATCTTTTGGCAGTCAAGCTTTAGATAATCATTGTACAAATGTGGTTGCCAGCCTCGATGAGGCAGAGTCAATAAAAAGTTTGGTGCAGCTAATAATGCTCTGCAAAATCATCTTGACATTCGATTTGTGCTGCTAAAAGTATGACGTGCTGTGATTAGAATACAAAGTGATTCTAACAGGAGCCTGCTTCTCCAACTTTCAGAAATGGAGCTGTCAACAGACTTAAACATCTCAATGTACAAACATTTCCATCTCTTTGACTGTCAGAGCTGCACTGTTTCTCTAGATTTTATTCCCTTCTTGCAGCTGCAAATTTGTCACAAACTTCCACTGGGAAACCCAAACTGATGCCTATGTGAAAAAACCTCAAATGTCAAAACCTTATGGGAATCAAAAGGCTGAAAAAAAAGCTAAGTTGCAGAAGGTTTGGAAAAATCAATTCAATGCTAACTGTTAAGAAATGGTACAACCAATCTTTTATTGGAACAAAAATCTTTTATAGGCACAAAATTGGAAGTGTCTTACATTTAGCCTAATGTGAATTAGAATGGGAAGAAATGAAGGTAGTTTTCAACGGGTTTCTGCAGCATTTAGTGCTTTTCGTCTTTCGCCACCTTGAAATATGTCGTGACTCCAAGGGAAAAGGAGACGACAGCGGTGGGGAGAGGAGTGGTTGGGTGGACAAAGCGACGGATAGGAAAGGATTTGAGAAAATGGGCTAGACAGACAAATGGGAATAGCTGAGCTATAAAATTTGGTCAGCATGGCAAAGTTAGGCCATAGGGCCTGTTTCCATGCCTGATGACGCAATGATTTTTATCTGGTACTCTGGCGATTTCAGTGGTGCCAGACAGATAGATTTCCAGACTACTGGACATTATTACTATTAATACACACTTTTGCTCATTTTTTTCCAAGATGCTATGGATAATGTCATAAAGTCTTCAGTGAACTGGCAAATTTATAGTAGCATGGGAAATGTGACCTGGTGATTTTAAAGGGAGTGTGGGAATGTGTGCTTCGTGAGTCAAATGCCAAATTTGTAAATAATGGAATTATTAGAATTTTACTTACAAATATCCTAGCAATTAAAAGTGGATCATAAGTCTAAACAATTTACAATATTTACCTTTTTAAAATCTCACCAAATAGTAGCAGACCTTGCTTCTGTACTTCAATATTGTTCACCTTCATTGTCTCTTTCAAGCTTCGAACCAAGGATTCTATACCTGTAAATATTTAAAAATGTGAATTTCTGCTGTTTAATCATGGATTAATACCAACACCATATTGCACCACTAAACAATAATTGAATATATTATCTGCCTTTCCTTAGCATCTGAAATGAAATAAAGATTACATAAAATCAAAATATTATAATCCATTGTGTATTCTATAATTTATATCAATGATTCTCACTTCTCTCATTAGATAAGGAGCGATTGATTCAGTGCTCATTTTAAGTAGTTAAATTCACCTGCTTGACACAGCCTAAGCAGCTAAACTGACCATTTTGATTGAGACAATGCAACTGTATTATCTTAAGTCAAAAGCCATTCCTTGATAACAATCTTCAATTCTACTTACCGTAAACGGAGTGGCACTTCGAAAAGAAAAGTTTCTCCTCAGTTAGCAAAAGAAGACAACTGTAGATTGACCAGACTAAGATCTCATCTGCACTAGAGAGTCGTTCAAACAGAAATTCTATGAAGAAAATAAAAGGCAGAAAATTCACATTCAACAAGCAATCTCAGTACAAAGACTGATTTATAATCCAGAGGAAATTGAGTTTGAGGGTAATCTGCAAGAACTTCAATTGTTATCTGATGACATGAAGGATGATAATCAAAGGTGTTGCTCCCTACATTCTATGATGCCAGTCCATGACCTTTCATCTCAATTAATTGGCTACAACTTCTTGTAATTCTCAGTTGCTACTATTAACATTGTAATTCTACTGCTATTAACATTGATTCCAATTGTATAGCACAAGTCTGTGCATTAAAGTAGACTCTTTAAACATCAAGCACTTTATGAAAAAAAGTTTGTCACATAAGTTTACAATCTCATATTTTCTTGGAGGCAGTTAAAAGGAATACAGGTGAGAGGGGCAGGTATCCCAAATATTGATATCAATATTATTTTATTATTGTCATGTTCACCGAAGTACAATGAAAAACTTGGTGTCCTGGCAAATAATTTCATTCATAAATATATGTCTATGATTTGCCTGGATACAAAAGAGAAGGTAAAATGAGTGCATAACATAATGTCACAGAGAAAGAGAAAGTGACTGAATACAAGTGCTCCTTTATCATGCTGGCTGCTTCCTCAAGGCAGCATGATGTATAGGTGGAGTCGATGGATGAGTGGAGGGTGATGTGAACAGAAAGCTGTCTTGCATGCTGGACTGGGCGGCATTTACAACTCTCTGCAATTTCTTGCAGTATTTCTTGCAGAGCAGTTACTGTGCCAAGCTGCTTTCTGTAGAGAATCTATAGAAATTTGTGAGTTGTTGGAGACATGCCAAATGTAATTATCCTGAGGAAGTAGACATAGGTATGCTTTCTTGGCTATAACATCAATGTGGTGATAATTATACCTACAAACTTGAAGTTCTTGACCTCCTCCCCTTTAGTACCACTGATATAGATTTGGATGTGTACATCACATCCACTGTGCTTCCAGAAGTCAGACTAGCTCCTTTGTTTTGCTGACATTGAGGGAGATTGTCTTGACACCATGCTATTAAAATATCACCTTCCAATACTACACCACGCTATTACGCTCTAAATCCTTCTTATACTCTGCAAGATATAGGTTCCTTGGGCATTCTGCTGAAATTAAATGCAGGCAAGCTTCAAAGACAAGTCTTATGTATTCCAACTGCAATGACAGCATCAAAATATATTATAAAAAATAGTTGTACATTTTTAATAAACATTAGTAAATAAAAATCACCTGGAATGTCCGCATATACAAGTGTAGGAGCATACTGCACTGGAGAGTGGACGAGTATGGAAGTCATACATTGTACACTTATAATTTGCAGTGTTTCATCTTTGTTGAGCAGCAACTGCAAGAAAGAGTAAAATTTAATATTTATTATGGTTTAGCTTCCAACAACTTTCAATTGTGCCAACTGACCAATGATATTAAAGTCACCAATCAGAAGTAAATTAGTTTAAACTGAAGCTGTAACTTTAAAATCGGATCAAAGTTGAGATCCAAACGCTCAGCTTGTGAGTCAGTGAATCAAAATCATGGAACTCCCTTTCCAATAACATTTGCGGACTATCACCTGACTGCATGAGCTCAGGAAGACAGCTCATCATCACTTCCTCAATTGCAATTAAGAACTGACAGTAAATAAATGTAAGTTTTCTTGTTGTTGTTGATATACTGAAAATGAAGTTTAAATATAGCTGCTGCAGGATTACTGGATTCCTGCTACAGATGTTAATGATGAAAAAATCATTTTACTATCATCAACAGTTTGGGTAAATTTAATTTAAAGTCTGCACTCCTATTTAGGAACCCAGTGTGCTATCTCAAACTTGCATAGTTAGTTAAATGTCCAGCAGCAGAATGCACCCTTTACTCTTAGTATCCATCAGATAGATTTAGAGTGTCATTGCTAAATGATTTCTTGTTTGGGGTTCTACACACATCACCTGGCCGCAGATAATAGTGAACTAGGAAATATTCCTCTTCTACGTCAGTATTGGAGAAAAATGCTCGAAAATGAGCTTTTAGTATCGTGCAAAGGCCACCAAGATCTCTGAACATTGTACAATCTTTCACCATTTGAGAAAGCTACTATACTATTTTTTGGTTCTCGAAATTCAGTTCAATCCAGGCTTGCAAAATTAGAATCTTGGCAAATCCTCATTTAGATTACTGCATTGTGTTTTGACCTCCCTGCCCTTGGAAGAAACTTTCACTCTGGACAATGTTTGATCAAATAACAAGATAATTTCTGATACCAAGTGTTGGAGTAACTCAATAGGTCAGGTAGCATCTCTAAAGAGTCTGAAGAAGGGTCACAACCTAATCACATACTCCACAGATGTTGCATGACCCGCTGAATTACTCCAGCACTTTTGTGTGTTTTTTTGTAAACCAGCATCTGTAATTCCCTGTATCCAAAAGATAATTTCTGGCCTGGTAACAATGACCTATGAAGACAGATTCTTAACTATATTTTGATCAACACCTTCAAATAATTCATACGACATATAAATAAAATTGTTAAAAAAGCTGAAGGAGCATTACCTTTTTCAAGATTAACCACAGTGAATTTCCACCTGAAAAATATGCGCACCTTTATTAATGATTATCAATGATGAACATAATCAGGGTGAAATTAAAAATTTACATCGCTCAGATTTAAAGGTATGGTAGTCCGAAGTAACACTATATTTATTGTGATTGGAGTCTCCTGCTTGAGTTCTATTTACAAACAAATGCCCATAAATGTGGTACTGGCTAATTTTACCATCACCCACACCATGGGTGGGATCTGTAGGATCTACAAGATTCACTGCAGCGATTAAGCAAAGTTTTTTTGATGGCAACTCACAAACCTGTGGCCCCACTATGTTCACAAATATGCAGTCAAAGCTAGAAACCTAATCTACAATCAAAAATTGCCACACTAATAGGAAAGATAGTTTCTGAAGGAAATTGGGATGTTCTCGGTCTACAGGAAACCCACTGAGGACCGAAACACCGACGACCAACAATACCAGGTATGCTACTTGATGCAGAACGCAAACATGACAAACATGGAAGTGCTGTCTACATTAGACCAGTCCTCAATCAAGAGCTACTAAGCACCTCTGTTTCAGAGGAAGGAGGTATTGAGACCATCACATTAAGCTTCACATCGGTAGACATGACATCAGTATACAAACCACAGCAAAAGCAACTGAATCTGCCGTCTACAGCGAATGTCTCTCTCAACTGCTGCATCCCAAATCTGGATTGGTGACTTTAACTGCCGCCACACCCAATGTGGGGCTACAACGAAGGCAGCTTGCACGTGGGCGGAAACTGGCGGACTGACGCTGCTTCATGATGCTAAACTACCAAAATCGTTCAAAAGCTGTCGATGGAAGAAAAGCTACAATCCTGACCTGATCTTCACAAGAAATATCACCAATTGCCACAAAACGCTTGAACAGCCAATTCCAGGGGCTCAACATCGACCAATTGGGATCCGCATCACGGCCACAGTGACCCCAAAACACCCTCCCATATTCCAACGGCGATTTAATTTCAGAAAGGCGGACTGGGAGGCTTTTACTAAGACTACTGATGAGCATGTGCAATATATAGAAAGTTCATCACATAACTACAGTCAGTTTGTTGATGCGATCCACACAGCAGCATGCAAGACCATTCTGCGGGGCTGCCGGCTTAACTACATTGCAGGTGCAGACACTGAAACTGCTGACTTTCTCTGTACGAAGAACTTTTCTATCAAGACCCATTCGCAGACAAAACAGCTGAGATGGGGAAACAGCTCACAGATGCACCCATTGAGGCAAAACGCAGACAATGGCAGGAGCTAATAGAAACAAGAGACCTACGACACAGCAGCAGGAAGGCATGGGAGATACTGAGGCGTCTCGGTAATGACCCCACCCACAGTAAACCACGTGGAAATGTGACTGCTAACCAGGTTGCCCACCAGTTGTTGTTAAACGGCAAGAGTAATGGTAAGAAACCTCCACCCCCAATATGTTGATGGCAATAACCGAAACAACAGATGGTACATCCAACCTTTCACCATGGACGAACTCAACAAAGCCCTGAATGTGATGAAACCTAACAAGGCAGCTGGCTTAGACAACATCAGAACTGAGATGCTGCAAAATATGGGTCCCAGAGCATGAGAATGGCTGCTGGAGATGTTTAACACCTGCATAGCAACCAACTCCATTCCACGAGTCTGGCGGAAATCGAAGGTTGTTGCTTGACCAAAACCAGGCCAAGATGCCAATCTTCCCAGCAGCTACCGGCCTATATCCCTGCTGTGTCACCCATACAAACTGATGGAAAGATGCATCTGAACCGCATCACACTGGATGAGGGTCTTGATACCTGAACAGGCTGGGTTCTGCCACGGAAAGTCAACAACAGGACCACTGCTGAACCTCACTCAACACATTAAAGATGGCTTTGAGTGGAAGTATGTGTAGACTTGTCCGCAGCATATCACACTGTGAACCACTGTACCATGAAAGCCAAACTGCAACAAACACTGCAGGACTCTTGTCCAGTTCATCATGACAATGATGGAGAACCGCCGCTTCTTCGTATGCCTGAATGGTCAGAACAGCCGTTGGAGCCGCCACACGAATGGTCTATCACAGGGCAGTGTCCTTGCCCCAACATTGTTCAACATATACACCAATGACCAACCCATCACCCCAAAAACTAGGTAATTTCTGTATGCTGATGACTTATGCATCGCAACCCTCAGACTTTAGCCAGATTGAGACTGTACTAGAGGCTGCTCTGCAGAATATGACAACATACTACCCACAGAATTCCCTGCGCCCAAACCCAACAAAAACGCAAAGCACAGCTTTCCACCTCCGGAACCGGGATGCGAAACGTTAATTGCAGGTGCGATGGAATGATGTCCTGTTGGAACACCTCAACACCCCAAAGTACCTAGGTGCAGTCCTCGATCGCATGCTATCATATTGCCAACATGTTGAGAAAACCAAGTCAAAGGTCAACACCCGGAACAATGTCATCGAAAACTTGGCAAACAGCTCATTTGGAAGTGACCCAACAACAATCCGTACTGCAGCCCTGGCGCTCTGTTTCTCAGTGGCAGAATATGCAAGCCCTGTCTGGAGCCGCTCCAAACATGCACACAAGGTGGACTCTGTATTGAACACTGCCTGCAGGAAAACCACAGGATGCCTGAAGCCAACAAAGGTTGAACACCTGTACGAGCTGGCAGGCATTGACGAACCATCTCGGAGACGGTTTCGGTCAGCTGCAGTGTAATGCTTCAATGCGTACACAGACCCCCGCCACCCCTTGCACAAATCATCAACATGCCAAGAGTCGGAACAGCTTCATGGAACTAGAGCCAACCATGCCAGACTCCAAAACTAAACAACAGATGGCACCAGGACACCACCTGCCTTATACTACCTGGAAAGCCCTAAACTGCCTCTGCACTGGAGTGGGATGTTGCGGACTCAACCTTAAGTGGGGATTCTCGAACTCTGACAAGTGCAACTGTGGAGAGGTGCAGACAATGGCCCACCTACTGACTTGCGGCGGAGTGGCATGCACTGCGGACGATCTCCGCAGAGGCACAGATGTGGCACTGGCTGTGGCAAAGTGATGGCTGAACGTTGTCTGACACACGAGCGAACAAAAATTATTGATGTAAACTTATGCTCACAAATATGCAGTCAAAGCTAGAAACTTGATCAACAATCAATAATTGATGTAGAATTGTTTCTGATTTGATAGCATAATACAAATATTTTAATAGGTTTTCTGATATTTGAGGTACTAACAGGGGAACAAGCCTAATAACTGTTTCTCACAAAGAGAGCAGGGAGCTACTGAGCAATGCGACATTGCTTTGATCGGTACGCATGCTTGACTACAGACATGGATACATGACTAGCAGTTAGACAGTTCGCAACAACGGCGTTGAAGGAGAAATTTCTGACCAGAGATGTTCTGCAAGCACTTTTCAATCAAAGAATCCTAAGCACCATGACAGCAATTTGCTATTCTATAGAATGCCGTACAATGGAAGCAACCGGCCTTACAGTGCAGAACTTTCTCTTCCATGCATTGACTGCATTTCAAATATAACCTTAGTCATGGAAACTGCATAATGTCAGTTCCAATTTGCCGATTGAAATTAACCAGCCTTTCCACAATGGAAAAAATGGGTTCCTGCATTAAACTAAAGGTAAAGGTGAAAAAAGGAATGTTCTGACTCATTGGTTACAACCTGTGAACATTTAGGCATACTTTCCGTTTTACTAAGCATTGCATCAAGTATAACTTCCACCATTGTCACATAAGTCTGCCTACCTCAGCAAGTGCCCTATTAGATCTGCCATCATTTACGTTATTCACCCCCTCCCGCCATTTCACTTTAAAATACTATAATAATACAATAACCTTGTGGTACTGTACCCTGCGGAACTACTTCATCTTCTGGGTTAACTCCTTCTGTTCCATATGAACTCATCATCACAGTCACAAACTGTCTAAACTGCAGAAGGTGCTTGAGAAGACCTATATTAGTGTGTAGAAAAAATAATGTGAAGGGATTTTCATTTTGATTTTTAATAAATTATGAACTTTGAACAAATTATGAACAAATCAATGATTTTAACCATTAACACAAGATTACCTTGAAACTGAGTAGCTCAAATTTACGCAACACATCAACTCCCGGACAAATGCAACGCTGACTACCCTCATTTTGAAAGGGAGAACAGCGATGTACCTTCACAAGGTACTCCCCACATCCCCTGATGACACTGTGCTCTCAAGCACAGTGGTCAATATCAGAAGATCTTGCCTCAGGGTGAATCCTCTGAAAGCATCCGGCATTGATGGTATACCTGGCTGCGTTTTTATAACCTGCACAGACCAACTAGCTGCAGTTTTCAGGGACATCTTCAACTTCTCACCAATATGGTCCATGATACCCAATGGCATTAAAATGGTAGACAACAATGACTGGGATTTAACTCTGCTTTAATAATGTCTGATCTACTATTTCCACCATTTAGTTTTACAGATATAGTGCTGAAACAGGTCCTTTAGCCCACCGAGTCCTCACCGACCAGCGATCCCCGCACATTAATACTATTGTACATACAATCGGGACAATTAACATTTATACCAAGCCAATTGACCTACAAACCTGCGTCTTTGGAGTGTGGGAGGAAACCGAAGATCCCTCGGAGAAAACCCATGCAGGTTACAGGAGAACGTATGAACTCCGTGCAGACAATACCCATAGTTTGGATAGAATCCGGGTCTCTGGCGCTGCACGGCATCAACTCGACCACTGCGCCACCGTGCCACCCAATTAGGATCTCATTGCACAACTATCTTATATGCAGTATCTTATCCAAGATTCAAGATTCAAGAGACTTTATTGTCATGTGTCCCAGATAGGACAATGAAATTCTTACTTTGCTTCAGCACAACAGAATATAGTAGGCATGAACAAGTAGCCAAGTATACATACTCCCAACGTACAGCCATACATAAGAAGGCCCATTTGGGAGATTGTTTACTGGCTGCTGTGGGGCTGCAGGTTCTTGGCACCAGCTGGAATTCTGCAACTTTTAACCCAAGAAGAATTGATTTCTTCCATTTTGTGAATGTTATCCAGAGACATGCCATCCAGGCCAACAACTGTTTAAAAAAAATAGTATTTAAAACCTCAGCTGCCCAAGATATGCTTGGGCTAAATTTGTTGGTATCAGTTTTATTATTAAGAATAGCAAAGATTCAAAAATTTTCTCCAGACTATCTAATCCTATAAAACAACCCACTTCTGCAGGTATTTTCATGTGGGAACTCAGTTCACGGTTACATTTCCAACTTGCGAATGATTCAGGTTACAAACAGATCACAAGAACAGGACCTTGTTATAACCTGGGGGATCACTTGGACCTGGCATTATCAACATGTTTGATATTTTGCCAGAAAAATCTGAATTTTGAGTTGGGTCACTAAAATCTCAAAATAAACCTAGGTATAAAAATAATTAGGATTTGAGTATATCTGTATTTAATGCAGCTATCTAGGTAAAACAATGAGAAAGTATTGGTTTATCAGGCTTCTCCTGTTTTTGTGCTAACCGTTACTTCTATTGCTACATGCAGTCTTTGAGGTTATAGAAACTAAAGATAACAATAGCCTTTTCCCCCAAGATAGAGGATTCTAAAACTAGAGGACATAGGCTTAAAGGGAAATATTTAAGGGACCAAAAGGACAACATTTTACAGTACAAATTGATACATTTATAACTTTAATGACATTTGCACAGCTACATAGAAAAGGTTTGAGAGTGCATTTGTTTGCAGTTTGGGGCAAATGCAGACAAATCGGATGAACCCAGTATGCCACCTAGTTTGGTATGGATAAGGGGGGACGAACAGATGGCACTGTTTTTGTGCTGCATTTGTTTAATGGCTCTTTGATCAGAAGAAGCATCCAACTAAAAACAGTTATACAAAAACTAATAAACAAAACTATTTTGTGAAACTAAAATATCACATGAAACATTATATATTTCAAACTTACCAAGGGTGTTTATTTGCAGTTCTTTGGTCTGTGCTGCCTCCATAATTGAAATAATGAGCTTACAAAGTCTCTCACTGAAGTACATAGAAAGCTTCTCCACTATAGGAGGATAACTGTACATTGCACAAAAAATATAGCAGACCGATGCTCTCACTGCTTCATCAGGGTAAACCAGTGCTAGCCTCATATGTTCCAGCAGCATTGCTGATATATGAAGAAAAATACAACAATGTTTTTTTAAAAATGATTGTTTCTGACTGAAATAACATTTCATTAGTTCAACATGGTTTAAACATTTAAAATAATTTTAGGTAAATCATCCTATTATGCTTTACAAGCTTTCAGATTACCAGCATTCACAATTGTTTGGTGTTTTCATGTAAGGATGAATCATATTTAAAAATGCTTCACCGTCCCTTTGGAATCTTGAGAAGGGAGGGCTTGTACTCGCTAGAATTTAGAAGACTGAGGGGGGATCTTATAGAAACTTACAAAATTCTTATGGATAGGCTAGATGCAGGAAGATTGTTCCCGATGCTGGGGAGGTCTAGAACAAGGGGTCACAGTCTAAGGATAAGGGGGAATTCCTTTAGGACCGAGATGAGGAAAACATTTTTCACAGAGAGTGGTGAGTCTCTGGAATTATCTGCCACAGAAGTTAGTTGAGGCCAGTTCATTGGCTATATTTCAGAGGGAGTTAGATGTGGCCCTTGTGGCTAAAGGAATCAGGGGGTATGGAGAGAAGGCAGATACAGGATACTAATTTGGATGATCTGCCATGATCATATTGAATGGCGGTGCAGGCTCGAAGGGCCGAATGGCCTACTCCTACACCTATTTTCTATGTTTCTATGAAACGATGTAACCAAAGGACACATAAAGAATGCAGTAGATGTAATGCATTTGGATTTCCTAAATGCATTTGATACGTTACCACAGCAGATTCATGACAAATATTAGAACATGAAGTCAGTGAAAAAGTAGTAGATCAAATAGCTGGCAGACTACAAACCAGAAAATAGTAAGGAACACGGGGATATGTTGAATAGGTCAGGCAAAGGAGAGTTGGAGACTCTTGCATGAGCCTATTTGGCAGACTGTCCCTATATGTGCCATGCAAGACACCTAAGTATTGTATGCTTCCTTTAAATTGTGCTGATAGAGATTTAAGGAGTATGGATGTGTCCTTTGACATTACTGCCTAAGCTAGAATGAAAGTGCAAAGAAGATTTGAGAATGTGTAGTTTAGGGGGAGCAGGCATTTTGACGCACTGAGTCTATGGCATCAATAGCCTGTTCGCACTAGTTATATGTTATCTCACCTTCGCATCCACTTCCTATACACTAGGGATAATTTACAGAGACCAATTAACCTACAAACCCGCATGAACCTAACTACTGGTACTGCCTGTACGGAATTTGTACGTTCTCCCCGAGACCCTCGGGGAGTTTTCCCCGGGTACTCCGGTTTCCTCCCACACTCCAAAGGACGTACAGGTTTATAGGTTAATTGGCTTTAGTAAAAACTGTAAATTGTCCCTAGTGTGCAAGACAGAGCTAGTGTACAGGGATCGGCACGTACACGGTGGGCCTATTTCCACGTTGTATCTCTTAATCAAACAAAACTATATGCCCTGAATTAGATTAACCCATTGCACAGCTGAAAAGGTGCCAACAAAGCTGAAGCATCTGCAAATATTTTCAGTTAGCAATGTGAAATAGATGATCTATTTTGACTTCTCAAGAATCCTGAATGTTAGAGAATCCAGTCTTTTATAAATTTGATTCACTTCACGTGATTATCAAGAAATGGTCTGAAGCACAATACAGTAAAGGGAATGGCACAATACATACTAGATGAAGAAGCAAAGACATTAATATATAGTTGTAGCAACCTTCAGCTGCTTCATCAGTGGCATCGGACCTTGCTAAGAGAATATGAATCAGCCAATTCTGGATGTCTCAAAGGGAGGAAAGGAAGTCCAGTGTGTTCAGTACGGCAACAACATACTGGAGCCCAAATGACTTTCTTGACCACTGGAAAATAATTGTAATGTTTTCCATTTGGTATCTCTTTAGCTACACTGTAGATTAAATAAAGCAAAGCATAAATAATGCAGGGAATGCCTAAGCGGCTGTCAAATTTAAGTGAGAGTCATATGCAAGTTTTGAATGCTAATGTGCATGCAAAGTACCTATTTCACGAAACTGGTGACCATACAGCCTTCCAAAAGCTTGCAAAATTTAAAATTTGCTCTAGTGTCTCTATCACCAACTGTGTTGTAAGTGAAATTCTGTTCAGTTATTAACCATTCCAGATCATTTGTGAGGATCTCAAACCTTTTTAATAAATCATTTATTGGTAAAAAAAAAATTTAACCAATTAATACTAAACAATGAGACATTTTTGAAAGTCTGTTTTTCCATCTAAAATTAAATACAATGATACATTGATACAAATGAAACTGTCCAGTCATCTGTCTGCTCTAAGAACTGCACAATATATGGTAGGCTGGAAGTGGGTTCTTTTCCACATGCTAACATCTCATCTTGATATTGATATTCCTCCAAATACTCACGATATTTGTGGATCAACTTCTCTGCAATGAATGGGATTGTGATCAACAGTTTCCCCATCAGTGTAAAAACTGGTAAAGTTTTCCTCATACTGCTTTTTTCTGACAACTGGTAAAAGAATGAATAGGATATCAACACCATCCGACTAAAGAAATCCCTCATCTCCTTCCTAAAGGAACGTCCTTTAATTCTGAGACTATGATCTCTAAGCCTTGACTCTCCCACTAGTGGAAACATCCTCTCCACATCCACTCTTTTTTGTCAAACTTGCAAGTCTAGGTAGCATTATGGAGAATCTATTCTGAACCCTTTCCAACTTAATGATATCCTTCCTGTAGCTGAGCGACCAGATGTTCTGTTGATTGTTATTTTATGCAACATAAGCAGAGTCGGTGAACATTGCTGAATTTCAATGGGAGCTGCTGCAAATGGCATACAAGAACAGCTTGCAGTTGAGATGGCAAGTTGCATTCTGTTGACAAGGGCAGCAGAGTGCAGACTGGTTTTCTGACAAGCAACAGCAAGAACTCTGGCAAGAGGACAGCATTTTGGTGGACTGTGAAGGCACTGCAATTCTTGTAATATATATAGGGGAATAGATTTTAAACTGTTGGAATATCCAGCACAATAGGTGCAATGAAAATTTCAAATATGACAGTAATAAGCCAAGTCTGCACTGAAGCAATTTGCACTTTCATTGCAGCAATCAAACCAGGTCAATACTGCTCATTCTGCAAAATATCATCTCTCAATCTAAAGAAAGGTCACAACCCGACCTATCACCTATCTGTGTTCTTAGTGATGCTGTCTGGCATGCTAAGTTCTTCCAGCACTTTGTGTCCATTTTTGCATCTAACATCAATTTAACTCGAGTGTAGGAAAAGAGTGTGGATTGAAGAAAAATGTGAAATCTATGTAGTGTTATGAGATACCATTATTTTCAATAATTTCAGCAATGCAATGGGCCTCAGCCTTTTTCAAGGACATTCTAATTATTATGTTGGTAATCTCCATGTTGGTTGGGGCATAGAAACATGTATTTTTCACTCCAAAGGGATTTGTTATTATTGCACAATAGTGTGCAATCTTTCACTGTGCAGTTTGCAGCATTATTAAGTTTAAGAGGGTGCTGTACAGACTGAGAACTCTGAAGTTACAATGTATTGTTCCTGAGGGATTTAAGAGGGTTACTATGAATTGAGCAGTGGCCAAATTAAGTAATATACTTGATAGAATACATTACTAAACGGCCATTTTGAACACATCATGATCAGTCATGTGCGGTCCATTTTTCCTGGCATTAATTAGCATGGCTAATTATACCTATTTCCTTATTTGTATTCCAAACGTCTGCTAAGCCCTACAGCTAGATGACAACAACTCTCCAAGGCCTCCAATGCACCATTCTTTTGTTTCTTGGGTCAGCTTCAGTTTTAGAATGTCTTCCACGACCTGTTCCTGCCACATTGTTAAGAGGTGCAAGCTTACTTTTACTTTAGATTTATTATTGTCACATCTACTGAGGTAAAATGAAATGCTTTGCTTTGCATGCTATCCAATCAGATCAAATATTGTTACACATAAATACAATCAACTCAATAATACAATAGGCAGAGCTAAGGACAAGATACAGAGTGCAGAATGTAGTTCTCAGCATTGTAGCGCATCAGTTCCATATGGTCAGTCATGGTGTAGAACTGAATCAGACAATACCCTAGCTTAGGGAAGGACCGCGCAGAAACCTAATAACAGAGGGGAAGAAGCTGTTCCCGAGTCTGGTGGTGTGAACTTTCAAGCTTCTGTACATTCTGCTCCACGGGAGCAGGGAGAAAGAATGATGGGGTGGGACACGTCTTTGATTACGTTGGCTGTGAAATGTAGGTGGAGTCAATAGTGGTCAATAGTCTATGGTAGTCTAGGCTACATCTGGAACTCTCTACAATTTCTTGCAATCTAGGGCAGAGCTGTTCCCAAAACCAAGCTGTGATGCAACCTGATAGCATGCTTTCTATGATGCGTCTTGTGGAGAGGTTTATGAGTCATTGGAGATGCCGAATTTCCTCAGGAAATGAAAGTTTTGCTGTTGCATCAATATGGTTGGTCCATGACCGACCATTGGTAATATTAATGCATTGGAACCTGACGGTCTCAACCATTTCTATTTCGGCTCCATTGATACCGATTGGGGAATGCAGTCCACCACACTTCTTTAGGTCGACAACTAGCTTCTTCGTCTTGCTGACATTAAATGCCAGTGTCGTTATGACACAATCTTACTACGTTTTCTATGTCCTTCCTGTACTCCATCCCATCATTGTTCATGATCTGGCTCACCACAGTGGTGTCAACTGCAAATTTGTAGATGGAGTAAGAGCCAAATTTTGCACACGGTCATGGGTGTATAAGGAGTATAGTAGGGTGAGAATACGTTCTTGTGAGGCACCGGTGTTGAGAATTATTGTGGAGTAGGTTTCGTCACATCCTCACTGAACATCGTCTGTTGGCGACAGGGGAGTGCTGATTCCTAGGTCAAGGGGTTTGGAGATGAGTTTGGATGGAATTATGATGTTGAAGGCAGAGTTATAGTCGAGAGGCTGTATAATTGGAGATAGTCAATCCCAATGTAAATACTTTGTTCAAGCACCCAGCAAGTAATGAATAGTTACTAATAGTGGGTACCTTGCAATTGTAGTGATATCATGTAGCTTGGAGTTAGCAACTATAATAGTAAGATTAAATGAGAACTTACCAGTTTGAAGTTTGATCCTTATTTTATGAGGAGTTACGATGAGGGATTTCGTGAAGACCCCGCCAGCACGCATGCGCGACATTCTTCAAAGCAGCGGTGTGGAATCACAGATAACAACAATGACTGAAGATAGTAAGATTAAGAGACACTAATATGCCAGTTGACCTTATGATAGAGGGTTGGGAGCGGAGGGCACGAAATCCCTCATCGTAACTCCTCATAAAATAAGGATCAAACTTCAAACTGGTAAGTTCTCATTTAATCTTACTATTTTACTTCGGAGTCATGTGAGTGACTTTGTGAAGATTTCAAAGCTCTGTGATTCCATGCCCTGGACCACGTCCATGCTCTCACACTGCCACAATTACTGATGGAGGAAGTATGTTAATGCATTTCAGACTTGAACAAGCTGAAAAAATAATAAAGTATTTATTAAATACAAACAATAAACCCCTAACCCGGGGATAAACGTTTTATGGAACGGTACTTAATACTGATTCCGCAAACGTTGCAGGAGCGGCCACCGGCTTGTTATAGAACCGTTGAAAGGTTGTCTCACTGGCCCAGCCCGCGGTAGCGAGGACATGATCCATGGGAACATCCATGGTCCTCGCCGCTGATGTGGATGCAGCCCTGGCAGAATAAGATTTAAAAACGTATCGATACCTGCTGCACCCAACACCACCCTGAGCCACCTGGAGATTGTCTGCACCGTCACCCGGTGATGTGGGTTCTTATGGCTGATGAACAGTCCCTGCTCCATCTTCCTGATGGTGTGTGTGACTTTGATATAGTACCGTAGATGGGTCGCTATGCAGAGTGTAGCATCAGCGTGGTATGCTCGGAATTCCAGTTGCAGCCCTGTAGATCCCGGTCTGTGCTGCTTGAGCAACTCCTCTATAAAGAAGGTTACTTTCTCAGGGGTCGAGACAATAATCCAATCTCAGTTTCTGCAAAGTCTGGACTCGTTGTGCAGTGGTCAGTGCCATCAACATCACCATTTTGTAGGTGTGTCTGTCCAGCGGTAACCCCATCATGGGCGACCAGCTCCTGAGCAGGGTCAACACCACCCCTACATCCCATGCAATGTTGTATCTGGGTCGAGGAGGGTTATTATTGAAAATACCCCTCATAAATTTTGACACTAGCTGGTGTGATCCCACTCCTATCTTGAGGTAGGACGATAGTGCACTCCTGGCACTATTTATGGCATTGTAGCTGAGTCCCTCATCAAAATGAAGGCCCGCGAGGAATTCCAATACGTTAGGGATCGTGGCAGAGTCGTAGGTTGTCTTCGTCCGACTGCAGTAGGCTTCCCGTTTCTTGATGTGGGTTAGGTACTGCTTCCTAGTGGATTCTCTGCATGACGCCGATATGATGTCCATGGCCCTGGATGAGAGTCCGAACTCCAGCAGTGGCCTCTTCAGAACCTGCAAGCCAACAGGTTCAGATGACCATGGCACAGATGACACTCCCCAGTGATGGGGTTGGTGACCAAATTTAGGCTTTTGGTGATTAGTGTCCATGGGTCTTTTAACATATTGAGGACCACCGGGTACCATGGTTGTGTAGGCCAGTCAGGTATTATCAGAATGCCTGTTGCGGAATCCAGTTGAATTTTCTGTAATACCCGACTGATGAGGCAGAATGGGGGAAATGCATAGAAAAACCATTTCCCCCAATGGAGCGAGAATACATCCATTGCTACTGCCCCAGGATCTGGTTCCCAAGATACATATGTTGGTATCTGATGGTTCAATCTGGACGCAAAAAGGTCGATATCTGGTGTTCCAAATTTAGCTATAATTTTAGCAAATATTTGGGGGTTCAACATCCACTCGATGTTGTCATTGAATACTCGTGACCTGGTGCCCGCCACTGTATTGAGCTTACCCAGAAGGTAAGTAGCTGATATCCAAATATTTATTTCAATACACCAGAGCCAAATTGTATTTGCCAATTCATCACAAGATATTGACTTGATACCACCCATATGGTTTAAATATGCCACCACAGTGGTATTATCTATTTGAAGACGGACATGCATATGGTGTAAATTCGTGCAGTAAGCCCACAGCCCGTGAAATGCTCCCAGCATTTCCAAATAGTTTATACCTTGTGACTGAAGAAGGGTAGATTCGTGCAAATCCCATCTGCTGCCACAACTGGAAGTGGTGTTGGTAGCTCCCCAACCTTGGGCGCTTGCATCGGTTTGTAACACGACTGATGAGTTGGATATAATGATGGGATTAAAACAATCACTAATATTGCTTACCCACCATTGTAGCTCAACTTTTGCCTTGATTGGCAGCTGCATAGGTCTGTCAAAATGTCCAGCATTGGCTTTTAATGCTGAGATTTTTGCTCTTTGCAAGCTTTGATAATGCAATGGTCCAAATTGCGCAGCTGGAAATGCAGCTACAATTACCTTGGCAGTATGTCTGATAGTCGGTACCCTGGCGTAAGCAAGGCTGTTACATGTCTCTATTATATCTATTGCTTTGCTGGCTGGGATTGTGACAATCATATGATTGGTGTTAATAGTGAATCCCAGATAGTCCATAATCACAGATGGGTTGAACTTAGATTTGTCTGGATGGATAACAAACCCTAGTTTCTTGAATAATGTTTTGGTAGCTGTTACTGCTAGTTCAGCTAGTTCAAGAGTTTTCCCCACAATTAAGATATCATTTAAATACGCCATAACTATGTGATTTTGTGTCTAAGGGATGCCAATATAGGTTTTAAAATTTTTGTAAATAATCTAGGAGCTGTGGTAAGTCCATTGGGTAGGGCTTTGTATTGCCACAGTTGCCCCATCCAGACAAATTTTAAGAATTTCCGGTGATGTTTCTTTATAGGTACTGAATAGTATGCATCTTTTAAATCGATGCATGCCATAAAGTACCCTCGTGAAATCAGCTGTTTAGCCGTTTCAAATGTGGCCATTTTGAAATGGGTATATTGTACAAAGATATTCAAATGGGTTAGATCAATGATAATTCGACATCCACCATCTTTTTTGGTTTTAGTAAAGATGTTAGACACAAACTCAAGAGGTTCATGTGTCGTTTTCTCTATTACCCCCTTGACATATAGCCTTAATATTTCTACATATCCTTCCTCTTTCTCTTTTTGAGAGAGTGCAAATTTCCGGTCAGGTACATGTTGAGTTGGGGGAAGATGCCCATTTATGAATTCAATCTCATAACCCTGAGTACTTTGTAAAATAAAGACATTCGAAGTTACAGCTCCCCATGCATCCCAGAATGCACGCAACCTCTCTATTTGTGAGGTTATGCATGCAGCACTCTCAAGAGAACCAGACCCCCTTATCTCCATGGTTACCGGCGGGGCTTGATGTTCTGGGCTCTTGGTGGACGTTGTGTTGCTGTGGTGGGGGGTTGGTGCATCTTCCATGCTGGCCTCTGCTGGCCCTGCCCTAAAAAAGGCTTCTGCTGATAGGGTGTGGTCAGTGGATATGCTCTTGGTGCCCTGTCGGGTTGTCCCCGAGGCCTGATATTTGAGTATGGATGGTGCCTCCGATACGCCTGTGGCTTGGCTGATGACGGAGGTTTCATTAATCCAACTGCTTTGGCCTCCTCATCCAATTCTTTGACCTGTTTAGGCAGATCCTCCCCGAACAGCTGTCTTGGCGGCGGTGTAGCAGAGGCTTTGCACAGTCCTGCAAATTTAGGGTTAAGTGTGGGCCGGATGGAGCCTTTTCTGAAACAGTTAATCTCATATTGTGTATTACACAATAGAGCCAGAGCATCTTGTTGCTCCTCTGTCATATCTGTCCCGTCCAGGGTTCTGGCAAATGCCGTAATGCCTGATGTCAACAGCTTGAGGATCTTCTGAATTTTCAGCTCCTGGGCCCTGATTCCGGGACTAATGTTCCCCCAGATGGGAGTGTTGACTGTACGGACATTCAGTGATACACAATTACCTGGGGCTTTGTATTTTTCCATGGCCTCCGTCAACACCTGTTCCTGCAGCTGGTGGGTTGTGAGGTAATTTATGCTGGCCGCGAGTTTGGCTTGTAGCGGTTTCCCTGAATGTCCTGGCTTGGCAAATTTGGACACTACCTCCAGTAGCTCTTCTTCCGGAATTTCTGGATCTGCTGGTTCCTGTGCCAACCCCTTTTCAAAGTCAGCTAACCGCTGACTCCTGGCGCTGCCGGCAGATGAGGGAGAAATACTCGGTGGACCCGCAGTATGGCTCCTAGCCCCGTTCTTGATGTTCCAGGTCCCGCTCGAGCAGCTGTTCGATCATTTGCTCCATCCGGATCATTTGTTCCCATGTTCGATCATTTGTTCCCATGCGACCGCAGCCGCTATCTGCGGACGGCAAGCTGACTTCCCCAGGTTCTCCAGAACAACTGGGGCTTCTGCCAACGGACCGCACCTCGTCGAGGTGATGTCGAGGGTACATTGGCAGGTAGTCGCTGCATGCCGCTCCTGCGGGGCTACACGACTCCCGCGCGGACATGCCACTAGTCCGCCGTCTTCCGGACTGTAGCAGTCCGCCTGTCTGTTATGACAGTAGCGGAGACGAGTCAGCCGCTGCAGCGGGGCTCCCCGACATCCGCGCGGGCTTACCGCCAGACCTGGTTATACGGGTCTGAGACGGCGCATGGTCGCTGCCTGCCGCCGCAGCGGGGCCACACGACCGAAATACACTGCCACTGGCCTGCATTCTCGCAGCCTGTACCGGTGTTGAGCCGGTATCTCCCGGTCCAGCGGGGCTCCCCGACTTCCCAGCAGGTCCATCACCGGTCCGCGATCTGGCAGACTTCTCCAGTGGCATGTCGATGCCGGCCGTTGCAGCGGGGCTTGACCTGGATGCGGCTTTCCCCCTGGTCCGCCCTCTGGAGACCTGTAGCGCAGGGGAAACAGAACGTGCCGCTGTCCGTGGCACAATATCACGCACCTGTTTGCCGCTAGCCCTTAGTTGTTTGGGCGATAGCGGCAGGGAGTCAGGGTCTACACTACCCTGCTCCTGCGCGGTGCTCCGACCAACATGTAGCTCCTTACTCTGCTGTGGTGGAGAGTCAGGCCTTGTCAACTGCACAGGGCTCCCCAACTTTCGCGACTTTTTCCCCGCCCGCGAAGCGGGTGCTGCCGATGTTACGGGCAGCTCCGAGGATAGCGACCGCTGACTTCCCTCCGAAGTCCCGCAGCCCTTGGAGGCTTTCGCCTTTCCTTTCTTCGACTCCATCGTACCTGTAAGTAATAATATTCTCACAGGGACAACCAGTTCAAGGTTGGTTAAAACTTACCTTGAAGCCTCTTTTGAAGGTGCCGTTGGGGAAGCGCACTCCCTCTCCAGCTGTCGACAGCGTCGATATGTCGCGCATGTGTGCTGGCGGGGTCTTCACGAAGTCACTCACGTGACTCCGAAGTAAAATGTATAATATAGCAGCCAAGGGTTAAATGGCACATTGTAAACTTATGCCTACTTATAGAACTATCGAATTTAGCCTCATTGAAGATAGGTCAATGGTCATTTGAGACTACATCAGCTTAAATAGCGGGATACTGAATTTGTCTCCAATCTATTTTAGCTGATTGAAGAAAATACAAATTGGAAAATTGAGAAACATTTGGTGCTTTTTTGATGCCCTATCTGCATGGCTGCAATTTCTAAAATTTAAAAAATCTTAGCGAAGTAAATAATAATCACATTTCTCAACAGAATATGTTGCTTACTAATTTAATACATTTCTGGATAAATTATAACCATTATGAAAATATTGCAATATATCTAATCTTTGGAATAACTGACCTGTTTTTGGCATTGATCCAGCACGCAGCATACAAACTCATCTGCCTTAAATTCCTCAGTGAGAAGCACAAGAACTGAAAAAAAAAACATCAGCTCTGTTGGTTGGACCTGTAAATAACCTACCCACAAATCGTTCTCATATACCTGCATCAACAACTACTTTGGTGAGCCAATTCAAGAATAATAAAATGCATTTCAAAAGCAATGTAATTAGGAATAGAATAACCTTAATTTTTCCCTAATCTCAATTAAAATCCATGGTTTGGCAATTGACTCACAGGTGTACCAATTCCAACAATCCCTCCAAACCGGTGGGGCTTTACTTCCCACACTCTCTTTAAAGTCACCCCTCCCCATCCCTGCATGGCCTGAAGCTCACTGGGATCCTGGTTATTTTTTCTAGTAATTGCTTGAACTTTACCTGGTTCACTAGAAAATGTATTATACTACTGCACTGTTTGACTGAATAATGTGAATTAGAAGGCTGTAATATCAATGAGAGTAATATTTAACAATCCAGAAAGTCTGACAGTTCATCCAGTGATGGAAATGGGTTTTAGGAACTAGAGGTACTCTAAGGTCCGTGAGGCTGAGGTTGGGAAGGAAGTGTGGGGGGGGGGGGGGAGGATTTTTTTAGGTGCGGTCATACCCATGTAAGAGTACAAGAATGCATAACTTGTTTATTGTGTATTTATAATATAGTTTATTGTGTATTATATGTCATAGTTGCTTTCTTGCATTTCTCTCTGTCTCTCTCTCTCTCTCTCTCTCTCTCTGTGTTAGCTGCAGCCATCGTCTGCTTCAGTGAGGGAAGCAGGTCGGTGATTGATCAAAAGGCCCCTCGAAGACTGTGTCTGATTGGCCGCCGAGTGACCAGCGCATTATGTGAACTGGACACAATCCCCTTGGAGACAGCGGCTGATTGGACGGGAGGAGACCGATTTGGTTTTTTTATAAATTATTTTTATTAGAAGCAATTTTACAAGAATAAAACATTCGGCGTCTAAAATTAAACAATTATTGTACAGCTTCAATTTTAACCTTTTAACCTGAAAATGAGAGAAAAGAGAGAAAGAACAAGAGAGGGAAAAAGTGAGACTTGAAAGATAGCTCGGAAAAGCACATAGAAAAGACCCCATGTCTACCAAAGTAGTGTGGCCAAAAGCATACCTGTGTGAGATTGAAAAATCGAATCCTATTAGTCTGAAGTGAGGGCGGGGCAACGTCAAAAAAAAAAAAAGTGAAAAGTGACCTCAGGGGGGTTACACAAAATGCTGGATCAGCGGGTGCAGCAGCATCTAAGGAGCGAAGGAGATAGGCGACCGGGTCGAGACCCTTCCAGACTTTCTGCTGCACCCGCTGAGTTTCCCAGCATTTTGTGTATCTCAGATGCTGCTGCACCCGCTGAGTTTCTCCAGCCCCTCGATTCTCCAGCATCTGCAGTTTTTCGTTAACAAAGTCAGATAACACCCGTGCGTGTCCCCCATCGGCGCAGGCGCGGTAATGCACGCTTCCCTGAATTCCAATTTTTTTCGGACGGACGGAATTGGATGGAAAAATCAAGAATTTCGCCCAAATAATAGTTGGCAGGTATCCGTCCCCCCCGCCCACCTCACCAATCCCAGAATCAGATTTAAATCTAAATTTGTGTTGCACCATACTATCCTTGTAAGAATTCGGTAAAGGGTGTCCATGTATTGAAAAAATTATCTGGTTTTTCTGCCACGACAAGCCTAATATTTTCCAAATGTAGTGTCTCGGACATGTTTGTAATCCACATCTTCACAGTAGGGACTGATGTGTGTTTCCAAAATTTAAGTATTCGTTTTTTCGCCGTTATCAGGCCATAATTAAGGAAAGGTCTTTGAAATAATGTTAGCTCAAAATTCTGACATACCTAGTGTAATCAATTCTGTGTCAGGGTGCAATGTTATTTTAAGTAGTTTAGAATTTTTTTTCAAAAATTCCACTCCAGAAATTGTGTGACTTTATACAGGAGGCACAAGTGAGTTATGGTTGCTTCCTGAAGGAAACATTTATCACAAATAGGGGAGACATTTGGGAAGATCTTATCCAGTTTAGACTTCGAATAATAAAGTCTATGCAGTATTTTAAATTGTATTAACGAGTGCCTAACATTAAGAGAACAGTTGTGTATATATAGGCCGATTTGTTGATTGGACGGGAATGTTAAGGGAAGCTGGTCGGTGATTGGGCGCAACCCCCTTAGAGACAGTGGTTGATTGGCCGCCAAATAATCGGTCACAAAAAATTGACAAATGGGAAAACAATAAAATCGGAATTCCGATTTTATTGGAATTGTTTAGCCTGCCTGAAACCACCAAATTCGGCCCACAAGGCCCCTATTAGCCGAGAAACCAGCCCCTTTTGCCAGCAGCTCAGTCAATCAGGCCTGGTGGGATGGCAGTTCAGAAACTG
This sequence comes from Okamejei kenojei, assembly GCA_035221665.1. NCBI lineage: Eukaryota > Metazoa > Chordata > Chondrichthyes > Rajiformes > Rajidae > Okamejei > Okamejei kenojei. The sequence continues at coordinate 6,782,149 of CM069167.1, forward strand.
CCAGAAATGCTGCCCAAAACAGGTGAGAGACTCTGAGAGAGAAAGGGGAGAGGGTGGAGAATCAATTTTAGACATTTTTCATCTTTTTCTGCAGACCACAGCAATGAAGGAGGAAAGTCTATCCTGGCCTGAAGCTCACCGGGAGCCAATGAAGGGAGGGAGAAAAATACTGGGGTGAGGTTTAATACTTGCAGGAGGAATACTTACTGATGGGTCAAAGGGACTCCTTCTGGGCTAGTACAGGCCTGATGGGCTGAAGGGGCTCTTTAAAAAAAAACAAATCTCAGTGAAAGGCACCTTTTCTGGACTTTTCCTGGCCTGGCACGGGCCTTTTAGGCCAAAATGCTCCTCCTAGGATAATGCGGGCATTTTGGGCGAAAGGGACCAGCCCTCCCAACGGGTCCCACTTAGTCTGGTACAAAATATTGCCACTTGGAAGGAGCTCTAGAAAATCCTGCACCCACTCAAGCCATCCTCCCCCCCCCCCCCCCACTCCAACACGGACATGGAGCAATTGCCGCCTCCCCCTTTTTTTTTGTTAAACATCTATTTCCTTCGGGTGTTTTTTCAAATTTCCCTTACCATTTCCGTACTTTTTCGACAGCTGCCTTGACCCGTTTGATGTCATCCTGCGTCGTGCTCCTAGTCTCGGCCCGCACCAATCTGCCGGACATGCTGTATGAGTGTGTGTGTGTGTTTGTTTGGCGGAGTCTGAGGGGAGAAGCGGGCGAACGTGCGGACAGACGGACAAAATCATAGAGTGGAATAGGTGACATTTCGGGTCTAGACCCTTCTTCAGACTGTCAGTCAAGGGAAAAGGAAACGGGAGATATAGGCATATCTTCCATTCATTTGTCCTTAGTACCGTCTATATCTCTTGTTCCTCTTTCCCCTGACTCAGTCTGAAGAAGGGTCTCGACCCGAAATGTCACCTATTCCGCTCTACGATCGTTGCTTTCGTCCGTCTGTCCGCTCCTTCGCTCTCCCTTGGAATTCACGCACAGGATCTGGAAACCACCGTCCCCCTGCGTTACCCCCCCACCCCCCCATTTCCATCACTGAGTTCATCACCAAAGCCTGTTGGGTTTACAGGAGATGCAACTTTAAAAAAACAATTGAAAGTTGATAAATAACTGATATAGAAGCCGACTTGGAATTTCTCTTGCACTATTTTTTGCACATTATGAAGACAATTTTGATCCACTTCATACATGCGTGGCAGTTCTACAAATTCAATCTAGAGGCCAATCTAAATCGACTGCGTAAACTTCACTCCTCCGTGCCAGTGTAGTAACTGCAATTAAAAGTTGGACATTGGAAAGTTAAGATTTTGCCATTACAACAATAATGAATTCCAGCATTTTCCCCAATGATAGATGCTAGGCTAACAGGCCTATAGCTATCTTCAATTTAATTCAATCTTTAATCGTCATTGTGCAGTGTACAGTACAGACACTGCACAATGACAATTAAAGATTGAATTTAATTGCCTCCTGTCTCCCTTGTTTTAAGTGCTTTTAATGGTGAACGTCATCTCTGTGGTGATGAGCCAAAATACAGTAGGTTGCTCTTTCTGATGCTGATCATACAGTTTTCTTCAAAAGCAATGGAATTCTGATTGTGAATATCTTTAATGCCCATGTGATATGTCTGTCATGGTTGCATAGCTGGAGTACAGTGTTGATTATGCTAATGAATAACGATGTTGTACAGAGATTGTTGTTTAGCAGGTGGTGGAGCTGGATATGGATCTCACAGTATGTATTTTAGTAAATACAATATGATACGTCTTCATCGATCTTGATCACATACAAGAACATCGTAGATCATGCTCATATAGTTAAAGCTTCAGCCCCTGGCATGCATGGGTTGAGTTTGTAAATGTTGAATCTCAGATGAGTTAACCAAAAGTATGCTTGTGTTTGGGAAAAGGCAGGAAAACAAGTCTGGTAGCACAAATGCATGAATCATATGGCACTAAATTAATGTAGCATGAATCATAGCAATGACATTACCTTCGATCGCCAGATTAATTGTGACACCATCTTCAACAGATTGCAGCATATCTACAATTAACACGAAGCATAAAATATAATGCATATTTAAACATACTAGACATTCCTTTACTTCCTCTTAATAACACTAAAACAGCAATCGATGGTTATCTTAACACTGCTTTGAAAAACTCACAGAGCGAGATCTTCAAATTCCAAGGATCTCAGACTGCAAGATGACGTTGAAACTGAAAATTCAGCACAATGTTCTCTATTTGGCACTACAAGTCTATGACATTAGCCTCAAAAGTGATCTCAATAGCCAGCTCTTAACAGGACAAGGACAAAGGACATTTATTGTCACATACACCAATTGGTGTAGTGAAATTTGACTTGCCATGCAGCACACAGATAAAGCTAAGACACAACACTAAACAATTAACAATGAACATAAAAACATCCCCCCACAATGGTTCCCACTGTGAGGGAAGGCACAAAGTCCAGTCCCATCTCCATGTCCACCCATAGTCGGGCCTATTGAGGCCTCCGCAGTCGGCGCTATGGCGGCCCGATGTTTTAGGCCTTCTTGCCGGGTGATGGTGCTCCGGCGTCAGGAGAGTCCTCACAGCGGCTTGGGACACCTGGAACGGCCACTTCCTTACCTGAGTCCGTGGTTTCCGAAGCCGACAAGGCCGCGCCGGATGGAGCTCCACAACTGGTGATCTCGCCGAGAGGTCCCAGGCTCCCGATGTTAAAGTTCAGCGCCGCCGCCCGCAGCTGGCCGCTTCAGTCCCGCGGTTCCGCGATGTTCACCTGCGGTCTCAGCATACCGGAGCTCCAGCGCAGCGACCCAGGCAAGATATCACCCGCTCCGCTCCACGATGGTGCTCCAGCGCTGTGCCACCTCCGAAGCCGAGGTTCTGGGCGGTCACCTCAGGAAACGCCGCTCCAGGCCCGCTGGTAGGCCGCGAGGGCGGGTCGAAGTTGCAGCCCGGAGAAAAGCTGCCTCTCCGACCAGGTAGGGACCAGGAAAAGCAGTTTCCCCCTCCCCCCCCCCCCCCCCACATAAAAAAGAATAGACTCCAAAACAAAACACTAAAACTCACTAAAAATAAAATAAATAAGTTAAAAGACTGACAGCTGCAGGCTGGGCAACCATACCAACTGGACGGCGCCACCTAGATCTAGTAAAACACATGCAACATCACCTGATGGATAGCATTATTACTGAATCTATGGATGAAAGATAATAGGGAGGATTTGGTAGATTGCTCCAAGAGGGCCAAAAGAGCCACCTACAAACTACAAGAATGATTCTCACCGAAAGCATGTTCTTTGTGAAATGAGGTTCCCAGTGACACCAGCACTCAAACATGCAAAAAAAAGTTTTTCAACCTAGCCCCCCCCCCTTATTTCAAGCTGAACTTTTTTTTTAAACCGCCAAGGAATTTCTGGGCCCACTTAGTGAAATGCTATTTTTTGTATGCTTACAAAGTTTTATTTAATTAGAACTAAATCAAAAAATATTCATATCCATTGAATGGAACCATTATAAGGTCTGCACCTGGGCTGGAATTGAACCAATGTCCTTGGGGGAGTGTTTGCTAGTGCTGTCGGGGAGGATTTAAACTAATGTGGCAGGGGGTGGTTACAAGAGCAGAGAGGCAGGTGGGTGTAAAACGAGGGCAGAAGCAATAGAGAGAAAGGTGAAAAGTAAAAGTAAAAGTAAAAGTGGCAGATAGACAAAACCAGGGAAAAAATCAAAAAGGGCCACTTTTCAACATAATTGTATAAGGGGTAAGAGCGTTGTAAAAATAAGCCTGAAGGCTTTGTGTTCTATGCAAGGAGTATTCGTAATAAGGTGGATGAGTTGAACGTGCAGATAGCTATTAATGATTATGATATAGTTGGGATCATGGAGACATGACCAAGGCTGGGAGCTGAACATCCAGGGATATTCAATATTCAGGAGGGATAGAGAGAAAGGAAAAGGAAGTGGGGTAGCGTTGCTGGTTAGAGAGGAGATTAACGCAATGGAAAGGAAGGACATTAGCTTGGAGGATGTGGAATTGGTATGGGTAGAGCTGCGAAACACTAAGGGGCAGAAAACTCTGGTGGGTGTTGTGTACAGGCCACCTAACAGTAGTAGTGAAGTTGGGGATGGTATCAAACAGGAAATTAGAAATGTGTGCGACAAAGGCAAAACAGTTCAATCTACATATAGATTGGGTGAATCTACATATAGATTGGGTGAATCAAATTGGCAGGGGTGCTGAGGAAGAGGATTTTTTGGAATGTATGCAGGATAGTTATCTAAATCAACATGTAGAGGAACCAACGAGACAGCAGGATATTTTAGACTGGGTATTGAGTAATGAGGAAGGGTTAGTTAGCAGTCTTGTTGTACGTGCCCCCTTGGGCAAAAGTGACCATAATATGGCCGAGTTCTTCATTAGGATGGAGAGTGACATTGTTAATTCAGAAACAATGGTTCTGAACTTAAAGAAAGGTAACTTTGAGGGTATGAGACGTGAATTGGCCAAGATTGACTGGCAATCAATTCTAAAAGGGTTGATGGTGGATATGCAATGGAAGACATTTAAAGACTGCATGGATGAACTACAAAAATTGTTCATCCCAGTTTGGCAAAAGAATAAATCGGGGAAGGTAGTGCATCCGTGGATAACAAGGGAAATCAGGGATAGTATCAAAGCAAAGGATGATGCGTACAAAGTAGCCAGAAAAAGCAGCATACCAGAGGACTGGGAGAAATTCAGAGACCAGCAGAGGAGGACAAAGGGCTTAATTAGGAAAGGAAAAATAGATTATGAAAGAAAACTGGCAGGGAACATAAAAACTGACTGCAAAAGTTTTTATAGATATGTGAAGAGAAAGAGATTAGTTAAAACAAATGTAGGTCCCTTGCAGTCAGAAACAGGTGAGTTGATCATGGGGAACAAGGATATGGCGGACCAATTGAATAACTACTTTGGTTCCTTCTTCACTAAGGAAGACATAAATAATCTGCCGGAAATAGCAGGGGACCGCGGGTCAAAGGAGGAATTGAGTGAAATCCAGGTTAGTCGGGAAGTGGTGTTGGGTAAATTGAATGGATTAAAGGCCGATAAATCCCCAGGACCAGAGAGGCTGCATCCCAGAGTACTTAAGGAAGTAGCTCCGGATATAGTGGATGCATTAGTGATAACTTTCGAAACTCTTTAGATTCTGGAGTCGTTCCTGAGGATTGGCGGGTAGCAAACGTAACCCCTCTTTTTAAGAAGGGAGGGAGAGAGAAAACGGGGAATTACAGACCAGTTAGTCTAACATTGGTAGTGGGGAAACTGCTAGTCAGTTATTAAAGATGGGATAGCAGCACATTTGGAAAGTGGTGAAATCATTGGACAAAGTCAGCATGGATTTACGAAAGATAAATCATGTCTGACGAATCTTGTGGAATTTTTCGAGGATGTAACTAGTAGCATGGATAGGGGAGAACCAGTGGATTTGGTGTATCTGGACTACCAGAAGGTTTTCGACAAGGTCCCACATAAGAGATTAGTATACAAACTTAAAGCATACAGCATTGGGGGTTCAGTATTGATGTGGATAGAGAACTGGCTGGCAAACAGGAAGCAAAGAGTAGGAGTAAACGGGTCCTTTTCACAATGGCAGGCAGTGACTAGTGGGGTACCGCAAGGCTCAGTGCTGGGACCCCAGCTATTTAATATATATGTTAATGATCTGGATGAGGGAATGGAAGGCAATATCTCCAAGTTTGCGGATGACACTAAGTTGGGGGGCAGTGTTAGCTGTGAGGAGGATGCCAGGAGACTGCAAGGTGACTTGGATAGGCTGGGTGAGTGGGCAAATGTTTGGCAGATGCGGTATAATGTGGATAAATGTGAGGTTATCCACTTTGGTGGCAAAAACAGGAAAGCAGACAATTATCTAAATGGTGGCCGATTAGGAAAAGGGGAGATGCAGCGAGACCTGGGTGTCATGGTACACCAGTCATTGAAAGTAGGCATGCAGGTGCAGCAGGCAGTGAAGAAAGCGAATGGTATGTTAGCTTTCTTAGCAAACTGATTTGAGTATAGGAGCAGGGAGGTTCTACTTCAGTTGTATAGGGTCTTGGTGAGACCACATCTGGAGTATTGCATACAGTTCTGGTCTCCAAATCTGAGGAAGGATATTATTGCCATAGAGGGAGTGCAGAGAAGGTTCACCAGACTGATTCATGGAATGTCAGGACTGTCTTATGAAGAAAGACTGGATAGACTTGGTTTATACCCTCTAGAATTTAGGAGATTGAGAGGGGATCTTATAGAAATTTACAAAATTCTTAAGGGGTTGGATAGGCTAGATGCAAGAAGATTGTTCCCGATGTTGGGGAGGTCCAGGACAAGGGGTCACAGCTTAAGGATAAGGGGGAAATCCTTTAAGACCAAGATGAGAAAGACTTTTTTCACACAAAGAGTGGTGAATCTCTGGAACTCTCTGTCACAGAGGGTAGTTGAGGCCAGTTCATTGGCTATATTTAAGAGGGAGTTAGATGTGGCCCTTGTGGCTAAGGGGATCAGAGGGTATGGAGAGAAGGCAGGTACGGGATACTGAGTTGGATGATCAGCCATGATCATATTGAATGGCGGTGCAGGCTCGAAGGGCCGAATGGCCTACTCCTGCACCTAATTTCTATGTTTCTATGTAATGTTCTAGAAAATGTTGTGCATTCATGAAATAAATTTAGCTTAGTTGTATTTTATTATTGTATTGTGTACCGAGTTACAGTGAATTTTTTGTTGCGTGCTATTCAGTCAGCGAAAATCATATATTGTTATTTCATGCGCTTTTGAGGTTGAAAGCAAGAACCATTATTGGTGGGGGGGGGGGGGAGAAAGAGTGAAGTATCTAATTATACTATATTGAAAGAATAGTTCTTGCAGATCTTTAGGTACCTGGAACTTCTAATCCTTTGCAGTAAATATTCCTCACATTATATAATTGAGAAAATATTACAAGAACTCTGGTTTTGAACACACAAGACTTACCCAGCAAAGTAGTCATAAAGTGAATGCACACTCGACCATCCATTGAGAACAGTTCTCCCACAGTGTGAGGGAATCTTTCGAGAACATCCTTGAAACAAGCAAGCGTATATTTTTTGCGAACAATCTGAAAAGCAACATTTAAATCAGTAGGAAACAATTACTAGAACATTTCACTCAGTTGATTTAAAAAAGAGCAAACACATAATTTTGGCTTGGAGAGCAACAAGGATGTACTTATTCATGAATCATAGGAAGTTAGTATGCAACTACATAAAGCAAATAGGAAGGTCTTTAAATTACCCAGATCTTGTAATGACTGTGATGGCTTTCTGTCTGTGTAGCATTCTCCAAAGTACAAATATTCACACACTACACACGTCTTCATAAAAACCCACATGCTGGATCCTGGAGGGCATCTTCAACCTCCTTTTAAATGAAGTTTGTCCCAACAGAAAACTTCCTCATTCCCCACTATTGGTCCAATTTTTGCCACACCTCTGGTGAGGGGGGGACGGCGACCAGAAGAAACGCTGTGGCCAGGGGCTACGACGTGAGCCACAGCAACAGCCATGTCACCGGAACATGCGGTTTTACTTTGAATTTACATTTTAGTTTAGCTTAGTTTAGAGATACAGTGCGGAAACAGGTCCTTCGGCCCACCAAATCCACCCCAACCAGTGATCCTTGCACACCAACACTATCCTACACATACTTGGGGAAAATTTACAATGTTACTCTAGACCTACAAACCTGTATGTCTTTGGAATGAACCATCTGTTTCACAATTTAAATGATTTCACTGTCTCAATCTGAAACTCACTAATTACCACAGAAATATAATGCTGTGCACTTTATATAGGTATCCTGTTAAATGTAAAAAAATTGTAATTGATTTTTAACACAAAACTTTCAATTTCGTAAATTCACAAGACTTGTATCTTCAGTGACTTCAGTGGTGCAGGAGTAGGCCATTCAGCCCTTCGAGTTAGTCATCAATCTTTATTTTCATATCTGATCCCCTTAGCCACAAGGGCCACATCCAACTCACTCTTAAATATACCAATGCCAATGAGGCAGAAACATCAGTGAAGTCTTTCTCATCTCAGACCATGGCAGAAACATCAGGAAGGACATGCCATGACCCTATTGAAACATCCATTACTTACTTCCAACCACCCAAAAATGGCTACGCATCTTTTTGCAGAATTAACAGTGTGAAATTAGGTTACATTTGGAGCAAACGTAAAACAGGCACAAAAAAAAGCCAGTACATTTTCTGTTTTGCTTGCTCAGTTAAATGTAACTATGAACATATTTTCCCACTGTAAAACCTTTGACATTCAGAATGATCAAATCAATTACGAAAGTAAAATCCAATGGGATTGAATGAAAAGTGGTAAATTGGAATAAAGATTGGCTTAGTTGTAGAAAGCAAAGGGGAATGGTCAATGAGAACTGCAGTCATTGGGGTTCCATGGGGCTCAGTCCTCTGCCCCTTTTTCTTCATGCCATAAGTTATCTTGGCTTAATAGTAAAGCCCAAAACTGTTAACAAAGTTGAAAAAATATAACACACAGAGATAAAAACAATTCACAAAGATATCAGGTTACAACAAAAAGCTGGAGAAACTGAGCATGTTTCAGCATATAGAATAGAGAAGGAACAATGAGCAAATATCGCAAGCTTGTAAGCTGTTTGTGGTGTGAAAATGAGATGCAATCCAGGAGGGCTGAGGGATTTAAGAATTACGCCCAAAGGATGCAGACTAATACTTGCGGTGTTGCTCACTCTGGCCGTGGAGGAGGCCCAGTGGAGGGGAATTGCGGACCGAAAGCGATAAGGTACCGAGGAAGCATGAACAAAACGGATATGACAGAATAAAATGGAAAGTTTAAAGGGAAGAAACACACACAGAAGATCTAATTCCAATCAGAAGTTAAACATTTTAGGAAGACAAATAAGGTAAGGAAATGAACCATATGGGTGCTAAGACAGCAGGCCATAGGGTGCTAAGACATACAGGATAGGGTTTTTTAAGTTATTGATTTATTTTGTGCTTATTATTTGTTGTCCTAGAAGTACTGTGTTCACATGCCCGTTATGCTGCAGCGAGTAAAAATTTTGTTCCATTATCGGTACATATGATAATTAAACACTCAACTCTTGGCCTTGTGTGTGTGAGAATTATTAATAAATTCAGAGTACAGTCTTAAGCGTAATTTTCTGGCATGGATTGAGGATTAATTAACAGAAAGAAAAGAGAAAATAGCAATAAATAGATAATTTAAGTTGAGAAATTGCAACCAGAAAATGATTGGCTCAGAAATCATTATAAGACGCCAGTCATTGATAGGGCTGTTAAGAGGATATAGTGAGGAATCAAGGGAGAAAAAAAAAGGTCAAGTGAATAGGCAAGGACATGACAAGTGGAATAAATAGGTAAAATGAGGTCATACATGTGGTAGAAAAAGGGAAACGTAATGTTTTTTTTTATGATGAACAATTGAAAGCTGTTTATGGCGTCTTTGTATATGAATCATTTAAAGTTAATGTACAGGTACAATGAGCAGTTAAGAATGCAAACTACGCTGACCGTTATTACATAAAGATTTGACTAGACGAGCAGAGGTTTCTTGCTCCAGTTATGTATGGCTCTGGCGGTGCTATATCTGGAATAATAGTCTCTGATAGGGTGAAATAATAAACTTGGCATTGAGAAAATACTGTAAAGGTTTACAGATTTGCTTCCTGGTTTGGCAGATGTCACTTGAGAAGAGAGTACTGGCTTTTAACAGTGGAATTTATAAAAATGAGTAAGAAGGAACTGCAGATGCTGGTTTACACCTCAGACACAAAATGCTGGAGTAACTCAGCGGGACAGGCAGCATCTCTGGATAGAAGGAATGGGTGATGTTTCGGGTCAGACCCTTCTTGAGACCAAAAATGATGATCTAATTGAAACATTCAAGGGCCTGCCACACCATAGAAAAGAGTGATAATCTATCTACTGAGCTATGAACCAAGAGCTATGAAGTGGGATTATGCTAACATCCTATTTAGCCAGCATGGGCAGTGATGTTCTGCACCGAAAACTTCTGATGATTCAATAAAAACAATGGCACCAGTATTGAGAGACCAATTAATTTTACACACTAATTATAATATACTTTTTCACTTCTTACCGATACACTGTTTTCTTCCACCATCTCAATCACGCAGGCAATGCAGAGCAACTGTTCTCTTTCCTGCATTTCGTCTCTAAACCGTACAGTCCATTGCCCATCGTGGCGGGAATGGCTCCATTCACAAACCACGTTACAGTTGCCAGGGCTCAAGTCCTCCATTTAGCACAATGGCTTCCCTCCCCACTAAAAACATAACGATTTAATACAATGTTAACATTTAGAGGGTTGCTAAAAGTCAGATGCATTAAAATGATTTAGAGATGATTACACGCATTTTAACATAATTTTAAATGAATGTTTTACAATCCAAATGATTTTTTTCCTGGATACAAATAACCACATTTTGCAATTTCTCCAGTGATGCTGCCTGAGCCACTGAGTTACTCTTGCCGTTAGTGTCTGTCGATCTTTGGTATGAATCAGCATATATGCCATTCGGTTATTACAGTTCCCTTTACACATCTGTAAGCTCTCCCAGCCCTGATCCCTAGTCCTCTCCTCACACACCCCGCAAAGAACGCTGTCATTCAATCTCTGATTCATTATTCACACCAACCCTCTCAACCCCCTATAATTGACCGAATGGGCCTCAACAAAACCCAGTAACTCAAGCCCTCTGCCACGTTCGCACACGTCGAATGTACGAAGATAGACCAAAATGCTGGAGTAACTCAGTGGGACAAGCAGCATCTCTGGGTTGTGGCCCTTCGTCACCCATTCCTTCTCTTCAGAGATGCTGCCTGTCCCGCTGAGTAACTCCAGCATTTTGAGTCTATCTCTTCGGTTCAAAGTGGCATCTGGAGTTCCTTCCGACACACGTCGAATGCGTGCCTCAGAAAGACCAAGCATTATCCGAGACCAGCTGAGAAAGCAAACGCCACCCACGCTGCAGGTTCGGCCGAAAGCAGCAAAATGTCGGTCTCGGTGGGTCTTCGCGCCTTCGTTCCCCTCCAGCGGACAACCCGCGCCGAGCGCGTCACCCCGGCAGCGCGCGCCCTCGGGAACGCGCGACGGCGGCGGCCGCGCCCATCACGTGCTCGCTAGCCACGGGGGGGGGGGGGGGAGGAATACGAGCATGCGCAGAGGTGGGAACGAGCCGGATTTTGCCGCTCAAATGTTGGTCAGTTGGGTTCGTCGTGGATCACGTGAGCGCAGGTGGGCTTTGCCGCTCAATTTCTGCCCAGTTGGGTTAGTCACGTGTCGGGGTGGGATCACGTGACCACGCGTGGCGGTTGCGTGCTATGGCAGTTGCTATACAGTGCGAGGTGTGAAGACCCTTTGATCACGACTGACTGACTATCCCTGTGACTCAGGGTAAGTTCATAAGTGATAGGAGCAGAATTAGACCATTCGACCCATCAGGTCAACTCCGCCATTCAATCATGGCTGATCTATCTTTCTCCCTCAACCCCATTCTCCAGCCATAACCACTGACACAACTGCAATGTGAAGTAATATCTTGACTGGAATCCCTTGAGTGGCAGTTTATTCAAAGTGGTTCAATAATCACAAGATCATAAATGATAGGAGTAGAATTCAGTCATTTGGCCCATCAAGTGAACTCCACCATGCAATCATGTTCTATATATACTAGACCAAGTGGGACCCGTTGGGTTCCCTGTTCACACGGGAGGGCTGGTCCCCCAACGCAATATTCCACCTCTCGACCAATTCTAATATTGGTGGCCAGTGGGGCAGGCTTTCTGCAGCGCTGGTTTGGGTGTTGTGGACCGAACGGACGGGTTTCCAGATGGCTAGTATGGACATTGTGGGCCGAATGTATTCTTTGACTCGCAATACAGTCGGTCACTGCTGGTGGGCTGGCAGTTCACTCACTCACGGCTGGTGGGCTGGCAGTTCACTCACTCATGGCTGATGGGCTGGCAGTTCACTCACTCACGGCTGGTGGGCTGGCAGTTCACTCACTCACTCACGGCTGGTGGGCTGGAAGTTCACTCACTCACGGCTGGTGGGCTCGCAGTTCACTCACTCACGGCTGGTGGGGCCCACACACACGCACCCTCCATCACACCTGCCAACCGTTCCGATTTGGGCGGAATTCTTCCGATTTTTCCATCCCAATTCCGATTCCGATTTTTTTCCTCAATATTCCGAAAAAAATTGGAATTCGGAATTGGGATGGAAGCGTGCATGCGACCCATGGCGGCGGCGGCGGCGAGGAGACAGCGAGAGAGCGCACCGCGTCTGCGCCGCTTATGGGGGCACGCACGGGTGTACGTCAGCACTCAGCCGCATGACCCCGCCCCGCCACGGTGGCGTTCGGCGTCACTTGCCCCGCACTGACGTCACTTTCCCGCCCTCACTGACGTCACGTACCCCGACCCCTTACTGACGTCACGTACCCCGCCCCTTACCGACGTCACGTGCCCCGCCCCTTACTGACGTCACGTGCCCGCCCTCACTAATAGGATTCCGATTTTTTCATTCTCACAAGTTGGCAGGTATGCCTCCATCACACACATAGACCCCCTCCATCTCACACACAAAGACCCTCCATCACGCACACACACCCTCCATCACACATACCCTTCTTCACACACACACCCTCCATCACACACACCCTCCATCACACACATCCTCCATCACACACACACCCTTCAACTCACACACACACCTTCCATCTCACACACACACATACCCTCCATCTCTCACACACACCCTCCATCTCACACACGCCCTCCATCACACACACACACATCCTCCATCTCACAAACACACACACATACACCCTCCATCTCACACACACACCCTCCAGCCCATACACACTCACACCCTCCATCACTAACACCCTCCATCACTCACACACTCGTACAAACACACACACACACACACACACACATACACTCACTCACACTCACACCCACACGGAACATATATATGACAGTAAAACTCTCTTGAATCTACACACGCGGATGAGCGCAGCCTCTGGACTGCGCGGGACTTCCGGAATAAGCGGGACTTCCGGAATGAGCGCGACCTCTGGACTCAGCCACAGCGCAGACTCACAGTTCAGTTCACTCATGGTACAGACTCACAATTCAGATCACTCATGGTGCAGACTCACAGTTCAGTTCACTCACAGAGCACACTCACATTTCAGTTCACTCATGGCGTAGACTCACAGTTCTGGACTCAACTCTCACTCACGGTCGTCCGGGGTGACTGAGTCACGTCCAGCCTCCAGAGCTTTTTTCTCCTGGCCCCCGGAAGGGGCGTTACCTTCATCATGGTGACTGACAGGCGAGAAGACCGATCTGCAGATCTCACAATTTTTTAAACATTCATAACTTTTCTATTATTTCGCCGATCGGAAAAAACCTTGGGGCTCTTGGATGGGAGGAGGACAGTGAGTAAGATGGTGAAAAAAATCATAGCATTATCGCGTAGCGTTTTTGCGAAAATTTATTTACAACATAGGTCGGAAGTGGTCAAGATGAGAGTTTTAGTACTAGTATAGATTGATGTGGTAGGTTAAACATAGGACCTGATAGAAGTATATAAAATTATGAGAGGCATGGGGTAGACAGTCAGAATCATTTTCCCAGGATGGAAAAATCAAGCCACTGTTTCTTTTATTCCATTGGCTTTTTATTTTGCCTACCAGTCTTTGTGTCTCTTCCACCTCAGCATTTATGGTTTCTGAGGTACCAGTGCAGGATCTACATGCCCTGCACAAGGGGAGCAACTGTTGTTGCACAGAGAGGATGAATGGTTTGTTTAGATTGTAGGCCGCCGCATTTTTCTTTTCAAGAGAATTGAAATTCCTGTTACAATCCTCGATATTTTCCCGCCAAAAGAATTTCAAAAGAGTGCTGGAGTGTTTTTGGATCAGATAGTCATACAGTGTGGAAATAGATCTTTCAACCCAACTTGCCCACACTAGCCAACATGTCCCAACAATAGTCCCACTGGCCTGTGTTTGGGTCATATCCATGTACCTGTCTAATTGTTTCTTAAATGTTGCAATAGTACCTGCCTCAACTATCTCCTCCAGCAGCTTGATCCATACACCCACCCCCCTTTTATTAAATCTTTCTCCTCTCACCTTAAACCTATGTCCTCTGGTTCTCGATTCGCTTAATCTGAGGAAGAGACTCTGTGCATCTACCTGATCTATTCCTCTGGAAGTTGATTGCCTCGATGGAGCAAGATGGCTTGTTTGGGGTGTTTACTGCCAGGTCATTATAGCTGATCGCAGTCTCAGTCCCCAGGTTGTTGACATGAGCGAGACACCGATAATAATACAGTGTTTTGCGATTCCTATGGTCCATGACTCCAAAGCATACAAAATGACAAGGATCACTGACGTTCAGTAGACCACAAAATTGATGGAACGATTGAGCACTTGATTTTTGAGCACTTAATTTCATGGCTTTGCTTATCAATTGGAGGAGGTAGTTGATTTCATTGTCGAGTGGCTCCTCAGATGCGAAAGTGATCCACATCGTCGAGGATCTTCTTATAGGTTTACTTTGCTCGGGAGGGGCTATGTTGTGCATTGCAGGCAGATTGTGAAAGACCTTTGTCTTTGACATTATAACACCCATGCTCTCATATACCTAAGTAAAGGAATCTAAAATGTTTTGGTGCTTGACTTCAGTGTGTACATTCACCATGTTGAATCATAGAATCATACAGCACCGCAACAGGCCATCCAGCCCAACTCATCCAAGCTGACAATTTGAGCAACTTGCCGTATTAATCTCATTTTTCGGCACTTACAGTGGTCTCTAACCTTCTATGCCTGAGCAATAAAAGTGCTTAACTAGTTACTTAAATGTTCTGAGCATCCCAGATTCAGCTATTATCGTAAGCAATGGCTTCTAGTGGCTTATCATTCTCTAAGTGAAGTAGGTTACCACCATATCTCCTCTTTTTATCTATCTCTGATATACTGCAAGTTTTTACTAGTGGTAGCTTTGTGAAGCACTTTTGATAATATCTGCAACAGCACCCTTTTCAGCCTACTCTGTTACAGTAACTCGTGAGTCATATATAATTTTGGGTCTGTGGACGATAATGATTTCTTCAATTTTAACACTCAGGTACTTCTGAAGTATGTTCAAGAGAACTTTTATCAATTTATTTCTATCCTAATGAAGCATTGCTGGGCCTGGTTATGTGTTTCACGTTGACGAAGTGTTAGTGATGGAACGTTTGGGGAAAAATATTAATTGTAGTAACTAATTTATAGTGGCATGAAAAAAGCATGGTGTTATTCAGATTGGAGGCCTGTGACCAACAGTGTGGAGCAGGGATCGGCGCTAGGTCTACAACAATATTAACTATTTGGATGAGAATTCAAAATTGGTAGTATAATGGGCAGTGAAGAAGATTATCTAAGATTACAACAGGTTCTAGATCAACTGGGAAATTTGGGCAAGGATTGGCAAATGGAATTTAACTCAGGCAAATGTGAAGTTAAACACAGTATAACTTCATATACACAGGAGGATTCTGAGTGAAGTACCTGAGTGAAAAACAAAATTCTGGAGGAACTCAGCAGATCAGGCAGGTGGTGTGGAGGGAAATGAACAATGTTTGGGGTCAGACTTGAAGAAGATTCCTGACCCAAAACGTCACCTGTCCATTTGCATGCACAGATGCTGCCTGACTTACTCTCTGTTTTCAGCACTCTGTATTTTGCTCAAAATTACAGCAACTTCAACCTCTTGTTTTCAGAAATGTCTTCAACTTTGTAATTTATTCTGACAGTATCCCACACAATATTTAGAAAATTAATATCACCATTATTCCCCATTTACATTTCTTGCACTTCTCTCAAGAAAATGTATTCTGTCCTTCACTCCTTCAGAACATTGTATCTGCTCCCATTTTCCCCTTTGTTTTTTTTTGAATATTTAGCCATGAGACCTGTTATTTTTATAGCTGCCTTTAAAACAAGTGCTAATTTAGTCTGTGATGATCCTAATTAATATTTCACAAATTAGATGTAATTGCTTAAAAAAATTGGAATTCATTGCAGAAAACAGACCTTCCCGACCGCTATGCTACTAATAGCTTCTCAAATTAGTATTCTATTTCACACCCATATCCATAACTTAAAATTATTTTCAAATGACAGCTATGATCTAACTGAGTAGTAGATTACAGGCAGCCCCTACGTTATGAAAATTCCTGAGAACTGTTCGTAATCCAAATTTTTTGTAAGTCGTAAATTAATAAAAACAGTGTCAGGGGAAGGATCGCAGAAACAGCTGCGACGGGAGGGTGTGCGGGCACGGGAAGAATTCCTGCCACCAACCTCACTGACTTAATGAGTGAGTGAGTCCGCTCAGCACACGCCAGCTCTGCTCAGCTTGACCCAGCCCCTGATCGTTCGTATGTATGGATGTGCATAAGTCGGGCATTTGTAATGTGGGGAAGACCTGCATACTTTAAAGTCTTGAGCGGTATACTCAAGGATACTCAGTATAACCTGTGCTGCGATATCGTGCCATCTGTATAGCTGCTGTCACTAACTTGGTGCCAGATTTATTCTCATTATCTCCCACAGCAACACCAGAGGTTTAATTTAGCACCTGCATATAATAGGCAAGTTCCACAAGGATACATCCTCCAATCTTCTGCATAAATCGAACCTGGATTCAGACTTTAAATTAACCAACTGTAGAAATTAAACAAATCATAAATATGCAGAGGAGAACCAGCTATTATACAATGATAGCTGTAGGATCTGATTCTTTAAAATTACCCTCTGCTTCCGATAACAGTGAAAATAGTCTTACAGTTCAGAAACCGGTCCATCTTGTTTCCGTATTGTAGTCTGTTGACCAACAAATTCATAACATGGAGACGCAAAAGACTGCAGATATTAGAATCTGAGGCAAAAAACAAATGACTGGAAGAACACAGTGGGTCAGGCACCATCTGTGGAGGGAAATGGGCAGTTGACATTTTGGTTCAGCGCTCTTCCTCTGGACTGATTTATAACATGCTTCAGCAATTTCTCTGTTCGATTTCATCAAAAATCTCTGGGTTTTATCTTTACTATGGTCTAAGTATTTGCATCATCATTAACTTGCTGAGCCTTGTTGTTGCTGTGCAATTAACTTCATAAATAAACTTGATTATTAGTTTTAGGCTGAGTATAACAATTTGGCAGGATGGTATTTATTGCTTTTGAAATAGAGGTTGAGATGGGCATCTTAAGTGGTCTCCAAAATACTGTACTGTAATTAAGGAATAATTGTTAGCTTTGTAGCATATTGTTCCATTCATGGTGCGTATAAGGGCACAGGTTTCAATTCAACAGTGCATTGGCCTTTTTCACTTTTTTTCCAGTGAGTTTAAGCAAAGCAGCATAAAACAAACAAAAGCAATTTGGCTGTACTATAACTACTTCTTTTACCACTGTGCTAATTTCTCCAAGAACTCCACAAACTTCATGTTCAGTGGCAAAATCTGATCTGAAATTATTTTAGCAGAGGTTGTTAATTTGAACATGACTGCAGGTCTGCCTAAAGATTCTGTGAAATTTCCAGTGGTCTATGAGATTTCTTTGATATAAATGTAAATCATGCATTCTGTAGACAATGTTTTTGTCCATTCTTTTCAGATTATCTCATCAAATAAATGTCATAAATGTGATTCAATTTTCCATCTTTCAATGTTCTAAAATATTCTAAAAAATAATTGACTACCCTCGTTGCCGATTGCCCACTATAATCGAGTAAAGAATTACCGAGTAATAGAGTGTCATTGTATAAGTAATAGAAACAAAGAACTGCATAATACACAAAAGGACACAAAGTGCTGGAGTAACTCAGCAAGTCAGCTAACATCTCTGGAGAACATGGATAGGTAATGTTTCTCTTTGAGACCCTCCTTCAGACTCTCAGTACGGAACTGGGCCTAGAATCCAGGTGAGTTGAGGCATGGGAGAGGCGAGGATCATTGGCTGCGACAAATGGGCAGCCGAAGTGCAAGCAACGGATGGTGGTAGGCGTAGCCTGGAAGCGGCCACGGAAGCTGTGTAGGTGCAGTCTGGAAGCGGTGCGGACGGTGACGTTGGCAGTCCAGCCTGGAAGTGGCCAGGGAAGGGTAATAGTAAGATTAAATGAGAACTTACCAGTTTGAAGTTTGATCTTTATTTTATGAGGAATTACGATGAGGGATTACGTGAAGAAGCCCCGCCAGGCGCATGCGTCATACTTCAAAGCAGCGGCGTGAAAACACAGAAACTATAGTCAAAGTGATATAGTAAGACTAGATGATCTTTGCGATTATGAGGGCCGGGAGCGGAGGGCACGTAATCCCTCATCGTAACTCCACATAAAATAAAGATCAAACTTCAAACTGTTAAGTTCTCGGTTAATCTTACTATTTTACTTCGGAGTCACGTGAGTGACTACGTGAAGATTTCAAAGCTCTGTGATTTCATGCCGTAGATCCATTCCATACGACACACTGCTTCAGTTGACACAGCAGTGAATAAATAATGTATTGAACATTGCTTCGAATTATCCAATAATTATTTTTTAAATAACAAAGCAGTAATAACCCCTTTGTCCCAGGGGGAAATCACAAATGAAATTTAGAAAGAAAAGAAATCAAACCGAACACAAAACAGCATGCCCAAACCTTGCACTGTCAGGACAGGTTTATCATAAAATTTGGAGAAAGTCGCCTCGTTAGACCATTCTGCGGCCCCGAGGATTTGGTCTAGAGGCACATCCTGCACCTTCGTTGCGGATGTTGATGCCGCCCTGGTGGAGTGAGATTTACACATTAGTGTCTACTCCAGCACAATCCAAAACTTGTTTTAACCATCTAGAAATAGTTTGTACTGACATCTTTTTAAGAGGTTTTTTCTGACTGATGAGCATTGCTGTCTCAGAGCCTCTGAGACTCTTAGTTACCTCGATATATTGACTCGGGTGCTTGACTACACATAACATTTGGTCAACAGGGTATGCTTTAAGCTTACTTTGGTTCTGGCCATTCCTGGCCTGCTTTGTTTGATTAAATCATACACATAAAACGTAATGTTATCTACAAAAAGTACATCCTATCTAACTGTAGCTTTTGCAATGTTTGAACTCGTTGCGCTGATACTAGCGTCATGAGCATAACCACTTTAAGTGTTAACTTCTGAAACACAGTGACGTAATTGGAGCCCATTGGTGAAGCAGTGTGAGAACTATACCGACATCCCCGATTTCTATATATCTAGACTTAGGAGGGTTCTTGTTAAAGATTCATGAATCGGGATACTAACAAATGGGACCCGATAGATTGTTGTTCTGAAAACTGCCCTAAATAGGAGGACTCTGAGCACTATTAATTGCACTATAGCTCAAGTGTTCATCAAAATGCAATGTAGCAAGGAACTCCAATACATCCGGAATGCTTGCAGTATGATAAGATATATCTGACTGCAAGCAAACATCTCTCTTTTCTTAATATGAGACACATATTGTTTTTTTGTGCTTTCTCTCCAAGCTACAGTTATCACATCCATAGTCCTACTTGACAGTCCAACCCTTGGAACGGTCTGGTCAGAACCTGCAGATGAACAAATTAATACGATCATGTAACGGATGACTTTCTCCTGTTACTGGATGCACCAACAAATTACTGCAGTTGGGGACAGCTATGAATGGCTGAGTCATCATTCTCAGCACCAATGGGAACCATGGCTGTGTAGGCCAGTCCGGAACCACCAAAACGCCTGAGGCGGAGTCCTGCTCTATTTTGCTGAGGCATTGCCTAATGAGGCAGAATGGGGGGAAAAGCGTAAACGAACGTACGTCCCCAATGTAGCGAGAATGCATCCACCGCTACTGCTCCTGGATCTGGTTCCCATGAAATGTATTTAGCCAACTGGTGATTTAGCCTGGATGCCACAGATCAATATCTGGCAAACCAAAGCGGCTGACAATAATTTTAAACATCAGGATTTAGCATCCATTCTATGTTGTCATTAATTTTCCGTGACCTGTTGTCTGCCACCACATTATCTCTACCTGACAGGTAGATACCTGAGGCCCAGATATTTCTGGATAAACCAGTCCCAAATGTGGTTAGCCAGATTATCACACGATACTGACCTTATTCCTCCCATGTGTATTGATATAGGCATCAGCCGTGGTATTGTCACTCTGGAGCTGCACATGTAAATATTCATTGCTGAACAATAAGCTTTTAACCCATAGAATGCCCCCAGCAATTCTAAGTAATTTATACCATGTTTGTGCAGGATTAACCCTCTTGCATACTCCATCTACCACCACAGCTAGACTCACTGTCTGTGGCTCCCCATCCGAAAGCACTCACATCTGTTTGTAAAACAACTGAAGGTTGTTGAACCAAAATATTTTTGGTAGTTTGTGCCACATTGATAATCCACCATTGTAATTCAGCGATGGCTCTGGCTGGCAACTGCATAGGTCTATCAAAATGACCTGCATGTTCTTTAAGTGCTTGTTGTCTAGCCCATTGCAGACTTTGATAGTGCAGGGGTCCAAAACTCCACTGCAGGGAAAGCTGCCGCCAATTTGCCAATAACACTGGCTACTTCCCGTATGGAGGGGTGTTGTTTTTCAGCGAGACTAGTACAGACCTCCCTGATTTCCACAGCCTTGGCTGTAGGCAAAGTCACTGACATATCAACTGAATCAATGACAAACCCCAAATAATCAATTTTTTGGGATGGTTCTAACTTGGATTTTTGTTGGATGGACCAGAAACGTTACCTTTCAAACAGGTATTTGATTGCTGAAACTGACTCTTCAGCTGTCTCCTGAGTGTTGCTTATGATTAAGATATCATCTAAATAAGCCATTACAATGTGATTCTGGGCATGAAGTAGCGCCAGCACTGGTTTTAACAATTTCGTGAACAACCTAGGAGCTGAGGTCAACCCATTGGGTAATGCTTTAATTGCCACAGCTATCCCATCCAACTAAATTTCAAGTATCTTCGGTACTGATGATGGCTTGGTACTGAATAATATGCATCTTTCAGATCTATGGTTGCCATTTTAACAACCTTCTGATAAACACTGGCAGAAGGGACGTAGTCTTCATGAGACCTATTGTCTTGGTCTCTTCCTCCAGATCTTTGACTTGTTTGAGCAGGTCCTCCCCAAATAAATAATTTGGTGCTTGAATATTGGTCGACCTGCATAAAGCTGCAAATCGCGGGTTTAGTGTAGGTTTTATGGCTATTTTCCGGATGCAATTCACTTCGAAAATGTATTACACAGCAGGGCCAGCATATCCTGTTGTGTGCCAGACATCGGTCCCCTCCGACCATTTTGCTAAAAGCCGTGATGCCTGCTCCCACCAATTTGAGGACCTGCTGGATCTTGTCCACGCATCGTTGCATTCATTTGTGCCCAGATAGCAGAGTTCACAGTGGGCACTTTGATTGACGCACAAATAACTGGTGTTATGTATCGGGTGGCTGTTTGTTCATCTTGTAACTTGTGAGAGGCCATGTAATTGATGTTGGCCGCCAGGTTTTCCTCCATGGCCTCACCAGTACCTTCCGGAATAGCAAAGTTCCTTGCTACATCCGGGACACCTGGAGCATGGCTCATGTGCTTTGGTGTGTGCCCAAAAGCAGTGACACTAACTTCAGGGTCAGACTCCTCCTGCCCTGGCTCTCCCGAGTCTTGCTCCAGGGAGGTCTCTTCCAGCCCTAAACAAGGTGCTGGAGAGGGTGATTCCCACTGGTATCCATAAGCGGTGTAGTCTTCTTCGTTGTATGGGCCTCTGCGAGAGACTGTGTGGGGAATCCTAGGGGCATGCGACCCCGATTGAAAGTTTTCATGGCTCATTAAGTTTGGAGCACTTCTCCATTTGGTTGAGCCGTCCCCATACCTTTATATTAAAAGGAGGGGAGTCTTCCACATCATCAGACCCATCAGATAAGATGGGCCTGAGAGTACTTTCTTTTGGCCTTCCTCCCTGGTGGAGTGGCCTCAGTGCCCTGAAGCACTGGAACTGATGGAGGCAGTTGAGCTGCCGGTGGAAACAGTAGCCGGTATCGGAGCCGGCATTAGCACAGCCGTTATCTCCCAACCCGATCTATAAGTGGTAATCGCGGAGCCGGCATTAGCGCAGCTGTTATCTCCCGACCCGATCTATAAGCGGTAACCGCGGTCCCAGCACGTTCCGCTCCTACTGGCAGTTACATTTGCAACACCTTCCATACCACTAACTCTCGCTGGCTCCCGGGCCAGACTTACAGAGTTTAAAATACTCGCAGGGAAGGTTTAACATTGACTTACCTGTGGGTTGCTACTTACCGCTGGTGGAGCTGCGCTCTCCAGCCCGTCGGTGCGCCATGCGTCGGACGTAATGACGCGCATGCGCCTGGCGGGGCTTCTTCACGTAGTCACTCACGTGACTCCGAAGTAAAGTCACATAATGCTTTTGGAACAGTTCCTGGATTTTGACCAAGTAGTAATAATTGAACAGATTAGGATATTGTGCAACTTGGAGAATTCCAAAATGATTGTCTTTCCATGCACCTGCTACCTTTGACTTTTTATGTAGTGGAGACAGGTTTGTAGGTATAGGAGGTGCTGCCAAAGAAACTTTGGAGGGTCACTGTAGTACATTCTACAGATAATGCTTATTGCAGATATGTTGCATTGGGGAGTGGATATGTAAACTACACTCTTTGTGGGGATGGGTGCTTTGGTCGGGTTTAAATTGGTAATGGCCTGTTTTCAACCATATATATATAAATCAGAGACAATGACGTAGGCTTGAAATTACTCACTAGAGTTTTATTAAGCATTACACTGTAGCCAAGAACGTAGAAGGTTCTTGTGATTTCTGAGCATCTGGCACATTGCAATCTGTTTTGTTAAATAGTCCTAGATTTACAAAAGGAAGAGACTAAAGCACAATAATAAAAGAATGCAGTCTAATGCAGGGTTATACATTGGTTTAAATTGGTCAGATTTCTTTCAATCATCCGCAAAGTACAGGATGCTGATTCCTGAAACTAGTTCTAATTACTCCTGCTTTATGCTTTTTCACTAAGGACTATTTTTTATCTTGCGGGTATACCTAACACAGAGCAGCTAGTGACCATTGCCTGTCAAAATATCTGTAATGAAATTCCTTGATATGTCAACAGTAGGCATGCATAATTAATTGCATTCAAAATCCTGTTTAATTTTATAATATATATTTTTTAAGAGAATTCCGAGAATTTCTTCCCTCAGGAAAAGGAAATGGTAATTGGTGATGCATTTGTCACAAAATTGTTCTTTATTTTATTAATGATATGTCCATGACGAGCTTATTAACTAAAAGTGTCTGTGCAGATTGCTTAGATACGTTGTCAACAAGCTGGAAGCTTAGATCCGCATAGAACCCAAGCAAATCTGTTTGGATGACTTCTCTTAAATGTTAGTCCTATTAGAATTCTATTTTTGCAAAGGTTAAATTGATGAACTCATGCAGTGCCCTCTGGGCTAAGAAAGGGAACAATCAACAAAAGCTCCTACTAGTCATTATCATGAAATGACTCCTGCTGCAAAGTGCACGTCATGTATGTCTCAGTCGGTAGCTGAGAGAGAATGGTGTTCAGACCATTCCAAAAACCTAAGCAAAACCTAAGCAAAAACCTAATCAAGGCTGCCACAGCGGGACATTTTTGAAGGGGTGCCGCACTATCAGAGTAGTATTAGAAAGGCAGAGGAGTTCTCTCAGTTGTCCTGGTCAATATATACCTTTCAACCTATATCGCCAAAACTGGTCATCTGATGATAATGGGATGACGCAGGTACAACTTGGCTGCAGCGACTATAGTTTAAAGATACTTCACTGGTTGTAAACAATGCAGGGTTTTCCAGATTGTAAAAGGTGCCATATAAATGGTGGATCATCAAGTCTTGGCCTTTTTCCAGGTCTTTTTTTAAGCTCTTGTTTCAGTAGCCACTGAATCTGCTTCTGGAGTTAGCCATTTGGGCAGTTGCTTCGCGTTGCTGAGCTATGGACGGATGAGGCTTTTGTCATAGAACACAATGCAGTAGTAACTCAGTGGGTCAGGCAGCAACTGTGGAGGACATGGATAGGTGATGCTTTAGGTCTTGACCCTTCTTCAGACTGTAATAGGGAAGACACAGCTGAAAAAAGTTGGGGGCGCAAGCATGACGAAGCCTGGCAAATGATTGGTGGATGCAGGTGAGGGGGCGGGGGGGGTTGATTGGCAGGTGGGTGGGAAAATGCAAGAGATTAAATCATCAAAATGGTCACAAAAGGGCCTAAAGGACACAAGGAGTCACAAAGATGTCAGATAAGGAGAGGAGTGAAATATAAAGCCAGGGGGGGGGGGAGAGAGATATAGGTGGAAGGGTCCGGGGGAGGGGAGGTAAAGGTGCGGCATAGTGGGTGAAATGGGTGTGAACCAGAGTAAGGGGAGGGACAGGAAAGAGAAAGAGGGGGGTGTGGGGTCGTAGAAAAAGCAACAAAAGAGGGGTGTTACCTAAAATAATAGAGTTCATAAACTACCCAAATGGAATTTGAGATATTGCTTCTCCAGTTTGTGTGTGGCTTCAGTCTAGCAATGGAAGAGGCCCGGGACAGTTAGATCAGTATGAGAATGGGAAAAGGAATTAACATGGTTTGCAACTGGGAGACCTAACAGGCCCTGGCATACTGAGCATAAATGTTCAGTGAAACAGTTGCCTAGTCTATGCTCTGTCTCATCAATGTAAAGGAGGTCACATCTACAGCACTGAATATAGTAGTTGAGATTAAACGAGGTACATTTGAACCTCTGTCTCACCTGAAAGGGCTGCTGGGATCCCTGGAGAGAAGTGAAGGTGAAGATGTTACATCTCCTGTGGTTGCAGTGAAAAGTGCCTGCCTTAAATTTAGTTGTTGCAGAGCTATAGGATCTTTGGTGAAAACATCTATGTCTTAAATTTCAAAACCGTGATTCTACAGCTGACAAGCAACTAGAAACACTGATAATTGCTGTAAGTAGAACTCATTTTTAAACCTTTTAATCAGCAATTTAAAATGATGTGATCAAATTAATTAATTCCTATCAAAATAATCAGAATGCTATCAGTGAATTGAAGTACATGAATTAAAGGGGCAGTGAGAGCATGTATATGAAAGTAATTAAGATAAGAAAACTGAGAATGATGGTAAGCAAATGTTTTTTTGAACCAGAGGAACATATGCAAAGGTATTCCTCAGTGGCTGGTTTTGAGATCAATATATATTAAAGACCATAAATTACTTTTCACCATAAATTACTGATTACTAATACATAACCTTGAAAAGTCATATTTAATTGATTCACCTGAAAACCAATTGCTGTGTAATACAGTATTTATGAAAAATAATTGTATTGTATAAAATACATCCTATTGAGATAGGGCAATTGCTGATGATTTTAGACCAATCACTCTATTTGTGAAGGTACAGTTATGATGCTAAATTCTCAAAGGTATATCTCACACCAAGTTAAGTGGTGTAAAAGTAATTGAGAATGGGGCTAAGGATGAGAGGTGAAAGGTCAGGGAAATTCATTTTATTATAATATTTCATATAATTTGTAATGTGATGCATTCCCGAATTTAACTGATCAAAGAAACAACTGACAATTAACCATCAGCAATCAATTTAACTAATTGTGTACCACATCTACAACCTTGAATCTCAGAGCACTAAAATCTGTGGGGACCTTCTCCTTCTGTGCTTCTGCAAGCAGAATGCACCATCTGGAGATCAGAAATCTTGAGAGGTAGTGGATGAAAGACAGAGGATGACTGAGACAGTGGAGTTCCTCAGAGTAGTCAACATATATATTGTCAATTCTATCAATTTTCTTTTGTGAGGCAGCAGGACATCTGTCCTATAGGTCTGTTGGGCAACAGAGGAGATGCATTCTGTCTGAAAAGTGCCAATCTATCCTGTCCATAAGCTTATCTATGTAAAATGGAATGTATTTAATATTTAGACTTTGCTAAATGGAGCTATGAACTTGGAGGAAGTCTACAATGTCTGGTAGTATTGTTTTATCTTACAAGTGCCTAGCCGCAGTTTCCTTGGGGATGACCACACTGTCTTTGATAGATTATAGAATTGCGAATTCCACCACTATTACCTCACCTTGGATAGATGAGGATATCTCCATTCTCCCTGCAATAATGGACAGTACCTCACTTCCTCCATCCGCACCACTGCTTCTATTATTCGCTTTGCTGTTTCCATGGGTTTATATCTCTGGTCTGCTGAGTTTCTGACTTGCATTCTCCACAAATTCCCTGCCACTTCTGTCATTTGCATAGATCCAGCTGAATAACAGACCCACTCATTCTGTTGGTGACACCTACAATGCGTTGAGGGTGAACTGGTACTTCTAGGAAGATTTACTATTTTAAGCAGAGACCCCTGTACTTTCAGAGGGCCAAAGAAGAAAGAAGAAAGGGTGAATATTTAGGTCTTGGAGGTTATCAGAGTGCACAAGAGGCAACTAACAAATTGTGTGATGTTAAAATATCTGGTGTGTTCGACTGTTAAAGTTTTTACTTTGCCAATGTTCAACACCTGGTGGATTGCTGATCTCCAAGGTTTTCCCTCATTTAATCACCCTTGTACAAAACAGAAATGGGCGCTTTTTGCTGATATACAATAATCCCATTTGTCCACAATAGGTCAAATTGACTCCACCATCTGTCTCCGCCACCTGCTTTGGTTCCAATAATCTGTATTTTTTTTAAAACTTTCCCCACAAATCCCTTTTAAAATACCTTCGTCTCACCTTAAACCTCTGCCCTCTTGTTTTTGATACCCCTACAATGGGAAAGATATTCTATCTATCCTATCAATGTCCCTTAGAATTTTATTTATGTTTATCCGTCAACCTCTGCACCTCAGGCCCATCCCGGGAAAACAAGCCCCACCTATCCAAACTCACTCCATAACCAAAATCCTACAATCCAGCAACATTCTGTGAATCTACTTTACACTCTCTCAAACAACTTAAGGGCCTGTCGCACTTTCACGACCTAATTCACTGCCAAGTTTGCCCTTGACTCATAGTCGCAGCATGGTCGTCACAAGTTCGTAGGTAGGTCGTAGCAGGCCGTGATGCTAGTCGTAGGTACTCGTGGCTTCATGTAGGTCGGGGCATTTTTTCTAGCATGATGAAAAATGTCCACGAGTAAAAAAGGTTGTGAATTAGGTCGTGAAAGTGGGACAGGCCCTTTACATCTTTCTTATAGTGTGCTGACCAGAACTGCATGCAATATTTTGTATAGTGTAACCAGTGTTTTGCCAAATTGCAACATGACATCCTAACCTTTACATTCCAAGCCCTGTCTTATGCGATACGCTCCCATGTGATCTCTGCGTCGAGCTCCCATGTGGTGTCAACGTCAAAGCTCCCCCATGGTCTCCGCATTGAATTTACACCCGTGTAATAGCACTTCCGATTCCAACTTGCGTAACATCCGACTTATACAAGGGTCTGTGGGACGTAGACCTTATGTGAGTCTGGGAGTGTCCGTAGTGCAAGCACTGAAATTTGAGAATCAGGCAGATGTGAGGTGGAGATTGTGAAGAATATGCATTAAGGTATGCTGGAAGGAAAGGAAAATTTTGCAGGCAATGGGAGTCTGAAATATAAATGTATGCTATGCACATTGTAACCTTTTGCCTGGAAGTAATCAGAAGGTCAGGCAACACAAGTTGACACATAGACAATGTTAATGTTTAAGGAAAAAAGCCTTTTATCAGAAATGCTGTCTCTGTGCCTCATTCACAAGTGCTGCCTGATTATATTTTTTTGTTTTTTGTGACTGAGTGGACATGCAGCTTGAGGAAGGCAGAGGAGAGGAGAGTATGGAGTTATTTGCACCCATGAGAAGAGCACATGGGAAGTGGCTTTGAGCAAGAAGAGAGGCTATGTTGAATGAGGTAGTGGAAGGAAGGGCTTTGCGGGAAATGAAATAAAGTTAAACATGCCCTAACTTTTCTGACCTGTTAAGTTAGATTAACCATTTCCTGCTCTAAATCCAGTTTCTGGGCATCATTTTCCTATCACTAACATGCTCAATCATCTCAATACAGATCCTCATGATGGGTGTAACACACTTCCTTTCCCTTCTTTTGATGAACAACACATTCCTTCTGGCCTCACTGCACATACCATTGCTTCTCAGGGTCATCTTCCTTCCCTTGCTCACGCATCCCAATAATTGTCAATAATTATCTCATGATTAAAAAATATTTTCGTTAGCCTCCATCGTGGAGCTGAATTTTGCTGGTCGGTACAACATTCTAATAAGAAAGCAGGAAGCTTTATTAAACTGGCAGCCAGTTACTAAATTAGGGCAAAATCTTATTTGGCTTGACTGCAGACCTTGCACACTTTTTGCTTTATCTCTCAGTCTCCATTTCAAGGGACAGTATCCATTGACATCTACTGACTCCTGCAACTACATTGACTACACATCCTCCAACTCAGTCTCTAGCAATTATATCATTCCTATCCTGCAAGGACATTGTTTCTTTCTTGTAGTTTCTCCATCTCTGCTGCATCTGCTGTAGAGATGTGACTTTCGACTCTAGGCCATCTGAGATGTTTTATTTTTCAATTAACATAGTTTCTCCCTTTCCCCCCCCCCCCCCCCCCCCCCCAACACCCTACAACAATTGTGGATGAAACCCCCACCTGTGTCTCATCCGTTTCCTGCTATTCTGCTCTTACCCCCTCCCTCCTAGATAGATTAGAGATAAATCAAGTCAAATCAAGTCAAGTCAACTTTATTTGTCACATACACATACAAGATGTGCAGTGAAATGAAAGTGGCAATGCCTGCGGATTGTGCAAAAACTACAGAACAGAATAGAACAGAATCAGTATTTACATGTTCGAAAACATTTTTTTTCAAGAGACACAACACAACAGTAAATTAGTACACTAAATTAGTCCCTGGTGAGATAAGAGTTTACAGTCCTGATGGCCTGTGGGAAGAAACTCCGTCTCTTCCTCTCTGTTTTCACAGCATGACAGCGGAGTTGTTTGCCTGACCATAGCAGCTGGAACAGTTTGTTGCTGGGGTGGTAGGGGTCCCCCATAATGTTGCTGGCTCTGGATCTGCACCTCCTGGTGTATAGATCCTGCAGGGGGACGAGTGTAGTTCCCATAGTGCCTTCGGCCGAACACACTACTCTCTGCAGAGCCTTCCTGTCCTGGGCAGAGCTGTTCCCAAACCAGTTTGTGATGTTGCCGGACAAGATGCGTTCTACAGCCCCAGAGTAAAAGCACTGAAGGATCCTCAGAGAGACTCTGAATTTCCTCAGCTGCCTGAGATGGTAAAAGCGCTGCCTTGCCTTACTCACCAGTGCGGCAATGTGTGTTGTCCATTTCAGATCCTCTGTGATGTGGACTCCCAGGTATTTAAAGCAGCTCACCCTATCCACAGTAGCCCCATTTATCTCCAGTGGCGTGTACGTACTCGGATGTTTTCCCTGGTCCTCGCGTTTCACCCTACCAGCTTCCACATTCAAAACGTCATTCTCTGATAATTCCTTCACATGCAATCTTTCGCCGCCACATGTCACACCATCCATCCCCACCCCTTTCTGCTTTCCGCAGAGACCTCTCCCTCTGCAACACCTTTGTTTACTCTTGCATCCCTCTCACAGGCACTTTCCACTGCAACTGCAAATGATGCAACACCTATCCCTACACCTTCTCTCTCACCTCCATTCAGGGACCCAAATAGCCCTTACCAGGTGAGATAGTATTTACTTCAACCTTCTTCAACCTCAATTGCATTTAGTGCTCCCAATGTGACCTGATGTACATCAGCAAGACCAAGCAACTGTAGATCAGTAGTCTAGGCAACTGCTTCACTGAACACTTGCGCTCTGTGCACCAGGGCCTACTGGGCCTCCCAGTTCCCAGCCATTTAAATTCCTCTTCCCATTCCCATTCCGACCTGTCTGTGCTTGGCCTCTTCCATTGCCAGAGTGAGGCCACGCACAAATTGGAAGAACAGCACCTCACCCCACCCCACAACTTAGGTAGCCTACAACTCAAAGGCATGAACATTGAATTCTCCAGTTTCAGGTAAACCCCCTCCTTCTCTACCCCTTCTTTTCCCATTTCCTTTCCCATCTCCATCTACTTATCACCCACCCCTCCTTACTCCAGATCACTATTTTTCTCTCATCACCCACTATTCCTTTCTCTGGTTCTATATTTCACTCCCGTCTTCAATCCTTACTAGACACCACATCTTTTATTTCCAGTTCACCTCCAGCCTTGCTTACTATCTCCAATTATCCTTACTCACCCGAATCCACCTATTACTTACATCTTTCCCCAAACCTTCCCCTCACCTCTCTATAACAGCTTGCTCCCATTTATTCCTTCAGTCGAAAAAAGTGCCCTGGCCTGAAATCTGACTGTTTCCCTCCACAGTGCTGCTTGGCCTGCTGAGATCCTCCTGCACTTTGTTTTTTTGCTCAAGATCTTAGCATCTCCAGTCTCTTCTGATGTAATTTTCCTATGTCTGTTACTATTGGCCTTCACACTGATACCAATGTTAGTTCAAACATGGTTTGGGTAAATTATTTTTAGGTAGGTTGTCTTTTTTTCTCCACTACGAAGATCACAACCTTAATGGCAAGCAGCCAACCTACTACCATCCCTGGGAATGCAGCAGTATAAAAAAAGATCTGAAAACTCAGGGAAGACAGCGCCATGTGCACTTCTTTCTGACCTTTCTCGTCTTAATTCCTTTCATTGACAGAACTTTGGGATCATAGTAAATGAAGAATGCACCATAGATTCACAACATAACCTCTGAGTGACAACTGACAGAGTACTCCCCTTCACACTTTAATATTAAGATTAAATGAGAACTTACCAAGTTTGAAGTTTGATCGTTATTTTATGAGGAGTTACGATGAGGGATTACGTGAAGAAGTCCCGCCTGGCGCATGATCAGCATACTTCAAAGCAGCGGCATGAAAAACACAGAAGCAATAGCCGGAGTAAGATAGTAAGGCTCAACATAGACTAGAACTACCAGATGATCATTTATTTTATGAGGGTTTGGAGTGGAGGGCACGTAATCCCTCATCGTAACTCCTCATAAAATAACGATCAAACTTCAAACTTGGTAAGTTCTCGTTTAATCTTACTATTTTACTTCGGAGTCATGTGAGTGACTACGTGAAGATTTTGTAGCTCTGTGTTTTTTTATGTCGTAGATTCATTCCATACGACACTCTGGCTCAGTCAACACAGTAGTGAGTAAATAATACATCTTTTAAACATTGCTTCAGTTTATGTAATAAGTCTTTCCATTATAAAAGAATGAAAGTAATAACTCTTCTATCGTAGGGGAAGATTTATAACCAAAGATATAAATCGATAATATAAAACAAAGCAACAATCAAAGAGAACCCAACACTGCGTGTCCAACCCTGACACCGTGAGAACTGGTTTCTCGTAAACTTTGAAAAATTTATTTTACATCATCCTACGGCCTCTAATTTTTGATCGAGTGGCCCGTCCTGTGCCTTTGCCGTGTATCTACCTCCCTGGTGGAGTGATTTTTAATATCTCAATATCTACTCCTGCTGAGTCCCAAAACCTGTTTTAACCATCTAGAATGTAACTATCTAGAACCATCAGTTTGTACTAATACTTTTAATGTGTTTTTTTGTGTGTAATAAATAGTGCTGTCTCACCACCACGGAGACTCTTGCCTACTTCAACATATTGAGTCAATGCTTAACCACACACAATTTTACTTCGGAGTCACGTGAGTGACTTCGTGAAGACCCCGCCAGCACGCATGCGCGGCATATCGTCGCGCGCATTTGCATCGGCAGCCTGGGGGGGGGAGTGCGCTCTCTCCTCCAGCTCCTTCATAAGGGCTGACAGGTAAGTACTTACCTTCACTCCACAGGATGGACAAGGGCAAGAGGAAGGCGACGCTCTCCGGGAGCCGAGCTGCTTCGACCAGCCAGCGGCCTTTGTCCCCGGAGCTGCAAGCACCACCGGCAGCTTCGAGCCGTGTGGGGGCAAGAATGCGGAAGTCGGGCCCTCCCGCTACTTTAGTGCCCGACTCATCACCTGAGTGGTTTACCGCCCCGGAGCTGGATACAACTGATCCAGACTTCGAGCCCCCTTCCCCCAAGAAAAGAGGGGGGAAACAGGTACGTGCAAATGGGCCTCGCTCATCGCCAGCGACTTCACCCCGAGTTCCAGTAGACCCGAGGGGGCTGGGCCGGGGGACAGCTGCACTACAGGGGAGCCCTACAGCTGTGCTCCACCACGTACCACTGCCAGGGAGATCTGCCGTAGAGCAGTCTGGCAGATCTACTGCTGCGTCGAGCAGGCCTGCAGGAGCAGGTGCCGCCGGCAAAACACCCCGTCAGGCTGCGGTCAAGGGCGGAGGTGGCAGCAGTAGACGGTCGGTCAGCTCAGCTCTGGGAGCGGCCGACCATGCGCCTCCACGCCAAAAATTGGGCGATTGTGGAGGTAAGCCTGCACGGACTCCGGGGAGCCAGGTTCCGGGGGCCGGCGCCGATCCAACTCACCTGCCTTCGTATCAGACAGGTGGGCCGCCACAGTCTGGAAGAAGACAGACTAGCGGAGAGTCTGTGCGGGAGTCGTATGAGCCTACTCGGGCGGTAAGCCACGACGACCTGCCATTGGACCCTAGACAGCACCTTACGGAGGTGTGGTCCGATGGTGGAAGCCCCAGTGATTTCGCAGGGCCTGGGGAAGTCGGCTTGTCCGCTGCACATAGCAGGAACGGTGGCATAGAGCGGTTGGAGCTCTTAGTGGAGCAACTCCTCCAGCGGGACCGGGACCGGGAAGAACGGGACTCACGGGCATCCACAAGCCGTGCAAGGAGTCCTCTCAGTATCTCGTCGTCACCAGCCAGAAGTGCTAGCAGTTGCCCAGCCGCTGTACTTGAAGACGACCCGGGACAGCCAGTGACCGCTGAGCCAGAGCATGAGGAGGATATGCTGGATGTGGTGGGCAAGTTTGCCGCAACTACACAAACAGGGGATCCCCTGCACCACAAACTGGCGGGCACCATTGATTACCTGACTACTCACCAACTCCAGAGTCAGGTACTCAATGATACTATGGAGAAAATAAAACCGCCCGAGAACTGCATTAACCTCAGTGTGCCCCTGGTTAATGCCCAAATCTGGGGACACTTGAGTACGGCCACCAGGATGCAGGATGTCCGCCTCCAGCGTATCTTAAAGGTCCTCTCTACGGGCATATCGGCGTTTGCTAGGACCCTTGATGGGGATAATGTGTCCAGTAAACAACAAGATGCCCTGGCACTCCTATGCAACGCCCAATATGAGATCAACTGCCTGCATAAGAGCTCCATTAAGCTCACACTCAACCCCAAATTCGCGGGGCCGTGCCGTCCATCAACCGCTCCACCGCCTCATCAACTGTTTGGAGACCTGTCCAAACAAGTGAAGGAACTAGACGAGGAGGCCAAAACAGCTGGCCTCATGAAACCTCCTACGACTAGACTTCACCCATACCACCGGCAACAGCCACACACAAACTGGAAACCGTGGCTGCCGGACAGGACACAAAGGACCTATCCACCTCCACTTCCTCAAACACAACGACCTTTTTTAGGACAAGGCCAACAGCGGCCTGCATGGAAGATGCGGCCGCCATCCCGTCAACCTCCACAACGTCCACCCAAAACGCCATACGTGAGGAACCGTCGTTAACCATGGAGGTAAGGGGGCCTGGTTCCTCCCAGACCGTAGCATCCCCTCCTGCACAAATTGGTGGGCGATTGCGGGCTTTTTTGGGAATATGGAACACTATCACTACAGATGAGTTTATTTTACAAAGTGTTCAAGGCTATGTTATAGAATTTATTGGTGGTATAAATCCCCCTACCCAGCATTCGCCTCATAGAAAATTTACACTATCCCAAAAAGAGGTGGAGGCAGGACATGCTGAAATTATACAGCTAGCAGCAAAAGGGGTAATTGGCAAGACAATGCACGGACCTCTTGAGTTTGTGTCCAACATTTTCACCAGAATTAAAAAAGATGGGGGATGTCGGATTATAATAGACCTAACTGAGCTGAACACTTTTGTACAATATACCCACTTCAAAATGGATACATTTGAAACAGCCAAGCAGATGCTTTACCCGGGGTACTTTATGGCTTGCATCGATTTAAAAGATGCATACTATACGGTGCCCATCTCTGAAGCTCACAGGAAATTTCTAAAGTTTGTCTGGAAGGATCAATTATGGGAATACAAGGCATTGCCCAATGGAATCACCACAGCCCCTAGGCTGTTTACAAAATTAGTAAAACCTATATTGGCTCTTCTCCGACAACAGAATTATATGGTTATGGCATATTTGGATGATATCCTTATAGTGGATCAGACCCTCCAATTGGCTATACGGGCTGTGGCTGCAACTAAGGCTCTCTTCGAGAAGCTGGGATTTGTAATCCATCCAGACAAGTCAAAATTGCACCCGGTACGGGTTATGGATTATTTGGGGTTCACCCTAGACACCAACTTAATGATGATTACCATCCCAACCAATAAAGCTACTACTATAAAAGAAGAGTGCCACAGTCTTGCTTGCGCCAGGGTACCGATCATTCGGCAAACGTCAAATGTAATAGGGAAATTGGTAGCTACATTCCCAGCTGCACAATTCGGACCGCTTCACTACCGAAATTTACAAAGAACAAAGATCACAGCATTAAAAGCAAATGCTGGGCACTTTGATCGGCCAATCCGGTTACCACCAAAGGCTAGAACCGAGCTACAATGGTGGGTTGACAATATTAGTGAGTGTCGTAGACCCATCATAATAAGCAACCCAGACGTCGTGCTACAAACTGACGCAAGCGCACAAGGCTGGGGAGCAACTGATACGATGTCCAGTTGTGGTGGCAGATGGAACTCTCGTGAGTCTACCTTCCTTGAGGCACACGGGATAAATTATATAGAAATGCTGGGGGCATTTAATGGACTGCGGGCTTACTGTACTAACTCACGGGACTTACATGTCCGCCTCCAAATAGATAACACTACAGTGGTGGCTTACTTCAATCATATGGGTGGTATCAGGTCGCTATCTTGTGATGAATTGGCAAACACAATTTGGCACTGGTGCATTGAAAGGAATATTTGGATTACAGCGACCTATTTGCCAGGGAAGCTTAATACAGTGGCGGACACCAGGTCACGAGTATTCAATGACAACGTCGAGTGGATGTTGAACCCCCAAATTTTTGGAGACATTATAGCTCACTATGGGACACCAGATATTGACCTTTTTGCGTCCAGGTTGAACCATCAGATACCAACGTATGTGTCTTGGGAACCAGACCCTGGGGCAATAGCAATGGATGCGTTTTCTATCCATTGGGGGAAATGGTTTTGCTACGCATTTCCCCCATTTTGCCTCATCAGTCGGGTATTGCAGAAAATTAAACTGGACTCTGCAACTGGCATATTGATCATTCCTGACTGGCCTACACAGCCATGGTACCCGATGGTCGTTAAAACTTTGAAACAACCATGGATTTCGATTGGGAAACACCCCAAATTGATTACTCACCCCATTACGGGGGATAGTCATCCATGCCATGGTCACCTAAACTTGTTGGCCTGCAGGTTCTGAAAAGACCACTCATCAAGGCGGGCATCTCACCACGAGCCATGGAGCTCATCTCAGCATCATGCCGAGAATCAACTCGGAAGCAGTACCTCACGCAGATCAGGAAGTGGGAGGCATTCTGTGCTCGTACCAACAAGACTTCCAACACAGCAACTATACCTGATGTCCTGCAATTCCTAGCTGGCCTCCATTTCGATGCTGGCCTTAGCTACAGTGCCATCAACAGCGCCAGGAGTGCACTGTCCTCATACCTGGATATAGGTATAGGCTCCAACCACCTGGTGTCTAAACTTATGAGTGTTCAACACCAACCCTCCACGACCCAGATATACCTTCACCTGGGATGTAGGAATCGTGCTGACCCTACTGAGGAGCTGGGCTCCAATGAATGAGCTACCACTGAAACAGCTCACCCTCAAGGTGGTGATGCTGATGGCACTGACTACAGCCCAACGAGTCCAGACATTATAAAAACTGCGACTGGACAGCATGGTGGCCACCCCTGGTCAAATAAATTTATTTGTCGAGGATTTATTGAAGCAGCACAGGCCAGGGGCTCATGGGCTGCAGTTGGAGTTTCGGGCATACCCTGTAGATGCTACTCTCTGCATAGTCACCCATCTCCACCACTATATCGCAATTACAGGAGCCATCAGGATGAAGGAACAGGGGCTCCTCATCAGCCACAAACCTCCGCATCATCGGTTGACTGTACAGACTATCGCCAGGTGGCTCAGGGTGGTGCTGGATGCAGCAGGAGTTGCTACTAACATTTTAAAATCTCATTCCACTAGGGCTGCATCCACATCAGCGGCGAGGGCCATGGAGGTGCCCATGGACCACATCCTCGCCACCGCGGGCTGGGCCAGTGAAGAAACCTTTCAACGGTTCTACAATAAGCCACTGGTCGCCCCTGCGACGTTCGCAGAAGCTGTGCTGGGAACCGCTCAGTGAATGTCTGTCCCCGAATTAGGGGTTATTTGTTTGTTTTATTTGATTAATAAATTGTATTACTTTTTCAGCCAGTTTCGACTGAACTGCATTAACAGCCTTTCTCCATCAGACTTGCGGCAGTGACTCCGAAGTAAAATAGTAAGATTAAACGAGAACTTACCAAGTTTGAGGTTTGATCTATATTTTACGAGGAGTCGCGGTGAGGGATTTTTGTGAAGAACCCGCCAGCACGCTTGCGCAGCATCCTTCAAAGCAGCGGTGTGGAATCACAGAACCAACCATGACTGAAAATAGTAAGATGAAAACCGTAGAACTACCTGTTTGACCTGATGATAGAGGGTGGGAGCGGTGGGGCACGAAATCCCTCACCGCGACTCCTCGTAAAATATAGATCAAACCTCAAACTTGGTAAGTTCTCGTGTAATCTTACTATTTTACTTCGGAGTCACGTGAGTGACTTCGTGAAGATTTCAAAGCTCTGTGATTTCACGCCCTGAACAACGTCCATGCTTATCACACTGCTGCCATTCTGATGGAGTAAGACTGTTAATGGAGTTCAGTTGACAGCGGCTGAAAAATCAACACAATTTATTAATCAACTAAACAACAACCCCTAATTCGGGGCCAGACATTTACTGAGCGGTACCCAGGATAGCTTCTGCGAATGTCGCAGGAACGGCCAGAGACTTGTTATAGAACCGTTGAAAGGTTTTTCCCCCACTGGCCCAGCCCGCAGTGGCGAAAATGTGGTCCATGGGCACCTCCATGGCTCTCGCTGCAGCCCTGGTGGAATAAGACTTAAAAACGTTAGTAGCAACTCCTGTTTTTAATAACTCTTTACCAAAGAATTTTATTTGACCAGGGTTGGCCACCATGGTGTCCAGTCGCAGTTTTTGTAACATCTGGGCTCGTTGGGCTGTCGCCAGTGCCATGAGCATCACCACCTTAAGGGTGAGCTGTTTCAAATGGTAGCTCATCTATTGGAACCCAGCTCCTCAGTAGGGTCAGCATGATCCCCACATCCCACGTTACTGTATATCTGGGTCGTGGAGGGATTGGTATTGAATACTCCCCTCATTAGTTTAGACACCAGGTGGTGGGAGCTGATACTTATATCCAGGTATGAATACAGCGTACTCCTGTCGCTGTTGATGGCACTGTAGCTGAGGCCTGCATCAAAATGGAGGCCTGCTAGAAACTCCAACATATCCAGTATTGTTGCCGAGTTGGAGGACTTGTTGTTCCCCCAATGGATAAAAATGCATCCAATGCTATTACCCCAGGGTCTGGTTCCCACAACACATACGTTGGTATTCAACGGTTCAGCCTGGACGCAAATAGGTCAATATCTGGTGTCCCCAATTTGAGCTATAATATCTCCAAAATCTGGGGGTTCAACATCCACTCAATGTTGTCATTGAAGACACGTGATCTGGTGTCCGCCACTGAATTAAGCTTCTCAGGCAAATAGGTCGCAGTAATCCAAATATTTTCTTTCAATGTACCAGTGCCAAAATTGTATTAGCCAATTCATTGCAAACTAGCGACCTAATACTACCCATATGATTGATGTAAACCATTATTGTAGCATTATCTATTCGAAAGCGGACATGTAATCCCATGAATTAGTACAGAAGCCCGCAGTCCATGAAATACCCCCAGCATTACTATATAGTTTATCCCATGTGACTCCAGGAATGTAGACTCATGAGAGTTCCATCTGCCACCACAACTGGACATCGTACCAGTTGCTTCCCAGCCTGGTGCACTTGCGTCAGTTAGTAGCACAACATCAGGGTTGCTCCATATAATAGGTCAATGACATTCTTTAATATTATCTACCCACCATTATAGCTTGTTTCTAGCTTCCGGTGGTAACCAAAGTGGCAGATCAAAGCAGCCAGCATTTGTTTTATAAAGCTGTGATTTGTGACCTTTGTGAATTTCGGTAGTGTAGCGGTCCGAATCGTACAGCTGGGAATGTAGTTACCAATTTAGAGTTACCAATACCAATAACTTTCGCTGTTTGCCACATGGTCGATACCCTGGCGCAAGCAAGATTGTGGCACTCTTCTGATATAGCAGTAGCTTTATTAGTGGGGATGATAAACTTCATTAAATTAGTGTCTAAGGTGAACACCAAATCCATAACCCGTAGCGGGTGCAGTTTTTGATTTGTCTGGATGGATTACACTCCCAGGTTCTCAAGCAGAGCCTTGGTTGCAGCCACTCCTTGAATTGCCAATTGGAGGGTCTGCCCCATTATAAGGATTTCATCCAACATGCCATCACTATAATCTTGTTGTCGGAGAAAGCCAATACAGGTAAATACCAACTTGGTAAACAGCCTAAGCTGTGATGGTTTCCATTAGGCAATGCACCCTTCCAGACAACTTCAGAATTCCCTGTGAGCCTCAGCGATGGGTACCGTATAGCATGCTTCTTTCAAACTGATACATGCCATAAAGTACCCTGAGTAAAGCTTCCACCTAGCTGTTCCAAAAGCATCCATTTTGACATGGGTACATTGTACAAAAGTGTTCAACTCAGCTAAATCGATTATAACCCGACATTCCTCTTATTTTTACTGCTGGTGAACATATTAGGCTCAACTCAATATGTCCATGCTTGGTTATGCCAATTACCACTTTTCCCTGCTCGCCATATAATTTCAGCATGCCCTGCCTCCACCTCTTTTCGGGATAGAGTAAATTCCTACGAGGCGAATGCTGGTATGGGAATCTATACCTCCCACGAATTATATATACCCTTGAACACTTTGTAAAATGAACTCATCTGTGGTTACAGTTTTCCCCATATGTCCAAGCCCGTCCGCAATCGCCCACCTATTCGTACAGGAGGGATACTACGGCGTGAGAGGAGCCAGACCCCCTTAACCTCCATAGTGAACGGCGGTTCCATACATACGGTGCTTTCGGTGGACGTTATGGAGGTTGACGGCCCGGCGGCCGCATTTCCATGCAGGCCGCTGTTGGCCTTGCCCTAAATGGTCGTTGTATTTATTGAGATGGAGGTAGTAGAATCTTTGTGCCCTATCCGGCAACCTTGGTTCACAGGTTGTATTAGGCTGTTGCCGGTGATATGGGTGAACTCTGGCCGATGGAGTTTCATGAGGCCCACTGTTTTGGCCTCCTTTGTCCAGTCCCTTCACCTGTTTGTACAGTCTCCAAGCAACTGATGCGGCGGTGGAGCGGTAATGGTCGGCACAACCCCGCGAATTTGGGGTTTAGTGTGGGCTATATGGAGCTCTTACGCAGCCAATATATCTCATACTGGGCGTTGCATAGGAGTGCTAGCGCATCATGCTATTTACTGGACACATTATCCCCGATCAGGGTTTTCCAGAACGCCGTTATGCCCGTGGAGAACCTTTCTCCAAGGTATTATTGAGAATCTGACTCCAGAGTTGGTGCATACGTAGGCAATCAATGGTGCCCGCCAATTCGTGGTGCAGGGTTCACCTGTCTGGGTAGAAACGGCAAACTTCACTCACCACATCCAGCATCCTCCTCATGCTCTGGTTCAGGCGGTCACTGGCTGTCCCTGGTCGTCGTCAAACTCAGCAGCTGGGCAATCATTAATGCTTCTGGCTGGAGACGATGAGGAGCTGAGCGGAGTCCTTGCACGGCTAGTGGATGCCGTTCTTCTCGTTCTTGGTCCCCGATGGAGATGTTGGACCATTTAAGAGCTCCAACCGCTCAATGCGACCATCCCTGCTATATGCAGCGGACAAGCCGACTTCCCCAGGCCCTGCGAATTCACTGGAGCTTCCACCATCGGACCTCACCCCCTTAGGGTCTATGGTCCAATGGCAGGTCGTCATGACCTACAGCCCAAGTAGGGTCATACGACTCCCGCACGGACTCTCCGCTAGTCTGTCTTCTCCCAGACTGTGGCGGCCCACCTGGCACATAAGAAGGCAGGTGAGTTGACTCGGCGCCGGCCCCCGGAACCTGGCTCCCCGGAGTCCGTGCAAGCTTACCTCCACACTTACACCATTACTTGGCGTGGAGGCGCATGGTCGGCCGCTCGCAGCGCTGAGCTGACCGACCGCTTCCTGGCTGCCACCTCCGCCCTTGACCGCAGCCTGACGGGGTGTGTTGTCGCGGTATCTGCTCCAGCAGGCCTACACGACGCAGCAGTGTTATGCCCGAGCTGCACAATGGCAGATATCCCTGGCTGCGGTACGCAATGCACTTTGCAGGGCTCCCCTGTCGTGCGGCTGTCCCCCGGCCCAGCCCCCTCGGGTCTACTGGAGCTCGGGGAGAGGTTGCCTGTAAAGAAAAACAAGACCCCTTGCCACGTACCTGTATCCCCCCTTATTCTCTTGGGGGACGGGGGGCTCGGAGTCTGGACCTGTTGCTTGCAGCTCCATAGCGGTAACCCATTCGGGTGAGTCGGCCCCTGTATTAGCGGGAGCGCCCGACTCTGCATTCCAGCCCCCACCGTTGCATTGAAGCTGCCGGCGTTCCGTGCAGCTCCGGGGACAAGGGCCGTTGGCTGGCCGCAGCTCAGCTCCGCGCCGACTTCCTCATTCCTGCCCCCACCGTTGCGATAAAGCTGCCGGCGTTCCGTGCAGCTCCGGGGACAAGGGCCGTCGGCTGGCCGCAGCTCAGCTCCGTGCCCGACTTCCGCATTCCTGAAGCTGCCGGCGTTCCGTGCAGCTCCGGGGACAAGGGCCGTCGGCTGGCCGCAGCACAACTCAGCTCCCCGACAGCGTCGTCCTGCGGCCCTTGTCCATGCTGTAAAGGAAGGTAATACTTACCTGCCGGTCTTGTGAAGGAGGCCGGTGGGGAGAGCGCACTCCCCCCCCCAGCTGCCGCTGCAAATGCGCGCGACGATATGCTGCGCAAGCGTGCTGGCGGGTTCTTCACGAAGTCACTCACGTGACTCCGAAGTAAAATAGTAAGATTAAACGAGAACTTACCAAGTTTGAAGGTTGATCTTTATTTTACGAGGAGTCGCGGTGAGGAATTTTGTGCCCCCCGCTCCCACCCTCTATCATAAGGTCAACTCGGAAGTTCTACGTTCTTCATCTTACTATTTTTAGTCATGGTGCGTTCTGTGATTCCACACCGCTGCTTTGAAGGATGCCGCGCATGCGTGCTGGCGGGGTCTTCACGAAATCCCTCACCGCGACTCCTCGTAAAATAAAGATCAACCTTCAAATTTGGTAAGTTCTCGTTTAATCTTACTATTTTTGGTCGACAGGATATGCTTTAAATTTTACCTTGGTTCCAGCTCCTCCTGGTCTGCTTTGTTTGGTTAAGTCATAAACATATAAGACAATGTTATCTGTAGCCACATGCATACAGTCTAACGTAACATTTGCAACGTTTGCACTCTTTGTGCTGATACTAAAGCCATGAGCATTATTACTTCAAATGTTAACTTCCGAAACAGTGATAGAATTGGAGCCCTTGCCTAAGAACTATGCTGACCTCCCAAACTTCTGTATTTCTACTTAGGGCAGATTTTTATATATATTCCTTTCCCATATCGGGATATTAACGGATGAGACCTGATAAATTCATGGACAGCAATTTGTCCTAAATAGGACGATAAAGCACTATGAGCCCTATTAATGACCCTATCGCTTAGGTGCTGATCAAAATGCAATCCAGCTAGGAACTCCAATATATCTGATATGTTAGCAGTATGATAAAATATCTTTGATTGTCTACCAAAGACTTCCAATTTCTTTATATAAACAAAATATTGTTTTTAATGCTATTTTTCCAAGCTGCAGTTATAACATTCATGGTCCTATCCGACAGTCCAAGCTCTTGTAATGGTCAGGTCAGAACCTGCAGATTAACAAATTCATATGATCATGTCATGGATGAATTTCTGCAACAAATTACTGCAGCTAGGAATCGTCATAAATGGTTCAATTATCATTCTAAACATCAATGAGAACCATGACTGTGTCCGATTTGGGCCACCAAACCGCCCATAGCAGAATCTTGCTATATTTTCATCAGACATTGCCTAATCAGACAGAATGGGGAACATAAAAGAACATATTTCCCCCCCAATGTAGTGAGAATGCATCCACAGCTACTGCTCCTGGGTTGGGTTCCCATGAGACGTATTTGGGCAATTAGTGATTTAATCTAGACACAACAGATCAATGTCAGGTAATCCATACCACTGACAATGTTTTTCAAACTTGTGGATTTAATATCCATTCTGTATTGTCTAAATTTTTGTGATCTGTTGTCTGCCACAATATTGTCTCTCCCTGAGATAGATAGCTGAAAGCCAAATATTCTTAAAGATACACCAATGCCACATCTGGTTAACCAGATAATCACATGATAATGATCTTACTCGACCCTTGTGATCGATATATGCCACAGCTGTGGTATTGTCTACTTGTAATTGGACATGCAAATCTTTCATAGTAGAACAATAAGCTTTTAATCCATAAAAGCTCCTAACAACTCCAAATAATTAATTCCAAATGTTTGGAGAAATAAGTTACTTGGACAATCCATCTGCCACCCCCTGGTGTTAGATAACCACTAGATAAGGGACGTATCAGATATAAACCTGACAAGAACAGATATTACACTTATCTTAGCCCAAAAAACCGAGAAGCTATCCACCATCCGAGAATACTTGCTTCAGTTTGCAATGACTGCTGGCTGCTGAGCTAATATGTTTTTAAGCAGCTTGTGGAACATTCTCAATCCACCAATGTAATTCTGATAAAACTTCCTTTGGCAATTGCATAGGCCTGTCAAAATGGCCTGCACACTCTTCTAGTGCTTGTGTTTTTGCCCTTTGGAGCTTTTTTGATAATGCAGTGGACCAACTCTAGTGCAGAAATAGTGTTACTAATTTACGTAAGCTCCTTCTCAGATGGTGGGATAAGGCTTGTCAATAAGGCAACGACACACATTTGTAATATTTACACTTTGTCTCTTGGTAAATTTACCGAACATGGTACTGAATCACTCACAAACCCCAAATAGTAAATTGTTGGGGATGGCTGAAGCTTAGATTTTGTTGGATGGATCAGGACCCCAGCCTTTCAACAGGCTTGTAGTTGCTGCACTAATTTTTCAGCTGACTCCTGATCAGCATTACCAATTAAAAATGTCATCAAGATAAACCATGACCATATGTCCTTATCAGTGCAAGTGCTGGTTCCAACCATTGTGTGAACAGCCTAGAAGCTGAGTTTAAGCCATTAGATGCCTTAAATTGCCATAGCTGACCAATCTAATTAATTTTCAAGTACCTGTGAACATGATGATAAATTGGTACTAAATCATACGCATCCTTGAAATCTATAGTAACCAATTAATAACTTGTTGATAACAACTGCCCTGCAGTGTTGAAGTTGTCCATTTTGAAAATGTTTTATACTGGACAAATGTATTAAAGTGTGTGATGTCTAGAATGACTCTACAACCACCATCTTTCTTCTGCCTG
This sequence comes from Okamejei kenojei, assembly GCA_035221665.1. Taxonomy (NCBI): domain Eukaryota; kingdom Metazoa; phylum Chordata; class Chondrichthyes; order Rajiformes; family Rajidae; genus Okamejei; species Okamejei kenojei. Next base: position 6,826,490 of record CM069167.1, read on the forward strand.
GGGAAATTATTTGATACATATTGTTGTGGATGCTTACTCCGTTTTTTCCCCATTACACTTTCCTAAATAAATTTCTTACCTCTTCTTTATTTGAGATTTTTCAGGTGGAGAAACATAAAATAGGATTAGCTTTATTCTGTACAGGTGGATCAACTCCTTCTACAAATTTAATTGTAGATCCTTACACAGTATCTAATAAAAACCGATCAGCTGTTATGCAATATCATTTATCATAACACACCTGTAATCTACCACCAATCGGAGGTTCAATAAAAGCTTCCTCTGTGATAGAATAAAGTTTTTGTACCTCTCCAAATGCACGTGATGGCCTTCTTTCCTCAACAATATATGTTTACATAAGGCTGTGCTGGATGAAAATACTTCCTCACCATACCCCTGCCTCTGTTTGATCCAATATCAAATCCCCTTCACATTGGACCAGCCAATTTTGCAAAAGTTTTATGAGGCTGATAGTCTTTGCCTCTTTATCAATATCTTTGATTTGTTTTAGGCAGGTTTACGCCGTAAATAACCAGGAGTTTGAACATAGCTTGATCTGTATTGACCTGCAAATCTAAAGTGCAAAATGGTCCGAATGGCAATTTCCTCTCATACCATTGAGCTCAACGTATGAGCTATAAAACAATGCCAACTTGTCTTTTTTAAATTTTGGTCATTGCACAATCTTTCACTTGCTTCCCACAAGCACTGATGCCACCCGCAAACTTGAAATTCTTTGGAATCGTATTCCCTGTGCCACCGCACTATTGAAGACATGGGTGCCCTAATCGGATTCACCATTGGCACCCTAGTAAAGCACAAGTGTTTTCATATAATTCTGCTGTTTCAACCATAACAGCCTCCTGAAGCTGGTGAGAAACCAATTAATGTTGGCCACCATGGTTACCTTCCATGGCCTCACCGCTTCCTTCAGGTATCGTACTTTGTACCCATTAAGTACACCTGGATTTATACTTGTGCTGTGGTGGGTACTTATGACCAAAAACACCACTTTCAGGGTCAGTTTTTTACTGCCCTGGTACTCCTGAGACTTGCTCAAGGAGACTACCTCCAGCCCAATCTGAGGTTAATATTCCCACAGTGGTAAAAGCACCATGTATATGGAAACCCCTCAGGGCCTGCCTGGGAATATTCTGGGTTTTTAGACCCTTGGTTGAAAAATAATCTGGAGTATTTCTCCATTTAATTCATTCTGAGCCATAAGGCTTTCTTGTCTGGAGGCCTTTCCTTATTAGAATCATCTAAACCCACGGCCTCTCAGACTTCTTTATTTTCCTCCCACTGGAGATTCTTCCTGTGGCTTTTGGTTTGTGGAGCGACTAAATGCTCCCTACGGTTAATTTCAACTGCCACCGGTATCGGAACCGGCTCCGCACTAATCTGCCGAACCGATCGCTGTGCTTCTGCCCGGACGCATTTTAAACTGTCTGTTTTTCCCCCCGGAGTTTTTTCCCTTTTACTTTCAACTCCTGCTGGCTCTGCAAGCCAGCACCACGGAGTTTGAAACATGCCCTGTAAGTAATTCAATCCACTTACCTGCGGGCCTATTCCTTACCGCTGGTGGAGCTGCGCTCTGCAGCTCTTTGCCTACCGACAGCGTCGACGTAATGCCGATCATGCGCCAGGCGGGACTTCTTCACGTAGTCACTCACGTGACTCCGAAGCAAAATAGCTTCTCTCAAGAGGCAGTAATGCATGACTGTTTTACAGTGACATGAGATTATCACGGTAGCATGTGACAGGCAAACTGCAATTAATTTTAATTGCATCAGAAGAGATTAGGAGAGATTCAATGACCATATTATTCTTATTCTTAGGATCGGTGTACTGGGCGAGTTACATCTAATCACTTTTGTGTACTTTCGCCTTTTCAAGTACTGATATTATTGCATCTATACTGTCAGGTTTATTATATTATCAAAAACAAACTTGTATTAAATAATTAAGATCAGTTTACACATGTATATTGATCAATAATGATTGCTGTTTATGTGGGCAGTAATGATATGTTACATTAATATGACTATTCCGCCAAGCCTAATCACTCACATGATTTCAACATTAACATGACAAGTAGATTACCTATTTCATAACCTTCTGCAGCTCTTAAATTTAAACAATTACTTATATGCCTGCCAAACAGATGTAGATCAGGATGTTGTACAGTGGTGTGAAATGAATGATAGCAATTGGACAATTATCAACAGAAATAAAAATCAGCAATCATGTAAAATGGGCTACTGACTCAATATCATCTATTTTCCATCATTACATAAAGCAGTAATCTATTCCATGAACCAGGTGTTTCTCTCCCAGTTGACTTTTACATATGCCAAGAAAGTGGAAAGCTTCTGTTCCTTTTTTCAGCACTGCACAATTGAAAAATTTGGTCTGATGCAGAGAATCAAGAAAATACAGTTAATTCTTGAGAAACGCAGTTTGGGAAATTCAGCAAGTCACTTCTGGTTGCAATGTGTACTTGCATTCATCACAAGTCTGATACAATAGTATCACAGTGTGATACAATTCTTCAGTGCTCATGTACAATGTTGCCAAGATAAACTGAGTTTGCACAAATCATCGGTCATTCAGATAAGGGCATACATTCATGGTGCATTATTTCCCAATAAATTTAAATATGCACTTACCGCAGACCACTACGGTCTGTTGGAGAACTCTTTAGGGGGTGGGAGAATGCAACCTTCATGTGGTCCGCCCTGTTTTGACGAATGCAATCAACCTGGCGTGCACAATCAAGTAAGATCAAATAGAACAAGTTGTCCTACAACTTTAGGCTGTGCACGCCATACGCAAGCGGAAGAAGAAGAGAACTCTTTGGGATTGCTTATATATTTGGAAGGCTGTTCCTGCTTCTCGTGGTAACTTTGGACAAGGTGTTTTCCATTTAAATATTTATCACCTTCTAACCATTTGGTGAATCAGCATTGGTCCTGGTGAATGAACTGGATGTTTCCAGATAGTTATCAGTTGCAGACCCAGTTCTTAGTTCTAGCTCCAAAAAGGCAAGGTTTTCAAATTAATTGGCGTCAAGAGTCGTGAACTTCTGTGGGCAGAGCTGTGACCTTGTATGGACTGATCTGCTGCAGTCACTTTCACCCTGAGCTTCTCAACAGTGGCTATCTCAATCACAGTTTGCTGCTCAACCAGCAATGTGGAGTGTGTTGATCACTATATAAAGAAATGGGATTCTGACTATATTTCCTGATATGGATGAGCATCCAAGTTGGATGAGCATGTGGATTTGAAAAGAATATAGGCTTCCCAATGGTTCAAGGGGGTGATATACTTCTCGCTCACCAGTGGATCCCAGAGCTTTTCATGAATAACAATAGAAATCCCTCCTTAAATGTACATGGCACTATCCATGCGAAACCTCTCATAGTCACTGACGTGTCGCCAGGGAGTTTGCAGGACTCATTTATTTTGATTTGTGTTGCCATATTTCAGCAGCCACTCTGCCCCAATGGCTGGATATGCAAATATAAGGATACTAATTTCCATAACTTCCGAAGTCGTAGTGGGAGACCTGTCATGTGCAGCCAGAAGGGATTAAATTAGATTGACATCATGCTCATGGTAGACATGTGGGCTGTAACTATGCTGTACTGAGCACAATTACAGTATAATGATAGCTTTGGAACCAAGAGGATGGTAGAAAGAATGCTGCCATTGTTCTCAAGTGGCACTTGATGTCAATGCAGCCTTCCTGCCTGATCCTCATACCCTTGATCCCTTGGATGTACTTAATGACACAGCATCATCCCTTTGTGCTTGTCCTAGCAAGTAAGACAGTGAGGAAAATTAATGATGAGATGCTTTTTCTCCCAGTTCTTTACAGTAAACTGCCCACATCTGCTGATAGTGGGTATGTGCAAATTCCTGAGGGGAAAAGGCTAAAGCTTGCTCTGCCAACATCTTCATTTGATCCTTCAAAAGGCACTGGACCTCTTATATTTAAAAGAGCTGTTCTAAACACCTAATTGTTTTTGTCTAAATAAACTAGTGGAAATTAAATTGGGCACCATAGTGCCCATGTCAATTCTTCAATTACTTTGTTCAAATTTCTCATGTATGTTTTAATACAACGTGCTATCCACCACATTGGTAAAAGTAGTAGGAAGGTAGATGTTACGCAGATTGTTGTGTTATTGATGATGTAGTAACAGCATTGCCAAATTGGGCCATGATGATCCTGCTGAAGTCATACCTATTAAGCACAGATAAAACTCAGTGGTGAACAGCAGTAAGATACCCTCCCTCCCCCTTCTCCACCCACCTGTGCTATTTAAAAGAATCCTGAATTACTTGCAGGTTTATTTTTGATTGATTGAAAGGATAATGTGTCTTGTGTAAATCTGCTGGAGTTTTGTTATGGTATATCATTGGTGTTTGAGAAATCATAGGACTGTACTGTACTTTAAGGTACAGTTAACAAGATGCAACCATACATAGGGACTTTGACTATATCTCTAAACTTTCAGCATGACAGGGACGGGAAAGAAATGTCCCATGATGTATGGCTGCCTGTCACGTGGAAATGGAGAAAATCCATGAGCAGGAACCACTAACCACATCTGCTTTCCAGGATTTCTCCTCTATTAACTTGACCAAGAAGAAATACTTAAGGAGACATTTTTCTGAAGAAGGTCCTTCCAAGTCTCTGCTCCATGCTGCATGCTCATCTACAGCTGCATAACCTTGTCAATAGGAAATAACTAAATTGATGTGCTGGTTTTGGAGGCACTGATCCAACTTTGCAAGTTGTAGCACACTTCCACCAGGGGGAGTAATCATGTCTCCATACTCAAGCTGAAATAATGTCATCTGCTTGTGCAAAAAAAAGCCAAAGAAAATGCAGGGATTTATGAGGATTCCCACTATTAACTGCTCATAGCGTGCCTTGAGAGTGAATGATATCAATGGTTGTGGTGCCATATGAAAGAGATTAATAATATGTCCACAGGAAGTGTGAAAGACTTAAAAGATTTGTGGAATGACTTAATTCCACAAATCCACACATCTTTGGGATATGGGAGGAAGCCAGAGCATCTGGAGGAAACCCGCATGGACACAGGGAGAATGTACCCAAGGTGTTGAATGGAGGAGTTCTACAAAGCTTTCACCCAAATAGCTTTTTGATTTTGCCAGTACAGAGGAGACCACTGAATGCAATACACCACATAAGTACTGGTTTCCTCCTTTGTCATTTCACTATCTCTAGAAATTAATTCCTAACCCATTATCCATGTACTCGAGACCTGAATCAGAAATTTGAGAAGCAGTCAGAATTGTTTCTGATGTGAAACAATACTAGTGAAATATTTTTTTACAGCTAACTAAGCCGCAATCTGAGCTTAGCCAACTATCAGATGTAAAAAAAAAAATCTCCGAATGTCTTATGAAATATAATAACGTTTTTCAACTGCTGATGAATTATCAAAATCATTAGAGCAGAACAGTGGTGCAGTTGGTAGAAATGCTACCTCATAGCGCTCGAGACCCGGGTTAGATCCTGATCCTGGCCTCGACAAATTGCTCCTAGTGTGTTGGGAGTGGATGAAATCATGGGATAACACTGAGCTAGTGTGAAAGGATGATCAATGGTCGTAATAAACTCAGTGGGTTAAAAGTCCTGTTTCCATGTTGTTTCTCTGAACATTAAAATCTTTGATAAACACTTCAAAATATTTGAATGAACGTTAATAAAAAAAAATTCCAAACCATTAGAATCATAGAGTTGTAGAACTATACAGCATGGAAACAGACCCTTTGGCCCAAGATGTCCATGCAAACCAAGTTGGCATTCTGTGCACGTCCCATTTGTCAGCATTTAGCAACTATCCATGTAAACCCTTCTAAGCCATATATCTTTCCAAATGTATTTTGAAACTAATATCTACTTCTACTGTTGCTTCTAGCAGCTCACGCCAAATACAGACTACCCTCTGAGTGAAAGAGAGTTGCCCCTGAGGTTCCTCACCTCACCAATCATCAACCCAATGAAAAATGTGAGTGTTCACTAAATCCATGCTCCTGATGATTTTGTATATCTTAGTAAACTCACCCTCCAGCTCCTAGGTTTTAAATAAAAAGTCCCAGCCTCTCCCTAACTGAAGCATGGAAATCCAGGTAATATCCTATAGTGAATCTTTACTGCGCCCTTTCTAACTTAAAAGCATCATTAACACTTATATTTAGTTGGTTGCTGTCTATTGAAAGCAGTGAAGCAGAGATCTCTCAAGACAGATCTAACTTGGCACAGTCTGTTCATGTAGATTCCTGGTGAGAATCTCTGCAGCTTGTGCTTCATACTGGAGACAATGAGGAACCTTGCATTAGAGTATAGTCAAGGAAACAATGGCAAACAGCTGTCACTAGTTTAAAAATGCTGCATTCATATACGCGCAGTAATTGCAAACTTACTGCCATTTATGCGACAAATTCTGTAAATTATATATGAAACTGTCAGCATTTGACTTCAAAATGCAGCACAATATCTCTCATGTTTACCTGATATGGGAATGTAATAAAGAAATGCAAGCTTTGCAGCCAGCTCTTAAAGGAACTTACCATTACACCAGCTGTAGGGTGTGCTGCCAAAGAGCTCAGTAATTTGGGCAAGAAAAGGTCCTTTAGCATACTTGCTTTTTCACTTCAGGCCTGTATTGCTCCAATCTCTTAAGCATTAAGCATACATGCTATTTTTAAAAATAAGTTCTATGCAGCACAAAGCACCCATGCATAAAGAATCTTATTTAGACAGAGGTAATTAACATGCACTTGGAAGAGCCAATTGTATATTTAATTTTTTGTTACAATCTCCTGGGCATGATCAGATATATCTGAGGACAATACAAGTGACCAAGCATAACAGGCCAGTTAAGCCGACCCATCTAGCAGTGTTCAATAACAATCTTCAAGGAAACAATTTATAGTTGTCGGTTGAAAGGTCTGTATCCCTGGGGGAAACAGGCAGTTAATTACTTTTATCTCATTTCAAAGGGTTCAAAGGGTATTTTATTGTCATGTGTACCAATTAAGGTACAGTGAAAAAACTTGATTTACCATACGGTCATACTATAAAAAGCTACAAAACACACAACTATATAAAAGTTAACATGGTGTCAAAGTTAACATGAGCGTTCACGTTGTGGCCCTGTTTTCACCAATCTTTCCACCACCAGGCACAAGAAGCGCACGACAGACACCATTGTATGCAAATGCCTAGAAGTGTGTTCAGCTCTGGCTTCTAATCTTGTGTGTGGACTCGATAAGAAGAAGAAAGTTAACATAAACATCCACCACAGCAGATTCCCCACATTCCTCACTGTGATGGAAGGCAATAAAGCCTAATCTTCTTCACTCTTTATTCTCCCGTGGACGGGGCAGTGGAACCATCTGCAGTCGGGGTGATCAAAGCTCTCACAGCCGCGTCGGGGCGGTCAAAGCTTTCGCGATCGGTGCGGTCAAAGCTCCTGTGGCTTGGAGCTCCCGAAATCGGTCCCTAACCAAGGGACCGCAAGCTCCTCAATGTTAAAGTCCTGCAGGCTCCCATGGTTAGAGCTCCCAAAGTCGATCCCCAGCAAGAGGCCACCAACTCCTCGATGTTAGGCCGCAGTGCGGACGGAGATACGATACGGGAAAAAATCACATCTCCATCGAGGTGAGAGATTAAAAAAAAAATTCCCACAATCCCCCCCACATAAAAAAAGCAAAAGAACACTAAAGCATATATTTAACACGTACTAAAAACCAAAAGAGAGAAAAGGACGAGGCAGACTCTTGGCGAAGAAAATATTGCGGCACCACCCTGTGTCAGTTTATATCCAGGAAAATTAATTATTGTACAGTTAATGATACTGAGTCTGAGAGGCTTTATTCGGGTCATTGACCTGAAGTATTTAAACTAATTTCTCTCTCAACAGATATTGGCAGATACACTGACTATTTCTGTCATGTTCTGTTTTTATTTCAGCTTCAAGTCTTTGCCTTATTTGGCCTTATTAATTAATTTGAGTGATGTTGGGTACGGGAAAAATAATTGTCCGGGACACTTTTAGTATGTTGGGATAAGTTAGAACATCTGAGATGTTGTTTTAAAGTCTGATACAAAAAGTATTGTAATTGCTACTTTATGTGATCACATAGCCAAAGGAAGGCTTTAACTCTCAAACCTTTTATTCAGAATTTGGTCACTAAGTATCATTTGATAACTGGAACAAAAAACACAAAATGCTGGAGGACCTCAGCAAGTCAATCAGCATCTTGAAGGCAAAAAGTGTAAGTCGATGTTTCAGGTCAAGACCCTGCATCTGACTGAGAGGGAAGAGGAAAGATTGCCTATATGTATTATAGCAGGACATTGGAGTGAGGGGGGGTGGGTGGGGGGGGGGGGGGGGGGGGGGGGGGGGGGGGGGGGGGGGGGGGGGGGGGGGGGGGGGGAGGGGAATACAGAGGGATGGGGGATGCAGAGGAATGGGGGATGCAGGGGGATGGAGGCTGGTTGGTGATAGATGGAACCAAGTGGGGACAGGGGATGGGAAATGTGAACAAATGTGAACAGCCTGACTTCAGTGGTTGGTAAAAGTTTAGAGTCCATTATAAATGATAAGATTATGGAGTACTTGAAGTTCACGATAACATAGGTTGAAGTCAGCATAGTTTTGTGAAGGGGAGATCTTGCCTGACAAAGCTGCTAGAATTCTTTGAGGAAGTAAATAGCAGGACAGACAAAGGAGAGTCAGTTGATGTTGTTTACCTAGATTTTTAGAAAGCTTTTGATAAGGTACCGCATGAGAGGCTGTTAAAGAAGATGAGAGCCATTGGTAGCAAAGGAAAGATATTAGCTTGGATAGCAGGTTGGCTGGATGGCAGAATGCAAAGAGTGGCAATAAAGGAGGCTTTTTCTGGTTGGCTGCCAGTGACTAGCAGAATTCTGCAGGGGTCGGTGCTAGGGCCGCTACTCTTCACATTGCATATTAATGATTTGGATGAGGGGATTTGTGGCCAAGTTTGTAGATGATACGAGGATAGGTGGAGGGGCAGGTAGTGTAGGGAAAGCAGGGACTTGGGGTTAGGAGGGAGAGATAGTTCAGCCATGATTTAATGGCAGAGTATTGATGGGCCAAATAGCCTAATTCTGTTCCTATCATTTATGAACAAATGGAGAAAAATACTAGTTGGACAAGTATGTGAGGGAGGAGAACATAGGGGCATCATAAGTAATGCAAGCGGAATATAAGATGCTGTTCTTCCAATTTGCATTTGGCCTCACCATAGCAATGGAGAAGGCCAAGGACAGACAAGTCAGTCTGGGAGTGGAAAGGTGAATAAAAATGACATGCAACCGGAGGCTGGAGATGGCCGTAGCGGACTGTGCAGGCTTTCTGTACAACTGTTGCCTAGTCTGTAATTATTTGGTAGCTGCATTGCTTGTAATGGAACACAATCTACACTGGGCATTGATCCTACATGTTATCCTTTGAATTATTCTCCATTCTCTCTGCAATCGTTGTTTCACCTTAAGCGTGGCACTTACGGCTGGGATATTTCTGGCTTACATGAAAACAAATCTGAAGGTACAGTAAACTCTAAGATGATATTACTTTCAACATCTGACTGCCTCCATCTCCTAATGAGAAATTAAGAACGAAAGAGATGAACCATAATGTAGTGCCCAAGGCTTCGATCAATCATCTAAGCCAAAGGAATCAAATCACACCACAACAGTTGAATAATTTCAATTAATTATTCTAAAGAACAAAATACAAATCTCCAGTAATAAAAGTGACCACAACACTTCTTCATTCACATGTTCCTGTAGGAAATATGCTATTCATACTAAATCACGCTTATTTGTAACTCCAGTATTCGTAACTGTTGATGCTTGACTAATATCTACATTTATACATTCTATCACCACCAGGAGGCCTGTACACAATTCCTAGAACAGTTTTGAATCCTTACCTAGTTTTAATTCCAAATATGAACTCTGTGGCTTCTTACCTCTTGTTATATTTCTGTTATCACAAAAGCAATTTAATCCTTAATAGCTAAGGATCTCCCATTCCACCACCCAACTGCAGATTTCTCCCCAGTTATGTCCTAATGATGTCTTTAGTGTTCATACCCGCTGTGTAAAATGTCAGCTCTTTCAGTCTTTCTTTTTATTCTTGTAAAATATCTTCACTTGTGGTATGCAACATGCCACATCCTTCTGTTCTTATAATTTTAATTTTAATTTTTTGTCTTAAAACATTTTAAACCTTTTAGTTTTTTACTTGTAGCACATATTGAAATATATCTCATCAATACTCTGGTTCATCTTTATTTTTTGAGTCCTACTATTGACAGAGTTCTTCCTTAAGCTCTTCCTTCACTTGGTGCATCAGTTCCTGTGCTGGTCCCAATGTCCCATTAAATGTTTAGATCCTTACATCCCATGGCAATTCTGTTAAAACAACAAAAAGGCTCCAAAATATCCAATAGAAATTATGTGAGAATGTCATAACAAAAATAAGCTTTGACAAAAAACGGGGAATTTATATTATGGTTTTGTTCTGAAAACTGGTGGTAATTGGAATAGGTGAGCCTCATTAAACCAACTCACACGCTGTACTTGGCACAGAGCTGATTACATTTCCCTTCCCAGGGATACAGCACAATTGTGTCAGCATCGTACTTGACACATAAGGGAGTTCACAATATTTGTTGTATAATGATTCTGTCACATGATGGTTGCCAGCAGCAATCACAGTGACAAAAGATGCTAAAGATGGAACTGCAGAGGTGACCAAATATAAAGTTTATAACCATTAGTTTATACAATTGTTCCCAAGTGATTAGGGTTAGAAATGAATTGATCATTCTAATTTTCGATGCTTTGTGTAAAAGGGAATAAATTCTTTCTGATGCTATTATTCAAACATCTCAGTGAAGTCTGGGGGAGATTTATAACAATTTTAGGGTGGCACGGAGGCGCAGCTGTAGAGTTGCTGCCTTACAGCGCATGCAGCGCCAGAGTCCTGGGTGTGATCCCGACTATGGGTGCTGTCTGTATGGGATGTGTACGTTCTCCCCGTGATTACGTGGGTTTTCTCCGAGATCTCCGGTTTCCTCCCACACTCGACACGACAAAGGTTTATAAATTAATTGGCTTGGTGTAAGTGTAAATTGTCCCTCGTGTGTGTAGGATAGTGTTAATGTGTGGGGATTGCTGGTCGGTGTGGACTCGGTGGGCTGAAGAGCCAGTTTCCGTGCTGTATCTCCAAACCAAACTAAATTAACAATCATCTGAATTGAAGTTGTCCAATTTCACCTAATTTCTGAGTTTTTGCAATAATCTGGCTGCTACCACAGTTTTAAAATCTATCCTATTATGCAATGGGCATTAATCATGGAATTTTAGCCATCCAGGAACTATAGAATATGAAGCACTGATCCTGGGAGAGATGAGAACCACATTCACGGCAAAGTGAATCTCACCGTATCTAACAGACTAACAGAAATGGCTCATTCATCGTTTGTGTGTGCATAACGATTCTGGTATCACATCATTACTGTGGGAGTTCCTCATTATCCTGCACTGCCTGGTGCATCAATATTGAGCTTCCCTCCATAAAGCCAAAGATGATATGCTTGCTGAAAAATGCACACCATTCAGTTCCATGCACAGTATTTAAGATAATAATGAAGTAAAGCATGTCTACATTCAAGTTTCTAGCTCATAAAGCAAGTCTGAAAAAGGGTCTCGACCGGAAACATCACCCATTCCTTCTCTCCAGAGATGCTGCCTGTCCCGCTGAGTTACTCCAACATTTTGTGTCTATCTTTGGTTTAACACAGCATCTGCTGTTCCTTCCTACACAAAAATATTCTTGCAACACAAATGGAAGACAGTGGCCATTGCCAACAAGAGTGAATCTAGAAAATCCCCATTGAATTCAATAGCAATGCCAAATATCTTATTGTGGGTCACCACTGACCTTAAACCTAACATAGATCAGCCATAAAGTTACTATTCTTGGAAGACCAGATCAGAGGCTGCCCCCTCTGTGACAAATCACTGAACTCACGACAGCCTTACAAACATGTATAATGCAAGAATGTGAAGGAATTATTTCACCTAAACGCTTATAGTCCAGCAATACTTAACCCCTTGATCAGCATCTTACTTGCCTTATTTTTCACTGGTATGTGAGCGTCAGTGTTGTAGTAAATAACAAGATTTTGCATGGTATAAACATCACATTTTTCCAGCACAATAATATTGAAATTTCCACAGGCTGTCTCCAAACCAGCTGTAACTTGTATACATACCCATTGTACCTTCAGATAGTACGTTAGCCTACTTACTTAACATTCAATTTTACTTTTCCAATGACTTAATCTAAATAAAACCTGTTTGTCTCCATCACAGAAGATGTTTTCTCATTACACAAAGAGAGATGTTTTTAATTCGACTTTTAGCTTCAAAGACTTGCATCTGCATTTCAGATAATGGAGTCAAAATAGGTTTTGATTTGTTCAACACCTAGCTCGCCAACAATCTGCGAACACTTAGAATTGTTCCCATTCTAAACATTATCCTTTGAATACTGGTTCAATTTAGTACATCCATCAAAAGTCTAATGTTGATTTGCTTTGGTATTTCATACAACTGAATTACCTGAACATCATTGGTAGCTGGTGCCACAAACACTTCATCCGCAAGTTTCAGTGTGAAAATCAAACTTTCACTCCTAATATCACATTATCAGAGCAACTTTCACTCCTAATATCACATTATCACTGCCTGATAGCTCCATGGATCTGGGTATGCTCGAGACCTTGGATGTGGAGTTTGCATGTTCTCTCCAATAGGTTTCCTCCCCACAACCCACATTGAAGCCGAGGAAGCTGAAGATGATCTGATGGAAGTATACAAAATTATGTGAGGTATAGATGGGGTAGATAGTAAGAAACATTTTCTTATGGCAAATGTATTAAGGCCAGAGGGCCAAGTTTTAATGTGGGATTTAATGGGACCTAAGGAAGAATATTCATCACCCAACGGGCGGCACAGTGGAGCAGTGGTAGAGTAGCTGCCCTACAGCACCAGAGTTCTGGGTTTGATTCTGACTACGGTGCTTGTCTGTACTGAGTTTGTACATTCCCAACATGACCTGCATGGGTTTTCTCTGAAATCTTCGGTTCCCTCCCACATTCCAAACACACACAGGTTTGTAGGTTAATTGGCTTGGTATAAAATGTAAATTGTCCCTAGTGTAGGATAGTATTAATGTACAGGGATCACTGGTCGCTGCAGACCCAGTGGGCCGAAGAGCCTGTTTCTGCGCTGAATCTCTAAACTAAAACAAAACTAAACAGGTCGTCGCAATCTGGAACACACTGTCATCTGAAAAGGTGGTTATGGTTTAACACAATATTTAAGACAAATCTGGATGAGCATTTAAATCACCATGGCACAGCAGGGTGTGGACCAATGCTGGTAAATGAGATTAACATTGAAAGGTGCTTGATGGTTGGATGGACATGGTGGTGAAAATGCCTTTTTCTATACTGTATGACTCTATGATCTGGAAGGCTGAAAGGATGTGTGAGAGAAAATACATTACAGGGAGTCCAAAAAAACAGAGTGAGGGAAATGGACCTTTTGGAATGTTCTCCAGTATTAATCAGTATTAATCAGCCAGTATTAATCCTTCATTGCCATTGTAAGATCTGCTGATTCATGCTTTGATCTGGATAAAGCATCAGTTTTATCAGCTAATTTTCACCCAATCAAAATTTCTTATCTTCTTAACGCATCCTTGTCTATTTATAGTTCGTCATCCAATTAATCCATTACAAACCATGGGTCGCTTTAAACACTGGCTTGCAAAGCATTATCCTGTACCTCTCTCCCAATCCTTTCAAAACTTACATTGAACTGTTTCCAAGAAATTACCTTTCTTCATTTTTAAGGTTCGATGACAGGTCAAACATGTCCTCGTGAATCAGTTTGCAGTTACTATATGTTGACCTGTACCTTCAATAACTTCTTTTCAATCACAATTGTAACCTTAAGGTCTCTTCGTCTCACACTACAATTGCCTGCAACATAGATGCCATACAATATAAATCCCGTGTCATCCTGTGTCATCTGCAGCAGCCGTAATATTGAGCAAGTTCTCTTTCTTGAGAAACTTATTCTCCGAATTTTAACGAGGGCACAGTAGTCACATTGTTTCCAGACAAGTAACCCAGGATCCTGGACTAATAGTCCAGAGTCCCAACTGTAGATTCCATCATGGTAGCTCTAGGCTAAAGTCTTTAAAATCTGGAAGTTACAAACAAAATAGTCGACTACAGCTTGACCTTCAACACCATCATCCCTTCCAAATGTGTTATCAAACTCGGGGAAGTGGATCTCTACTCATCTGTATGTAACTGGATCCTTGACTTCCTCATCAATAAACCACAATCTGTACAAATTGGCAACAACACTTTGTCCTCAACAACCAGGAGCACAGGAGCATCTCATGGCTTTGTGCTCGGTCCCCTGCTCTACCACACCCATGACTGTGTATCCAGACATATTTCCAACACCGTCTTTAAATTGTCTGATGATACCACATTGTTGGATGAATAGCAGGTGATGTGAATCAGAATATAGGAGGGAGTTGAAAATCTGCTTGAATGGTCCAGAACAACAATCTTGTTTTCAAAGTCAATAAGATCAAGGAGCTGATTGTTGACTTTAGAAAGAGAGAGCAAGGATCCACGAATGAGATTCACAATCCAGGGCATGAGATCCTCAATGTAACAGAGCCAATGCATTTGATATTAAGAAATAGCTGAAAACATTGGATACTGCAAAGGCTGTACATCCAAGATGCAGTTCTTAAGACCTGCTCTTCAGAAGTAGCTAGGCCAAGCAGTTCCATCATTGTTATAGCACTGGTATGCACCACATAATGTGAAAAGTTGCCGAGGTATATCTTGTTCTAAAAATCTGGATGAATCCGATCTATCTAATTGCTCTCAAATTCAATCAGCAAAATGTCGAATGTATTGTCAACAGTGCTATGTATTGTCAGCACTTGCTCACCTGCAATTTGGTCAATGATGCCCAGTTTGGATTTTAACAGGATCACTTGGCACCAAGTCTCAATCCAGGTTTGATTCAAGCATGAATAAAAAAAGTTGAATAATAGACCGGAGGTGAGAATTATTGCAAGAATTCAGCATCTGACCAAATGTGACATCAAGGAGTTCTGATAAAACTGAAGACAGGTGTCAAAAGTGAAACACTGTAATGGCCAGTCACAACTCACTCAAAGAAAGATGCTTGTGGTTCTTTGAGGTCAGTATTCTCAGTGTATATCAAGTACATCACTGTATGAGTTTCTCTAGAGGTTGGACAGGCTTGGTTTGTTTTCTCTGGTATGCCGGGGAGAACTGATAAAAGTATACAGAATTCAGAGGCATAGATAGGGTAGACAGAACCTTTTCTCAAGATGGAGAAATCATTACTTTAATGTGAGAGGGGCAAAGTTTACACGAGATGAGTGGGACAAGTGTTTTACACAGAGGCTGCTGAGTGTCTGGAAAAGTGTTGGCAGGGTTGGTGGTTGAAGCAGATAGTGGCATTCAAGTGGCTTTTGGATAGGCATATATATATGCAAGGTATGGAGGGATATGGATTATGTGTAAATAGATAAGAGATGGTCTTGAGATTGTATTCAGTGCAGAGATTGTGGGCCAAAGGGCCTGTTCTTGTGCTGTACTGTTCTATGTTTTATCATATAATTTAACAGGTTAGATTTTTTCCAGTGGCACTTTTTCTTCATGGTGTCATGCTTATCTGTCATCTTAATAACATTCTTATGTTTAAGTCCACCAAATTTCATCACAAAGGTAGATGATGCTGTATGAATGTTCTCCACATAATTACACACCCCTGATATCCAAAGGAAGACTATCACTGCTTCCTCATTGCTTCCTCTCTGAGATATCAATATATTCACCATGTCCCCTCTATTAGCAATATCTAAAAGTTCAGGGAAACTACATGACAAGCTTGAAAATATGAAGACATTGCAGAAGATACCTCTACACAACATAAATATAAGTCCTGTGCAGATGCTACAATTCCCCTAATCATATGTTAATCATATTATCATTTGGTAATAGTGCTTGGAAAAGGAAGAGCTATTTAGGTTATTCCCTATTCCAGCTCTTGCCTATTCCCACGCAGTTTATGATACTTGAAGTGTTCATCCAAGTGCTTTTTAAATGAGACGAGGATTTTCACCATAATGCCCCTGAAGGAACTGTGCAACTGAGTTTCAGACCCTCATCACTACTCCTTTGGTAAACAAAGTTTTCAATTTTGTCTTACTTTTTCTGAGAATTCTGCGTCTCCAGTTTATTTTTCACTTCTCTGCAAAAGGAAATAATTTTTTACTGTTTACCCTATATGGGCCTCTGCTAATTTTACTACCCTTGTTTAAATCTCTCAGCTGCTTTGTCCCAAAGAAAGCAACAACTGCTAAGTCATACTTCCCTTATAACTTAAATTCTCCAGCCCAAACAACAGCCCCATGAATCTCTGCGCAATTTCACATCGTTCCTGTTATGCGGTGACCAAACTGCACTCATTTGGTTATGACAATAAAGCAAGGAATAAGAAAATTCAATTGGAAAATTCAATTCTTGGTCTGTGTCTGGTTAACGAGTTTGAGCTAGTCACCTTCAACGTTCTTAGTATTTCCTGCATCATATTGGCATTCATCACAAATGGAAAGTATTGAGATGTTGAGCAAGAACAGGACTGATGGCCCTCGATACTCATTATTTTGATTCATACATGACAGATTATAAGACCATAACCAGTTTCCATGGAGGCACATTCTAGTCTGTGATTGATACCAGGAATAGATGATAAAATAGTCCTTATATCATGTTTGGTCACATTACTATTTTACTATTATGTAAGATTATCATTACATCACATTAATTTAATTATAATTTTCCATCAGATACTCATATTATTACCAAAAGAAACATCTAGTTTAATAAATTTAGCAGCAAGGTTGTGAAAGGATGATGTTTTGTGGTTACAGGCATTGTGAAGGGTAATTGTTTACTGGAAACCCACCTTGCTTTCAAACATGCCACTTCTCTGATTTTGTCAGCTTTTTTTATTTGGCCTCCCACGTAATTCTACAGTTTTTGCGATAAGCTTGCAGACTTCCTGCCTCAACCCCCTCTGTTTTACTGAAAGCAGGAAACTGTACTTTACTCTGACGTTGCTGCCTCAGTTCAAGACTCTGCTGCTCACCTGTCAGGATCAGGGTCCACATTTCAAACTGCTGTGCTGGAAGTAACTCCGAATGGCACAATCTGGTAGGTTTTTGTTGTTCTGATACTGTCTTTTCTCCTATTTTTTTTTCTCTTGAAGTTAATGCTTGCTTTCACATCATGGCTGGTAGCTGTTTAAGCAGAATTACATAAACGCAATACTAAATTCAAAATGTGACGCCTTTATTATGATACTGTAATGATTCAGAGGCTCTGATCTGTTAATTCAGTAAGCTGTGAATATGCAAAGGACTAACACGAGTGGTTTATGTGTTTATTTTATTTATAAAATGAAAACATACTCATTGTTTAACCATTATTACTACATGTCAGAGTATTGTGATCAGTGGAATATTTATATATTTTGTTTACATGTACTTAGCTGATAAACCATGCGTGCGTGTGTAAATATTTGCTGTACAGATCATACCATAGTAAGTGTAAGACAAAATTATATAGTCGCAAACTCCTCAGAATAATCAGATAACCTTAGGCAGTATTGTTTGGATGTGCTATTAAAATCACTGCTGTAGGACAGAAATGATTGTTGAAGGTGGGTTTTGTACGTTGTAGGACAGTAATGGAAGAGCACATTTTCCTATTAATTTCTGATAATAAGATTACAGTAACATAGTTTCACAATATTATGGAAGGAGGCTATTTAGCCCGTTGTAACTGTTCTAGCTCTGAGTTATTCAGCTCATCCCACTCTCTTTCACTTTTCTCATCATTACACTTGTATTACCTTTTAGGCTTCATTTCCACTTAAAGGTTAGGGTTGATTCTACTCCATCCACCTTTCAGATAATTCCAGTTCACTGCTATTAAAGAAATGTCCTTATTTTCCATCTATTTTTTTACAGATTATGTTAAATCTTTATCATCTGGTTATGGACACTTATTCCTCTGAGAACAACTATAAATACCAGAATCTTTTATAATTTTGGACATCTCTATTATTTTTTTATTAGAAGAATCGCCCTAGTTCAAGCTTGGTAGGTAGGCTTAAATTTTAGATATTGCTCTTTATGTTTCAATAACTATAAGGAAAATCAAGCAGTGACATTAAGGCAGCATAGTTCTTCCTTTTCTTAAGAGACCCTCAGGGTCAAAGATGACCTACTTCCATTCTGGTTTTGTGGGTTCTGAGGGAGTTGATGAGACAACATGAAGATCACGGACTTTTCCACAGATGAGAGAGGTTCTGGCCAACTGGGTGGGCAGGTGGATAGTTTGTGACAGAATCATAGTGACGTCTCCAATTGTTCATCGCTTTGAATAAAATTAAAATTAGCTTGACACTGTTGCAGGTTGCTCACCACCTAAGCTTCTTACTCACCTGTCAGGGTAGAGGTTGTTTGAAAAACAAAGCTTGTTTCAAAAACTCTCTCCCGGATTGGTTTTGTCATTACACTTCTCAGGAGGTGCTAAACCCTGCTAGAAAGATGCCTTGTTTGTACTAACAATTAATTGCATCAGTTATTTAATATACATAAGTCTAATAAAATCTAGCAGCAGCCCCCACACTCACCCAGTGTGCCAATACAAAGTCAGTTATACCTGTACGGCTGATGAAGGATTCTCCATCCATGCAGTATAGGAATAATGTGGCCCTTCGGCCCAATTCATTCATGCCAACCAAGATGCTTTCCTGAACTGGTCCCAATTCCATGCATTTGTCCCAAACCCTGTTAAACCTTTCCTATCCAAGTACCTGCCCAAATATATTTTAAACATTGTAATTGCACCCGCCTCTACCACTTTCGCTGGCAACTCATTCCATTTATTCACCTGGCTGTGAAAATTTGCCACTCAGCTACCCTTTAAACCTTTTCCCTCTCACCTTAAAACTGTGCCCTCTTGTATTAGACTCACCTACTCCTGGGAAAAAGACTGACCATCCATCTTATCTATGCCCTCACAATTTTACAAACCTCTACAAGATCACCCTCAGCCTCCTTCACTCTGGGGAAAGTCCACGTGTATATTATAGCCGATATTACAGCTAGTTAAACACAAAACGCTGGAGTAACTCAGCAGGACAGGTAGTATCTCTGGATAGAAGGAACGGGTGACGTTTCGGATTGAGACCCTTCTTCAGACTTATTACAGCTAGGTCTTCCAAGGAAGCAGCATTTTTCACATTGTTTGTTTTTTTAAACTATTACTGGGATTTGATCCATCTATCAGGACCCACAACTGAAAAGTGGAATGTATTTCCAGGGCTACATGAACACCTCAGTTCAGTTCTTGTTGCTTCAGTGTAAATATGAAGTTGTTGATCAAAAAACATGGATTTAAAACTGCTGTCAAATTTAGCTCTTCTCATTTTATGCTGGAATATGTATACAGGAATTAGCTTCCTATTGTGAAGCTTTTCTTTTGCAACAGGCATGACTCAACCAGCAAAAACAAATATCAAATCTGTGCCTACAAATCCTGGTGGAAAATTACAAAAAAACATAAATTGTCTCCAATTTGATGGGTTAGGAACAATTCTTGGGAAATTAAAGCAGTTATATCGGCTCCATTGCAATCTTACAAAGAAGGCACCCAATTAGAGAAAACAAAGAATAATTATTAACCCACAGTATTATCACATTCTTTTGGTACTATTTATACTCCTAATGTGAGCTGGCTTTCTCTCCTCCTCTTCCTCCTCAACTTCACTGGTGATGCCTGCCCTAATGTCATGCTTGCCTGCATGCTGTCTGTCTTTCTGCCTCTACTCCCGTGCGCATTCAAGCTTCAATCATCATGTCGATATATTTATGTGAAAAGCGCTCTAGAATGTAAACATATTATACTGATCTGCAATGCCCCCACCTCAAAGAGCAGTAGAGGCAGATTCAATAATGTGCAACGGGGAAGTGAATGAATACAATGTAAGGCTACAGGGGAAGTTCAGGAGAGTGGAAATAATTAGTGGCCCTTTCAGAGAGCCAGCCAAAGAAAGAAAGCACATTTGGTCATTTTCAATAGTATATTTCGGGAAATATAAGTATTTTCGGTCTGTGGTGAGTACTAGTGTGTGTGTGTGGTTTGAAGATTTACCCAAACTTGAAAGCCATTGTAAATGTCAAGAGCTTTATTTCGCACGTAATTTCAGTTAGTTGTGCGCTCAATCATGCAGCAGTTATTTATGCTGAAGATGAATCATGATGAGCTAACGAATTTCACTATTCGGCATTTGCTATAAATAAAGCACTATGACTTTATAAAATCCCTATATCTACCCATAACATTATCTTCATACCATTTCAAAGGATGGGTTCCAAGTTTTCAAAGGTCTTTTATTGTCACATGTAACAATTAAGGTACAGTGATATGCAAATTACCATACAGCCATACGAAAAAAAAGCAACAAGACACACAACTACATAAAAGTTAACATAAACGTCCACCACAGTGGATTTCCCGCATTTCTCACTGTGATGGAAGGCAATAAAGTCCAATCTTCTTCCTCTTTATTCTCCCGCTGTCGGGGCAGTCGAACCATCCGTCGGGGCGATCAAAGCTCCCGCAGCCGGTGGTCGAAACTCCCGCGTGGGGGCGATCAAAACTCCCGCGGCTTGAAGTTCCTGAAATCGGTCTTTGACAAAGTCCACAAGCGTCCACAGTTGGAGTTCCGAGGTCAATCACTGGCAAAGGGATCGTGGGCTCCGCGATGTTAAAGTCCCCAGGCTCCCGTGGTGGAGCTCTCAAAATCGGTCTCCAGCAAAGGCCGCCAACTCCTCGATGTTAGGCCGCAGTGCAGATGGCGATACGATACCGGGAAAAAAATCACAAATCCGTCGTGGTAAGAGATTAGAAAAAGTTTCCCCCAACACACCCCCCTCACCCCATCCCCTACATAAAACAAGCTAAAGGACACTAAAAACATATATTTAACACATACTATTAAAACACAAAGCAGGAAAGGACAGACAGACTGTTGGCGAGGCAACCATTGCTGGCGCCACCCGGTGGAGTTCATGTACACATTAGAAAATATACACAAAGGAACCTTGTCATCCTAATGATATCAACGCAAAAGCAGCCATTGAAGTGAACTGATGATCTTGGATTCCTCACCTGCAGCACTGTGTGTTTGCCAATGAGTGGAGTCGTCCAACTGTGCCTCAGGAATAACTGGGTAGAATATCAAACCTAGTGTTGTGCATTGGCTAGCCATCATAGAAATCAGATCAGCTGATCATTATTTTAATTGATTTGAATGGCCTCAGAAATTGGGAGATTTCTAAGTACAATTGGATCACCATTTAATTGTATGATCACAAAGAGAATGCAAACAGTGGATCGACAGCAGTGTGCATGGGATTGCCTTCAGTTTAACCATTTCAGCCATACATAATTCATGTGTGATCTGATCATCTATGTGCTCCCATCATCTTCCATATTATAACTTTAACTCCCTGTAAAAATTGATAATATACAATTACTGGTCTTTAAAATACTGATTGTAAACTTAAATTGTTGTTTTATACCCGATGCTTTCATCAATAGCTCAGTGTGTAATTAAAATGAAAATATTAGAATAACACCTTCCATTTAGCTTGTTTATTTGCTGATTGCAATATTGACTTGAGACCCATTGCTTTTACCAAGCTAATATGCCTTGGTGAGGAACATTCATTAATGTTCAAAATGTATTATTACTCAAATGCCACTGGTTGTGTAATACTAATAATTAAAAACAAACTTGTTATAGATACATGTTTGCAAAATTATGTTCTGTAGCATAGGTTTTTAATACATTGTTCATGGGTTTCACACAGTTGGCCTGGGAGATGTATATGTCATTGTAGAATGGCTAGCAGTGTTTAAAACATTGAGAAGTTTGGTGTTGGTTGAAATAATGACAAATATAACGGTGTGCAGGAGCTGTGAACATTGGAAATCAGGATTGTTAGAGAATGTTGATAGATGTAAGCTTTAGGTGGGTTTGATAACGTTTCATTAACCTTAATCAAAATCTGTTCGATGACGTTGAGCTTAGCGGTGGTCAGGCCTTCAACGTTGAGCTGCAGTAGCGCTAAACCTTGACAGTTGGCGGCATTTAACGGTGCCGCCTGGCCTGGGGAGGCATGGCTTTTTGCGGTCTGCAGACGTGGTAAAGACATTGGTTTCGCTTTGTGGGCTTATGGGCCTGTAAGCTGCTCGTGGAGGAGGCCGTGTAGAGGCTGTTTTTGTCTCCCCCAAGGCCGCCTGGGTCAAGACGAGATGGAGAGACCAGTGGAAGTCAGCGGAACCATCTAGGCTACACCATTACATCGATGACCCCATGGATGTCCATGGCCAGGACATGCCCCGAAAGCAGTGGACAACCCTCAACCGCTTGAGGACAGGCGTCGGACGCTATGGAGTAGCGATGAAGAGGTGGGGCCTCGTGGACAGCGCCTCCTGCGAGTGTGGGGACCCAACACAGACAGTGGAGCACATCGTCACCAGTTGCTGTACTATACACAGAGGAACAATGTCAGGTTTCACTGTGTAACAACACTAAGCCTGTTCCAGCAGATTTCCTGGGCCCATCCAGTGGAAGCTCTTTCTCCACCTCAGTTAGGCATTTAGAGCTATGTCTGAATACTAGACACTAGTACTGCCATTGCTTCCTGCAAGCTTCGAAAGCTATGGAATAACTTCACCTGCAGTGCGGGCACCAAATGCACTTTATGAAATACAGAACATTTTAAATCAGTTTTGATCTGAGCTGAGGAAATTAATGGCTGAATTCATGATGAATGAGAGCTCAAATTTTATGTATACGTACCTTATATCCTCGAATCAGATATGCAACAATTAATTATACATCGCAATTCCTGCATGTTTCCTCTTGTTATGCCATTCCTCCATCTCCACAGTTAGTGAGAAACAGAATTAATATTGATGATTCTGGTCAATTCTTCCCTTCTCACCCGTACCACCCCCTCCCCGGGCACTTTCCCCTGCAAGCGCAAGAGATGCTACACTTGTCACTTTACCTCCCCCCTCGACTCCATTCAAGGACCCAAGCAGTCGTTTCAGGTGAGACAGAGGTTCACCTGCATCTCCTCCAACCTCATCTATTGCATCCGCTGCTCTAGATGTCAGCTGATCTACAACGGCGATCGTTTTGCCGAACACCTCCGCTCGGTCCGCATTAACCAGCCTGATCTCCCTGTGGATCAGCACTTCAACTCCCCCTCCCATTCCGAATCTGACCTTTCTGTCCAGGGCCTCCTCCATGGCCAGAGTGAACATCACCGGAAATTGGAGGAGCAGCACCTCATATTCCGCTTGGGCAGTCTGCACCCTAGCGGTATGAACATTGACTTCTCCAATTTCTTATTGTCTCCTCCCCTTCTCAGCTCTCCCTCAGCCCTCTGGCTCCTCCTCTTCCTTTCTTCTCCCAACCCCCCACCCTACATCAGTCTGAAGAAGGGTTTCAGCCAGAAACGTTGCCTATTTCCTTCGCTCCATAGATGCTGCTGCACCCACTGAGTTTCTCCAGCACTTTTGTCTACCTTCGATTTTCCAGTACCTGCAGTTCCTTCTTAAACACATCAATATTGATATACCAGAATGGGGGGGGGGGGGGGGGGGGACATTTAGTCGAATGTAATAGTTGTAGAATGGGGCCATTAGCACAGGCACCCTCGTCTAGAAATTATAATTCATCCTGGTCCTGTTTGTGAAAGTCCCTTGTATGCAATGTGCTCAGGTTACGCTGCGTAACAACGCTGTGGAGGTTCTAGCATAGCATATACTGTATTGATTTGTTGCTAATATTGGCAGCTGCCAACATTTTGGCTCACAGGTATGATCTCAGCAGTCTGCTCTTATAAGAGGACATACCACAATACAGTAATACTCTTCCAATACAGGGGGGGTTGTAACTCAGTGAATTAATGCTGTGTTGCTGTGAGGGGATGAGAAAAAGACCTGGACAAGCTGGTTAAAAAGCAGTATCAGTATCTGTGCAGGGGGCCATGGAGACCATCCAGGCTCCAGTCAGGCTCTTTGATCAGGTTGCCAAGAACATTTCTGTAAAGAATAATGCTATTTTAGTTTAATTTAGAGATACAACGTGGAAATAGGCCCTTCAGCCCACCGAGTCCGCAACGACCAGTGATCACCCCAGACACTAGCACTATCCTACACTCTTGGGGTACAGAAGCCAATTAACGTACAAACCCCCACATCTTTGGAGTGTGGGATGAAACCGAAGTACCCCGAGAAATCCCACGCGGTCACAGGGAGAATGTACAAATAGCGTGACATACTAAAACTGTTTTAAAAAGTCTGTGGCAAACGTCTTGTAACACTGTCACCAGTTCCCTTGTGCAATTACACTCTTTTTCAGTTCCAGCATGCAATGTTGTTCTGGTATTTTGTACAATTTTGCAGTTGCTGGCACATAGCCCAGAAGATAAAATCTTGAGAGCTAGCCCTTAAAGGAAACATGCACGGCTCAAACTGTAATCCTCAAACAACTGGAAAATGTTATTGGTTCACTGTTGGGAGAGGGGACAGAAAGTTCAGCTGTGCCTGATCGTGTGGGTGACAGAAAACTAAATTAAGTTTTATTTCCTTGACTGATGTCTTTGGACAACCTCCTTAATGCAGCCGTGAGCAGCCAACTGTGACATGTGGCATAGAACAGCAGCAGGGGCCTAAAATGTTACTGCAGCTGGGAATGTGAGAGTGATTATGGTAAGATAGATAGTGAGAACAAATTATCCAATATGTGAGACTATTTGAAGTTGCTAAAGGCCACGGATCTCATTGGTAAAGCATTGTATGAGAGACATTGTATGCGGAGACATTTTAGGAATAGGTCTCGGATATTGAGACTGCTATACTTCCCTACAAATGGTCCCCGTGGCTGCTTGACATTTACTTAACTCACCCCATATCCAAGAAGGGGTGGTGGGGAGGTGGGTGGATGGGGGTAGTAAGGTCCAGATAGTTACCCATTAGAAGTAAGTTTGTTTGCAGAAGAGACTTTGAAGATGCGATGAAGGCACAATTCTTAACTTCAGTAGTATGTGCTGTCAACAGTATCACAAAAAAACTGCATGGTTTCAATGTTGTCTCTTTAATTAGCATGCCTTTGGAGAACAACGTCAGTATGAGCAGATTGCTTTGTGACCAATCGGGATGAAAATAACTGGAATTACTAAGTTTATGATAATGCCAGAGTATTTTTCATCCTGATTGCATGCCATTGATGACGATTGCATAAGTATTACGGTGGAATAATTATTCTAGAGTCTTGAAATTCCTGCAAAAAGGCAGCGATAGATTTCTTAATGCGAGGTCCAGAAATGGTTGCAGTTTGGCTCAACTCTAGGTTATGTCTGGGTTATCCAGTATTTTTATCAATCTGTCCAGTTGCATTTGCTTAGCAATAACCTGCTTACAGCTCAGTTTGGGTTCCACCAAAGTCACTCAGCTCCTGACTTTCTGGCGTTGGTCCAAACATTGGCAAGAGAGCTGAACTCCAAAGGTGCAGGAAGAGTAACTGCACTTGACATCAAGGCTGAATTTTATCAAATTTGGCATCAAGGATTCTTGGCTAAACAGGAGTCAGTGGCAACTAGGTGGAAAATCTTCCACCGAATGGATTCATGCCGAGCACAGGGAAGATGGTTGGAGGTCAGTCATCTCAGCCACAGGACATTACTGCAGGAGTTGCTCAGGGAAGTATCATAGGCCAAACCATTTTCAGCTGCTTTATCAATGATTTTCCTTCAGTCATAAAGTCAGAAGTGGGAATGTTTATTGATGATTGCACAACTTTGAGCACCATTCACGACACCTCAGATAATGTGACAGTTCACATCTAGGCTGATAGGTGGCAAGTAAAACCCAACAAGAGATATTCCAGTAATCGCCCCAATGTTCAAGCCTCTGAATTCCTATCCCACTGGATAAATATAACCTGAGCGTCACCAGA
This sequence comes from Okamejei kenojei, assembly GCA_035221665.1. Lineage (NCBI taxonomy): Eukaryota > Metazoa > Chordata > Chondrichthyes > Rajiformes > Rajidae > Okamejei > Okamejei kenojei. Next base: position 6,852,819 of record CM069167.1, read on the forward strand.
TTCTCTATAAGGTTTGTAAAGTAGAATTATTCATGTATATTCTGCTATCTTTTGTTACTTGTTGCCTTTGTGCTCATTGAGCTGTAGAAGCTCAGTGGCTCTCTAAGAAAGAAACCTTTGACACTGACCTGGATAACTCCTACGCTACGTATATTCCTGTAATGTAAGCACTTTCAGGGAGGCATTGCAGTTGCAGTGCTTTAAGGAGCATGCTGCATCTTCTGGGGCATGCTTCAGTGAGGTTCATGATGCTGTTTCCTCCCCCGCCTCCCCCCCAACACACACACACACACACACACACACACACACACACACACACACACACACACACACACACACACACACACACACACACACACACACACACACACACTTTATCAACAAAGAAAATCTATAAATTAAACCTTATAATGTAAAATATCCAGATATTTGCTTCAATGTGTCCAGTATCAGAAAAAGTAAAAGACAAAGCAGTGGATACTGATGACTCAGATGGATTTTGGGCAGTGGGCAGGTGCTATAGACCTGCACGGGAAGGTAGACGCTCCCGCCCCCACGAGTCTCGGGCAGATGGGGCTCGTCAGCCTGGGAAGGCAGTCCATCTGGGAGAGGGAAAACTCTGATTTAAAACCTCCATTGCCTTGTGGCCATATCCAGTCATGGAAAAGGCTCCAGGAGTAAACCTCAAGAAAATCTGGAGTCGGAGCCCTTAAGGCAGTTTGTCGTTGTCTACAACCTCGCTCTGGCAGCTCCTGCAACGGCGCTGGTGTCAAACTGTAACGGCCCTGCTGTTCATTTGGATCGATCAGCGATGTGGAGAGGGGGGACGTGCTGCATGGGCAACAGCCTGTCCTCCATATGACATCGCCCAGGCTTGCATCCGACCAGGATGCATCACCCATGGTCAGTCATGATCGAGAGGGGCCTACTAGACGGATTTGAAAAATGAGGATGAGAATTTTAACATCAAAGAATTGCTGAAGTGGGAGCATCTACAGCTCAACACAAGGGCAGCAAGTGACAAAATGGTGCAGCATACACAAGAGTAGGTCTACTGTACAATTTTAAGTGTTTCTTACAAGTAAACCTTGTGCATTGATCTTGTTGGAGCGTCACTGAAAACTGATCTATGAAGGCTTGCTGGCTTCATGAGCGAGTTCCCACCAGCTGCTTTGGTTACGTGCATCTCCAGGGCTGGAGGTCGAAGGCTGAAATGTGAGAGCTGTTTGACGTGGTGATGGTTAGCACTGAAATTGCAAGATCACATCTACATAGCCCAGCATCATGTGCGAACAACAGGAACCTGCAGTTTTATGTGGTCAGCACTATATTGGTGCACATTATTTACTATACTAAATATAATGAAACTAATTATTGTCAAATTCCTGCAGCTCAATTCTCGTTCTGTAGGAGTAATGACCATTTTTCTACATCCCTGCTGTTTGGTCGAAATATTTTATTCGACATGTGCAAATCGATGAGTACAAACCATGATTGTTTATACAGTACCTCCGGATTACTCTGGGCTCTTGAACAACAGCAACTTTAGCATTAAAAATAGTTTTTTTCCTTTACATTTTCATCTGTTTGATTGAGAGCCAGGAATCTTTCAACTGAAAAATAATGGATTATTTACCTTGTCAATGGATAGTCAAAGGATGCCCATGTGAATGGATATGTTCTGTGACCGACAATGGGAATGTGGAGCAGAGGTCATGTGATGACATACCCAGGAGCTCATCCAACTAGTTATTAGCCCTATATTATTGAAATATCGTGGGAGAAGGCACACACCAACCCTGTCCTCGGCCAATGTTTACACAGATGCTTCCTTCAGCAGCAATCATACGTCAACAATCAGATGCAGGAAACTCAGCTGATTTCCAACTTCCCTTGTAATAGGAAGCATCAGGGACAAGGTGAAGGCATCATCATCATCAAAACTTGTTCACCCATTAAAACATTGAAATACATGTTAGCAACCACGATTGTCTTGGTTTTCACACTTTCCCTGATACAACATTCATTCTCAAAATACAATTCCATCTCTGTTAAAAGTGATGTTCTGTGGTTTAGTTTAAGATGTATTCTGATATTAAAACTTTTGATACTCAGATTTATGCAACTGATATGTTACAGCATGTCATTTCTTGGCAATGGAATTCTCGAAGCAGATTGATTGAGAAGTTGCCAGATATATTGGCTGTGTATACCAGAACCCCCAGGGTTAGAGCAGTGAATATGCAAGATGCTTCACACATATGGTCTGGAATTAGAAAATAAAGTTTTCACAGGAAGCATCAAAAATTCCCTCACCTGGTGCTTACCAAAAGCATTATTAGAAAAAAAGGAAAACAATAGATATTAAAAGAATTGTTGCATTTTACATAATACCTTTCACACCTTTCTTCTAGACTGTGTAATAGCCACTGGAGTACTTTTTGAAGTGTAATCACAGTTGTAATGTAGGAAACACAGCACTAATTTGCACACAGCAAGTTCGCACAAAACTGATAATGACCATTTTTTCTGCTTTTGTGATATTGATTGAGGGATAAACATTGGCACGATACCAGAGGTAGTTCCCCTGCTCTTTGAAAAACAACGGAGCGATCCACTAGAGTGATAATCAAGACCTTCATTTAAATTCTCTTCTGAAAGATAGCACCTCTGACACTCTGATAGCACTTCTGACACCTTTATCTTCACTGCTTGAGAGCATCAAATTAATTTTGTAAAGTGGGATGGAGGCCCACAACTCTTTAATCCACTGGTGAGAGTAGTACTCTATGAGCCATAAAAGATGTACTTGAAAAATTAACACCAAGTAGATGCTGATTTTAGAATATAGAACATACTGTACAGGTGTTGGCCTTTTGGCCCACAATGTCTGTGCCGAACATGATGCTAATACCAACTATAAACTGCCTGTATATAATCCATATCCCTATTGTCTGAATATTCATGTGCCTATTCAAAAGTCTATTAAACGCTACTATTGTATCTGTGTCCACCGCCACCAACTGGCACCATGTTCCAGGCACTCACCACTCTCTATGTCAAAAAAACTTGCCCCGCACATCTTCTTTAAACATCGCTCCTCTTACCTTAAAACTATGCCCCCTAGTTACTTAATGTTCCCATTGTGTGAAAAAGGTTCTGATAGTAGACTCTATCTATGCTCTTCATAATTTATATACTTATATAAGGTCTCCCCTTAACCTCTGAACTTCCAGATGTTTGGGTTTTATTTGGAAAGTATGATGATGTTGTACAATAATGTTAGTTTCTCTCCTCCAAATATTCCCGTGAATGTTAAAACTCACTTCCTTGTTTTCAAATCGATATCTGCCCTTGCCCCTCCTTTTCTCCATCCAGCAAAGCACTACCATTGTTCACAATATCTTAACTCTGTTCCCTTCAACATAATCATTCTTTCTCACAATTTCTCTCTGCTGCCTTAATTTTAAATTCTGGAATTCGACCCCCAACGGTTTTGCATCCCTTACCCATCCAAATGAGCTTCCAAAAAACGATTTATATTAATTTTAAAGGTCGCCTATCCATGTTCTCCAGGGATGCTGCCTGACCCGCTGAGTTACTCCAGCACTTTGTGTTCTTTTATATTCAATCTAATGTCTTCTTTTGAAGCATTCTTTTTATTACATTCTTATGAATCATGTCAAGATATTCCACCACATCAACAGTGATATATAAATGTAAGATGAGTTTTGAAATGTAGCTTAGAATTTTACTTCGGAGTCACGTGAGTGACTTCGTGAAGACCCCGCCAGCACGCATGCGCGACATATCGTCGCGCGCATTTGCTCGACAAGCTGGGGGGGGGGGGAGTGCGCTCTCTCCACCAGCTCCTTCATAAGGACCGGCAGGTAAGTACTTACCTTACTCCCACAGGATGGACAAAGGGAAACGGAAGGCGACACTCTCCAGGAGCCGTGGTGCATCGACTAGCCAGCGGCCTTTGTCACCGGAGCTGCAAGCACCAGCAGCTTTGGGACGTGTGGGGGTAAGAATGCGGAAGTCGGGCGCTCCCGTTACACCAGCGCCCGACTCATCACCTGAATGGTGCACCGCACCGGAGCTGGAGACTGCTGATGCAGACTTCGGGCCACCATCCCCCAGAAAAAGAGGGGGAAAACAGGTACGTGGGAAGGAGCCTCGCGCATCACCAGCGACCTCACCCCGTGTTCCAGCAGACCCACGGGGACTGGGCCGGGGGACAGGTGCACTGCAGGGGAGCCCTGCAGCTGCATACCACGTACAACTGCCAGGGAGATCTGCCGTAGAGCAGTCTGGCAGATCTACTGCTGTGTCGAGCAGACCTGTAGGAGCAGGTGCTTCCGGCAAAACACCCCGTCGGGCTGTGGTCAAGGACGGTGGAGGCAGCAGTAGACGGTTGGTCAGCTTAGCTCTGGGAGCGGCGGACCATGCGCCTCCACGCCGAATATTGGGCGACAGTGGAGGTAAGCCTGCACGGACTCCGGGGAGCCAGGTTCCGGGGGCCGGCGCCGATCCAACTCACCTGCCTTCGTACCAGACAGGTGGGCCGCCACAGTCTGCAAGAAAACAGACTAGCGGAGAGTCCGTGCGGGAGTCGTATGTGCCTACTCGGGCGGTAGGCCACGACGACCTGCCATTGGACCCTAGATAGCACCTTACGGAGGTGTGGTCCGATGGTGGAAGCCCCAGTGATATCGCAGGGCCTGGGGAAGTCGGCTTGTCCGCTGCACATAGCAGGGACGGAGGCATAGAGCGGTTATAGCTCATAGTGGAGCAACTCCTCCAGCGGGACAGGGACTGGGAAGAACTGGACTTGCGGGCATCCACAAGCCGCGCCAGGAGTCCACTCAGTCTCTCGTCTTCCCCAGCCAGAAGTGCCAGCAGTTGCCCGGCCGCTGTATTTGAAGACGACCCGGGACTGCCAGAGACCGCTGAGCCAGAGCACGAGGAGGATATGCTGGACGTGGTGGGCAGGTTTGCCACAACCACACAAACAGGGGAACCCCTGCACCACAAACTGGCGGGCACCATTGATTACCTGACCACTCACCAACTCCAGAGTCAGGTACTCAATGACACAATGGAGAAAATAAAGCCACCCGAGAACTGCATCAACCTCAGTGTTCCCCTGGTCAATGCTCAGATCTGGGGACACTTGAGCACGGCCACCAGGATGCAGGATGTCCGCCTCCAGCGTATCTTGATGGTCCTCTCCACGGGTATAATGGTGTTTGCTAGGACCCTTGACGGGGATAATGTGTCCAGTGAACAACAAGATGCCCTGGCACTCCTATGCAACGCCCAGTATGAGATCAACTGCCTGCGTAAGAGCTCCATAAAGCCCACACTCAACCCCAAATTCGCGGGGTTGTGCCATCCATCAATCGCTCCACCGCCTCATCAACTGTTTGGAGATCTGTCCAAACAAGTGAAGGAACTAGACGAGGAGGCCAAAACAGCGGGCCTAATGAAACCTCCTTCGACTAGACCTCACCCATACCACCGGCAACAACCACACACCAACTGGAAACCGCGGCAGCCGGACAGGACACCAAGGGCCTATCCCCCTCCATTTCCCCAAACACAGCGGCCTTCTTTAGGGCAAGGCCAACAGTGGGCCTGCATGGAAGATGTGGCCGCCATCCCGACAACCTCCACAACGTCCACCCAAAATGACATACGCCAGGAACCACCGTTAACCATGGAGGTAAGGGGGCCTGGTTCCTCTCAGACCGTAGCATCCCTTCCTGCACAAATTGGTGGGCGATTGCGGGCCTTTTGGGAAATATGGAACACTATCACCACAGACGAGTTTATTTTACAAAGTGTTCAAGGTTATGTCATAGAATTCATCGGTGGTAAAAATCCCCCTACCCAGCATTCGCCTCATCGGAAATTTACACTCTCCCAAAAAGAGGTTGAAGCAGGACATGCTGAAATCGTACGGCTAGCAGCAAAAGGGGTGATTGGGAAAACAACGCACGAACGCCTTGAGTTTGTGTCCAACATTTTCACCAAAATTAAAAAAGATGGGGGGTATCGAATTATAATAGACCTAACTGAGCTGAACACTTTTGTACAATATACCCACTTTAAAATGGATACCTTTGAAACAGCCAAGCAGATGCTTTATCCGGGGTACTTTATGGCATGCATCGATTTAAAAGATGCATACTATACAGTGCCCATCACTGAATCTCACAGAAAGTTTCTGAAATTTGTCTGGAAGGAACAATTGTGGGAATACAAAGCATTGCCCAATGGTCTCACCACAGCCCCCAGACTATTTACAAAATTAGTAAAACCTATATTGGCTCTTCTCCGACAACAAAATTACATAGTCATGGCATACTTGGATGATATCCTAATAGTGGGTCAGACCCTCCAATTGGCTACATGGGCAGTGGCAGCAACTAAGGCTTTATTCGACAAGCTAGGATTTGTAATCCATCCAGACAAGTCAAAATTGCACCCATCACGGGTAATGGATTATTTGGGGTTCACCCTAGACACCACCTTAATGATGATCACCATCCCAACCAACAAAGCTACCGCTATAAAAGAAGCGTGCCACAGTCTTGCTTGCGCCAGGCAAACGGCAAAAGTAATAGGGAAATTGGTAGCTACATTCTCAGCTGCACAATTCGGGCCGTTACATTACCAAAATTTACAAAGAACAAAGATTGCAGCATTAAAAGCAAATGCTGCGCACTTTGATCGACCGATCCGGTTACCACCAAAGGCTAGAACCGAGCTACAATGGTGGATTGACAATATTAGCGAGTGTCGCAGACCCATCATAGTAAGCAACCCATCCGTCATGCTACAGACTGGCGCGAGCACAAGGCTGGGGAGCAACTGACACTATGTCCAGTTGTGGTGGCAGATGGGACTCTCGAGAGTCTACCTTCCTTCACTCACACGGGATAAATTATATAGAAATGTTAGGGGCGTTTCATGGACTGCGGGCTTACTAACTCACGGGACTTACATGTCCGCCTCCAAATAGATAATACAACAGTGGTGGCTTACATCAATCATATGGGTGGTATCAGGTCGCTATCTTGTGATGAATTGGCAAACACAATTTGGCACTGGTGCATCGAGAGAAATATTTGGATTACAGCAACCTATTTGCCAGGGAAGCTTAATACAGTGGCGGACACCAGGTCATGAGTATTCAATGACAACATCGAGTGGATGTTGAGCCCCCAAATTTTTGGAGACATTATAGCTCACTACTGGACACCAGATATTGACCTTTTTGCGTCAAGGTTGAACCATCAGATACCAACGTATGTGTCTTGGGAACCAGACCCTGGGGCAATAGCAATGGATGCGTTTTCTATCCATTGGGGGAAATGGTTTTGCTACGCATTTCCCCCATTTTGCCTCATCAGTCGGGTATTGCAGAAAATTAAACTGGACTCTGCAACTGGCATATTGATCATTCCCGACTGGCCTACACAGCCATGGTACCCGATGGTCGTTAAAATTTTGAAACAACCATGGGTTTCGATTGGGAAACACCCCAAATTAATTACTCACCCCATAACGGGGGATAGTCACCCATGCCATGGTCACCTAAACTTGTTTGCCTGCAGGTTTTATAAAGACCACTCATCAAGGCGGGCATCTCACCACGAGCCATAGAACTCATCTCAGCATCATGCCGAGAATCAACTCGGAGGCTATACCTCACGCAGATCAGGAAGTGGGAGGCATTCTGCTCTCGTACCAACACGACTTCCAACACGGCAACAATCCCTGATGTCCCTGAATTCCTAGCTGGCCTTCATTTCGATGCTAGCCTTAGCTACAGTGCCATCAACAGCACCAGGAGTGCATTATCCTCATACCTGGACATAGGTATAGGTTCTAACCACCTGGTGTCTAAACTCATGAGGGGAGTGTTTAACACCAACCCTCCACGACCCAGATACACCTTCACCTGCGATGTAGGGGTTGTTCTGACCCTACTGAGGAGCTGGGCTCCAATGAACGAGTTACCACTCAAACAGCTCACCCTCAAAGTGGTGATGCTGATGGCACTGACTACAGCCCAACGAGTCCAGACATTACAAAAGCTGCGGCTGGATAGCATGGTTTCCACCCCTAATCAGATGAATTTCTTTGTCCAGGACTTATTGAAGCAGCACAGGCCAAGGGCTCATGGGCTGCAGTTGGAGTTTCGGGCATACCCTGTAGATGCCACCCTCTGCATAGTCACCCATCTCCACCACTATATCCGAATTACAAGAACCATCAGGAAGAAGGAGCAGGGGCTCCTCATCAGCCACAAACCTCCACATCATCGGGTGACTGTACAGACTATCGCCAGGTGGCTCAGGGTGGTGTTGGATGCAGCAGGAGTTGCTACTAACATTTTAAAATCTCATTCCACTAGGGCTGCATCCACATCAGCGGCGAGGGCCATGGAGGTGCCCATGGACCACATCCTCGCCACCGCGGGCTGGGTCAGTGAAGAAACCTTCCAAAGGTTCTACAATAAGCCACTGGTCGCCCCTACGACATTTGCAGAAGCTGTGCTTGGAGCCGCTCAGTGAATGTCTGTCCCCGAATCAGGGGTTATTTGTTTGTTATTATTTGAATAATAAATTGTATTATTTTTCAGCCAGTTTCGACTAAACTGCATTAACAGCCTTCCTCCATCAGAATTGCGGCATTGTGATAGCATGGACGTTGTCCAGGGCGTGAAATCACAGAGCTTTGAAATCTTCACAAAGTCACTCATGTGACTCCGAAGTAAAATAGTAAGATTAAACGAGAACCTACCAAGTTCGAAGGTTGATCTTTATTTTACGAGGGGTTGCGGTGAGGGATTTCGTGCCCCCCGCTCCAACCCTCTATCATAAGGTCAACTCGGAAGTTCTACGTTCATCATCTTACTATTTTCAGTCATGGTGTGTTCTGTGATTCCACACCGCTGCTTTGAAGGATGTCGCGCATGCGTGCTGGCGGGGTCTTCACGAAATCCCTCACCGCAACTCCTCGTAAAATAAAGATCAACCTTCGAACTTGGTAAGTTCTCGTTTAATCTTACTATTTTGATTGGAATCCCTCACCTTACTATAGAGAAAAATGCTGTGTAGGTTTAACCCCAAAGATGTGAGAAAAAGGGTGCATACGTTGCAACAGGTTTCTACCATGCATCCAAAGTGTTTTCCTATACTGGATTACTTTTATAATATTGAACTGACCTGGAAACAACCCACAAATACATACCCGTTACAGCCGTGGCAGATCTACGCTGTTAATGCAATAAGAATGGGTTGCAGTACCTCACCTCAGAGATGCTAACTTTTATAAGATTAACTGTAGACTCTTACTTTTTATTACCGGAAGAAAAGCTCACAAAATTAGTTTGACAGCATGTCAGGCCTGCCCTGAAGTTCAGTACCTCCTTGAGAAAGAAACTGCTATTCAAATGAAGTTTATTAAGTAAAATAAAACCTTACAATGTCAGGCTGCATTCTTCCACACAAAACACCGTTGTCACAAAGAATGTATTTGGATGCAAGGTGCAATTCTTAAAAGTGATACCAATCAATATTACTAAGGCTGCATACTCTCCAGTTTCCAAGATTCAGCAGAAAGCCACCTCGGTGAAAGATCACTATCTGTAATTTAATTCTTCATTTTATTTGAACATCTTTGTTTATTAATTGTAAAAATATCGATGATGACATTAAATTGGATTAGGAAAGTTTTCAGGATGGGCATGTTGGCACCAGGCATGTTGGTGCCAATACCAGGACAGTTGAAGGCAGGAAGTTGTGCAGTGACTCCTCCAGGAATACAGGCAGCTGAAACCTATCCTGTAAATGCCAGGCAATGTCCACATAATGAGTCAATTCATTTTACCCCTGCTGTTTGTAGCAAATGTATTGCTCCATCATCTTCCTGATATTTCTATCAGCCAGATTATGCCCCAGAGGTGTTACTAGCAACTGTGGGATAATTCTCAGAAAGTTGGCATATGATGTACCTCCTGTGACTTGTTCCTTGAGTCTCTGATTACCTGGAGGTTAAGGATTAATCAAACCACGCCTCTTGTTCGGACAGAAACTCAACAAAGGCTCATGTAAAATTATACAACATTATACACGGAAAGAAGCTTAAACAGATCCAACTTGCTTTTATAATGCCTTCCACCATCCCTCATCTAAACCTTCAACATTATTTGTTATTATCTCCTTTGTGTTAACCTGGCATCCATGATATGTACAATATTATTTGTGTTACTCTCCATGGTAGTGTGTACATATTCTAACCACACTTTGGGGAAATGGATTTCTGCTGGATTTCTTGGGAGCAATGTTATGTTGGCCGTCTCTGGTTTTGCTCTGCCCTGCAACAATTGGGATATAATTTTGTCCTCCCTCATCACCTGCACTAAACATAGAAGTGTCTGTACATAGTGGTCCATTCCCAAAATGAATGCTACTGCATTGACTATCTAAATCTTTCATATCTTTGAAGACCTCTAAAAAGGCCATTTCATGAGTGAAATGTTGACAATTCCATTTCCTGCAGAGAAACTACTCAACCTGCTGAGTTCTTCCAACAGTTTTTTTTTTGCTAAAGAGGCAAAGGGGGTTTGACAGACACATGAGTGAAAAAGGCACAGGGGCAATAAGGAGAGGAGGATTGGGACTGTATTGCGGAGAGTCTGTATGGATCCAATAGGCCAAATAAACTCCTCTGCATCATTGTAATAAATAAAGTACAGACGGGAGGAATGAGACTTCTCCATGTGATCTTGAGACTAATATAAGTGTTGCTCACATAAAACAACAGTTTGAAATATCACTGCAGATTCAGCTTTCTATTGAGATAAGTAGCAGAAGTTTCTCACTGCGGGAGGCTAGAAGTCAAAGAGCATACAAGGTGTACAAAGCCTCGTGTTTTTCTGAGGATAACTTTCCATGCTTGCCTCTTGTCTCACATTCTGCTGAATTATGAAGAATTGTGAGTCAGACCCATAAAGGGCTTTGTGCAGGAGATAAGCACGCTATTGTCATTGGCAACTGCTGTGATCTCTTAATGTTATGATTAAAGATAATACTGAACATGTTAATTTCTTTCAATGATAAGATATCAAGAATAAGTTGTCACAATAACTTAGATGGGGACCCTGTGGTAACCTGCCTTTTAGACAATAGACAATAGGTGCAGGAGGAGGCCATTTGGCCCTTCGAGCCAGCACCGCTATTCAATGTGATCATGGCTGATCATCCCCAATCAGAATAGACAATATTTTTATCTGAGGTGCAGGGCCAGACACTGTCCAATGTTTATGTTCCATGTGGGCCAGTTTGCAACCTTCTTCATCTTTCCCTGTTAGCAGATCTTTCCATTCCTTCCTTGCTAAAGAAAGTTGATGGAACCCTGTGTAATAAATTCATAATTTACTCCATCATTTCATTTGACAATAAGTTCCACACTCACATCAACTTTTTTGTGAATTCTATGCTGGATTTGTTAGTGACTATCTTGTAATTACCCTGGTCCTTGTTTCCACCATTACTGGAAAATCTACTTTCACTTTCTCAAATCCTTTCCTTATTTTAGAAATCTCTGTTTGGTAACCCCTTAGCCTTCTCTTTTCTGGAGAATTCGGCCAGCCAATCCTGATGATTCTCCACTACAGTCATCATCTTATAGTTCTAGATATCCTTGTAAATCTCTGGGACTTACATTAAGCTCAAAACCATGGACAATATTTCACAAAATGCTGGAGTAACTCAGCAGGTCAGGCAGCATCTCTGTAGAAAAGGAATAGGTGACATTTCGTGTCGAGACTCTTCTTCAGACTGTGAGTCAGGGGAAAGGGAAACTAGAGATATGAAATGGTATAATGTGTGAAGATTCGGGTATTTCTCACTTTGTCCCAAGCAACATATGTCTGTTAGTTGTCCTAGCTCAAGTGAAGTTAGGATATACAAGCAGGATACAACGGAGACATTGAAGGTGTAATGATTCTTCCTTGAGTATACAGCAGTCCACATTTTGTTGTCATTGGTAGATTACAATACTCCAACATGCCCTGATCACCTCAGTCCTTCAGCGGGAAGTCACACATTCCCACCCACCCAACTCCCAACTTTGCCTCACTCTGCAAGGATCTCTCAGAGTCAAGAGAATGAGTGGTAAAGTAGGTTAAACGACACAATAGATGGAATGATGCTACAAAGTAACAACGGTTATATTCTGAAAATTATTATAGTCATTACACTGGAAAGTTAAACATTGATTGAACATAAGCTGTCACTTTTCTGGATTTCCACAGTTTGGTAGACTGAATTAGTAATGCATGAGAATGTGAGATTTCTATTAATAAGAATAAACTACAGGCGTGTTTGTTTTAATGAGGCACCTGTTAGAGCGGAACTGCCTTATTTCTGGACACCCCCACAAATAGAAACAACTTCTCTGCATCTATCATAGTCCTTTCAGTATTCTTTTCTCAAATGTTTGCCAGCACAGGACTGGATTTCAACAAATATCCAGTGCTCACCTAACAGATGAAAATTTGGAAGGCTGGCCCTTCATCCACCCATTGAATACTTATTGCATTCCTGGTTCCTGCAAAAAGCTGCAAATGGAAACCTGTTTGACCCCCATCTGCATGTTTCAGAAATGTCTAAGAGAGACTGTGTCACACTGGCTTTTTCCATCTGAAACAAACAGCTGGCAGCCTTTAACAATAAACTAATCTGAATCTGGCCAAAAAAGTAGCAAATGGAATTCAATCTAGAGAAGTGTGAGGTAATGTGTCTGGAGAGTGGTAGCAAGTCAGGCTGAATACAATAAATGGGAACATATTGAGTGGTGTGGAACAACAAAGCATCAGTGACACATATGCCAACAGATCCTTAAAAGTAGCCGAGCAGATCAATAAGGTGATTAATGTGACATGTGGGATGCTTTCATTCATAGAACAGTACAGCACAGGAACAGGTCCCTTAGCTCACAATGTATGTGCCAAACATGGCGCTATGCCATGATTGAGGTTGAATAAGAACAAGGTACCTATGTTGGGCACCTGCACAATACTAATTAGACCATAGACATGAGTGTACAGTTCTGATCACCACGTTACAAGGAAGATGCATACCAAATCTTGTTGCACCTATGTGCAATGACAATAAAATATATTATTATTATTATTATTATTATATTATTATTAGATGCAGAGGCGATTTATAAGTATGTCACCTCGATTGGATGATTTTAGCTATGAGAAAAGTTTGAAAAAAACAGACTTGTTGTCTGCAGACCAGGTGAGTCAAAAGGAGACATTTATTGAGGTGTATAAAAATATGAAAGACCTGGAAAGTAAAAATAGGAAGAACCTATTTGCCTTAGAAGCAAGGTCGAAGAACAAGTTTAGATTTGCAAAACAATTAGAGGGTTGTTGAGGAAACAATTTTTCATCCAAAGTATGCGGCTGTTGTGGAACTCACTGCATAAATTATGCATGGTATTTGTAGAAATCCTCATGTGCAAAGATATTTGGGTGTGTATGTGAGGACCCGTGACCTGCAAGGCTATGGAACAAGCCCTGAATCGTGACCGAGAAACAAAGGGGCTGGAGGAACTCAGTGGGTCAGGCGATATCTTTGGCGGGAGATGGACAGACAACTTTAAAGGTTGAAATGGAGGAACTCAGCAGCCTGACCCACTGAGTTCCTCCAGAAGTTTGTTTTGATCGAGACTCCAGCATCTGCAGTCTCCTGTGTCTCTATTTTACCCCTGAAGGATGAAGCTAGGCTTTTTGACCAATACGGAAACATGATCAGAGAGGTCCTCCCGTGTCACATATTTTTAATGATTCTGTGAATATGTACCTGCTTGTATACATGTGCACTTGCTTCCATGTTTGTGCATGCATGTGAATGGTGCATTTGTGTGGATATATATGGGTGTGTATGTATGTTTCAATGTGTGTGTGTGTGAGCACGTGTCATATTCCGCTTGGGTAGTTTATAACCCAATAGTATGAACATTGAATTCTTCAATTTTTGGTGACCTCTACACCTTCTCATTCCCCTTTCTCCCTCGCACCTATGCTTCTATGTTTCTTCCCCCATTCCCTGTGCCCCGTCTAAACTTGCACCTTTTTCTCTCTCCCCCCCCCCCCCCCCCCCCCCCCCGCGCCCCACCTACGTTTCTTTCTCTGGCTTCACAATTTGCAACTCTTCAATCCTTTTACCTCGCACCTACTTTTTCAACTCTGGCCTTGGGTCCAACCATATGCCTATCAAAATAATCCTTGCCTGCTTTCACCTATTATCTACCATGCTTTGTCCTCCCCAGCTTTCTTTCCTGCCCTCTCCAATCAGTCTGAGGATGGGTCCCGACCCAAAACATCACATATCCATGTTCTCCAGGGATGCTGTGTGTTAGAAGGAACTGCAGATGCTGGTTTAAACCGAAGATAGACTCAAAATGCTGGAGTAACTCAGCGGAACAGGCAGCATCTCTGGAGAGAAGGAATGAGTGACATTTCGCGTCGAGACCCTACTTCAGTCTGAACTAATCTTTGTGTCTATTCTTCAGGAAGGGTCTCGACATGAAACATCACCCATTCCTTCTCTCCAGAGATCATTCTTCAGTCTGAAGAAGGGTCTCGATGTGAAACGTCACCCATTCCTTCTCTCCAGAGATGCTGCCTGTCCCGCTGAGTTACTCCAGCATTTTGGGTCTATCTCCAGGGATGCTGCCTGACCTGCTAAGTTGCTCCAGCACTTTGTGTCTTTTTATATGTATGTGGCTCTCTGTGTATGTGCGCCCTAACAACACTATGTGACTACTGTGTTCTCCATAGAGAATTGTGGTTAGCTGCAGTATGTGTGTATGGGCATTCTGGACTATCACGTCTGCACATGTGGAGTAGAAGAATTGGCAGGAGGTCAGATGCAGGTGCATCTCGTCCCTCGCAGTGTCCTTAGATTTATCATTGAGCCTTGTGTTGTTGTGTAACTTATTGAGCCAAGGGGATACGCTTTGTTGTATGACGTCACTACATGCTTTGTGTCACTACAGGCCCTCTCATCTAAACACAATCACCAATCTTCATTAAGCAGATAAAAGAAGGTAAGTTTATTTTTATTTTTATTGATATTAATGTTTTCAAAATAATTAACACCAGATGAATGTTATTAAAATAAATTTGTTTTGATTAATGACTTTTTTCTACCTTTTTCACATTTCTTTCAACTGTTTCCAAATGTCTTGGATCCATTTGGAAATTGTGGCAGATGTGATGATGGATGAATAGTCAAAAATGGTGTGTGCACAGGACTTTATTTCCCAACTGCCCAGTTGCTGCCTGTCCCTCCTCTCAATGACTGAGGGAATGATGACTGAGGTGTTAACATAGCCGCAAGAAGTTCATGTAACCACTGGATCTAATTCATTGATAAATTACATTGCATTGCCTTCTATGCCTTCCTCTCCAGTATCAGAACCTGGCACAATTACAAACTTTGGGGCAACCGCAGTTGCCCTCCTGGGCACATGTGAGACTGCTCACTCCTATCATCACAGGTCATTTCCATGAGAACAACCATGTTACCCAATATCCAGGTATACAATCCATATGCAGCAATAATATTTTCTTAGTGAACTGATTGGTAGCTAGAGTTTAGATACAGATCAACATGAACCTATCAAACAGCATAACAGCTTCAAGGGATCAGATGACTCCCCCTACATTCTTAGCTGACTCCCCCTACATTCTTAGCTTCATGTTTAGTTTATTTTAGTTTATAAAAACAGCGCGGAAACAGGCCCTTCGGCCTACTGTATCCGCATCGACCACTATCCTCCACACACTAGGGACAATTTACACATACACCACGTCAATTAACCTACATACCTGTATGTCTTTGGAGTGTGGGAGGAAACTGCAGATCTTGGAGAAAACCCATGCTGGTCATGGGGAGAACGTACAAACTCCGTACAGACAGCACCCATAGTCAGGAACGAACCCAGGTGTCCGGTGCTGTAAGGCAGCAACTCTACCGCTGTGCCACCGTGCCACCCTGTGTCTTTTAGTTGCATCATTTAACTTTTTCTTCTTAATCCTAATGCTGAACTCATGTAAGCTTGATCAGTTTTATCAAGCCATCCATAAAACACTGAATTGACTGGAAATATGAGCCTATGTTCTTTCTGTTTTGTGTGTGCAGGACATAATTGACAGTTTGCTGGGGTGAAATCTGAGCTATGACCAATGGGTCACTAGTTATGTAACAACATCTGATTTATTATCTGTAAGCACTCTGGATGTCCTGACAACATGAAGGGCACTAAACAAAGCCAGTTGTTCTTCGCATACGTACAATATGCCTGTGTTTGTTGTGATTTGCACCTGTAGCAATACTCATAGAGCCCAGTGCCATCCAGGACAACGATTATTGCTACTGATCTGGTGTACTTAATCAACACCAAATCTACCGCTCTGAACATTCACTCCCTCCACCATGGGCAACCATGATTTTAGATGTACTCTTCTATAAAACATTACTGCCATTGCTCATCAGATTCCATACTTATAGCCTCTGCACTTAGAAAATAAAGTGCATCAAATGCAAAGGAATGTCGGAACCGAATAATTTTCCCCAACTGTCCACTTCTCCAAGCCACACACTAACCTGATGATAGAGCTTCCCTTGTCCTCACCTTTTACCACACCAGCCACCACATCAATCTTATCATATTCTGACATTTCCGGCACCTCCAACTAGTCACATCTTCAAATCTCCATCTCATTCCGCCTTCTGCAGAGACTGCTCCCTGCGCAACTCCTTGGTTCACATCCCTTCTCACCCAGATCACCCCAATTAAGGTACTTGCCTCTGCAAATGCAGGAGATGTAACACCTGCCGCTGTCCCTTCTCCCTTGTCTCCATCCAGAGATCCCAGCAGTCCTAATCTATTGCATCCGGTGTTCCCGTTGTGGCCTCCTGTACCTCGGTGAAACCAAGCGAAGACTCTGCGACTAGCCTTTGTTCCAACCACCTGCTTATCAAAGCCCCCCTCACATACAGTATGTTATCATATTGCCTGCCACGCTTTGTCCTGCCTCTCCCTGTGTCAAACTTTCTCCTCTTCCCCTACAATAAGTCTGAAGAAGATCTTGACCCGAAACGTCACCTAGCCATGTTCTCCAGGGATGTTGCCTCACTTACTGAGTTATTTCAGCACATGGGGGATTAACCAACACAAAATTCCTGGGATAGGAATGCTGCCTGTCCCGCTGAGTTACTACAGCATTTTGTGCCTATCTTCGATTTTAACCAGGATCTGCAGTTCCTTCCTAAATAATTGAGAGTTGTGCTGTCAGAAGTACCATCTTTGAAATAAAATGTTAAACCAAATCTTGTTTGATTTCCTTGAGAGACATGGTTTCAAATATTTGGACCCTTGTTCTGGAATTCCCTCTCCAAATCCTTATGCCTTTCTTTCCTCGGAGATCTTTCTAAAAGCTAACCTCTGCTACAAGCATTCCTTCAACTACCTAACAGTCTCAGTGGAAAGACTCTGCATCAAGTTCTGTTTGATAACGGTCCTGTGTAACACATAAGGGGATTATACTGTGGTAAAAGGATAATGTAAGCATAAAAGGTTATTGTTCTTTCTGAAGGTTAAGAGATCATATCTGCAGTGTCCTGGCTAATACGTTTGTGGGATTTTATGTAAATCGATTGCTCCAATCAAACATTACCATAGTGGCTGCGCCTCAAATTTACGTCAATGGCTATAAAGCAACGTGGAAAGCTTAAGGTCATTAATTGTGTGAAGGTTTTCATCCTTTTGTTTATTTTTTCAATATTAACTGCAAAGATATATAAGCTCTATTCCATCTTTGAGTAGTGTTCACTACAATATATTACCATGCAAATCATATTGAGTTTGCAGAGTGTGATCACTACTCATTGATGTACAGCACAGAAAGAGACCATCCGGTATCTATGTTGGCTCTCCACAAAAGAGCTATCCATTCCTCTGCCCTTTCCCCATAACATTAACAATATTTCCTTTCAATCATTGAATTTATTTTCATGAGTTGCTATTTAATCTGCATTGCCCTTGTACACAATGCAGTCCAGATCATAATAGCTTGCAACTTAAAAATAGCTCCTCTAATAATTGTCTTAAATCTGAGTCCTCAGGTCATTGACCATCACTCTAATTGTCCACATGTTTCCAATCCCCGACTCTCCTGCCAGAGGAATGACAGTGTGGTCTTTGATATCACGTAGAAACACAATGTAGGTGAGGCACACTCAATTCCATTGGATTCCTGTTGGTTCTCAATTACCAGTAAACTCTCAAGGACATAATTGTTTCCGAGCTGGGGGAAGTTGAACTATTCAGGTGGACAGCTGCTGATCTCCTGCAGCTTCTGTACCTCAAGCAGCTGTAACAACACTGAATAAGGCATGAGGCACGCCAAGTCTGAGCACTCGGTATGAGACATTGTGCATGAAGGTTTTCCATCCTCCCCCACCATTCTATAGACATTTACATATATTAAAAATAGAAAATGCAGGAATTACTCAGCAGGTCAGGCACCATCTGTGACAAGAGAAAGGAGATCATGTTTGAGGACATTGATTTTCATTAGAACTGGGAAAGATTAGAACTGTAACAGGGTTTAACAAATGCAGCACTAGAAAAGGCAAAGATTAAATGACAGTATTGAAAATGGTGTAATATAAAAAGGATGCAGTGGTGAGGACAAAAATGGGTGAAGAGAAACTGCAAATAGCATCATAGAAATCACTGCAATTTCTCGAAACATTAATAATTCCTTCCCCCCACTGACGCTGTTTGACTGCCGAGTTCCTCCAGTTGTTAACTTTTTGCTCCAAATTCCAGAATCTGTAGTGTTTTAGTGTCTTCACAAATATATCTACCTGGAATTATTGGAGCAGTGAAGTCTGAAACTGTTGATCCAAATATTAAGTGCAGAAGGCCACAATGTGTCCAATGAAAGAAAGGAATCTTTGTTCTTCAAGCTGATAAAAAAAAGTTCATGGGAATAGTGCCAAGGACAGGGGTGTCAATGTAGGAGTTTGGGCAGGGAATGGAAGCAACAGACAAATGTGCATGCTGAATAGAAATGTTCCGCATTACATTCATTCTGCATTTGGTCTTCTCAATGTAGAGGGGACCACATCATGAGCCGGTTAAACATTTTGCTAAAAATAATGAGGCAAGGTTAAGTTGCTCGTTCACTTGGTTTGTGTCATTGGGCATTGAGAATGGACCTCATGATAGGACAGGGAGTGAGGATGGGAGAAATAAGCAGGTATTGTTGTTATTGGAATATGCTGGTTTAAGTTTAAAGAATAATACAAATGCTCAATGTTTCAACCCAATGTGTCCTTCCATGCTCAGAGTGCATAACCTCATTCAACATTACCTCTCGGCTCCAGAATCATCTACTGTAATGATCACCCAGCTCAGCCTTCGTCTTCCATGCTTGATAAACTCCAGCTCATGCAAAGCTCAGCTTCATGCATATTCATCACCTGTTGTTATTGACCTTAATTATCACTCAATGTAGTCTGGCTAGATTTTACGATTCTCATCTTCGTTTTCAAATCCCTTTACGACTTTGTCCACAATGACGCAGCTGGTAGTGCTGCTGCCTCACAGCACCCGAGACCCAGGTTTGATCCTGTCCTCAAGTGTTGTCTACTTGGAGTTTGCATGTAGTTTGTGACCGCCATGGGTTTCTTTCTTGTGCTCCGGTTTGCTCCTACATCCCAGTTTTGTAGGTTAATTTGCTCTGTAAATTGCCCCAAATCTGTTGGGGGGGGGATAACATAGAACTAGTGTGACCGGGTAATTGATGGTCAGTGTGGACTTGGTGAGCCAAAGTCCTATTTTCATATGTTGTATCTCTAAACTAAACTCCCTGTGTCTAATCTTCTTCACCCCTACAACGTGTTGGCAACACAGTGGCACTGCAGGTAATACAGCTGTCTCTCAGCTCCAGTGGCGTAAATTAGATCCTGACCTCCGGATTTGGTGTGTTCTCCCTATGACTTTCAGGTGCTCTAGTTTCCTCTTAGATCCTGAAGACATGCTGGCTGTTAGGTTGATTAGCTACTATGGTATAGGTTCATCGTTAAGAGAATCAAGGAATAGGACAATGTTAAGGGCATAAGAGTATAGCTTATAAGTAAATAATTAGGGCATTGTTACAGATAAAGTTGTTTAGGAAGAAACTTCTAAATCTTAGAGACCAAGAAGTTGAGATAGCTGGCATAAACTCAGTAGGGTGAATGGCTTCTGTGCTGCAATAAAATATGATATACATGAGAACATTGATAAATCTAGGTGCTCCTCTAATTCTGGTTCTTTGCATATAACTCATTTTCATCTCTGCTCATTTGGCAGTATTTCCATCAACTTCTTGGTATCTAAGATTTAGAAGTTTCTCCCCAAACAACATGATCTTACCATTACAGAAAAACTCCTTGACAGAGCTTTTTTATCATTCCATACTCATTTTTGTTAAGTTTTGTTCAGTAATACTTTTATGAGATACTTCAGACATTTTACTGCGTTAAAGTTGTTCTGTTAATATTTATGGATATTTATGATTTATGGATTAAAAATCGTGAATAAATCGGAGAATCGAGGGGTGGGGATAATGGACATGTGAGGGAGAATAGATTACAGGCAAATAAATGGGGAATGGGGTTGCTGGATGCTTCAAGAGCTGGCATAGCCCCAATGGAATGTAGATTGCACAGTTTTATGTTGTATAGCAATGTATGTGTCACTCCTAACTCTAAAGTATTCAGTGTGAATTGTACAAATTGTGCCTGTAAAATAAATCTTTAGTTGACAACAGAACGCACGGCATTAGTGGGAGCTAAATTATAGAGCACGAGAGACTGAAAATGCTGGAATCTGGAGCAACAAACAATCTGCTGGAAGAACTCAGCAGGTCAACCAGTACCTGTGGAGGGAAAGGAATGTTCGACATCACAGGTCAAAACCCTGGGTCGAACTGACAAAGTAACAAGGGGAGATGTTCCGTATAAAGAGAAGAGGAGGATGGGTGTCTAAAAACAAAAGCTAGGTGTGATTGATGGACCAAGTATGGGTGAAAGATGATGGGCATAAGAAGCCCGGTAGGGGAGGCGGAAATTGGGGGCAGAGGCAGGTAGATGATGGAGATAGATTACTTTGATCAAGATCTAAGGAGAAAAGCCTCAGGAAAATAAAAAGTCACTTATTTAGAATGAATAAAGGAGAAAATTCTTAACCCAATCTTTAATATTAAAATCTCTCCCGGTCCGAGAGAGATTTAAATAGCCCATTGCACTTTGTCTGTTTATTTATGTGTGTATATATATATATTCATTGATATATGGTTACACTGATCTGTTCTGTTCTGTATTTATTTATGCCTACTATATTCTGTTGCGCTGAAGCAAAGCAAGAATGTCATTATCCTATCTGGGACACATAACAATAATCTCTCTTGAATCTTGAATCTTGAACCTTGAATATTATGTACCCTAAAAGGATTTAGATGTTCTGTCAGTGGGTATACTTAAGTGACATATTTAGACATAAAAATGGCTAAGGGATTTGGCAACTGTTTGGAAAAATGGTTAAGGGATTTGGCAACTGTTTGGAAAAATGGAACTGAAATTAATTATTTTGTTTTAAATTTCACTAAACCAGCAATACAAGACACATTGACCCTATTTTACCAATTGTATTAACAAATTACCTTCAATCACAAGGGTACACAAAAGGCTGGAGAAACTCAGCGGGTGCAGCAGCATCTAAGGAGCGAAGGAGATAGGCGACGTTTCGGGTCGAGACCCTTCTTCAGACCCTTCTTCTGAAGAAGGGTCTCGACCCAAAGCGTCGCCTATCTCCTTCGCTCCTTAGATGCTGCTGCACCCGCTGAGTTTCTCCAGCCTTTTGTGTAACCTCGATTCTCCTGCATCTGCAGTTCCTTCAATAACACCTTCAATCACAAGATGTACAAGCAGCAGAAAGGTTTCAATTTTGTTTTACTGTGGCAAGATCTCACAGCTGCGAACACTCATCCACGCAAGTGCAACCTTAAGTGCCTGTCACACTTGGGCATCGTTTGCGCGTCATGCAGGTGGCACGCAAAGATTTTCTGAATCCCAAAATCCTGCGGCACCGCGTGCGACCGCGCGTCACTGCTACGCCACCACGCGCCATGCACAGGTAATGCACGCCATGCGCACATCATGTGCGCGTCACGATGCACGCGTAAATGACGCCGAAATGACGCCCAAGTGGGACAGGCCCTTTAGGAAACTGCACTCATCCAATTCCCGCGGAGTGGTCTTGCTCCAAGAATGGCTACCGCAGTTATGGGAGAGAGGTGGCAGCATTTGCATGGGTCTCCGAGAGGGATAGGTTGTGGAGATCATTCACCGCAGGGTACATATTCTTTGTACAAGGAAACCATCGAGAATATGCTCCATTGATAAAGCCAGATTCACTGGCAGGAGTTTGTCAGAAAAATCTCTGTGAGGTCTAATACTAACCATGTACACTTTAGAAAAGCCCGCAAGTAGCAAAAGTAGCAAGTCCCTTTACCTGTTTTGCCTGCTTTTCTGGGCTGAAGGAAATATAGACAAACATGTCTTTCTTGAGCTTGCGTGGCCTGCCAGTGCAGCAATTAACAGCAACCTGAGATGTGGCATTGATCAAAAGCAAGGATTTTGAATGATCTGGACATTTGATACCAGAGAGCAACTGTAACCTTTATTTAGATTATGAGAGAAATCCTGGCAGAAGTGGGGTCTGTATTTGAAATCATAGGAAGTCACACATCTCAGTAAGGTGCATTCAGCCTGTTTAGACTCTGCTTTTCAATAAAGTCTCGTTATAAGCAAAGTTGCTTGTAAAGACTGCATAGATAAGGTCTTAAATGATAAGCCATTATAAACCTCTTGCATAGTAGGGTAGCACAGTGGCACAGCAATAGAGTTGCTGCCTTACAGCTCCAGAGACATGGGTCGACCCTGACTACGGATGCTGTCTGTATGGAATTGAGTGTTCAAACTCCCTATGACCATGTGGATTTCCTCCTGGTGCTCTTCTTTCTTCCCACATTCCAAAGACGTGCAGGTTTGTAGGTTAATTGGCTTCCGTAAATTTTTCTCAGTGTGTAGGATAGAATTAGTGTACATGAAGACTTGGTGGGCCGAAGGGCCTGTTTTACGCTGTGTCTCTAAACTGAACAAAAACTAAACTAAAAAAGATGGCTTGCTTTTGTGCAGGGTTGTGGCTGGTTTAATGCCTTTGACCCTTGGGGTCCATCAAAGAAGGAAGGCAAACTTAAGTGGGAGCAGTGAGACTAAAGAGGTCTGGAGAGCAGTGCGTGACAAATATTGCATCTATAGTGTGAAATGATAGAATTATATAGCATATACACTGTATAAACACATTTATACTCAACAGCAACTCCTGGAAACTTTAAACAAATCTACAATAATACTTATACCTAAAACTAATAAGGATCTGGAAGACCCGGCCTCATATAGAGCAATAGCTCTATTAAATACTGATCAGAAAATATTAACTAAAATCCTATCTTATAGATTGGGTTTAGTAATGAACAAATTAATACACCCTGACCAAACAGGTTTTATCCCAAAACGTCACTCATTTTACAATCTGAGACAATTATTTAATATTATATATTCAAATAGAATTGCTAAAGCAGATCTAGCAATTATTTCGCTAGATGCTGAAAAAGCCTTTGATCAAGTAGATTGGTCATATTTATTTTCAGTGATGGAAAAATTTAAACTGGGAGAGAAATACTGTACATGGGTTAAACTCTAACCCAACAGTTAGAATACTAACAAACCAAATGTTATCAACTAAATTTAATCTTTCTAGAGGTTGTAGACAAGGATGCTCGTTATCTCCATTATTATTCGCTTTAACAATTGAACCACTCGCAGAAAATGTAGACTCTACTGTTACAAGTTTCATCTGGGATTACAAGAATCATAGAATAAATAAAAAACATTTATGTAAATCAAAGATTAATGGAGGTTGACTTCCGGTGGCTCTATGGAGTAGGCAGACTCGCTCCATTTAGCTCTGAAAAACTGTAAGAAAAAAACGGGGAAAAAATCGGGACTTACCTGCTCAACATCGCAACCGACTGACTGCAGCAAGCCTGTGACATCATCAGGCGCACGATGAAACCGACGGTATGTTTCCACAACATACCTCCCCCCCCCAAACCGAAAAAAAAACGGTAGGGCCAGAGAAGTAGGCCCAACCGAAGCCTTGGCCTCAGGTTTAACAGCGTCCCAAGAAGAGATCTCAAGGAAAAAAAAGTCAGAAGTGGAAGAACTAAGAAGTTTTCTCGCCTTAGAAGTTTCAAAAATAATGGCAGAATTTAAAAAACTCGAAAATGACTTTAAAGATGAGTTGAAAACTTTTAAAAAAGAAATTAAAGAAGAAATTAAGAAAGATATTGTTGCTATCGTACAGGAACAACTGGATTCCTGGAAGATGATCATGGAAGAAAATCTAAATAAAAAGATTGATGAGGTAAATGTTAAACTGAATCGGATGGAATCCGTATTCAATTCGAAGCTGAACCCCATCTCTCTGGCACTAGAACAATAACAACAATCCGTAATTGAACTAGAGGGAATCGCTGAAACATGCTCTGAAACTACAAGCAAGCTTCTCTCCGAGAACAAGCGTTTATCGGACTTATTGCATAAAATAACCGAAAAATGCATTGACTTGGAGGGACGACAGAGACGCCAGAATCTAAGAATTATTGGTGTCCGGGAAGGAAGAGAGGGGAACCGTGACCCCCGTGAATTTGCTGCAGATCTACTGAAGAAAGTTTTAAATCTAGATCAAGCACCTTTACTTGCTTGGGCACACAGAGCACTGAGACGCCGCCCAGAGGCGGACGCCCCTCCAAGACAACTGATAGTGAAGGTGCAATATGACCATGTCTTGGATGACATGATGAAGAAAATTGTTCGCAGCACAAATCTTGATTTTGGAAGGAGACAAGATCAGCATGTTTCGAGACTACCCAGCGGAGGTTGCCAAGAAAAGAGCATTGTTTACAGACACAAGAAGAATACTTAAGAACATAAATAACCTGAGATATGGACTGATGTACCCTGCAACATTGAGAATCACCTACGACCACAAAGGATACTTCTTTACTAACCACACAGAGGATTTTAAATTTGCAAAGAAGATTGAGACCACTGAAAAGATTGAAACTATCGAGGACGAGAGTGAAAAAGAGGACAATGAGGATTAATACTTAACACTAAATATAAACGCGATGATATTGGATTCGGTACTTTACTGAGAAGAAACTGAACTTTAAATTACTATACTTAATGATTGTTATGAATTTAGAATGAAATTGATCATCGTTATATAATATTTTATATTATAGTACTAATTATTACTAACCATTATTAATCATAATAATCAATCATCATCAATTATAGTTAATTGGATTAATTCAGAATTGGTTAAAAGGATGAACCATAAGATGATTAAAATAGAAGATGAAGGTTTAATCCTAGATATTTGATACTATTTTGACTAATCATGGACTAATACTTGGTTATATGAAACTAATAGTTTATTTACTTTGAGATTAATAATTATTCCATTATTGGAATATATCCATTATTTCCCCCCCCCCCCCCCCTCGTATAATCTTTTTCTTTATTGAATTTGAAATTTTTCCTTCAAGGAAAGAACGGAGCTAGTAACATTTTTATTTACCAAAAGCTATGGAAGTCTTTAGATGCCTAGCCCTTTAGGGTGGCTATCACTAACTACACCAACTATAGATGTAGTATTTTTCTTTCTTTCACACTTCACTAATATAATAATCACTTATCTTTTCTATTTTGTAGTATATTATAATCAGTATAATCTTTATTTTGAATGGAATCATAATTGTTATTTAAGGAGATATGACCGAGAAGAAAACCTACAAGATCTACAATTCATCTATCTGAGGTCCAGGTGTAAGGTATGGTTTAACGTGCTGAATCATCTACTCCATTATAGACTACCCTAATCATAAGATGCAAGACGTAAAAGTGAACACTGGGGGTGAAGGAATTACATTCTGCAGTTGGAATGTTAAGGGAATTAATGAAGCCATTAAGAGAGGCAAAGTATTAACTCACCTAAAAACGCTCAAAACAGACATAATTTTCCTCCAAGAGACTCACCTTAAAACGGAAGCGCAATACAGATTGAAAACAAAATGGATTGCCCAAACGTATCATTCCTCATTCACACATAAATCTAGATAGGTTGCAATTCTAATCCGTAAAGGTATACCTTTTAAACATATATCAACTACAGAAGATACTGATGGTAGATATATCATAGTAGTAGGCGAATTATACTCAAAAAAAGTGACTCTCCTTAATATATATAAATTTTGATAGTCCACTGTTTTTCAAGAGAATACTTAATATTATTCCGGAATGCACACAAAATAATTTAATAATTGGTGGAGATTTAAATTGTACACTGGATTCATATTTAGATAGATCATCAACTCAAAGAAAGTCAAAATCTCTGTCAAGTGAATTTTTAAACTCATATATAAACAATACCAATATTAAGGATATCTGGAGAATTGAAAACCCATCCGGAAGAGAATATTCATTTTACTCACCTGTGCATAAAACATATTCAAGGATAGATTATTTCTTAGTAACTCTAAACTAATTCAATTTACTTATAAATCACAATATCATAATATTATAATTTAGGATCATGCCCCATTAACGTTTATGATTAAACTAAACAGAATGGACAAGAAACAGACACAATGGAGACTTAATCCTCAAATCTTAAAAGAACAGGTATGTTGTGAATATCTTGTAAAACAGATTAATATGTTCTTCGAGGTCAATGACCAACCTGAAATCTTTGCTTCCCTTCTCTGGGAAACATTCAAAGCATTTACACGAGGGGGTATTAATCTCCTCTCAGGCATTTCTTAATAAAGAGAATAGAGCTAAACAACAGACATTGGAAATGGAAATAAGGCATTTAGACATAGAAAATGCAAAGCACCTTCATTGGCAAAACATAATAAAATACCTGCACTGAAATATAAGTTAAATAAAATATACTCTGACCAAATAATAAAACTTTATCAACACACAAAACAATTAAATTTTGAATTTGGTGATAAACCACATAAATTATTGGCACGCCAGCTTCGTAAACTGGATGGGGGGAAAATGATTCATAAGATTAGATCAGAAAAGGGAGAAATACTAACACTCTCCAAAGATATTAATGACAGATTTTTACAATACTATCAAAATCTTTACTCAACTAAAGTGACACAACAATCAATAGGAATGGAAGCATTTTTACAGAAACGTAACCTTAAAGGCTTAGATCTGCAAGAACAAGATTTATTAGGAGCTGAAATAACGACTAAAGATATTGAAGAGTCAATTAGATCTTTAAAAAATGGAAAGGCCAGAAATGAGATTCCTCTTACTAGGCAAACTAGACCAATTCTTAAAGATTTGGTCTCCGTTTATCAACTTTTTACAAGCATATGGTGCAACATAACATAACCTTAGAAATTAAATGGTTTAGAACTGGGTGACGGATGGGCAAAAATATGAGATAGGTAGATCTCTCCTAATCTCTTTTTTTAAACTTTTCCTTTTCTTTCAATCTTTTAACTTCTCACCTCTGTCCTTTATTTCTTTTGTTTTCTGTTTCTACTCGCTTGTCTATCTATTCCGACACTCTTTATTTATTTTTTCTCTCACTGTTCTTTTATTATTGAACCAAAAGTATGAAGTTGTACAAGAATGAAAATATGTATTTATGTATTAGGTACTTAAGTACCAGACTACTGTACTTACTTCTAACAAAAATAAACAAACAAAAAAAAATGGAAAGGCCGCCGGCCCTGATGGCCTAAGTTCTGAATTCTATTAAAAAAATTATGATCTGATTTCTCCACGCTTACAAACACAGTATAAACAAGTTTATACTCAACAGCAACTCCCGGAAACTTTAAATGAATCTACCTAAAACTGATAAGGATCTAGAAGACCCGGCTTCATATAGAGCAATAGCTCTATTAAATACTGATCGGAAAATATTAACTAAAATCCTATCTTATAGATTGAGCTTAGTAATTAACAAATTAATACACTCTGATCAAACAGGTTTTATCCCAAAATGTCACTCATTTTATAATCTTAGACGGTTGTTTATATATATTCAAATAGAATTGCTAATGCAGACCTAGCAATTATATCGCTAGATGCTGAAAAGCCATAGTCAAGTAGCATGGCCATATTTATTTTCAGTGATGGAAAAATTTCAATTGGGAGAGAAGTACTGTGATGGATTAAATTATTATATTCTAACCCAACTGCTAGAATACTAACAAATCAAATGTTATCAACTAAATGTAATCTTTCCAGAGGTTGTAGACAAGGATGTTCGTTATCTCCATTATTATTCGCTTTAGCAATTGAACCACTTGCAGAAAATGTCAGATCTAATCCAGAAATACATGGGTACAATACTAAAGATACAATGAATAAAATTTCTCTAGATGCAGATGATGTACTAATATATATTACAAAGCCAGAAATTAGTATTCCAAATTTATTAAATCTAATAACTCAATTTGGTCAGTTCTCAGGATATAGAATTAATTGGAATAAAAGCGAAATCATGTCAATAAGGGATCACAATTTACATATACTACAACAATCACCTTTTAAAATAGTTGAAGAAAAATTAAAATATCTAGGTATTTATGTAACTAAGGGGTATAGTTCTTTATTTAAATCAAATTTCCCACCTTTACTGAATAAACTAAATAAGAATATTCAATACTGGAAAACACTTCCTATTTCAATGTTCGGTAGAATTAATGCTATAAAAATGATTTTTCTGCCGCAATTACTGTACTTATTTCAGTCAATCCCGATATATATTCCAAAATCTTTTTTTTTTAAAGTAGACTCTACTGTTACAAGTTTCATCTGGGATTACAAGAATCATAGAATAAATAAAAAACATTTATGTAAATCAAAGATTAATGGAGGTTTAGTTCTACCAAATTTTTTGTTTTATTTTTGAGCAGTTTATATTAAAAACATGAATTTTTGGCTGGAAGAAATGGATCAACAACCAGATTCATTAAAGGAGGACTGTCTACCTTTTGAAATTGGTTCGATTATATTTGCACCGACAAAATTGCACAAAAAAACCTATGGGGAAAACCCTATAATATATAGTGGTACACAAATCTGGAAACAACTTAAAAAGGCTTTAAAACTGGATAATATACCACTCTGTCTCCCTATTGTAAACAATCCCTTATTCAAACCTTCCACGCTGGATAAAGGCTTTATACAATGGAAAAACTATGGAATCAAAAAGATGGAACACCTTTATAAGAAAGGCACTTACTTATCTTTCATTTCAGGAACTGCAACAGATTTATGGATTACACTCAAATAATTTTTTTCGATATCTACAACTCAGAGATTATGTTAAATCAAACACACAAGATTATAGGAATAAGGAACCAGAAATCCTTGATGAATGTCTGAATAAGCATCCTAATACAGAAAAATTAACAACTTATATTTACAATACCCTTTTAGATAGCGAGATACCATTGACGGAATCATATAGACATACATGGGAAAATGAAATAAATCAATCCATAACGAAAGATATATGGGACAAAAGTTTACAATATATACATCAATGCTCCAGACATGCTTTAATACAATTTAAAGTATTACATAGATTACATTACTCCAAAGTTAAATTAAATAGAATCTTTCCACAGATATCCTCTACCTGCGATAAATGTCAACATCCAGAGGCTAATTTAACACATACTTTTGCAAATTGTATAAAAATTAAGAATTTCTGGATTGAGATTTTTAGAATAACTTCTGAAGTTATTAATGCTAAACTGGATCCAGACCCAAAATTAATAATACTTGGAACATCAGAACAAAGTTTAACTCTTACAACAAGTCAAAGAAATTTCCTAGATTACAGTATAATAATTGGGAAGAAATTAATATTAAAATTTTGGAAAGGCCACAACTAAACTAAAATGTGGATTACGGAAATGTTGGAGACCCTACACCTGGAAAGAATCAGATTTGCCCTAATGGACAAACAAGACGTTTTCGTAGAATATGGTCTTCTTTCATTGATTACTTAAAAGGGTAGAATGGTTCAGCAGGGAACCCTAACTGAAACTTGGACTCAGGATTTGATGAAAAGTTATATTTTATATTCCTTGATCTTATCTCCCATGATGTATTAATGGTAACTTATTCCATTCTTTATGATTTCTTTTTGATTTTTACTTCTCTGTTTTTCTCTCTTTAAAAAAAAATTATTAGAGACAAAATGATTCATTTGATAATATTAATAATGTATGATTGTTGTACACAAAATATTGCTATCATAATATGTGTTTGCTAATTCACTGCTTACCTACTCTAATAAAAATATATATTAAAAAAAAATTATTATATAGCATAGAAATGGGTCATTTAGCCCACCATGTCTATACCAATGTCTATACGCTATTTGGTCTTTAGCGTTCTACGCCTTGGCAATTCTAGTGCTCATCCAGATACTTGATAATTGTTAATAAGGTTATATCCCAAGTGAAAAACCTGGGAAAAAATTAGTTCCTCTAATTTAGGATATTTCTGTTTTTGGAGAAGTTTCTTTCTATCCACTCAGTCTATGCATCATATAGTTTTCTACGGGTCTATGAGGTTCCACCTCAGCCTCCTCTGCTCCAAGGAAAACAAAGCCAGTCTATGTCTCCCCTCATAAGTGAAATGCTCCCTCTCCAGCAACATTCTCCTTGTACCCACTCTAGTAGATGGGGTCCATGTGGCATGATTCTCTTCGCTGGGCGAGCGTCATGCCAGCATTGGTTTTCCGAGATTCTCCAAGACCAGCAAGCATGACCTAGGTAAGGCGTGACCTTTGCAAGTCATTTACTTCAGGATTCCAAGATAGAAAATATAGCCACTCAAGGAAAAATCGCATCAAAAGCAACAACACATTATGAAAGATGAATTTGTCAGGTATTTTTAAATTTCATATTGTGCGACAAATGCCAAACATTTTTCACCTGTACTCCACTGTACCACGCAGTAACAACAAAACACATGATCGTTTTTTGTTGTAAAAAAATGCATGTAACTGAGTAAGTTAGTTATCACATTTTTCTATCCTGCCTTTAATTTCACACAAATTAATAAAATAATTTATCCATAGCTAGAGAAGCATTGAATATTTATAATTAGTTCTGGCTGAAATTTGTGTATTGGCTGGCCCCTTTAAATAGTACAGTTTAGGGGAGAGTTCGGGGAAGTTGATTTTTTTGGTGAGTAAATTAGACTGCATGTTTCAGACCAGTGAGGTTGCAAACCACAGAGGAGAAAGAACAGAGCACTGCACTATGCTTGCTGTTATTTGGTGGATTTATGCCAAAACATGTTAGTAGTGTCAAAAGTACTAACAATGTTTAAGGCTTGAATTTCCTGCCAGATGCCAGAAGTGTGGGAATGGGTGCAATTTTTCACTAAACCTATTTTCAACTGTACAGCCCTTTTTCCAATGTTACAGGAAGGATTTTCCTAATCCAGTTACAGGTTCACAAAAGGATTCATAGCAAAAGGATTTGAGTACAAGAGCAGGGAGGTTCTACTGCAGTTGAACAGGGTCTTGGTGAGGCCACACCTGGAGTATTGCGTACAGTTTTGGTCTCCTAATCTGAGGAAAGATATTCTTGCCATAGAGGGAGTACAGCTAGAGAAGGTTTACCAGACTGATTCCTGGGGACTTCCACATGAAGAAAGACTGGATAGACTCGTTGGAATTTAGGAGATTGAGGGGGGATCTTATAGAGACTTACAAAATTCTTAAGGGGTTGGACAGGCTAGATGCAGGAAGATTGTTCCCAATGTTGGGGAACTCCAGAACAAGGGGTCACAGTTAAAGGATAAGGGGGAAGTCTTTTAGGACCGAGATGAGAAGATCTTTTTTCACACAGAGAGTGGTGAGTCTGTGGAATTCTCTGCCACAGAAGGTAGTTGAGGCCAGTTCATTGGCTATATTTAAGAGGGAGTTAGATGTGGCCCTTGTGGCTAAAGGGATCAGGGGGTATGGAGAGAAGGCAGGTACAGGATACTGAGTTGGATGTTCAGCCATGATCATATTGAATGGCGGTGCAGGCTCGAAGGGCCGAATGGCCTACTCCTGCACCTATTTTCTATGATTCTATGATTCACGTTTGATTTTACTTTGAACAGTTTGGTGGTCTTGATCTTCAATAATCTTCAACATTCTTAAACACAATGGAAGAGGCTTCTGAAATGTCTTCTTTAACAAACAAGAGGAGAATTTTGGTGCAAAGAATTGCTAATTTGGCTTTAAAAGTGCCTATATTACTATGAGAAAAAGAACTTGCTTTTAATGTACTATAGGAAGCACAGCTGTCAGTTTTCATGTTGCACACTTCCTTTATAACATAGCACGATACATCTGGAGGAGTCAATAAATAGAGTTTGATGCACTGTACATTTCGGGGTTAGAATTAGCTGGTTGTGGTCAGGTTTGCAAGGCATTGGTCAGAACATAATATATTGTTCAAACTATTGCCACATGATCATATATAACCACCAGAAGAAGACACTTCTGACAACATAACATTCCCCAGAACTGCAGTGTAGTGACAGACTGGATGTGTGGAGTAGAACGATGTGTGGAGTAGAACCTGACCCATGACTGAGGGGTGTGAGTACTGGATCTCCTCTATTGAGAAGCAGATATAGAAATCTTTTTTTTCAGTACAGTTTCAGTCGTCATTTGAATGAAAGAATGAATGGTTAATCTGGTGATTTTAGCACAATAATTGACAGTACTGAGGGATGCTGCATTGCCAGAGTTGAGGTTTTCAGGTACAATAGGAGCAAAATGCCGTTGACTGGCTGAAAAAGAGCAGGGAATTATGCACCTGTATCGTGTATATGTATCCAGGGAACTGGTTTTCCTCCATCAATATCCAGGTTGCTTATCTTATTCCTGCTCTATGAAAATGAGTTGTCATATTTTCCCATAAGGAGTTGATTGGACCTCAGTGGCTGTAAAACATATATTGATGCTGGTGAAAGCTGCTATAGCAAAACAAAGGACTAAAATTCTATAGAACTTGCTAAATTTCCATTCGGTGAATTTGCGGTGACAAAGTGTGCTTTCAATTGGTTCCTCGTGCATGAGGATCTATATAACTTCAGGAAATGATTGCATACAGCATAACAACAGAAGATGGGTGAGCATTCATGTGATCATTGTAGTGCAGTTTCTGAAAGCAATTTACCTCTGTTTGTTATGTTGAGCTGATGTGTATCTCTTCATCAGGTTGCTCTGTGACCTGGGTTAAATATACACATGGAGCCACCACAACAGAGGAATCTATATGTTGAATTGAATGCACTGTTCTATTCTGGAGTAGCACCAAAAGCAAGTGTGAACATGAAAGGACATAGCCTGCCAATATCAGCAGTCTGTAACAACTCTGGATTGTTGATGTACTCAACAAGCCATTCAATTTTTCATTGAATAGAAACATTAATTTAAAAGTGGCAGGAAAAATGGTTTATTATTATTTTAAAAAAAACAGAATGTTGGAGTAACTCAGCAGGACAGGCAGCGTCACTGGAGAGCATGCATAGATGACATATGTATAAATGCCAGGATGTCATGGGAGAAGCAAGGTCATTGGAAATGAACAAGCATGAGAGAAGAAAGAGACAGTGGGAGGAAGCAACAATTAATTATTTCTTCTTCTCTGACCTCTTGTGGGTATTGACTATCTGCAAGTACTCTGAAAGTCACAAGATACTGAATGAATAAAGAAGGGAAGCAGTAGTCCTCCATTATTCAGATAAATGAATAACGCCACAACTGGCCTGGGCTGCTAATTTAATGACTAAAACTATGTTAAAATATTTTGTAGTCCCGATCTGTCAATTAAAAGATAGAAGGCTGCACTGTGGACTGTGAACTATTTCTACTGTTTCTTTCCATTGTATTCCCCTATTATAATCATAATCTGGATGATTTTACCCTCTATATTTTCTTTCATTTGTAATTCTAATATCACTCACTTCCGATTTACAAAATTATGGATTCAAATCCTAATCTAGAGAATTCAGCACAAAATACAGGTCAATTCCACACTGTAATACTAAAGAAATGTTACACCCATCGTTTGGATGGTACTTCCAAATGTGGCCATGTAACTGTACTTACAATGCTATGATACTATGTTCTAGATTTGTCTCTGCATCATCTGTTGTACTTGTGTATGTCATAATTGTACATGCACAGTATGAGATGATGGAGAGCACCCATATAAAGGTGTAGGAAGGAACTGCAGTTGTTGGTTTAAACCCAAGATAGACACAAAAAGCTGGTGTAACTCAGTGGGACAGGCAGCATCTTTGGAGAGAAGGAGGAACACATATGAAGGCTCGAAGGGCTGAATGGCCTACTCCTGCACCTATTGTCTATTGTCTATTGTCTATTGTGTTCACTGTATCCCCGTACAAGTGATAATATTAAACCAATATACCAGTTCTAAAGATAGACAAAAATGCTGTAGCTACTCAGCGTGTGAGGCAGCATCTATGGAGCGAAGGAATAGGTGACGCTTCGGGTCAAGACCCTTCTTCAGACTGATGTGGAGGGGGGGGGGGGGGGGGTCGGGAAGAAGAAAGGAAGAGGCTGAGACAGTGGGCTGTGGGAGAGCTGGGAAGTGGAGGGGAAGGAGGGAGAAAGCAAGGGAATCTGAAATTGGAGAAGTCAATGTTCATACCGCTGACGTGTAAACTGCCCAAGCGAAATATGAGGTGCTGCTCCTCCAATTTGCGGTGGGACTCACTCTGGCCATGGAGGAGGCCCAAGACAGAAAGTTCTAAAGAGTGACTTAAAGAAGAGCAGGGAATTTTCCCTAATAATTGAAAATGAAAAAATGTATACAGGGTGAATACTGAAAATCTGAAATACAAACAGAAATGCAGAAGCACTTTGCATCTGATGCTACCTGACCTGTTGAGTTTTTATACCATTTTTTACTTTTAACTTTCCCTGATTTCCTGACCAACATTTATAAAATCTAAATATCAGACTGTTTATCTCACTGCTCCTTGTAGGATTTCATTACATGAAAATTTGCTGCTGTGTTTTTACTGACATAACAGTGATCGTACAAAATAAAATAACTCTGTTGCCTTTGGGGTGCTCTGAGCTTGTGCCATAGAAAGTAAGTACATTTTTTTAATATAGCACGTTTAAATCAACTCGCGTTGAAACCAAATTGCTTTACATAGAAGAAATAATTAAGTTTCCGTACATCCATAAAAAAAATTTAACAAAAGAAAAATGACACAACACATTATAGAATTCAACATGAACATCCACCCACAGCAGAATCATAGAAATACAGGCATCTTTCCATACTGATGTGTTCTCAAAACAATAAACTACTTTCAGAAACTAAATTTCATGATGTGGCTCACAAGATAATAATCACAAATTTAAAATTCTGATATTTTTCATTAACTTGCCCATGTGCAAGAATGCATCAAGTGAAAAGTAGGATATGCTTTACTGTTTATGTACAAATGCAAAATGAATTCATACTACCTTTCTGTTCACTGGTTTTGCATAGGAACAAAACATGTCTCTACATTACAGCAAAAGAATGTTTAATATTTATGTAAAAATTCTAGTTAACTGTGGTGGAATTATACTGAAAGGAATTCTTTGCTCAATATTAATGCGGAGCTGATGTATGTCTCACAATGACTTGCATGTCAGCAACTCTGTAATCATGACTAATTGTAGATGGGCACCAACCACAGTAGAGGAGTCTTTAACCCTAAAATGTTGAAATAAGCTAACGCTAGATACAATTGTAAATGGCAAATTGCCCACTGTTTCAGCAAAGAGAAATGTGGGTTTAGAGATTTCTGGGAAGTAGCAGCCACCATTGGTTACAATACAGAGCTAGCATGCCTGGACTAATGTTTCAGAGATATCTTTCCAGTTTCCAAGATGTCATCCTGGATAATTATACCTACTTAATTTAATTATTGTAAATTTCAACAAAATAGTCTCAGCAATGAAGAACAAGAAACTACTGGTTGGTCCAAATATTTGTATCTGCGATTGTCCTTTGAGAAAGTGAAGCTTCTGATCCAATATGTGACTCTAGAAACACAATAATATGTTTACTCTTGACTGTCAGGGGATATGGGGAGAAGGCAGGAACATGGTACTGATTGGGGATGATTAGCCATGATCACATTGAATTGTGGTGCTGGCTCGAAGGGCCAAATGGCCTACTCCTGCACCTATTGTCTATTGTCTATTGTCTGTCCTTTGAAGCATCATAATTAACACCTCATAATTGTTTCTAACTCAGTTGACCTAACAAAATGTCCTCATAAACAACTGGGGATACATTTCTAAACTGGGAAAATGATACCACAGATTAGTCAAGCAGAAGCTTGATATAAAAGCAGGAAACACCTAGCAAATCAGGCAACCTCTGTGGAGAGAGTAACATTTCAGCTTTGACAGGTCTGGGAAAGGTTAGCTTTAAAGAAGAAAAAAGACACAAAGTGCAGAAGTACATCAGCAGAACGGGCAGCATTTCTGGAGAATGTGGATAGGTGAAATTTTGGGTCAAGATTCTTCTTCTCAGGTCTGAGGAAGAGTCCTGACATGAAACGTCACCAATCTATGTTCTCCACAGATGTTGCCTGACCCACTGAGGTACTCCAGCACTGTTTCTTTTTTTTAAATATAACCAGCATTAACAATTCCTTGTGACTCGAGGTTAACTTTAAGTTGCAGAGACGGTGGAGAAGTTCTATTTGCCATATTCATCACTTCTCTGATAGGGTGGAGCCTGATTGCAGCAGATTATCTCACCAAATTATCTCATCAGGTTTTTCCCCAAATGGGCACAGGGAAAATGTTCAAACACCACAAGGTATTGTCAGAGGTCAGGATTATACCTGGATGGCTGGAGGCCTGCAGAGGCAGCACTAACCATTGTGCCAGTTCTTTACTGAGCAATCTAGTCACGTTCATGATTCATTCTTTCTCAATAGTTCTGCAAAGTATTTTCCCTCAAGTGCCTATACAATTCTCTTTTGAAAATCCTAATTCACTCTGTAACCAGAACTCTGAGGCAATGAGTTCAGGTCAATATCAGTCTCCATTTTAAAAGAAGTATTCATCTCACATTCTCCCTGCATTTTATACCATTCACTTCAAATTTGTGTTCTTTAGTCTTTAAACCATGCTGCAATGTCACTCTGAACATCAACAAAAACGTGTTGTGCTATTTTGCAGCTGTATGAAATCTCAACTAAACCTCTTTGCTCCAAAGAAAATGATCCCAGCTTCTGACACCTGATCTTGCAGCTGAAATTCCCGAACATTAGAAACGCTGTACATGGAGCGAGGACCTATATTCATCTCTGAGGAAGGAGAATTTTTTTCAACAAGCAAAACAGTTATTACCCTAGCCTGCTCGAGCACCCGATGATCCAGTTAACTTGGCAAATCCTTCAGTTAAAATCATTGCTTGGACTCACTATTGGGGACTAAAAGTAGGACATAACCCACGCCTGACCTTGAAAGAACAAGCATAAGTTCATGAGGCATGTCCAGTATCTTTATTGACCAGTTTAAATCCTTCCTCTATTTGTTACTAGCAGTGCAAACAAGACAAATGATGTTTACAATAGTTGGAACTGGGATAGAGGGAATAGAGTGCTGCAACAACTAGCAACCAGAATTAAGTGCAATAATATCCCTGCTGTTAAACTCCATAGACCTAATTTGAAAGCCCATGATCCCAAGCTTTTTTAACCGCTTAACAAGTCTTGGCATTTTTAAGGAAAAATCATGTACAAATACATCAAGTTACAATTTTAAAAACACATTATCAGTCTACAATGTTTTCCTCAACTAATGTTTTTGCAAAATTTCACTCTTAATCTTTTTGTGCTAAATTTCATCTGCAACTTCTCTGCCCATTCTGGTATCTGTTTATCTCCTCGCTATTACCTGCACTTTGTTTGGTGTCCTCGGGGAATTTAGAAATTTACCTCTGCTCATCAAATCCAAATCATTAATATATATCAAAAATATGTTCCAGTATTAAACCCAAGGGAATATGTCTGTATTATCCACCATTAGAAAAACAACATGCTTTCTGTCCATTAGACGTGTCTTTATATCAGGTTGCCATTAAACCTGTGATTTCTTGAATTTCAATGTTGTTAATCAGCCTTTAGCATAGGAGAGAAAGAGGAGAGTATGAGAAAAGGGAGAGGCATATGAGATATGAAAGGGGGCCTTGAGAGAAAGATAAGACAAACCAAACATCTAATATTTATGCACATTTTTTTTTCCTGTGTAAATATTTGAGCAATATATATATATTTTTAATTCCTTTCTTCCCAGGTGAATGCTGACTAAAATGACACAGCCAATCAGGGAACCCCTGCAGAGGAGGAAGTCACTGGGACCGATGTCCCCAAATGCTGCAAAACGACTCTACCGCAACCTGTCCTTCAGATTAAAGGGCAGCCCCAGCTCAGAGGAGGGCTGCCTCATCAAAAAAATCGAGAGGGAAAGAAGCAAGAAATCTTCATCCATGGTATGAGCGCATTTCTTGTATTGGACCATCAATTAATTATTTATATGGTGCAAGTCAGAAAAGTAAATATGGTTTAGCTTAGTTTGGAGATGCAGCATGGAAACAGGCCTTTTGGCTCACTGAGTCCACACTGACTATCGATCACCTGTTCACACTAGTTTTATGTTATCCCAATTTCTCACCCACTCCTTGCACACTAGGGGCAATTTACAGAGGCCGATTAACCTACAAACCCACCGTCCTTAGGATGCGGGCGGAAACCAGAGCATCTGGAGGAAACCCACGCAGTCACAGGGAAATTGTGTAAACTCCACTCAGAGAGTACCCGAGGTTAAAATTGAATCCGGGGGCTCTGGTTCTGTGAGGCAGTGAGTCCACCAGCTGCGCCACTGCTAGTTGTTGGTTTGTTGCCAAATGACTTCGCCTCTACCATCACTGATTCTTCCTGTAAATCAGAATGTCAAATGGATTAGTTGCAAGTATTTGGGCTCTATAAGTCTATGGGGCTCAACAAGCTGTGTTTATCCTCTGTGCTAGTCAGTATATGAATAGCCATGGTCTCCAGTATGTTTGGATTAGTGATCTTTGCGAAA
This sequence comes from Okamejei kenojei, assembly GCA_035221665.1. Classification (NCBI taxonomy): domain Eukaryota; kingdom Metazoa; phylum Chordata; class Chondrichthyes; order Rajiformes; family Rajidae; genus Okamejei; species Okamejei kenojei. The sequence goes on from CM069167.1 coordinate 6,892,302, forward strand.
TCTCAAACCAATAAAGTGACAAAGATGCCAAACCAAAGAACTGGTCATAACATAGTCTGTATCATGTTGACCTACTTTGTCTCCTGCACTTCAGCGCATTTGCTCAGAATATTTCAATAACCAAGGTTTCAGCTTGTCAATGCTGCATATAGATCAGTTCACATCAGATACGAGGGTGCTGACAACTGCGCTTTGCAATAACCCCAAAATATATAATTACCCTGTAATTTCCAGTATTACACGACTTCGCTGTTGAACTCACGCAGCACAGTAGCAGCCTATGCGGTAAAATAGTACAAAACTATGACTCATGCATGAGTAAAATATCCCTGCAGTGTGAGTCATAGTTAGTACATGGTGAAGGAATCTGCAACAGTGTCAATCAGGCGACCCGATTTACTAGAATGCGATCTCTCATTGCTGTTACTATAGAAACGAATCATAGCCAGAGTTTCCTGCTTCTTTCCATGTGACATCTCCATGTGAATTGGATGTTGAAACGAGTTGGGCAAACAAAAATAGATATGGAGTCATACTGCATGGAAACAGGCCCTCAGCCCAACTCGTCTATGTCAAGCCTGATGCCCATCTACACTAGTCCCATTTGGCTGCATTTGACTCATATCAGATACTTATTAAAACTGTGTGTGTGTGTGTGATGCTACAGGCCTCCCCCACAACCGCGCGTTTAGGGGACGGGACCCAACGGGTCCCCCTTGGTCTAGCCTCTAGTAAAAACAAAGTTAGCAGAATGGTGGTAAGAACTTTCTAGGTCTACAGCCACTAGTGATGGCAAGAAGAGAATTTTGTGGGTCAATAACCATCAGTAAATTTTCAGATGGATCTCTAGAAATCAGCATCTATTTGGCTACATTAAAAGAAAACCTTTGGGACTGTGGTGATTCTTTGAAATCTCAATGGGTGAGTATTTTCACCATTAGATTTCGAGGGAGCTCTGTGAAATTGTGAAACCATACCTGCAGCAATTCTTCACTGTGTCATGTTCATTAACAATGTCAATGATGGCTCAGTGACACTGGTGGGTCGGTTCTTAACAATAATTCTTCAGATGGAACCTGAAATATAGAGCAGATCTCAGTCTCAGTGACAGGCCTCTGTGATTATGACCCACGTGGTGCATTGCAGGTAGCACCAGAAATCACCAACATAAGTTTGGGTTCAGGAGGTATGTTTTTAGGGTCTGATGTATAATAAAATACATATTTTAATGTATTTTTGAAGAGTTTAATATATTTACTTTTGCTAATTTCTAGAACATTCAGTATGATTCAGTCTTTGACGCCGTGGAGCATGAGGACATTGATGCAGTTCAGCGGATACTTGAACGACCTGGCATACTTGGCAACCTCAATGAGGCTACGAGCAATGGCCTGGTACCTCTTGATATAGCTGTCCTGACTAATAACTTCTCAATGGCGAGCCTCTTAATAAACGCTGGAGCCAGGGATAACCATCATTGTGAGTGGTCAAAACTAGGGAGGGGGATAATCAATGTTAAGGCCAGTGTTAACCTTCAAAGCCAGGAGTCAATGGTTTGCCATTCAGCCCATTGAGTCTACTCCGTCATTCAATCATGGCTGATCTCTGCGTACTAATCCCGTTTTTCCTGCCTTCTCCCCGTAACCCTTGACACCCGTTCTAATCAATAATTTGTCTATCTCTGCCTTAAAAATATCCACTGACAGCCTCCACAGTCTTCTGTGGCAATGCGTTCCACAGATTAGCCGTCTGACTAAAGAAGTTCCTCCTCACCTCCTTTCTAAAAGAGCGCCCTTTAATTCTGAGGCTATGACCTCTGGTACTAGACTCTCCCACCAGTAAAAACATCCTTTCCACATCCACTCTATCATTCTTGTAAACCTCTCCAGAGCCAGCACATCCTTCCTCAAATTTGCTTACAGTACACTGACTTCATGAGAAATATGATGGCTGCTATTGTAGAATTGTGAGACTTCCATGAAAAGCAAAACAAGAACTGGGTCACCTGCATGCCTATTCTCTATTCATCGCGAAACGAGGAACTGCAGCTTCTGGTTTACAAAAAAAGACACAAAGTGCAGGAGCAGGTCAGGCAGCATCCCAGGAGAACAGAGAGAAGAACCGTACCAATCCGATACGGCACCTTTCAGAGATGCCGCCTGATCTGCTGAGTTATTCCAGCACTTTGTGTCTATTTTTCTCCATTTGTGGAGTTATTCAAATATGATCAGTGAACACCATCTATCCCCAATGCCTGGCAATCACGCACAGGGCTGGACCTTTGTGTGAAGGCATTGTGTGCTAAAGAGGTTTTGCGATGGAGCACTTCCTTGTCTCTTTACTCCTCACATAGGAGTCAAGTCTATAATTTTATAATATTGGATATCTAACATTTCAAAGAACGTGTGACAAAGCGTGTGTTTCTTTGAAATGCACAATGTTTTATTGTGCTTATCCGTGTTGGGGACCCATTTTATTTAATTTATTTGTTCACCATTGATGTGGATATAGTAAGTAATGATTAGACGTATTGCCCTGGGGAATGGAATACAGATCAGATGCAAAAAAGTGGGCGAGTTCCTGCAACAGAAAGCTAACACTTCCAAATTATCTGGCACCAAAGATCAGAATTTGTTTCATGAAATTTGGCAATGTCAGCACTTATCGTCCATTGCTTAGTCTCCCTGACTCAGGAGGACAGTTAAGAACGTTTTGTGGAGTCACCTGCACAGAAACCAGCTAAGATAGTAGATTTCCTTGCAAGAAGAATATTGGTGAACCAGCTAAACTTGTGCAACAATCCAGTAGTTTTTGTATCTGCTGTTACTAAGATGTTCCAAGAACTCTGGCTATAAGTGCAGTGACTAGACGTACTGGGCCACCATTCCCCAATCAAATGAAAATGGTATAAAATCGAATTGAAAATCTCCGTGTCATTCTCCTCACCATTCCGTCTTTTTCTCTTAAACACTGTATATACTCTATGCTGTTATATTGTCCATCCAGTCAATGAGGCCAGCTGGTCTGCACATCTGACGACAATAGTGAGCAATGCAGGGCAAAAGATTTCCGAACTGACAGAACTGAGGAACGAAGAATCAGAGGCTGATTTCCACAACAAAACCAGAGCACTTCGGAAGTGGAGATTTCGATACAAGCTGTATAAGCAAATGAAAGCTGCTTTTGACAATGCATGTAAGTGCCAATATCTTTACCTGGAATCATTCATTTTTGTTTTTACTTCAATGCTCTTGCATCCTTCAAGAGATGTGTATCCAGGATACTTGACATTGTTGCATTTCTTCCTGCGCTGAATATTCTATCCTCTTCCCTATTTTAAATGACCGATCAACACTCCTACCCTTTCCGAAGTTAAAATCCTTCAGTGTGTTCTGACACACACAGGATCATCACAGCTTGTGCTTGATAGGGATAAGGTCAAAGTTAAACTGTGGAAGAAAGAATTGAACAAATGAGCGATCAATGGAGCAGTTCCTTAGGGAGATAGTGAAGAAGTTCACATTGATTCATCTCGGGCGAACCTATCTCCTTTTGTTCCTTTGTTCCTATGTAACAGTAGAAAATTCATTTTGACTTCACATTGTTCACTGCGCAATCAATATCCCTTAAAGGATCCATAGGTTCTCACAAATATTTACTATCCCTCCCAGTTTTGTAGCGTCATTAAACAGGATGCTTACACAAATCTTTCATGCATGCAATGCTAAAAGTGATGGTTTTTTAAAATTATGTTTTTATTTTTATTTATCAGAAGCAAATGTACAAGAATAAAGCAATCGACATATAAAATTTTACAGTTAATGTACAGCTTCAATTTTAATTTTTTAACTTTAAAATAGAGGAAAAGAAAAGAGAAAGAACAAGAGAGAGAAAAAGTGAGAAGTGCAAAGATAGGACCCCTAGACTACCAAAGTAGTGTAGACATAGAGTGAATAAAAGAAAGAAAGAAAATAAATTAAAAAAAGAACAAAAAGAAAAAGAGAGAAAAAAGTGGTGATATACCTGCCTCTCGTCCCCCCCCCCCCCCCCACCCACCTCACCCAACCCATAGTTGGATATAAATCCAAAGTTGTGTTGCACCATACTATCCTTGTAAGAATTTGGTGAAGAGTGTCCATGTCTTGAAAAAATGATCTGATTTTTCTGCCCTAAAAGTGATGTTCAACAATAACACCAGTATTTTCAACCCAAATGCTGCGAGAATCTGTATTCCTAACCCTGGTTATTACCATCCCTACTTCAATCCATTATCTGCAATTGCAGTTTCAGTTTTAATGTTGTATGCGCACTGAAAGAAACTGCCATAGAGCACCCTAATCAGCAAGACATTATGTTGACAGTCCTGGCACATTCAATTCAATAATGATGAGAGGGTGACATGAGTTAATCCTGTTTCTCTACAGATGTTCCTGATTCTCCAGAGAATGTGCGTTTGTTGGTAACTGGTAGCACATCTCTTCAAGTGACATTTGAAGAACCACGAAAGACAGACAGCTTGATGATCACACGCTACAAAGGTAGTTTAAATCACGTTATTCACTGTTGTAGTTGCAATTATGTGTTTGCAGAACTTTAAAAAATATCTTAATGTTGCTTAATGCAGCAAAAAGCCGATTAATACAGACAGGAAGGTAACATATTTCATTATGATATTGAATAGATAATAGACAATAGACAGTTGGCGCAGGAGTAGGCCATTTGGTCCTTCGATTCAATGTGATCATGGCTGATCATCCCCAATCAATACCCCGTTCCTGCCTTCTCCCCATATCCCTTGACTCCACTACTTTTAAGAGCCCTATCTGGCTCTCTCTTGAAAGCATCCAGAGGACCTGCCTCCACCGCCCTCTGAGGCAGTGAATTCCACAGACTCACCACTCTCTGTGAGAAAAAGTGTTTCCTCGTCTCCGTTCTAAATGGCTTACTCCTTATTCTTAAACTGTGGCCTGGGTTCTGGACTCCCCCAACATCGGGAACATGTTTCTGCCTCAAGCGTGTCCAAGCCCTTAACAATCTTATAGGTTTCAATGAGATCCCCTCTCATTCTTCTAAACTCCAGAGTGTACAAGCCCAGCTGCTCCATTCTCTCAGCATACGACAGTCCCGCCATCCCGGGAATTCACCTTGTAAACCTACGCTGCACTCCCTCAATAGCAATGAAGGAGGCCATTTGTCCATCAATCATTGCCAGCTCACAGAGCAATCCGTTTGCCCAGCTAATTTCCCTGCAACTTATTCTCCTAATATTCCAATCAATTCCACTCGGACATTACTATTTATTTACACTCTAGGGTAAATTTACAGTAACTAATTAAACTACTGGGCTATTCAAACATGATCTACAATGAGTTAGCTGACTGCAGCTCATAACCCTGCAATTGCCTTCAGCACATCAGGTTTATGGAGATAGAAACTAAGTGTGTTGCGCTGGATCTCTATGCAGTGATTCCTGCAGGGCAAGCCTAATTGTGTTGGTGAGTAGAGACAAATATACCTAATTAAGATCTTAAATTCACTGACAAATAAGTCTATTTACACTCCAATCTAATGATGCACTGGGATTTGGGCATGGGCTGAGAAGGCAACTCTCACGGGTGTATCTTTTCCAGAGAAAAAAACACTGCCAAGTACAGAAGAGACAGGGAAAATAAAACTGGGAAGTAAAAGATATTTGTAAAAAGTTAAAAATCTTGAAGTCCATACCAACGGTCATTTCATTTCTTGAAGGTGCCAGTGCTGACTTAATCAAGAGCTGTAGAGAACATTAGGGATATGTGTTATATAGCTGCCTCCAAAGAACACCAGACCAACACAAAGACTTATGCTGCTCCAGCAGAGTGAATCTGGCATTCATTCCAGACCGCAGCTAGTTGAACATCTGAATCCAAGCATGGAGCTTTATGATAAGATCGATGCAGAACTTCCTGAGGTCGAAGAGAAGTCTGAGAGAAATAACTTATTTCTCTGGAGATGGGAAAATTGAATAGAATTGTGCAGACATGTTTGGATATGTGGAGTCTCCAACTAGGAGTGATGGATCTAAGATAGTTACCAATATGTTCAATGGGGAATCCGTGAGAATGTTTAATCTTAAAGTGGGTGTCAGTGAGATGAATAAAATATGTACTTTTAGTAGTTAGCAAGATAACTTACCTGAGCAAAAATGTAGACATGGTGAAATGAAGTTGGGTAGAGAGGGCTACTGTGAACACTAACACTGGCATTGACTATTTGGGCAGAAATGATTAGTCTCAGTACTGAGCATCTGGTATAATACAAATATACTAATATCGGTTGCTAGGCAGAGGGGAGAAGCAAGAGACTCCAAAGCATCAACAAACAATTGATTGGTTATACGTAGCTTCCCTTTCCACAGTGAGAGAGTATGGACTAGATATTCCCCACAATGAGGCAATGCTCATCATCTAGGAATACAGTGTAGTGGAAGTGGCAGGTAGGATTGGACTAAAAATTAGTATTGTTTTGGGAAGAACGATGTAAGGAAATAGTTAAGGAACATTGCTTGGAGAAACTTAACGTCGAGCTTGGTAATTGGAGGATCACTAACTCTATAGGGATAGAGGAAGATCAGATTAGAGGTTAAGGACTAATTACGGACCAAGAAGTTAATCTATGCTTAAAGAGAATAAATCTGGGACACTTCTAAGGAAAGGAATGCTTTTAATTTATCATTGAATGATGAGACAGTGGAAATAACAGGTGAAGTGACAAAAAAAAATGAGGAGCAGGTATTATAAGGTGAGCTGTGCTTAAAGTAAATCAGTCCTGGTCTACTTTGAGAGCATTCTAGATTGTTGAGGAAGTGGGGTGGACATTAGTTCACCGTTCCTTCCCAGATTTGTAGGAAGTTTCAGAGTTCCAAGAAATGACGAGTGTGACTGCAATGTTCCAAAAGGAAGTGAGGACAATCTGGAAACTATTCATCAGTCTGGTTAATCTCTGTTGCAGGAAAATCTTTTTGAATTAGTAAATTTGGTACAGTGAGAAGTGTGTACAATGACATTTGTCCCATTCCCCCTTTTGTTATTTCTCTATGATCCTGCACCTATTTTCTCTCAGATACGATCATCAGCTCCCCTTATTCCTGCCATTCACCTACACTAGGGGGTAATTTACGGTACTTTACGGTAGCCAATTTTACCCACTAGCTCTTCTTTGGGAAGTGGGATGACATCAGGGTGCCCAGAAATCCATATGGTCACAGCGAGAACATTGAAACTCTGCACAGACAACACCCAAGACCAGTATCGAACCCAGTGAGACAGTAACAGTAGGTGGTGCATGACCGTGCCAAGTGCTGAAGTTACATTCACCTTCGTTTTAACTCCATATCCTTCTTGTTTGTTTGCCCATCTCTTTCAGTGGAGTGGAGTTACTCTGAAAGTTTTGAGACCAGAGCAGGAGTTGCAGTTATCGAGGATCTGAAGGTCCTGCAGTTGCCAATTGAAAGCCTTGTCACGGTAAGTGGCAGCATGCCCTACTAGCAACCTGTTCTTTACTCTTCGTTTAGAAATTGCTCCTATTTAAGCACACAAAAATGAATAATTCTGCAAATATTTTGAGCTGCTTGGTCCCATTTGATGTTGACACCCCGGGCAGTTGTAAAATAGCTTGGGCAGTTACAGCTCTGTTTAACTGACCGTGCCATTTTCCTATTGTATTTTGTACACCGACAATATCATCAACATGCACATTAAGCGTTAATTGTTCACCAACAGAAGTCACGTGAAAAAGTCATGATCACCAAAAACAGCTCTCGATTAATAATAATTATTAATAATAAAATCAGTTGTGAATCATGAGTTACTGAAAGTGTCTCCACTGGGACATCATGTATCTTCTTTATAGACTTCCTCCAGCATTCATATTAAAAAATGTAATCGCTGAAGGCACTGAACACAAATTGAGGTATCTCTGCACTAACAACTTCACTGTACTATCTGGCTCAAATTCGCATTCACATTATATTAATAAACACCTTTTGCATGAAATATTTGTATTGTAGCCTTGTAATCTGCAAGTCAATGTTTGTATACTTATTTGCAAATTAATTTGCAAATGCAATGGTGTGGCATTTTTGGTCGAAGAATGGGACATTTCTATTAAATCCACATTAGATCCATAATTTGTTTATATAAATGAATATGTAAAACTATGCAAATTCTCTTGCCAGTTCCTGCTGTACTATTCAGGTCACTGCCACTGTTAAAAATAACATCAGAAATCTCAATCATTTTTTGTTTAAAAAAAATCACTTTCACTGTCTTTCGTCGTATTGTATTACCAACAATTGTACAAATGATTCAAGTTTGAACACTGAGACGTCACATCAAACACTGGTGATCATAAGGTCATTAGGTCATTAGGCCATTCGGCCCATCAAGTCTACTCTACCGTTCAGTCATGGTTAATCAATCTCTCCCTCCTAACCCTGCTCTCCTGCCTTCTCCCCATAAACCCTGACAGCCGGACAAGAATCTATCTATATCTGCCTTGAAAATATCCATTAATATGGCCTCCACAGCCTTCTGTTCCACAGATTCACCACCTTCTGACTTAAGAAATTCCTCCTCCTCTCTTTCCTAAAGGAAAGTCCTTAAATTCTGAGGCTACGACCTCTAGTCCTGGACTCTCCCACTGGTGGAAACATCCTCTCCACATCCATTCTATCCAGGCCTTTTACTATTTGGTAAGTTTCAATGAGGTCCCCCCCTCATCCTTCTAAACTCCAGCGAGTACAGGCCTAGTGCCATCAAACGCTCATCATATGTTAACCCACTCATTCCTGGGATCCTGGTTAATGCAAGAAAAGGCATCTCTGGAGAACATGGATAGGTGACATTTCGGGTCGGGACCCTTCTTCATACTCATTGTGGTAAGGGGGGAGAAAGTTGGAAGATTGATAAGTGGATACAGATTTTAAGCGCATTTCATAGGCAGATGGTTGAGTAAAGGCCAGAGATGAAAAGGCAAAACGTGTGAGATAAGTATAGAAGTGCGAATTGTGAAGCTAGAGGAAGGAATATAGGTGGAAGCCGACAGGGGAGGGGGAAGTGGGGAAGTGAGTGCGAATCCGAGTGGAGCACAGGGAAAATGGGGATGGATGAATGGATGGATGGATTTATCTATCTAGCGACAGACAGACGGATGGATGGATAGATAGTGTGGTCTAAATGTTGATTAATGGTTGGCAGGGTCTCAATGGGCAAAATAGTTTGTTCCTATGCTGTCTGATTCTAGCTCACCATATTTCTCTTTCTTTCATTTGAAAAGTCCAGGTCCCTGTTCAGGTTAATATTTTTCCATTATCGGGGGCAGATCTGTTTTTTTTTTAAGAAAGCTCAGAAGTTCATGATTTCCAAGGACAGGCTGAGATGCAGCCCTCACCCCAAGCAAGTGTTGGCCACAGCCCAATACTCCGTTTCTGCTTTCCTCCGATATTCACTTTCCCAGCTCTACCCCAGAGAGCTGCCAGTTCTTTGTAACATTACCTGAATGCAGATCTGATCCCTCCCCCTCATTGCCAACACTGAAATAATGACCTGATGCAGAATCCCGCTAAAGGCGATGGAATAATACTTTACGGGTCTCACCAGATTGATTTCTGGGATGGGGGGGGGGGGGGGATTTGAGGTAAAAGTAAACTGGGCTATGTTCTTTTGAGTTTAGGCTGAAGGAGAGGTGGGCTCATTGAAAAATACAGTATATTTTTCGTACGGAGTTTGGCAGAGTACATGCAGGGATGATATCTCCCCTAGCTGCGATGTCCAGTACAAAGGATCACAATCTAAAAATAAAGGGCTCACCCATCCAGATATGAAATTCCTTTACCGTAGGTTGGTGAAACTTTAGAATTCTCTACCCAGGAGGGCTGTGGAGTCATGGAGTATATACAGAAAGAGTTAGATAGATCTTTGGGTGTGGAGGGATTCAAGGGGTATGGGGTTATTTAAGTGATCCCATGGTGAAAAATCAGCCATGATTTAATTGTGGAGCAGACATGAAGGACCAAATGTCCTTTATCTGCCTGTTCTTACACAACATGTTTCTCATCAACAGGGTGCTCTCTACTATGTACGTGTTTCAGCTTATAACATGAAAGGATGGGGTCCACCTAAGTCTTCCTCTCCCCCATGTGCTGCTCCTTCTAGTAAGTGGTGATACTTATTGGTGTTTAACCTTGACTCATGTTTATAAAGCACCCTTCATGGCTGATGCATGATTAACAGTCAACAAAGAGTTTTTGAAATGTAGGAAGCACAACAGGGAGCTCCTATTATCAATAGCTTGATAATCACTGAAAACCAAAAGTTGTAGAGGCTAGAAATTGGAATTTAAAATGGAAAATGCTGGAGCTTCTCAGTGTGCCATTCAGAAGTGTGGAGAGTACAGAGGTAACGTTTCAGACCAATGGTTTTACATCAGAACTAGGAAATGTGGTAATTATTATTGTTTAATATTCATTATGTTGGTCGGGGTAAATGTTAGACAAGACACCAGTGATAATTCTGTGCTCTTTTTCAAAACGTGACCATGCAATCTTTTACATTTGTCTGCAAGTTGGACAGTGTTACTGTGCCACAATAATGCTCTCTGTATTACTGTAGCAAAGGTTGTTTGGTCATCAAAGTAGCAGGAGGAGAAGATCAGATCAATTTATCTTACCTGACCTCTGATCAAATATAACGAATATAGCGTTATACTCCCTGAGATAACTGTTTAATCTGCTATTTAAAGTTATTTTTCTTCCTTTGTCTTGCTTCTTCTTCTGAAGATCTATTGCCGAGATATTCAAATGCTTAATCCTGTTTTCATTCAATTCATGCGTCTAAAAATTATTTTCTACCCAAACTGTATCCAGGTGGTTTTGCATAACTCTGGAAGTTTGCCTGGGCACATCCTAGTGGGATTCTCTCTTGCTCCCCGGGGCAGTATTCACATCAGGAATATGTTACCCTCCTTGCCCTGATAATCCCAGGACAACCTGCTATTGACTGTCCAGTACAGTGCTGCAAAGTGAACGACTCACCCTTATTCTTTGTTCCAGCATCGCCTCCCCCACGATGGGAATCCAAAACAACTTTTATAACTGTAGTAATAATAATACTGATTTGTGTTCTCTGTCCTCTGATCCCTGCACAGGTTGGAAAGAGTGCTCAGATATTAAGCTGAGGCACAAGGACCAAAGCCAAGCTGTGCTGCAGCTTCTGGAGAGAGTGAAGGGCCCTTGTCATCGCAGTTTTGTCGTGGGTGAGTGCAGTCAAAACCCGAACCACATTTCTATCCACAGCCCAACCCAGCACAGGCCAGCCAAGCTTAGATAAAGGTAGCAGCATGGATGTGACATTCTTACACAGAAAACATGTCGCACATTAAGACCTTTATGCAGTTAAACATTTGGACAATGTAGATTTGGTTAGTAATATATTCTACTGAGAGGCAGTCATAAAACTTTGACCTGCTATCTTTGCTAAATTAGTTCATTTGACCAGGCAATAAATTGGCAAGCAATAACTGGTACTCAATGAGTATCAAGTTGATAAGTGCTTGCCCAGATGGTGGATTAGACTGACAATATCTACTTCTGATCATAGAGAATGGCTCAAGATTTAATTATTTCCCTATCAGAAAAATATTTGGATGACTTTAGAATGATGATAAGTAATGCTTAATATATCAATGTTCTTTGGAAAAGAGAAGTCATAAGGATGATTTAATGAAAGCCTTTAAAATTATGAAAGGGTCTGTTGGGTAGACATGAAGATAGCCTGTGCATGGAAAGTTGGGTTGATTTGGGAGTTTATTGTGGGTTGATGTGAGTTCATTCAAAAGACTGCTGTGGCATGTTATTGAAACACTCAAATGGAAACAAGAATCGGGTATGTTTGAGGCGTGGGAGAGTTGCAGAGGGTAGAAACCCCTAAAATTGGAAGAAGCTTTGGTCTTCAACCTGTGGGTTCATCGTCCCTCAGTTCAAGTCCATAAGGTGGGGGTCAGTTTCACAGTCAGGAAGGGGAGAGGGCTTGGCAAGTACCCTGCCTTGGTGGAGGAAATCAGAGTGGTATGTGTGGGGTAATAGACAATAGACAATAGACCTGTTTCTAGACAATAGACCTGTAATAGACAATAGACAAAAGTGTTTCCTCGTCTCCGTTCTAAATGGCTTATTCCTTATTCTTAAACTGTGGCCCCTGGTTCTGGACTCCCCCAACATCGGGAACATGTTTCCTGCCTCTAGCGTGTCTAAACCCTTAACAATCTTATATGTTTCAATGAGATTCCCTCTCATCCTTCTAAACTCCAGAGTGTACAAGCCCAGTGTCTCCATTCTCTCAGCATATGATAGTCCCGCCATCCCAGGAATTAACCTTGTAAACCTACGCTGCACTCCCTCAATAGCAAGAATGCCCTTCTTTAAATTAGGGACCAAAACTGCACACAATACTCCAGGTGTGGTCTCACTAGGGCCCTGTACAACCGCAGAAGGGTCTCTTTGCTCCTATATTCGATTCCTCTTGTTATAAAGGCCAACATGCCATTCGCTTTCTTCATTGCCTACCGGGTAGGACTCAGTGATTGAAGAGTGAGGGAGCTGATGATGTGGCTGGAGATTGAGTCATGTTGGAGTAGAGGGGGATGCTGATGCTAGGGCCATGACTGGAATGGGGTGGTGGGCCCTTTGTGAAGGGAAGCTTTTTACTTGGAAGACCCAAATTGAGGAAGGTGTCCGATTCCATGGCAGGGCATGGCCCGTTCAAGTGATGACAAAATTAGGTATACAGGTGCTCAGAAGACTGGTGTCTCGATAAGCATCTTGTACCTGATGGATCAATGTAAAGCTTTGCACTTTGCTGGATGTTATTGCATGTCATAGAGTCGTACAGCACAGAAACAGGCCCTTCGACCCAACTTGTCCATGCGGACAAAATGCCCCATCTACATTATTCCCATCTGCTCACGTTTGGCCCAGATTCCTATAAACCTTTCCTATCCATCAGTTTGGGTATCTTAATGCATCAGGAGCATGGGCTGTCCGAAAAATAAATCATGCTGTGGACCTTGCAGTAAGACCCCATGTTTCCTTTAAGGAAGCATGTTAATTAAAATTGTGCTATGTAGTGACAATTGTCAGCTGCCTGACCTGCTGAGTTATTCCAACACTTTGTGTCTTTTTTGGCTATTGATCTCTGCGTATATATTGTAGCCCTTGTAGCTGTCCATCCTGTTCCCGACCAGGAGTTAAACTTCACCGTAAAGGAGATCGCCTGTTATGGATCGTGCTTTACCACATTGAATAGGTACCCACAATAACTCCCAAGCCTCTCTTCCTTGTGGTCTTTTCCAGAAGCATCAAAGGTTCACGTGCCTAGTAAAAGACTCTTGGTCTCGCGAAGCCTCAAGTACCTCTTCCAAAATACAAGCAAATTTGTCAAGACACTGCAGAGGTGAGTGTGGTCACTGCCCATATCTGAAGTGAGGTTGATGTAAAGGAATGATGAGAATCGGGAAACGAATCTCAGAACTAAATGAAGATACCGGACCTAGGGTCAAAGTACCGGGGCTAGGGATGGGGAAGGTATAGGATAGGTCGAACGTTCAGGCAAACGGATGTAGTCAGACAACACTTCAATTCACCAACTGCAGTAATTTCTCAAAATAAAGAAATATAAATATTTGCTTCAATAAATTCTCTGGGGTTTGCTGTCAATAGGAACAGCAATACGGATGACCTGAGCTCATTTCTCAGAAAGATACTCTCAACCAACATAAATGGGCATTAGACCTGTCACCCAGAAATGAATTAATAACCAGAACCCAGAAGATACAATTTTAACTCAAGTTGACAAGATTAGGCAATTCAAGATTCAAGATTCAAGAGAGTTTATTGTCATGTGTCCCAGATAGGACAATGAAATTCTTGCTTCGCTTCAGCACAACAGAATTATAGAAGGCATGAATACGGAACAGATCAGTGTGTCCATATACCATTGTATAAATATATACACACATGAATAAATAAAACAGATAAAGTGCAAATAAACAGATAATGGGCTATTAATGTTCAGAGTTTTCTTTGAGTTGAGCTCAATAGCCTGATGGCTGTGGGGAAGAAGCTGTTTCTGAACCTGGACGTTGCAGTCTTTAGGCTCCTGTACCTTCTACCTGAAGGTAGCGGGGAGATGAGTGTGTGGCCAGGCTGGTGTGGGTCCTTGATGATGCTGCCAGCCTTTTTGAAGCAGCGACTGCGATACATCCCCTCGATGGTAGGGAGGTCAGAGCCGATGATGGACTGGGCAGTGTTTACTACGTTTTGTAATCTTTTCCGCTCCTGGGCGCTCAGGTTGCCGAACCAAGCCACGATGCAACCGGTCAACATGCTCTCTACTGTGCACCTGTAGGTTCTACAGTCCACAATCCTGGGTTTTATACCCCTCAATGCAGAGGAACACCAAGTGGGATGTAAAACATGGTTCCTCTGAGTGCCATGGTATTGCTGCCTGATGTTCCAGATTCATGTGAGTGTGAGTTGAGCCAGTGAGCATATGTATGCAAGGCTGTGATGGGTTTTCTGGTCATTGACAAAACCAAGGATTAGGGCAAGAATGTGGATCTGTAGAAGATTGGAAAAGGCCTGAAGCCAGAGGCCATCCCTGTTGAGGTCTCTTATGTTTGAAAGTTACACTGTCTCTGAGCCACCTTCTATCTACCTGTAAAGATTATTGCAGCATTATCGCATTGCATCAGTTAGGTTTGGTTTGTTACTGTCACATATACCGAGACACAGTGAAAAGCTTTTGTTTGTGTACTATCCAATCACATCAGATAATATATTTGAATATAATCAAGCTAAACACAAGTCCAACAAGTAGAGTGAAGAGAAATACATCAGGGCAGGATAGAGTTTCTCAGCAATGTAGCGAACCATTCCAGCAAATAAGTACAATGTCCACAATGAGGTACGTTGGAAAATCAGAACTGTACTCCAGTTTACAGAAGGGCAGCTCGAAAGACTGATAGACATTGTTATTTTCCTTTAACAAGAATAGATTCAGTTTTCAACTTCCTACCTGCAGAATATCGAGTCTGTTGCCACACAGTAGAGAGATATTTGCATTTTATTTCTGTTGAAACCAGGGCAACTGTGAGTTTGTTACTTTTTTGTTTTTGTGCTCTGATCCACCTCACGGTGAATTTCAGGAAACCCCAGGGATACATAGAAACATAAAAAATAGGTGCAGGAGTAGGCCATTCGTCTCTTCGAGCCAGCACTGCCATTCAATTTGATGCCTTGAACTGAATTTCTGCAACAACAGAATGGTTAAACACAATCTTAAACCCGATGCCAGGGATGGGTGAGGGGGGGGAGGTATATCTCCATCTTCTCTTTTCTTATTTCTTGTCTTTCCTCTTGCACTTCTTTGGTAGCTTAGGGGTCGTATTCTTGCTTTCTTTTATTTTTCTTCTCTTTCTTCATTCTCTCCTTTTTTCTCTCTTTTTTCCTTTTTTTATTTTAATTTTTTAATTTAGGTTTCAATGTTAAAAATGAAGCTGTACAATAATTGTATGACTGTTATGTCGATTGTCTTAGCCCCAAGAGCTATAACTCTCTCTTGAATACATCTTGAATGCCAGGATCAGTCCTGGAACTTGTTAGTCTGGTGCCAGGGGCACCATTGGATCATTGTGTGGGGTAGTTAGAAACTAGGGGCCTTCTGCTGTGATCTGGGCCGTGTGATCCGTCACTGTGCTAAAATAAATAGGACCAAAGTCTCAGGCAGACTAGACATGCTGGTCCGCATTTCAATGGATCCATCAATGTGGACACTTTCACTGGGCCCCCAGATTATTCACTGGTGAAGAGCAAATGTCACTCATGCCAACCCTGAGCTGGACCTTTGGAGGTGGCAGCAGGGTGGGTGGGGTAAGATGTGTGTTGAATCGTGGCCTATTTGAGAGTAACAAGGGTATTCTCTGCTGTGGGATGCGAGAGGTCAAATCTAAAGAAACAGGTGGTTATGAGAGAAATGTACAAGAGAAAACCAAGGAATGGACTGGAGAAGAGTGGGCAAGGAGGAGGCAATTGAGAAAGAGGGAAACGGACAAAAAAGTATCAGAAATTCAGTCTGAAGAAGGGTTTCGGCCTGAAACGTTGCCTATTTCCTTCGCTCCATAGATGCTGCCGCACCCGCTGAGTTTTTCCAGCACTTTTGTCTACCTTCGATTTTCCAGCATTTGCAGTTCCTTCTTAAACATCAGCAATTGAGTGCTGGCCGACATTGAGGAAGAGGAGCAAAAAAGCTAAAGCAATTGGAAGGAAGGAATTAAATGGCTGTTGTGGTTGTCAAGAGAAGGGGCGAGGTCTTTAACGTGGATGGTGTTGGTCAGCAAGGCGGAAGATGACAATTGGCAAGGGCAGAGTGATTGGAAGGGGGCTAACTGGGAGGCCGGAGCTGATTGGCAAATGGGTTGACCAGGGGAATTCACAATCGAGAGGATGGAACTATTTTGTGCAGGGGTCTGCGAGAGGTGAAGAGATGGCAATCAGGAAGAAGTTAAGAGGAGGATCGCGGATCAAGATTCCAACATCCCAAGCTCCACATCAGCAATGGACCAGATTGTTTGGACGTCTACCCGTGACTCAATGATAACTTGTGGCCGCGAGGTTCACCAGTCCCATTTTACCCCAGTGAAACTCGTGTGGAATCAGTGAATAAGTTCACTTGGAACTTTCTAGAACAAGGGGTCACAGTTTAAGGATAAGGGGGAAGTCTTTTAGGACCGAGATGAGAAAATCATTTTTCACACAGAGAGTGGTGAATCTGTGGAATTCTCTGCCACAGAAGGTAGTTGAGGCCAGTTCATTGGCTATATTTAAGAGGGAGTTAGATGTGGCCCTTGTGGCTAAAGGGATCAGGGGGTATGGAGAGAAGGCAGGTACAGGATACTGAGTTGGATGATCAGCCATGATCATATTGAATGGCGGTGCAGGCTCGAAGGGCCGAATGGACTACTCCTGCACCTATTTTCTATATTTCTATGTTTCACTTTTTAATATTTTCCAATCTGATGTCAGTTACTGCAGTTTGCTCCTATGTGATGGCCAGCTGTGTATGTGAACTGACCAAAGGCAGTTTTTAACACATTTCTATTTTTTAGGGGGGTGTACTTAGCTGCCATTTTCTTCTACAAAGAGAACGTCCTGGTGACCAGTGAAGACCAGCTCCCGATCGTTGAGATTGACAGCTGCTGCTCGGGCTCTGACATGCAAGAATTCCTCTGGTTCTCCAAGGTACAGCCGTGCTTTCTCACTTGTCTGGTGGGATGGTCCCTCTGTGTCATTGTATCAGGGCGTAGGGGCCTTTCACCAGCACCACACCACTCACAGGCTGAGCGTTTATAACTCTTTAGTTTAGAGATACAGCGCGGAAACAGGCCCTTCGGCCTGCCGAGTCCCCAGTGTGTAATTAACGCTACCCTACATTCAAGATTCAAGATTCAAGAGAGTTTATTGTCATGTGTCCCAGATAGGACAATGAAATTCTTGCATTGCTTCAGCACAACAGAATATAGTAGCCATGAATAATACAGAACAGATCAGTGTGTCCATATACCATTATATAAATATATACACACATGAATAAATAAACATATAAAGTGAAAATAAACAGATAATGGGCTATTAATGTTCAGAGTTTTATATGAGTTGAGTTTAATAGCCTGATAGCTGTGGGGAAGGAGCTGTTCCTGAACCTGGTCGTTGCAGTCTTCAGGCTCCTGTATCTTCTACCTGAAGGTAGCGGGGAGATGAGTGTATGGCCAGGATGGTGTGGGTCCTTGATGATGCTGCCAGCCTGTTTGAGGCAGCGACTGCAATAGATCCCCTCGATGGTAGGGAGGTCAGAGCCGATGATGGACTGGGCAGTGTTTACTACTTTTTTTTAATACACATACACACTAAGGAAATTTACACTAATGCCAAGCCAATTAACCTACAAACTTGTCTTTGGAGTGTGGGAGGAAATCGAAGATCTCGGAGAAATCCCACGCAGGTCATGGGCAGAACGTACAAACTCCGTGCAGACAGCAGCACCCGTAGTCAGGATCGAACCGGCGTTCTGGCGCCGCAAGCGCTGTAAGGCAGCAACTCTACCGCTGCACCACCGTGGCGCCCATTGGGCTGAGAGCACTGCATTAACATATTACCCACACTCCATTTTTAACTACAAAACAATTCATCGATTTAAAATGAATAATGAAGTGAATTAATAAATAAGTAGATGGTAAATAAATTATTAATTTCAAATTACATTTCATCTGTACACTCATTTATAATCTAGATGTCACTGATTCTGCCAGTTCTAGAAATGTATTAATGCAAACAATAAATGATCATAATTAGAAGGATAGGTGATCTATCAAGACTGCAGGACATGAGATGTTGTAGAATGTGAGGTTACTCTGGATCTCTGTTCTGCAGGCAATGACACTCCCTGCACTCACTCATTTTAAATCGTGCTTGGTTGAGGCAATCGGACAAGTACGAGGAGTTAAACATGCCAGGATTGCTCAGTGTTGTAGCACGGAAATAGGCCAACAGAATCGCAGCCATTCAACAAACACCCAATGACAGAAAATGCATTTAATTCTCCCCACATTCCCATCAACTTTACCCCTTCCATCCTGCCACCCTTCTACACACTGGGGACAATTTACAGTAGCCAATTAGCCTATTAACCCACTCGTTTTGGTACGTGGGAATAAACCAAAGCACCCGGAGGAAACCCACGAGGTCACATGGAGAACCTGCAATGTAATGTAACCATTGAGAAATTAGATCACATGGGAGTTGGGTGATATTCTGGAATGGATTACAGACACCACAGGAATAGGCCCTTCACCTCACATTCTCCATGACCATCATGATGCCAAATTAAATTAATCTCCTCTGCAACATGTAATCCATATATCTTCATTCCCCACATAGCCATGTGTCCATCTAAAAGCCTCTTAAATGCCACTATCGTGTCTGCCTCCACCATTACCCATGGCAGCACATAGCAGGCATCCACCACTCTCTGTATAATAAAACATGCCACTCACATCTCCTTTAAATTCTGTTCCCTCACCTAAATGCTACGCCCTCTAGATATTGACATTTTCACCCTGGGAAAAAGGATCTGATTGTCTACACTATCTGTACTTCTCACAATTTTATATATTTCTGTCAGGTCTCTCCTTAAACTCAGATGTTACGGAGAATCTAAGTTTGTTTAACCTCTCCTTTTTATCTAATACTGTCAAATCCAGGCAGCATTCTGGTAAATCTCTGCTGCTGCACCCTCGACAAAGCCTTCACATGCTTCCTGTAATGGGGCACACAATCATTGGATTGAGGATCAGAAAATGGACAAAAAGTAAAGAATAGGAATAAATCATTCATTTTCAAGCTGGGAGTTGTGATGAATGGAGTGCTGCAAGGATTTTGCTGGGGTTCCAAGCTGCTGACAATCTGTATCGATGATTGGGCTGAGGACACCAATAGTGATTTATCCAGGTCGGTTGATGATAACTAAGTAGGGAGCCAGTTCATGTTGTGAGGAGGATACAGAGACCTTCAAATGAATTTCAAGCCAGTCAAACTGAATGGGCGAGGACATGGCAGATGGAAGGTATCATAGAGGTCAGCTATTTTTGTGAAAATAGAAATGTGGAGCATTTTTACAAACGGTGAGAGTTTGAAAAGTGTTACTGCTCAGAGACACCCGGTTGTCCTTGTAAATGAATTGCTTTATGACAATTGCTTGTACAATCACAAAATATCAGAGTGTCAGTTGCTTGCAGCTGCAGCAACAATTAAGAAAGCAAAGAATAAGTTGGCCATTATTGAAAGAGGATTTGAGCATAAGAGTGGAGCTTATTCCTCAATTACAAAGGACCCTGGTGAGACAGCATCTGGAACATTTGCATTTATTGGCTGAGGCATTGAATATCAAAACAGGGAGGCTTGGTGGAACTGAGTGCAACAGCAGTTAGAACACAGCTGGAACCAGGGCGCAGTTCCTGGTCACTACACTACTGGTGATATGTGATAGCTCTTGACAGGATGCAGAGTAGAATGCATGTCTTGAGGAAGTCTTAGCCAGACGGGATTATTTTATTTTAAACAAAGGTGACTATTGGATTTAAATCTAATTACGGGCTGGGTGAGGTGGGTGGGGAGGGATGTGAGGCAGGTATATCACCACTTTCTTCTTTCTTTCTCCTGTAGTCCATTTATTTTTCTTATTTTTTCTATTCCTCTCTTCTTTCTTTCATTTACTCACTCTTTGGTGACACCACTTTGGTAGTCTAGCAGTTCTATCTTTGCACATTTAACTTTTTCTCTTCCTTGCTTTTCCTCCATTCTTCTTTTCCAACTGTAGCTATTTTTGTCTATTTGCTTCTAATAAATAAAAATAAATTAAAAATTTTAAATAAAAAAATAAAAATAAAAAAACAAAGGTGACTATGGGAAGATTTATGTGAGGCAAATAATATGAGTAGGTCTGAAGAAGGGTCTCTACCCTAAACATCACCCATTCCTTCTCTCCAGAGATGCTGCCTGTCCCACTGAATTACTCCAGCATTTTGTGTCTATCTTCAGTTTAAACCAGTGCCTGCAGTTCCTTCCCACACAATATGAGTAGGAGAAACAGAATTGATCTATTTCTCGCAGGAGAGATGTCAGCAACCAGATGTCTGCAACCTGTGGCCAGCAACCAGGAATAATTGGTAGAAGGATCAGATAGAAGTCAAGCAAAAAATATATTGCACTCAACTGGTAGTTGTGTCTGGAACTCACTGCCTGAAAGGATGACAGAGGCCAAACTCCTCATCAAATTGAAACAGTTGAGTCGTGGCCTGCAGGGCGACACACAGAAAACTGGGACATGTATTTTCTTCATCATTGACATAATAAGCACATAGAACAATTCAGCACAGGAACAGGCCCTTCGACCCACCACGGATACCACTGCATATGTATATGTATTACTTGTTTATTCGTAGTTCGCCCTTCGGAGATACCAACTGCATTTTGTTGTCTCTGTAGTGTACACTGCACAATGACAATTAAAGATTGAATTGAATTGAATTGAATCATGCCGAACATGATACCAAGTAAAACTAATCTCCTCTCCCTCCATGTAATCAATGTCTCTCCATTCCCCGCATATCCATGTGCCTAGCCATCTAACTGATGGACTGAAGAAGAGTCTCGACACAAAACGTCACCCATTCCTTCTCTCCAGAGATGCTGCCGGTCCCGCTGAGTTATTCCAGCATTTTGTGTCCATCTTCAAATGATGTCACGCACTCCAGATGGCTGTGCGGGCGCATGAAATTGCACGCGACCTTCGCAGGACCGATGCGCCTCAACGCGACCACGAGGTTGCGTAATTAGTGTGCCAGGGACACGCAAGTGGGACAGGGGCTTAAGCCTCTTATCTGCCCCTATTGTAACTGCCTCCACCATCACCCCTGACAGTGTGTTCCAGGTGCTCACCGTTCTCTGTGAAAAAAACTTGCCCCACACATCTTTCAACTTTGCCACTCTCACTTTAAAGCTATTCCCCCTAGTCTTTGACATTTCCGTCCTGGGAAAAAGAGGGTGACTGTCTACCATATCAACGCAGAATATCCTCCTTCCATGCTGCAAATTTCTATGATTCAATAGATCGTTGTGAATGTGAACCATCTTTCACATCTCGGAGGGAGGCCATCATGAGGTGTGGACCCAGTGGTGAGAGCACGGAGTTGTGCGAGGTGCTGTGACCAGTGGTTTGCTCTTCCTGATGGTGAATTGGCAGCAATTGTGCTTTTGTTTCTCTCCTTCCAGCTCTCCTGTATGTGGAAGGACATCCAGTGGCTGCAGCAGGGAATGAATTCCACACTCTCTTCCTCCTCCTCAGTGCTGCAGACCAGGCAGAAGATGTTAGTAGCAGTGTCCCAGCTCCAGGTATGTGGCATCTTCACTCACAGAAACATAGGAGGCAGAGGAGATTACTTTCATTTGGCAGCATGTTTGGCACGTACATTATGGGATGAAGAGCTTGTCCCTCTTGCTGTTTGGTGTTCTATGAAACAGGCCCTTCAGCCCGACCGGCCCATGTGAACCAAAATGTCTATCCAAACTAACCCATTTTCCAGCATTTGACCCATTTTTCTCTAAACTCCAAATCATCTTCCGGTGTTAAAAAAAACATTGGTATAGCGGGGACAAGCCGGTGGTAACTTGCCAACACACGCACACACACACACACACATACACACACACACACATACACACACACACACGCACACACACACACACACACACACACACACACACACACACACACACACACACACACACACACACACACACACACACACACACACACACACACACACACACACACACACACACACACACACACACACACACACACACACACACACACACACACACACACACACACACACACACACACACACACACACACACACACACACACACACACACACACACACACACACACACACACACACACACACACACACACACACACACGTGCGCGCACACACACACACACACGTGCACACACACACACACACACACACACACATACACAAAAGGGAATGGGGAACGAGTCGAAATGTGGAGCTAACGGAAGAACCAACGATGGCCCGAACGTCATCCTCCGTGTGTGTAGGATTTTATAGAACATAGAAAATAGGTGCAGGAAGAGGCCATTCGGCCCTTCGAGCCAGCACCGCCATTCATTGTGATCATGGCTGATCGGCCCCAATCAATAACCCGTGCCTGCCTTCTCCCCATATCTCTTGATTCCACTAGCCTCTAGAGCTCTAACTCTCTCTAAAATCCATCCAGTGATTTGGCCTCCACTGCCCTCTGTGGCAGGAAATTCCACAAATTCACAACTGTGTGAAAAAGTTTTTTCTCACCTCAGTCTTAAATGGCCTCCCCTTTATTCTAACACTGTGGCCTCTGGTTCTGGACTCGAGTTGAAAGCAGCACCTTCCCAGCATCAGGATCTTCCCAGGGAAGCAAGGGCTTTCATTTTCTGCCCTTTTGGACATACTGAATGAAAATATCATTCTCTTTTGTTGACTATGTTTGACTATGAACTCCTGTAAGTAATATATGAGGTAGCAGTGATGGGTGTTTGGAAATATACAAGGTAATCAAGTACAAAGGTAGACAAAAATGCTGGAGAAACTCAGCGGGTGAGGCAGCATCTATGGAGCGAAGGAAATAGGCAACGTTTCGGGTCGACCCGAAACGTTGCCTATTCCTTCGCTCCATAAATGCTGCTTCACCCGCTGAGTTTCTCCAGCATTTTTGTCTACCTTCGATTTTTCCAGCATCTGCAGTTCTTTCTTAAACGGGTAATCAAGTACAGGTCAGTTTTTTGTCAAATTACCACTGCCTTACCACATGGAAGAGGGCCAGTTGGCCCATCTAGTCTCTGCAGGTTCACAGAATAATCCATTGCCTCCATCAATTTCCCCAGCAACTCATGGTCCCCACGTGCCCATCCCACCTACACTTGGGCAATTTACAGTGGCCAAATAACGTACCAATCCACACATCTTTAAGATGCAGGAAACTGGAGCATCCACAGAAAGCCCATTGGTCAGAAGGAGAATGTGCAAACTGCACACATTTCAGATGGCATCTGAGATAAATGAAGGACAATGGAGAAATGAAACCTGTTCTACCACTCATTAGACTGTGGCTAACCTCAGTCCCCAACTACCAACCAGGCTTATGTTGATTTGATTATGATTTGAGTTTAGGGGTAACATGAGGGGGAACTTCTTCACTCAGAGAGTGGTAGCTGTGTGGAATGAGCTTCCAGTGGAAGTGGTGGAGGCAGGTTCGATTTTATCATTTAAAAATAAATTGGATAGATATATGGACGAGAAAGGAATGGAGGGTTATGTTCTGAGTGCAGGTAGATGGGACTAAGTGAGAGTAAGTGTTCGGCACGGACTAGAAGGGCCGCGATGGCCTGTTTCCGTGCTGTAATTGTATATGGTTATATGTTATATGGTATTTGCTTGAAACTTCAGTTGACAGAAATCTATGCGTTATGAGCAGATAATGTGTTGTACAAGAGATAAACCTTGGGTACATGGGATAGGAGAGGATGTAGCAGCATAGCCTGGTGTGAGCAGAATGCGGTGATTTTAATACCTGGATGTTGCTTGAATGGGAGTAGAGTCTACAGGCCGTGGCTGAGTTACGAATTCCCATTCATACGATCGAGCTCCCATAACATTATTAAATTCAAAAGTCCCATGATCAGCAGAATTGTTTTTCTCTTTCCCTCCACTTTTAGTAAATGTTCTATCTTATCGGATTGTAAAGAGCAAATCAGATCCAATCTCCAAAAAAGCCTGTGGTCATGTAACATCCCACAGCAATCAGACATCATTATCTCTTAAATAACACAGGCATATTTTCTAGTAACATGCCCTTTCATGTGCTTTTTGTGGCCAATTAATCTACCAATCTGCATCACTTTTGATGTGGGAGGAAAATGGAGCACACAGGGGAAATCCTTGCGTCACTGGGAGAATATGCAGACTGCTCTCGGACAACAGCCAGAATCACGAAAATGGACAAACAATATCTTAGGTTGGATCTGAAGAAGAGTCCCAACCCAAAATGTCTGCGGTCTAAGAAGGGTCCTGACCTAAAACTAGTCTGTCCATTTCCCTCCATAGATGCTGCCTGACCCACTGAGTTCCTCTAGCAGATTATATTTGTACTGTTGGAGAGGAATGGATTTAATGGGCTGTCCCACTGTACGAGGTAATTCAAGTTCTCCCGAGTTTCCCCTGATTCGAACTCGGAGAATTACTCAGAGAATAGCCACTCTTAGGTACTCGGAGCTCTCATGAACATTTTTCAATATGTTGAAAAAACTTCACAAGCTTACAACATTCCCAGAGTACTAGCTGTTAGTGTTACGAGCCGCTAAGAGACGTCCCGAGCTCCAACGTACCTGCTACGTACAGTCTACGTACTTACCACGAGTTTGATTTTTTTTTAAACTCGGGAGAGCTCTTGGGTAAACTCGTATAGTGCAACAGCCCCTTTATTAAAAAATCATCTTTATCTAACAATAAATCTTTTTGATGAAGCAACAGAGAGCGTTGATGAGGGAAATGTGGTTAACCTGATGTTTAAGGACTTTAGAATGCTGTTAAAACAATGAAAAGGTTAATGTTATCATAAAGATTGATGTTATCATAATGTGATGATAAAAATGGAATCATATTCAATGTTATCATAAAGATTGAAACCAAGGAAATGAAAGAGGCTGCAGCAACATGTATAAAACATTGGCCAAGAGATATGAAAACAAGGAGCAGTGGGAAAGGTTGTTTCTCTGAGTGGAGAGAAGTACAATGAGATCCCTCAGTGATTAGTATCAGGATCAGTGCTGCCCTGAACTGGACACACGTGTTCAGGACACAATATCCAAATTTGCAGATGACACAGAAATTGGAAGCATAGTGAACTGTGAGGAGCATAGTGATATGGACAACCTGATGGTATGGGCACTCTGACCTATCTATCTGTGGTCGTCTGCACTGGTATAATGAGGTCCAATGCAAGTTTAACAAATAACAATGCATCTTCCATTCAAGCAGTCTTCAGATTAACTTTGAATTCTCCAATATGAGGAACTGGCCTTTTCTATTATCTGCATCAGAACTGGCCATTTCTGCTAGTCATTCATCTGTGATTTTGCCTATGTTACTCTAGTCTGACCTGTTATTAACAACACACACACACCATATAGTGGCACAGAGCTAGAGTTCCTACCTTACAGTGCCAGAAACCCTGACTACGGGTGCTGCCTGTATGGAGTTTGTACGTTCTCCCTTTGACCGCATGAATTTTCTCTAGGTGTTCCAGTTTCCTCCCACATTCCAAAGATGTGCAGGTTGCTAGGTTAATTGGTTTCTGTAAATTGTCCATAGTGTGTAGGATTGAACTAGTGTATGGGTGATCACTTGTTTGCATGAACTCGGTGGCGGTTTCCACGCTGTATCTCTCAATTAAACTAAACACAAAACCAAAAAATATAGTCTGCTTCCAACTGCAAATTAACTCATTTGGTCTCACCATTTGTTCCACCCATGTCCCTCCCCTACTGATCTGCAACTGAAGACTAAACTTATTTTCCCTTTCCCAATTCTAACAAAGTGTTTCGGACCTGAAACATCAACTCTGTTTCCCCCCACAAATGCTGTCTGACCTGCTGAGTGTCTTCAGCATTTTCTGATTATTTCAGATTTTCAATGTCTGGAGTTTTTAATTTTCACTACTTAATTTTACATAATGAATTATGGGCAATGCTACAAATCCTGTGCTATAGGATGAACAACCTATTTCTATAAATGCCAGTGATTCGGTTTTTAAATAAATTTATTAACTATTTTTTTATTTATTTAAAAATTATTTTTATTAGAGGCGTAAACACATAATAACAACACGGTTTGTTGATCAATTACATTCATACCAAGCTTCTGTTCTATTTTTTTAGAATTTTTTGAAAGATAGAACTGAAAAGAAAGATCTATAAACTAATAGAGAGGGATGGGGAAAAAAACAAGAAAAACAAACACAATTTTTTTTACCAATAACAATTTTGGAGATAGGTCCGTAGATTATAAGGCGTAGTTATTCATTTAACTATTTTTATCCGTACTTTACAATCTTTCTTTTATTCCCATGATTTTGTACCACCATCTGGTGTCACTCAGCAGAACTGCAGTCGTCTTTGTGAACCATTGAATTTTGAAATTGGTGTAGAAAGGAACTGCAGATGCTGGTTTAAACCAAAGATAGATCCAAAGTGCTGGAGTAACTCAGCGGGACAGGCAGCGTCTCTGGAGAGAAGGAATGGGTGACATTTCGGGTCGAGACCCTTCTTCAGACTGAATCAGGGGAGAGGACCATACAAAGATAAGGGAATGTAAGATGTAAGCAGAATGTGCTGGAAATGCTCAGCTGGTCAAGCAGCAACTGTGGAGAAATAGTTAACATTTTAGGTCAATGTTTTTTCATCGGAACTGGGAAAATATAGCGATAAAACAAGTTATAGGTTACAAAGAAAGTGGAAAAAGAAGATATCGAAGGAATTTAAGAAGGAACTGCAGATGCTGGAAAATCAAAGGTAGACAAAAGTGCTGGAGAAACTCAGCGGGTGCAGCAGCATCTATGGAGCGAAGGAAATAGGCAACGTTTCGGGCCGAAAACCTTCTTCAGACTGAAGAAGGGTTTCGGCCCGAAACGTTGCCTATTCTTCAGACTTTCTCCAGCACTTTTGTCTACCAGAGATATATACCAAAGGATGGTATTTTATAAGGCAGAAGGCAGGAGAGATTGAAAAGGTAAATGGAGACAAGCTAAAGTTGTGCCATTCTGTTCTTTAGAGCGTGCTGGGGACACAAGACCTGGGCCAGGTGCACTTTGAGCCAATCAAGGACAAGCTGGGCAATGTTTTGATCCTCACTGTCAAGGAGCTGCTTCCGTCACAGGCACTGGACAATGTCCGATGGATCCCGCTGTCCAAGCTTCACAACTATCGGAAATCTGTGTCTGCTCTCGATTGTCTCACCGCACTGGACACGCTGCTAATGACCATGAAGGTACTTGGAAAGGTTCAGATTTGGAAAAGTCTCAAAGGTGTAACAAACTCTGTGTACTGCCTCACTCTATTCTATCACTCCCACCTTACTATATCCTTCTTCCCCACTTAGTGAGATTCATTATTCTCCCACAATATCCCTGATGGTTGCTTTGCTGAATAAATCATAGTTTTATCAATATATTTCTCAATTCCCTCTCAATGAATCACTCATTGATAACCTATTATATTCTTCATGGTCTCTCCATTACACCCATCGTTACCCACCATTACACTGCCCATCACACTCCTCATTGTTCCCCACTTCATCTACCATCACCCTCACCATATATTGCTCATTCTCACTACATTCATTATTACCCCTACTATCTCTGGGAATGTATGGGATTCTCACTTCCCTAGAACAAATTGAGTATAGATTCCTTAAGGGCCTGTCCCACTTTCCCGAGTTATTCACGAATTCTCCTGAGTTATTCACAAATTATCCCGAGTTTCCAAACTCGCAGAATGTTTGTAAAAGGTCCGTGGGAGATCGTAGGAGTCCGTGGATTTATCGTAGCGGCTCGTTATGCCAGCCATAGGTACTCGGGGCTATTTTTTTACTCGAGGACATTTTTCATCAGGCTGAAAAAATGTCCCGACTTACCTGATCCCCCGAAGTACCTACGGCTGGCATAACGAGCCGCTACAATACTCCTACGACCTCCTACGGACTCGTTACGAACATTCTGCGAGTTTGAAAACTCGGGAGAATTCGTGAATAATTCAGGAGAATTTGTGAATAACTCATTCTCCTATTCATGACTTCTCAGGAAAGTGGGACAGGCCCTCTACTCTATTGGAATTGGATACATCTTTCACTGTCAGTGTATGTTTGGGTACAGTTTCCTCATTCCCATGGAATGTTTGGGCCCTGGACCATCATTGACAGGGAATGGAAGAGTAATGAGCCCTTGTTCAGATCAATATTAACTTAATCAGCCAAGCAGGACTGACCAGATCAATTGCAACTCTTATCTTTTAATCACTTGGCATTTCCACAGTTCCAGAAGGAACTCCTACCTTCCCTGTCAGGTTAAAATAGAGTCACATACCACCACAACGGGCTCTACAGCTCATCAAGTCAACCCTGAACGTCAAACTTTAGTCCCCCCACTTTACCATCAATTCCTCCCAGATGCTACCAATTGCATATTCACAAGGGACACTTGACAGTAGTTGATTCATCTGCCAAACCACATATCTTTTGGACTTGGGGGGGGGGGGGAAGCTTACACAGTCACAGGGAGAACATGGAAACTCCACTCCAATGTCAAGAGAAGTGAGGATCAAACCCAGGTTGTTGGGAGTTATGAGTTAGCCGCACTGCCAGCTTTGCCGCTCCAACCTTCATCTACGCTCGAACACACAAATGATAGTATGGTGTGAGGCATGCCGCATGTCATGGTCCGTGAAAAAGGGACCCAGCCACGATGACTCTTCATGTTTCTTCCCCAGGACAAGCTAAAGTACCACCAGCGGAGCAGGCTGGGCTTGCCTGCAGGTCTCTACCTCGGGTATCTCAAACTCTGCAGCTCTGTGGATCAGATTAAAGTCCTCGTTCCCTACAGGGTCCCCAACATTCTCTGTCACACTAAGATACGGAACAACAGAAATGTTTCCAGGTAATGGGAATACTGGGATTTTCCTCTTTGTGTTCTCTGGCCATTTTTTCTTCAGTTCTCTTCCCTCATCTTCAATCCCATTTTACTGATCCCAAATCCTATCCCTGCCCTTTACCACTTTGTGTTTCCTTCATTACTTTAATGGTGCTGGAATTGTAGGCAAGGTTAATGTTTATTACCCCTTTCTATTTGCCCTTGAGGAGGTGGTGATAAGCCCCATGAACGACTAAGACCTTCTGGTGAAAGTACTCAGGGAGTTGCAGGGTTTAGACCCAGTGATGGTGAAAGATTATCTTTATTTTCAAAAAGAAGACTCAAGGAACTGCAGGTAGTGGTTACAATAAAAAAGCACAAAGTACTGGAGTAACTCAGAGGATCATGAGTTACTGAAGGACATGCAAAGATGACGTTTCGGGGCCGGGACTCTCCTTGGTCCAGACCCGAAACATCACCTATCCATGTTCTCCAGAAATGCTACCTGACCCGCTGAGTTACTTAATGTATTTTTAAATCAGTATGGTGTGTTGCTTGGTGGGGTGCCCTGTTGCTGCTGCTTTTTTCCATCTTGGTGGATGCTTCAGATTAGCCCAGGCGAGTAACTGCATCACATTTTGTAGATTAAACACACTCCAGCCGAGTGCATCTGTCCGTGGTGGAACTGATGTGCCACAATAATGTGAGAACTAGATTCTGTACACTGTATCTTCCCCCGTTGTACTAGAGTTTGACTTGATTGTACTTATGCGTTGGTCTGTATGGAAGCATGCAAAACAATTTATTTCACTGTACCGTTGTACACGTGACAATAATAAACCTAAACCTGGATGCTCTACCAATTAAACAGGCTCTTTTGTCCTCAAAGACATATGTTTCCTTAAGTGTTTCTGACTACTCCTCCACAATCCCATTGGACAGTAACTGGTAAGAGCTTCCCAACCAAGCCTCCTTTCTTGGGACGCCAGCTCTCCAGGTTTGCCAGGAATCTCCAGCAAGTGAGAATTAATCTCCATGATGTGGCTTTCAGTAACCCTGGAGAAAAATTAGTGTGATTTTGTACAATAATTTATTTTCTTGGGAGCGCATGAAACTCATTTGGTTTGGCAATGAGATCTGTTTGATTCCAGTTAAATATCATCCACCTAGGAATGAAGGATATGGATGGTTTCTGTTTAGCATGAAGGAGGAATGATGCATCTTTAGATGCACATGTTGAGAAAACGTGTTGGTTTATGGAATGGGTTATGTGATGATGTTTTTTGTTGCCATCTGAGCCTATGTGCCTGCTACAAACAAGATATTCATTATACCTGTACCTCATCAATCTTAAGCATGTGATAATAAACTCAATTTGACTTAATATCTCCAGAAGTAGGGCCCGGCAGTGTAGTATTATGTAGCACAATGAACTGTAGATGGTGGAATCTTGAGGAAAATACAAAGTGCTGGAATAGCTCAGTGGATCAGACAGCATCTGTGGAGGGAATAGAAAGGCGACGTTTCAGGTCGGGACCCTTCTTCAGAAGGTCTAAACAAGGGTCCCAATCCTAAACGTTGCCTATCCATTCCCAACACACAGGTGCTGCCTGACCTGCTGAGTTACTCCAGCACTTTGTGTTTTGCTCCAGTATTATGTAGCAGGTGTGTATCCAGGAGATTGAAGAAGATCTTATGGGAAATACTATTAACTGCACGATAAAAGGACAAGAGACGACAGCAAATCAGTAAAAGGTAACTGCAGTTGCTATCGGGAACATTTTATACAGACTGATTGATATGTGGAAGAGATCACGGACAGAGATAAGGCTGACAGAGACCTAATCACTGGAATCAATTAAGAAGCAATGGATGTTTCCCTGGGGAAATCTGGAGTCATTGTGGTTGAATGAACCAAGTCGTATTTAATGACTTTCTTTATCCATAATTGTTATTGTCTGTGTTCTATTACACTACTTGATCTTCTGCTGCTATCTGTCTTTCTTATAGTTTGTTCACTTACTGTCTCGGATGATTAACTTTTGGGCATATTTCTCCCTGCCATTAATTAGCAGTTTTCGGACAAACTGCCTCGGGCAATCTTCCCCCAGGCAGACAGTCTTCTCCCAGACCCTAGCAAACTTAAGGGGCTGTCCCACTGTACGAGGTAATTCAAGAGCTCTCCCGAGTTTAAAAAAAAAATCAAACTCGTGGTAAGCACGTAGAATGTACATAGCGGCTCGTAACGCTAACGGCAGGTACTCGGGAAACGCGGTAGGCTCGTGAAGACTCATGAAGATTCTTCAACAGGTTGAAAAATGTCCACGAGAGCCCCGGTTCCTACGAGCGGCTATTACCGTCATTCACCGCGTTCGAATCAGGGAAAACTCGGGAGAACTCTTGAATTAGCTCGTACAGTGGGACAGGCCCTTTACCCCTGACCTAGACAATCTTCCCCAGGCAACCTGCCTTCATTTCCCCTCTCAACCTGTCTTCAGATAACCTTTACTCAAGTATCCAAAGATACAAACAAAAAGCTGGAGCAACTCAGTGAGCCAAACAACATCTCTGGAGAAAATAAATAGGTGACGTTTCCGGTCGAGACCCTTTTTCAGACTTGACCCCAAAGGTCACCTATTCCTTTTGTCCAGAGATGCTGTCTGACCCTCTGAGTTACTCCAGCTTTTTGTGTCTATCTTTGGTTTAAACCAGCATCTGCAGTTCCTTCCTATCCAACCTCATGAGACTGCAGATACTTGAATCTTGTTTCAACCTCATGAGACTGCAGATATTTGAATCTTGACAAAACACAAAGAATGACCATAAAATGGGATTATATGGGAATGCTTTGATAAATAGTACAGGAATAGGCCGTTCAGCTCAACCAGTCCATGCTACCGTTGATGCCCCTACCTGAGCCTCCTCTTACCTTTACTCAGGTAAATCTATCTTCATAATCTTCAACCCACTTCTTTCTCTCTCAGCCTCTGTAGATCAGTGTCACTCATGTTATGAGTCATGCTTTTGTAGTTACGCCCACTTGCCTTTACAGTAATCCTCCCTGCCTGTTTCCCATAGAATTAGAGAAACGTGCTAGCATGAATTTATCAATGCTATGTCGTTAATGAAGTCTTTGGACCTTTACCATGGTGTAAGGCTTCAGTTATAACCACAGCCGTAACACAACATGGTGTCAGAAGTGGGATACAAACCCACGTCTCCAATTGGATGCCTTACTTAGTTAATGGGTTTGTACTGTTATTGATTCTTTAAGAGGGAGGATGTAGATCAGTGACACTTATGATATGAGTCGTGCTTTTATAGTTACGCCCACTTGCTGTTACCACAGCCATAATATAACAGCCTCCCCTTCACTGTGTCGTTTTCACCCACACCCTGTGTCAGTATATTCCACATTTTCTTTGCTCCCTTCAGTTCTTCTGAATCCTCAGTAACCATCTTCCAACCTGAATCCTTAACCTAATTCCTCCACACAAATGGAAATGTTTTCTTAGCACTCATGTTGACAAACCCCATCATTTTTAAGTCCTCTATTAATTTGCCCCTTTTTCAAAGGAAAAAGACTCATCCTATCCTGTTATATATATAACCTACACAATTCCTGGTGTTTACCCTACCCTCTAGACCCCTTTCACAAAATAACGTTCTGATCCTGACACAGTCATCTCAGTGTGGTCTAAACAACAATCAGCACTGATTGTATAACT
This sequence comes from Okamejei kenojei, assembly GCA_035221665.1. Lineage (NCBI taxonomy): Eukaryota > Metazoa > Chordata > Chondrichthyes > Rajiformes > Rajidae > Okamejei > Okamejei kenojei. The sequence goes on from CM069167.1 coordinate 6,925,422, forward strand.
TCTTAATTCACTGCCTCGAGAAATAAATATTAGTTTGCTTTTTTTTTATGCCGTACTCACCTGTTGCACAACTTTAGTGATCTAAGCAGCAGCTAAGCTAATAACCTAGTGAAAATGCCCAGGCTTTGACAGGGTGGGAAATGTTTCAGGGCGCCCATTGAAATTTCAATCCTGATGGTAAAAACTAGCCATCCGGGGTCACTAAAATCCCTCACCCTGTGCACTCAGCCACATTGTTTAGAGGGTGCATGAAGATAAACTGCCACACCAGCACAGGATGTAGCGAGTTCTCACAACATATCTCTAATATTCTGCAGGGAAGAGTGGGAGTGGCTGCAAAACGTGTCGTCTCTGAATGATTCCATCGTCACTGAAGGGAATGCAGGGAGCCCGCAGTGCCATTTCCTAGAGGAAGTCCGCACAGCTGTGAAGAACCTCCTTGTGCAAGTGGATGTATCCCTCAGCCAGGTAACTTCATGTTATATATATTCCTCAAAATATCTCACAACACAGAAGGTGGACACTCAGCCCATTGAGTCCATGCCAGGTCTGAGAGTAATCCCATCCGATCCACTTATTTCATTATTACCCATTCTCCCACAAATGTCAATTAACCAACACTCTCCCGCCCCCACCCACATCAATGATACAATGATACAATTTATTTATTGTCATTTGAACCTCATTGAAGTTCAAACGAAATTTGATTTCTGCAGTCATACAAACAATAAAATGAACCAAGACACAACACAATTGACACAAACATCCATCACAGCGAATCTCCTCCTCACTGTGATGGAAGGCAAAGTCTTATCTCTCCCCTGCTCTCCCCATTCTCCTCCCGATGTCAAAGTCAAAGTCCCCGGCGGGCGATGGTAAGTAAGTCCCACGGCCCATAAGGCCACGCCGGGCGATGCAAGGCCTTATTGGTCTTGATGTTGCAAGTCCCGCGGCCATTAAAGCCGCAATTCTGCCACTGTCACCCATCTGCACTAACCATGTGGTCACAGAAAGAACAAACAAACTCTAGACAGGTTACTCCTGTGCTCAATATTGAGCAGGGATCGCTGGAGCTGTGAGATAGCTGCACTATCTCCAGCAACCTGCGTTACCATTTACAGAGTGAAACAATCTTATTTTGCCTTGAACAATTGGATAGTATAGCTGGTTCAAGCAAAGTTAAAGTATATAGCATCTGATCAGCATCTGGAAAATTGTTGTTGATCTGGACAACCACAGTGGTATCATCAGCAAACTTAAAGACCGTTGGCACTATACAAGGCCACATAATCATGACTATACAGGGAGTGGAACAAGGGCCTGAACACACATTCCTGAGGGGCAACAGAGTCAGGGTAGAGGAAATGTTACTTATGACCAATTTGAACTAAGTGAGTTCTGCTGGTCAGGAAGTCCAGAAGCCGGTTACAAATGGAACCCCCCCCTCCATGCCAAGTTCTAGATGTCTGGGTGGACAGAAATGCAGGAGAAACTCAGCGGTGAGGCAGCAGCTATGGAGCGAAAGAAATAGGCAACGTTTCGTGTCGAAATCCTTCATCGGACTAAGTCTGGGGATGAGCTTATTCGGTATTATGATGTCGAAGGTTGAGCTGTAGGCAGTGATTAGCATCCTGACATAGATGTTCTTATTGTCAAGGTGATCCAGAGCTGAATGTAGTGCAATGAATGTAAGATCATTACCTATTTTTCCTGTATGGAAATTGCAGATTTCAGCCTATCTAATGTTATTCTGGCACTGCCACAGTCGCCTGACATCTGCTTGAATTAATTGAGCCTGATTTGATTTTGAATCCTCTCTTGGCATTACAGATAGCCTTGTGGAGATCATACTTAACCTTCCTGTGCAGTGCAGCATCATCCTTCTAGGAAGCCTTGGATCTGACATGTCACAGCAAGTGAATCTCCCTGTTCATCCTGTTCATTTCTGCTTAGGATAGACCCTAATTTTCTTTGTCAGAACACAGTCGACAATGCATTTCTTGATTGAACCAGTGACGACTGAGGTGTACTCATTCAGGCTGGATGAAGTGATCTTCAACATGTTCCAGTTCACCAATTGAAAGAGACTTAAAGTAGATCCATGGCCTCCTCAGACCATTGCTGAATTCCTCTTTTAGTTGGTGCCACTCGCTTCAATCCCTGTCGCTAACCTGGCAGGAGCAGCACCCACAGGTGATCAGACTGACTGAAATGAGGGCGAGCGATGGAGCATTAGACATACCTGATGGGGGTAAAGCAGTGGTCAATAATACTCGCACCAAGCGTAAGGCACGAGACAAACTTATGGTATATCGGGACAAGTTGAATTTCCGGACAATTGTGCTAGAACTGACTCACAGTGCAGAACACCAGCATCAATCCATTTCCAAAGCTGAGCCTATATTAAATTGAGTTTCTGGACTATTATGTTACTTACTTCATATAACAGCTACGTCTCATTCAACTCTGGAAGCTGGGTTCACAGTGAAATCGCAGAGGCTTCCAAAGAGAACTAGCTTTAATTTTTGGATGAAGAAGGATGCATGTTTTGGCAACTGCAGTCAAAACTATTTAAAGAGAGCAAGAATCAAATGTATTTTATTTTTTCCAGGCTGTGGATTTTCGCCTGTACACGCAGGAAGTTCTGGAGTTTGGAGATAAGGTCTCCTTCCTCTTGTTGCTTCCTCCCATAGATGATGTATGCTCAGCCCCAGGACAGGATGGACACCCTTCGGGGTTTCTCACCCTGCCTCTTCAGATCTTCGAACTTGGTGAGTATATGACTGTTGATAATTTTTCCACATTACTGACAAACAAGAAGAGGCTGGTTAGCTCCTCAAGTCATCCGTTGTCATGATCAGTCTGTATCTGAATTATTGATCTCAATATGGAACTCAAGCTCTCCTCACTTTTTAGTCTTTACATTTCATACTGCCTGCTGGGCAGAAAGTTTTTATATAAAATGATCATGGGTTTTGGCTACGGAGGGATACAGAGCGGTCAGATACCGAATGGGAGGGGGAGTTGAAGTGCTGAGCCACCGGGAGGTCGGGTTGGTTATTGCGGACCGAGCGGAGGTGTTCGGCGAAACGATCGCCAAGCCTCCGCTTGGTCTCAACGATATAGATCAGCTGGCATCTATCTCTCTGTCCATGGCCAGAGTGAGCAACACCGCAAGTTGGAGGAACAGCACCTCATATTCTGCTTGGGGAGTCTGCATCCTCTTGGCATGAACATTGAATTCTCTCAATTCTGTTGACCCTTGTTGCCTCCTCCCCTTCCCACCTCTCCCTCAGCCCTCGGTCTCCTCCCCCTCTTTCCTTTCTTCCCCCCGCCTCCCCCCACCCCCTATCAGTCTGAAGAAGGGTTTCGGCCCGAAACGTTACCTATCTCCTTCGCTCCATAGATACTGCTGCACCCGCTGAGTTTCTCCAGCATTTTTGTACCCATGGGTTTTGGCTTGGTATCTTGTGACCATGGGTACATCAATCTTGTGTTTTAATTTTATCCCCAAGTCTTGGCATCATGTTCGGCACAGCCATTGTGGGCCGAAGGGCCTGCTCCTGCACCGTACGTTTTTATGTTCTACCTACGCTCCCTCCTCCCTGCTTTTGGAATGCCATCATGTACAACCATCCACCTGGGACAGAATAAGTCCTGGCTGCCTAATACACACCCCCTTCGCAATCCCACCCCCTACCCACTCCCACCAAACATGGTATTGCAGTCTACTCCTGACTGCTCCACTCATGACGGGAAGTGAAGCCTGTCAGTCAAACAGGGGATAGACAAAAATGCTGGAGAAACTCAGCGGGTGAGGCAGCATCCATGGAGCGGAAATAGGCAACGTTTCGGGCCGAAACCCTTCTTCAGACAAACAGGGGAACTGTCAGGACCAATAAACTACAAACAAGGATCTCCAGACAACCAAAGATCTCTTGTTCCCCAATCCCCTACTCACATTATCCACCCCAGTGACTATCCAGGCTAATGGGTATCTATCTTGACTAGGCTCGTTACAAGAATCTTAATGTCGTCAGAGTACACAGATTGATTTCATGTTTGTACATATTTATGCAGAATATGTTATTCTAAGCATTTACAATTGGTCATTGCAGTACACTTCTGCACCTATGAAAAGGATCTCTTTGCACAATACTGTCAGACCTCGATTTTATTGGAACTTGATTCTCTGCTGTCTCAACAAGCTTTGAGGGAAGCCATTGATAACATGGAACTGATTGAAGCAAAGGAGAAACATGGCCAGGTGACAGAACTTATTCAGGTAAAGATGCATTCAATATCCTGGCCCATCCTTAGAGTAAGTTGCAGATAGTAAAGTAGGAAACTGACTTAAAATTGATAAACCTCTCCCTTTGCCCCCTGTCTATTCAACTTTCCTCTTATTCCCTCATGGTCTCTGACTCATTTGATGTCTGCAATGTGTAGATAGAGGAGGTGGTGGAATCAAATATAATTACTACATTGAAGAGTCGTACACTTAAATAAGCATGGGGTAGAAGGAAATCAAAATGATATGGGCAAATGGGTTAGTCATATAGTAATTTAGCAAGGAAGCTGGCTCTTTGGCCAATTTGCCCATGCTAACCAATATAGACACGGTCGGCCAAAATGCCAACTTCTGTGATGAATCTGTGACTTTCCTTCACTCTCTCCATTATCGTCTTTCCCTTACCCTCTCATCCTCCCACACTTCTTCTCCTTCCCTGATAAGATATAGAAGCAGGCGTGGGCCTTTCAGTCCTTCGATTTTTTTCTCCCATCGAGGATCATCATGTCACTGCCGCTCTCTGCACAAACCCCATCTTCTTTGATTCCCTTAATAACTAAACATCTGCTGATCTCTCTTTCAACTGTGCTAATTGACGACACCTCCACAGCTTTTCTAGATGGAGAATTTCAAAGAGTCCCTACCCTCTGGATAAAGACATTTCTACACATCTCTGTCCAAAATGGCCGACCCTTTCCTTTGGGACCGCGAGCTTTTGTTCCAGACACACCAGCCAGTAGAAACATCATCCCTGCATCCACCATGTAAGAATTTACAATGAGATCACCACTCCTTCATTTAAATTGCAGAGAGTACAGGCTCAGTTTGCTTCATCTCTCCTCAAAGGACAACCCCCTTCCCCCAATTCTAGGAAACAGTCTGCGGCTCAGTTAATTTAATCTCTCCTCATAGGACAACCATCCAACCACCCTTCCCCCAATTCTAGGGCTCAGTCTGCTGAACCTGACTGTATTCCTTCTTGCAAGTATATCCTTCCTTGGATAATGAGAGCAGATAGTTTTGCTGCTGTGGTCTCACAAGGCATTGGAGCAAGACTTTTCTACTCTTGTATTTCCTCTTGCAATACAGGCCATCTTAATATGTAATTCCTGATTGTTCCCACAAATCCTTTTCCTCATTTCTTCTCTCTCTCACCCTCTTCCATGTTATCCATGCCTGATGCCTTTCTCTCCCTATTCCACAGTATTTATAATAACAAACTGGAATTGTTTCAACTCTAGCAATTGGATGATAGTTGGAAGGAAGTCCGTTGGATCACGGACGTTCTGCAATATGCCCGTTATCGCCAACCTCCCACCGGAACCCCTTTATCCTGGATCCTGGTGATCTCAAGCACAGTGGACAGTAGGAGAGCAAATACAGTCACAAACCTCCAGACTTCCGCTGATTCCTCTCCGGATTGTAAAGACTTGAAGAAGACTTTGGGTACGTGTTTTACGAAGATGCATTTGGGACTTAGTGCATGCTTAACTACCGGTACTTCACATGGGCTTGTGGTTCTTGGTTTCTTGGTCCTCCAAAATATTCCAAATGGAATTTAAACTGGAGGTGGTAGGAGGGATGACTTAAGCCAGAAATGGTTTTTGGGATGAAAGAGCTACCTTAAATTTAGTTGCATCTAAATTTGTGCTGCATCTTTCTTTTCGGTCTTGGTCAACCCTATCCACAACTGTTCACAAACAACTCCAGACCAATGACTGACCACCCAATGTAGAACTACCCCCATTCGCACCAGCAGCAAACAATGAGCCAACGTTATTTCGCCCATTCCTTCTCTCCAGAGATGATGCCGCACCCGCTGAGTCACTCCAGCATTTTGTGTCCACCTTCATGTCTGGATTAGTCTATTCATAGAGAAATCCATTTCACTCCTGGATGCTTTATACCATCTCCAGACCATCATTTCTTCTCAGATCTTTATCCAGTTCTCTTCTCTGAAGGTCACGACAGTGTGGATTTCCCCCAGGTGTTCTAGTACCCCCCACATTCCAAAGACCTGCGGGTTGGTAGGTTATATAGACACTGTAAATTGCCCCTAGTGTGCAGGGAATGGTAGAATTTGGGAAGAGATGATGAGAACGTGGGGAGAATTAAAAATGGGATGCATGTCGGGTTTAAGTGGGCTGTTGATGGTAAGATGGACTCGTGGGAGCTGACGGGCCTGTTTTTGTGCTGCATGACCACATGACTAAAGTGGCAGGGTGGTTTGGGGTTGGATTTCAATTTTACACTTAATTCTGAGTATTGTAAATATCAGGTAACCACAAATAAAGCAAATAGGATTTTAAGACAAAGGTATTTACTCAGACAGTGATTAGAATGTAATGCAATACCTCCGAGTGACCTTGAGAAACGTGTGGAGGAAATTGGATTAACAGGAGAGGCCAAAAGGAATGGAAGGTAAGCAGATAATATAAAATGAAAGGGAGGGGACACTGTAACAGCATTGAGCAGTTAGGCCTGTTACTGCTGTGTGAATTTTGTGAAATTCTACATGACTATCACTGTTTCCATCTTCACTTTCTGTAGGTTGCAAAGAAATCCTGGATGAAGATGATGTTTTCTGGCCAGTAGAAAGAGACTATGATTCCAAGCAGGTCCACACTCCAAAACGGCTAGATGCAGTGTGGTCCGTAGCCAGAAAGCACCATCACTGGGGCACAGAGGATGCAAGAGACACAGACTGTACAAAGCCCCAGACACACTGTGGTCTCCGCAGTGAACAGCACAGACATGGGAAGGCTGACAAAGAGTACTTTCGGACACGGAGTCTGGACCTCAAAGACCAGGCAGTCAAGGAAGACATCTCTTGCAAGTTCTGGTCACAGCCAACATCAGTGGATGAAAACACGGAGCAGTCTGATCACGAAGAACCCAACCCTTTCACGACTGAAGCTGTCCAACGCATCCGTCTACCTGAATGTAGTTTGGTGGAGTGGATCAAAGAGTCCCAGGACACCTAAGCATTCTGTTACCTTAAAACTGAACCAACTGCTCAGATGTAAAATATCCCATCTCTGATTAGAGTCACACAGTATCTCTGAGATATTTTCAAATGGAATCAAGTGGCCATTGAGTTAGGAACTCGCTTTGTTCTATGAGGAAGGACATACATGTTTATGACTGCAGGACATCCCAAAGCAGTTTACGGCTAATGAGACATTTTTGAGCTAGAGTTGCTGTTGTAATGGAGGCAATGCCGTGACAGTTTACACACAGCAAGATTACATGAGACAATAACAACCAGAGAACATGATTGTTGATTGAATGATACTTCAAAAAGTATCGCCTGCAATCTTTTATGTCTAGCGTTGTGGGCAGCCGGAGCCCCAGTTAACATTTGATCTCAAAGGCAGCAGCTGTGATTCTCCAGCATTCCCGCAGTGCTGCACCTATACAATTACTGACATTCATAAGAAAAGAATGGGGCCATTCAGCCCATCATGAACGTGTTGGTTGAAGCAGGGATTTAACCTAGGTTAATCCTCCTCTCTACCTCTTCAACCATACCATTGTAGGTCACAACAGTGTCTGGGTAGATCCTTAATGTGATGAGCGTTGTTGGCATTTTTACCTTGCTGGTAGTGAGCTCCAGACTTTCGTTGCATGCTCAGTGAATAGTAATCTCAACTGCCCTTTAAACCATTACCATTGTTTTAATATGTGCACCCCACTTGGTGTTGACCTTTCACAGAATCGTAATCTTGGCAAATTATGGCACCAAGAACCATTTGATCCATGTGTTCAAATTATTCCCACAGCTCTGCCCTGGGTTCATGACCTTCGATTATTGTGCTTCAAGTACGTATAACAAGGACTTTTCAAAATTATGCTGAAGGTTTTGTCACTCTGTCAGTCATCGGGTTCGAGAACCTGTCACGCTTAAGGTTCAAAGTAAAATCTCAATCCCCAATTATCCTTTACATTTCTTAGTTTTTTATTTAAAAAGCATAAAATAGCACTCCAAAGACCAGCAAATTTAAAGTACCGCATATACACATGGTCCAACCGTTTTCACCCGGGGCTTGGTACTTGATCCGATCTTCCAGCTCAAATGCTTCCCACTGCCCTGACACTGGCTCACCTTTAAGTGGCAATTTGCAATCCGCATTCGCTGTTGCCCATCACAGCCAGTAGAGCAGTTCTGTCTTGGTCTTTTTCTAACATTGTGCTTACCTTATGATAAGTTATGATCACCATCAACTAAGTTGATCCATGCTGAGACCCTGTCCTTATGCCCAGTTTTATTCCGAAGAATTGTCTAAACCACCCTCTATGTTGGTAAAAGATTTCTCTGAGCGCATTTATCTGTTTTCATTGATATTGAAATGTTGACGGACCTTCTGGTTGCTCTTCTCCCTCCGACTGTTTTGTAACCAAAGGAATCATCAGCATATTCCTTTATTTTTTTCCCCCATAATGTTAATAACTTCTAAATATATATGAGGTGTTGCACTTTGGTATGTCAAACAGGGCAGGGCTTACACGGTAAATAGTAGAGCCTGTAGAAATGTATGTTCATTTCTTCAGTTATCCCTTTCGCCACAGTACCTGCCCAGTCTCAGGCTGTAGTTGAACAGAGAATGGCTCAAGAGACTTTCTTCCTCCTGGACAACTGAGCCAGCGGACATCATTGATTTGTTTTTATTTATTAGTACAGAGGATATAGCCAATGTTATAGAGGATGTAACCATGTTAATACTTATCATCCTTTACTGAATACTCTTGAACTAAGAAGGCAGTGAAGAGTCAACAATATTGTGGAGTCTGGGCTTACATGTGGGCCAGACCAGGTAAGGTTGGCTGATTTCGGTCCCTGAAGAACATTAGTCAACTGGGTACTCCGTCACAATCTGCTGGTATCATGGTGACCATTACTGGGACTCGTTTTCATTCCACTAATTACTTTAACGACGCATTCATCTGCTGAAGTGGGATTCAAACTCGCGCCTCCAGAACGATGATCCAGAAATCTGACTGTGGTCCAGTAATTTAACACTACCATTGCATACAGATGAGTTGCACTGTATGCACAGATGTTCGCCTGTGTACAGATAATCAGATTGTGTACAGGTATTTAGACATGAATCTTTCTCTGCCTTTCAATAAAATCACGTCAACTTCATTTCCCATATTATCCCCATATCTTTTGGTTCTTGTGTTGTCCACAATTCTGTATTTCTTGAAAAGGACTTGGGAAAATCAATTTGTATTTTATAACAAGATGAAAAAAGACTGCAGCTGGAAATCTGAAAAAAGTAGGGTTAAGCAATGTATTTGGAAAGAGAGGAAGAGTTACATGAAACTCTGATCAAAGTTGAGAACAGTTAGAAATCAAGCCTGCTTTGTTACAGAGAAGGAGACCAGTGAAACGAATAAGGAAGTGCCTGCGATTGGGAGGTTGAGAGTGACTGAATGTCATGGGTAGTCATGGTTCTGACTGAGAAAGAATAGTAAATATTTACTAACTGTAACTGATCTGTTCTGCAGAGGACGTGGATAAAAACAGGAGAGAGAAGAAAATACTGGATAATACAATAAACCTGCAGATACTAGACAACTGAAATAAAACAAAATACCAGCAAAACGCTGCAGGTCAGGCAGCATTTTTTGATTGATTGAAAGATGCAATATGGAAACAGGCCCTTCAGCCCACAGCGACCATCAATCACCGTTCATACTAGTTCTATGTTATTTCACTTTTACATCCTACACTACAGTAGGGACAATTTGCACAGTCCAAAGAATCTACAAACCCGCAAGTGGTATGTGGGAGGAAACCCACAGTCACAGGGAGAACATTTTGTGAAAAGAAAAACAAAGTTAAGATTGCAAATTAAGTGGCTGGTGGACAGTGTGACGGAGAAAGCAGTTGGCACACTTGCCTTCAATGGGAAGAGCTTTGAGTACTAAATGTAGGACATCATGCTGCAGCTGAACAAGACTTTGGTGAGACAACACTTGTGCAGTTCTGGTCACCCAGATATAGGAAAATGACATAAAGTTGGAAAGGGTGTAAAAAGGATTCACCAGGACGCTGCCTATGCTTGTGAGTTTGAGTTATAGGAAGAGTTTGGACAAGCTGGGCCTTTTTTTCTTCAGAGTGCAGCAGGCTGAGGGGTAGCTTTATTGAGGTGTACAAGATCATGAGGGGCACGAATAAAATGAATACTTTTCATCATTTCCCGGGGTAGAGCCGTCTAGAACCAGAGGGCAGAGGCATAGTGAGAGAGGAGAGATTTAAGAGGAGCCTCAAGGGCAACATCTTCACGCGCAGTTATCCATTTCTGGAATAAGCTGCCTAAAGCTTTGAAAAGATATTTGGAGCGATATATTGATACGAAGTGTTTAGAGGAATATTGGGCCAGGGAAATTGGACTAGCTCAGCAAGCCAACCTGGTCGCTCTGCCCAAGTCTGGGCCGAAGGGCCTGTTTTCATGCTGTACAGCCCTATGACTCCAAGACATCCATTTATCACAACCGATCTGATAATGCATTCTACATTCTAAACACTCCAAACAAAGTAATTTCTCCTGAAGATCCAGTGCATTTCTTGGTGTTAATGCAATATCGACACCATAATTTTGGTTTCCTCACCAAACAAATATTTGGATTAAATGCAGATGAGCCTATCGGACCTTTCTCGCCCCCTATCCTGTCGCTGCCTGACCTGTCCACTAGAATTGCTTGCTTTAATCTCTATATTTATTTCAACTTTCTCATCCGATACATTGACTATACTTTTACACCACTACATTTTGTTCCCATCTCCCTGCCACCCTAAACCATCCTGGTTAGCACTATCAATATAAAGTCTGAAGAAGGGTTCCGACTCGAAACTTCACCTGTCCATTTTCTCCAGAGATGATGCCTGACCCGCTGAGTTACTCCTGCATTTCGTGAGAGAATAAGGCAAAACAATCTCGCTGAAGAACTGGTACAGGCGGTAGAGCTTCAGATAAAGGGACCTTAGAGACGTTTTCTGGGGCAGAAGTGACCAGGTTGCATCAGAACTGGAGGGGGACCAATATCCTTGTGGGGTTAGACATAAAATGCTGGGGTAACTCAGAGGGTCAGGCATTATCTCTGGAGCCTGGAGATTTATCCAATTTTGCCATGTTCCCACCACATGAATACAGCCTGCAGCAGGATGTGAGAATCTTCCAGAGCGATCCCACATCTCCTCCATGTCACTAAACCAAGTGTGATAACAAACGCAGGGAAACGGGAAATATGCAGTCATTCAAGCAAACCCTTTGACGCAACATCACTGCTTTTATTAGTTATACTCGACAATCCAAATCTGAAGTTTGTGTAAATAAATCATGTAAATAAACTATACGAAATTCAGAACTTGTGCATTGAGTTTGGTGCTCATTAAGTCACCAATACAATGCAAAGAAAATGAAGGCAGTCTGTTGCTTTTACTGGTGCTGAAATCTGATCCATACAGATATCTTGCGGTAGAATAGATCCTGGAGTTCCCTGGTGTGGCAGACACAGCAATTGGTTTCGACCATCCTGAGTCAGGAACAGAAACAAGACAAGCTAAAGTTCACATCCACAATCATTGTCCATTTAGTTTTTTGCAACGTAGTATGGGCATTTTATTGGAAATTTAACCCAAAACGCGGATCTAATAGGAGTTTGCAGCTGTGCCAATGTGGCGCAACGGTAAAGTTGCTGCCTCACAACGCCAAAGATCTGGGTTCGATCCTGACTGCGAGTGCTGCCTGTACGGAGTTTGTACTTTCTCCCTGTGACCGCGTGGGTTTTCTCCGGGTGCTCTGGTTTCCTCCCACATTCCAAAGGCGTCCATGTTTGTCGGTTAATTGGCCTCCGTTAATTATTCCTAATGTGAATTGAATTGAATTTAATTTATTTGTCATTCAGACCTTTCGGTCTGAACGAAATTTCGTTCTCCTGCAGTCATACATATAATAAAAAAATGACAGAAACACACAATAAACACAAATTTAACATCCACCACAGTGAGTTCACCAAACACCTCCTCACTGTGATGGAAGCCAAAGTCTTAAAGTCTCTGTCTCTTCCCTCTTTGTTCTCCCTCTGCGCCGAGGCGATCCAGGCTTCCGATGTTGTGACCCCACCGGGTGATGGTAAGTCCCGCGGCTCAACCGTGCTCCGCCAACGGGCCGGTTGAAACTCCGCGGCCCGGGGTGGTCGAAGCTGCCGAAGCTGCAGCCCTCCAGTTCAGCGGATGAAGCTGTTGCCGCAGGAGCTCCAGAAAAACAGGTCACCAACCTGTGACCTGCGAGCTCCCGACGATGTCGTCCACTGGGCCTCTGAGGTCGGGACGCTGCCGCTGCCGCTGCCACAGCTCCTGGGCCTAGTTGGGTCGCCGCTGCCGCTGCCGCTGCCGCCGCTACAGCCCCGAGGCCGAGTCAGGTCGCCACTGCCGATGCCGCTGGAGAGCAGCCACAGCCCCGAGGCCGCCAGCTCCGCCATTAGGCCTCGGCGCAGACGGAAACGGGGAATACTACAGAAAAAAGTCGTACTCCCCGAAGCAAGAGACCAAAGACATGTTTCTCCCCTCCACCCACACACACACACAATCTAATAAAACAAAATTAACTAAAAATAGGACAAAGGAACACAAAAAAAGAAAATAACAGACGGACTGCAGGCGTGCCGCAGCTGTTAAGCCAGCGCCGCCATCTTGGAATGTGTTGGATAGAACTAGTGTATGGGTGATTGTTGGTCAGCACGCTTATTGATCTCTACTGTTTAGTTTAGAGATACAGCGCGGAAACAAGCCTTTCAGTCCACGCCGACCAATGATGTCCGCATATGAACACTACCCTACACACACTAGGGACTAACCTACAAACCTGTACGTCTTTGGAGTGAGGGAGGAAACCGAAGATCTCAGAGAAAACTCACGTGGAGAACGTACAAACTCCATACAGACAAGCACCCGTAGTTTGGATCAAACCCGGGTCTCAGGCGTTGTAAGGCAGTAGGTCTAGTGGAATCAAAGGATAATGGGGAGAAGGCAGGCACGGGTTATTGATTGGGGACGATCAGCCAATGATCGTCCCCAATCATGGCGGTGCTGGCTCGAAGGGCCGAATGGCCTCCTCCTGCACCTAGTTTCTATGTTTCTATGTCTACCGCTGCGCCACCATGCCCCCCCCCCGTGGACCAACGATGTCACACCCTCAGTGATGATGTAACTACGATCTCTTGCTTGGCCAGAGGTGGATACCTCGTGTGATGGTGTAACTGTGACACCACACCCCGCATGACGTCACGCTCCCTATGACATCACACCCCATCCGACGCATGCCCCCTGTGACACCACACCCCATATGATGTCATCCGCTCCCTATGACGTCACACCCCCGTGACGTCGCATCCCAGCTGATACCACGCCCACGTGACGCCACGTCCCATATGACGTCACGGCCACTCTTGCAACCGCGAGTTCGCGCCCCTCACTCACACTCACGCTTTTTTCAACTAAAAATAAATGTAATCAATTATTTACGACAATAATATTCACAATAAGAACACACTCACCACCAGATCCAAAAATTACCAAATATTCTTAAATATTGCTAAATAGCAAACATGCTAAATATCTAGGTGGACACAAAGTGCTGGAGTAACTCAGCGGGACGGGCAGCATCTCTGGATGGAGAGAAGGAATGGGCGGCGTTTCGTGTCGAGACCATTCTTCAGACCCCGAAACGTCGCCTATTCCTTTTCTCCAGAGATGCTGCCTCGCCCGCTGAGTTACTCCAGCACTTTGTGTCTTATCTTTGGCTTAAACCAGCGTCTGCAGTTCTTTCTTATAATAAATGCCTATCCTGGTCCAGGGTGCATTCACCCCCCGCGGTCGAGCAAATCCCCGCCGCTGCTGCTGTTCCAGGGACCCCCCTCCCGGGCACTCACTCACACTCGCACTCACACTCACTCTCGCACTCACACTCGCCGTGGCGGGGCATCCCCGGTTGTGAGCTCCCGCCTGCGATCCGAGCAGCGCCGGCCCCACCTGTGGAAGCTGCGTCCAGGAGCGGGGGCCGGAGCGGGGAGAGTGGCCGAGCGGCAGCGGTCAGTCAGCGGCCCGGCCGTCGGCAGCGCCGGCTCGCTCCTTCATCTCCAGCCGGTCGCGGCAGCCGGGGGCGGGCGGGGGGTCGAGGCAGCGCCGCCAGTCGCCGCAGCACCCGGCCAGGGCGGCCAGCAGCAGCACCGCGCCGCAGAACAGCAGCAGCACCGCCAGCCCGCCGAAGCGCCACGGATCCCCGGCCGTGCTGAACGGCAGAGTCTGCGGGAGCGAGTGGCCGAGCTGCCCGCTGGCAGCGCTGCCCGCGCCCGGCCCCGCAGCCTGCATGTCGGGCTGGCGGAGGGGATCCGCGTCCATTCACCCGGGTCCCCGCCGCTGCCGGCAGCAGCGACTCAAAGTCATTGCAATCCTCGCTGATGGTGAAGGTTACTCTGGAAACGGGGAGATGGGAGAGCAGTCAGCTGACAACCAAACAGGCAGCGATGCTGCCCGACCCGCTGAGTTATCCCTGCATTGTGTGTCTATCTTTGTCATCACTGCTTTGGCCAGCGAGCATTGGGAGCGGGTGGCTCGACAGGATGGAAACAGGCCCTTCGGCCCAACCTGACCACACTGCCCAACATGTCCCAGCTACACTCGTCCCACCTGCCTGCGCTTGGTCCATATCTCTCCAAGCTTGTCCAATCCATGTACATGTGTAACTGTTTCTTAAACGTTGGGATAGTCCCAGCCTCAGCTACCTCCTCTGGCAGCTTGTTCCATATACCCACCACCCTTTGTGTGAAAAAGTCACTCCTCAGTTTCCTATTAAATCTTTTCCCCTTCACCTTGAACCTATGTCCTCCTGGTCCTTGATTCCCCTACTCCGGGCAAGAGATTTAGTGCATCTACCCAATCTATTCCTCTCATGATTTTATACACCTCAATAAGATTACCCGTCATTCTCCTGCGCTCCAAGGAATAGAGGCCCAGCCTACTCAACCTCCCCCTATAGCTCAGGCCCTCTAGTCCTGGCAACATCCTCGTAAATCTTCTCTTTCAAGCTTGACAATATCTTTCCTATAACATGGTGCCCAGGACTGAACATAATACTCTGAATGTGGTCTCACCAACGTCTATCTCAAGGCGATACACAACCTGCTGGAGAAACTCAGCAGGTCAGGCAGCATCTCTGGAGAAATATAGACGACTATCCCAATGTTTAAGAAACAGTTAAGAAACAGGTGCATGGATAGGATAGTTTTGGAGGGGTATGGACCAAACGCGGGCAGGTGGGACTGGTGTAGTGGGGACATGTTGGTTGGTGTTGGCAAGTTGGGCCGAAGGGCTAGTTTCCACGCTGCAATACTCTAAAAAATCGCACGGTGAGATAAATGGTGAAACCCGGGCTGCAGCCAAAATAGAGTGGATTGAAGGTCGCTGGGTGCAGGCCCTGATTCTGCCTCTCCCCGTCTTCTGAATCTAGACAGACATAATGTGCTGGAGTAACTCATCGGGCCATGCAGCATCTCCGGAGAACATGGATAGAGGACATGTTGGGTGTGGACAGAGTTGTGAGTCAAGGCTTGGGCAACAGAATCCTGGGCATGCTCACAAGCCTGTTCTCTTGGAGCAAGAATTTGGATGGATCTGTGTTCTGGGTCTGTGTTGAAAACAGAATGACTTTTGATCTAATTAGTTCTCAGTATTGTAGCGTAACAGTTCCATAGACAAAGCCCAAAGTGAGGTAGGTCGGAGAATTGGACAGTACCTTGGCTTATGGGAGGAGCATTCAATAGACAATAGACAATAGGTGCAGGAGTAGGCCATTCAGCCTTTCGAGCCAGCACCGCCATTCAATGTGATAATGGTTGATCATCCCCAATCAGTGCCATGTGTATCAGTATCAGTACCAATACCAATGCCTTCTCCCCATATCCCCTGACTCCACTATTTTTAAGAGCCCTATCTAGCTCTCTCTTGAAAGCATCCCGAGAACTTGCCTCCAATTCTAAGGCAGAGAATTCTACAGACTCACCACTCTCTGTGAGAAAAAGTGTTTCCTCATCTCCATTCTAAATGGCTTGCTCCTTATTCTTAAACTGTGGCCCCTGGTTCTGGACTCCCCCAACATCAGGAACATGTTTCCTGCCTCTAGCGTGTACAAACCCTTAACAATCTTGCAGATTGACAATTCAGATGCGGGATAACGAGGGGGGGGGGGGGGTTCCTGAGTTTGGTGGTGTGTGGTTTCAAGCTTCCGTACTTTCTGCCCAATGGGAAAGGAGAGACGAAGGAATGGCCAGGGTGGGAAAGGTCCCGTGGCCGTGACGTTTAGATGGAAGTAACAGTGGCGAGTCTGGTCGATGTGATGGATTGTGATTGATGTTTGAATATGGGCCCAGTTATTAAATAGTTCATAATAATGCATGCCTGCTGAGACCTGATAATATTTTTACATTCTTCACTGCCTGCTGGGTCCGAAATATTTTTGTAGGAACAGCCTTTTGACAAATTTATATATTAATTGAAACAAATTATTTTGCCTGGCAAAGCTATTTAAAACTTGCCACATCCCCAGATGGGACTTGAACTCACAATTCCTGGCTTCAGAGGCCGGTGCCTCATTCATTAGGCCGTAGGGGCTGAAACGCACATAATACAAGTCGCGGTTATTTCAGATTGCATCAATGTCAAATACCAGAGAAGTATAATACATTCAATAGCTGAAGTGGAGTGGATGATCACAACATGGAGCAAAAGCAGAACTGCTGGAAGAATTCAGCCAGTCAAGCAGCATCTGTGGAAAGAGAACCCAGTCCATGTTTCAGGTCAATCGGCCTTCATTGCCCCAGAAGAGTCACTCACCCAAGAAACCTTTCATACTCACAATTCCACCAACTGGGTCTCCAATTTACTGCTCCACGGCCAAGATTGTTAAGGGTTTGGACATGTTAGAGGCAGGAAACATGTTCCCGATGTTGGGGGAGACCAGAACCAGAGGCCACAGTTTAAGAATAAGGAGTAAGCCATTTAGAACGGAGACGAGGAAGCACTTTTTCTCACAGAGAGTGGTGAGTCTGTGGAATTCTCTGCCTCAGAGAGCGGTGGAGGCAGGTTCTCTGGATGCTTTCAAGAGAGAGCTAGATAGGGCTCTTAAAGATAGTGGAGTCAGGGGATATGGGGAGAAGGCAGGAACGGGGTACTGATTGTGGATGATCAGCCATGATCACATTGAATGGGGGTGCTGGCTCGAAGGGCCGAATGGCCTACTCCTGCACCTATTGTCTATTGTCTATACCCACTTGAAGAAGAGTCCTGACACAAAACATCATCTGTCCCTTCTCTCCACCAATGCCGCCTGACCCTCTGGATTCCTCCAGCACTTTGTTTCTGCTCAACATTCCAGCATCTGCCATTTCTTGTGTTTGCATCCACACCCCCCTCTCAAAGACTCTGTATCCACTTTGTTGTAATGGAGAGAGACATAAAGTGCTGGAGACTCTTCTATTCCTTTTCACCGGAGATGCTGCCTGACCCGCTGAGCTATTCCAGTGTTTTGTATCTATCTCCGGTGTAAACCAGTATCTGCAGTTCCTTCCTACACTTGTAATGAGGCACAGACCCTCTGGAT
Source organism: Okamejei kenojei (assembly GCA_035221665.1). Classification (NCBI taxonomy): domain Eukaryota; kingdom Metazoa; phylum Chordata; class Chondrichthyes; order Rajiformes; family Rajidae; genus Okamejei; species Okamejei kenojei. The sequence continues at coordinate 6,943,377 of CM069167.1, forward strand.
GACACGTATCTCCCCTCAGGTCCCCTGGCAGGGTGGGTGGGGACAGCAAAATATCTATCAAACTCCAATAATCAATCTGCTGTCTAACTTTGGGAATCCCGATGGTTCAAAGACTGACGATTCCACAGCCCTCTTTAACACGCTGGGACCCCTAAAAACCACACTCTCCTCAATGGGACCCGATTCCTGCACCTCCCTCTCATCAGGAGCCCCGCACCCAGTGGCGGACTGGCCAGGGTGTCAGCTTGCCCGATAGCAAGTGGGCCCCTGATGAAGTGGGCCCCCTTTGTCTCCTGGCAACCAATATTTTTAGCCCCAGTCCGCCACTGCCTGCACCCACGCTCCCTCTCACCGACATCCCTGCACCCACACACTCCCCCTCACTGAGACCCTTACACCCACACACACACTCCCATCCCCTGAGACCTCTGCACCCACACCCCCCCCTCAGTGAGACCCTTACACCCACACCACTCCCATCTGAGACCTCTGCACCCACACCCCCCCCCCCCCTCAGTGAGACCCTTACACCCACCCACACACTCCCCTCACTGAGACCCTTACACCCACCCACACACTCCCATCCTGAGACCTCTGCACCACACACCCCCCCTCCTCAGAGAGACCCTTACACCCACCCACACACTCCCCCTCACTGAGACCCTTACACCCACCCACACACTCCCCCCCCCTGAGACCTCTGCACCCACACACCCCCCCCCTCACTGAGACCCTTACACCCACACACTCCCATCCCCTGAGACCTCTGCACCCACACACTCCCCCTCACTGAGACCCTTACACCCACCCACACACTCCCATCCCCTGAGACCTCTGCACCCACACACTCCCCCTCACTGAGACCCTTACACCCACCCACACACTCCCATCCCCTGAGACCTCTGCACCCACACACTCCCCCTCACTGAGACCCTTACACTCCCATTCTCCCACTCACTGAATGAAACCCCTGCACACACACTCCCCACTTCAGCGAGGCCCCGGCTCCCACAGTCCCGTTCACCAGAATCCTGACCCCTCCTTCACTCAGGGGTTCAGGCAGCATCTGTGGGGAATTCCCCCTGGGATGCTGCCTCACCCGCTGAGTCACTCCAGCATTTTGCCATAGGGTCATACAGCATGGAAACAGGCCTTCGGCCAAACTTCACCTTATTGTCCAACATGCCCCATCTACACCAGTCCCACCTGCCTGCGTCTGGCCCATATCGCTCTAAACCTGTCATATCCATGATGTACCTGTCTCAATGTTTCTTAAACATTGCGAGGGTACCTGTCTCAACTACCTCGGTATACGTGACAGTAAACTAAACTTTAAACTCCTCCGGCCGCTTGTTCCATACATCCACCCACCATCCATTATGTTAAAAAGTCACCCTCAGTTTCCGATTCAATCTTTCCCCCCTCACCTTAAACATCAGTCTGAAGAAGGGTTTCGGCCCGAAACGTTGCCTATTTCCTTCGCTCCATAGATGCTGCTGCACCCGCTGAGTTTCTCCAGCACTTTTGTCTACCTTAAACATATGTCTTCTGGTTCTCGATTCACTTATTCTGGGGAATTTTGTGTCTATATTTTGTATACACCAGCATTTGCAGTTCATTTGTATTATTACCAGAACCGACGTCTGGGCAACCACCGAGATTCTGCCTCTGCCGATTGTTTTAACGTCAGATGAACCTAAATCTCTCTCCATCACCGTCTATATCTCTCCTTTCCCTCTCCCCGTGACCTCAGGCCGCCCATCGCTGTCCTCGTTAACACACAATCTAAACCAGAAGCTCCCAGACTTTTGTTTTCTAAAAACAATCCTCCTCGGTCTCCACTCGCAACATAAACACTGAATGCAAGAGAGTATTTGTTTTATACATGAAGAAGGGTCTCGACCCGAAACGTCACCCATTCCTTGTCTCCAGAGATGCTGCCTGTCCCGCTGAGTTACCCCAGCATTTTGTCTCTATCTTCCGTTGAAACCGGCGTCTGCAGACAGTCAGTCCCTTCCCACACACCCTGCTGGACCAGCCCGCCCTCAGAGCCCGTCAGCCGGCGGCCTCTGTGCGTCGCCACCGGAGGCTGGAGCAGACATTTTGTGCCGAGTCTCCACCCTTCGTGCCTTCAGGAGCGGGGTGAGGAGGAGGAGGAGGAGGAGGAGGAGGAGGAGGAGGAGGAGGAGGAGAGGGAGGGATATCCCGCGATCACACTGGAGAAGTGAATCAGTACAAAATGTCTGCTGGGAGGTCGCCTCTCTCCGCCCGCAACACCTCACCTCCCGGGGCCCCCACTCACGGTCACACTGACAAACTAACAAGGTGTGGGGCTGCCCCAGATAAAACAAAACACTTCACACGGGAAGCAGCCTGCACAAGGTGGCGCTGCGGACCAGAGATCCTATACAGCAATAGGATCTTATCTTTGCTGCAGACTGCAAGTGCAAAGGCCATCTGTAAACTTCTTCTGCTAATCTGACTCTAGAGAAATCCTGGGTGGACGCAAAATGCTGGAGTAACTCAGCGGGCGAGGCAGCGTCTCTGGAGAGAAGGCATCACGACCTACCTACGACCTCGTGACGACCGTGCTGCGAGTATGAGTCAAGGGCAAACTCGGCAGAGGTCGTGAATTAGGTCGTGAAAGTGGGACAGGCCCTTAACTCAGCGGCACAGGCAGCATCTCTGGAGAGAAGGAACGGGCGACGTTTCGGGTCGAGACCCTTCTTCAAACTGAAGACTTCTCGGACCCGAAACGTCGCCCATCGCTTCACTCCAGAGATGCTGCCTCTCCCGCTGAGTTAAGGGCCTGTCCCACTTTCACGACCTCTGCCGACTTTGCCCTTGACTCATACTCGCAGCATGGTCGTCACGAGGTCGTAGGTAGGTCGTGATGCCTTCACTCCAGAGATGCTGCCTCGCCCGCTGAGTTACTCCAGCATTTTGTGTCAACCTTCAATTTAAACCAGCATCTGCAGTTCTGTTTTACCTATCTAGGGAAATCCTGATGCTCCGGCATCTAATCCATAGAACTTCCCTCAAATCTGAAGAGGTTCTCGACCCGAAACGTCGCCCATTCCTTCGCTACAGAGATGCTGGCTGACGCGCTGAGTTACTCCAGTATTTTATGCCCATCTTCGGTGTAAACCAGCATCTGCAGTTCCTTCCTACTCATCTAATCCACAGGTGATGTTCTGGCCCCTGAAACCTACTGGGGCCCGTAACCTGAGAGCAAGGTCTGATGGAGGCATCTGGAGAAAAAAACGAACCACAGCGTGGAAACAGGCCCTTGGGCCCAACATGCCCACACTGACCAACATGACCAAATACCAACAATATTAAGAATAGGGAAGGGGTAGGCCATTTAGGTGGTGAGGATTTGTTTTCACCCAGAGAGTTGTGAATCTGTGGAATTCTCTGCCACAGTAGGCAGCGGAGGCCAATTCACTGGACGTTTTCAAGGGAGAGTTAGATTTAGCTCTTAGGGCTAAAGGAATCAAGGGATATGGGGGAAAAGCGGGAACAGGGTACTGATTTTAGTTGACCAGCCATGATCATATTGAATGGCGGTGCTGGCTCGAAGGGCCGAATGGCCTACTCCTGCACCTATTTTTCTATGTTTCTATGTCCCATCTACACTGGCCCCAGCTACCTGCATTTGGCCCACACCTGCCTGCGTTTTCTCTTGAAGTTATGCCCCTATAAGTATTATCAGACACCACTACAGTATCTGAGATGCACTCAGTTTGTGTTCAATTATATTGCTTGAAACAAAGGCTCGCTGCAAACAGAATTGCGTGTCCGAAAGCTGGTGGACAGGCAGCGTTTGGAAATAAATACAGACTCAGTTTAGCGCCTTGAAATTTATTCGCAGGGATTCAAACTAGTCCTTGATGAGATGGACATAAAATGCTGGAGTAACTCAGCGGGACAGGCAGCATCTCTGGAGAAACGGAATAGGTGACGTTTCGGGTCGATACCCTTCTTCAGAGTTCTTGATGAGTTTCGAATCATATATTTTTTTAAAATCGGTTGTATTCAGTGTTTATATTGCGAGTGGAGACTGAGGAGACAAAAGTCTGGGAGCTTCTGGTTTAGATTCTGTGTTAACGTGGACAGCGATGGGCAACCTGTGTATTAATTGTGTCAAAGAAGATCTCGCTGTGGTCGGTGCCCGGAGCCTATAACTGCTGGCCCGACCCTGAAACGTGGGATTCTCTGCCACAGAAGGCAGTGGAGGCCAATTCACTGGATGTTTTCAAGAAATATCTAGATTTAGCTCTTTGGGCTAACGGAATCAAGGGATATGAGGATAAAGCAGCAACAAGATACTGATTTTGGATGATCAGCCATGATCATATTGAATGGCGGTGCTGGCTCGAAGGGTCCTGCTGTTTTCTATGAATGTTAACAGAAGGCAGAGCCTGTTGCTCGGTCTCTCTCTCGCCTCTCTATTGTCCCCGCGGGCAGCACAGTGCGCGGAGACTCCGCTGTTAGAAGGCGCCGCTTATTTTGGCAGCGTCTTCCGCAACACAAACACCGCTTTGTCCGGATTCCTAATGTGTTGCCAACCCCAGGAAGCAGCGACTGGTGATAATAAACAGGAAGGATACAACTTAAAATAGTTCACAATATTAACCCTGTAAAAAATATATAATCAGGAAGCGATGCTCCCACGGCCTGAATTACCAGGCCGGCAAAATGTCTCGATGTATCGTCGGACCCCGGGACACAGAGTCGCCCCAGCGGTGACTGTTCGCGGTGGGTGCCTCGCGTTGTCACCACAAGCTGCTCCCAGTTGTCCACATAAGCTCTGAACTACATAGATGTGCGGCATCAGGTCTGTATTCTAGCAATATTATTGTTTGTTTCATATATATATATATATATATGCGTATATGTGTGTGTGTGTACGTATATATATATATATATATTTATATATATATATATGTGTGTGTGTAAGAGGGAACTGCAGATACTATATATATATATATATATATATATATATGTATATACAGGTATATATATACAGATGCTGTATATGTATATATATACAAAATGTGTAACAGCGGGTCAGGCAGCATCTCTAGTTGCTTGCATATATATATATATATATATATATATATATATATATATATATTGTTTGTATATATATATTCAAGCAACTAGAGATGCTGCCTGACCCGCTGTTACACATTTTGTCTATCTTCTGTGTAAACCAGCCTCTGCAGTTCCTTCTAACACACATTTTATATATATATGTGTGTGTGTGTGTGTCTATATATATATATATATATATATATATATATAAATAATATATACCATATAAATAATATTTAGTTTATATATACACACACTGAACTTTTTTCTCGCTTATTATACTGTTTAGATGTACAATGTTTACATATTCTGTTGCGCAGAACAGCATAACAACCCATCCAGCTTCACCTATCACCTAGCCAGCCTCTGTATAGCCAGCCCCCCATTTAGCACTGCTATACACAGGTCAACTTTCCTGTCACTGTTGGGTTCTGTTGTCGGGTCTCAAGTAAGAATCCCATCGTTGTTTCTGGGACACACACGGCAATAAAACACTCTGGACTCTTGTGTTTAAGAAGGAACTGCAGATGCTGGAAAACCGAAGGTAGACAAAAGTGCTGGAGAAATATGGAGCATCATCTGAAATATAGAGCATCATCTGCTCCATACAGCAGCATCTATGGAGAGAAGGAAATAGGCAACGTTTCGGGCCGAAACCCTTCGGGTTTCAGCCCGAAACGTTGCCTATTTCCTTCGCTGCTGCACCCGCTGAGTTTCTCCAGCACTTTTGTCTACCTTCGGTTTTCCAGCATCTGCAGTTCCTTCTTAAACACAAGAGTCCAGAGTGTGTTTAATTGCCATGTGTGTCCCAGAGACAACAGAGATGGCATTCTTACTTGAGACCCGAAACGTTGCCTATTTCCTTCTTTCCATAGATGCTGCTGCACCCGCTGAGTTTCTCCAGCACTTTTGTCTACCTTGAATTTTCCAGCATCTGCAGTTCCTCCTTAAACACAAGAGTCCAGGGGGTGTGTTTAATTGCCATGTGTGTCCCAGAGACAACAGAGATGACATTCTTACTTGAGACCCGAAACGTTGCCTATTTCCTTCTTTCCATAGATGCTGCTGCACCCGCTGAGTTTCTCCAGCACTTTTGTCTACCTTGAATTTTCCAGCATCTGCAGTTCCTCCTTAAACACAAGAGTCCAGGGGGTGTGTTTTATTACCATGTGTGTCCTAGAAGAGCCCACAGAGATGGCATTGGTCGTTGAGCGCCGTGCGGCGGGCGCTAGGACCCGGCGGGAGGGGGGGGGGGAGGCAGCGGCAGCGGCGCGGAAGCAGACGGCGGTGCTGCGGCTCCAGCTGACCACGAGGTCCCAGCTGTTTCCCGCCATTGCTGAGTGTTTTTACTACAACTCCAAACCCGCCGACCTTTCTTCTTTTTATCAAAACACCCGCGTCTGCCAGCGCCAGCCTTTGCCGCGGAGAGTGGATGAAATCAAAAGGCTCGATGGCTTATTACGCGGGTCAGAAGACGCTGCAGGAATTCCGCAGAGCGGAGAAGGAAGTGATTGGCGGCTTGTGTAGGTGTGTATCCACCACCATGTATCCATGTTTGTATCCATGTTTGTTTATTTCAGCAACAATGTATCAATGGAGGCCCCGGGACCAGACATTTAAACACGTGGGGACCAGGGAGGAGAGGAGAGAGGGGAGAGAGATGGGAAAAAAAGGGGAATTCTCTCCCTTTCCCAAACACCGCTTCTTACTTCTTCCCAAGACCGGGAAGCTCGTAGGAAATCCCAGGCTCGTCTCGTCTCGTCTGCACATCGGGATCCAGGCGTCAATGGGAGGGAGGGAGGGAGGAGATGCAAATATCCAACACACACACACACACACACACACACAGTACGAACACGTGGGGACCAGCAAACCTCTGCAATCTCCCCCCCCCCCCCCCCCCCCCCCCCCCCCCCCCCCCCCCCCCCCCGACCCCCGTCTTTACAACCGCCTCATCCTTGAACGATGCACCGGCCGCGCCTCAAGCGTTCACAGCTCAACCTCCTCGGCGATTTTTTTTGTTTCTACTCTATTATTTTTGCTTGCTTCTCTGGGATCCCAAATCATGGCCGCCCCTCGCTGGCTGATTTGTTTTGTACGGCTGCTGGGGGTCCGCCCACTTTTTGCAATTTCGTTTTTGATTCCAAAAAAGCAACCAAAAGTTACATTTCTTTCCTTACTTTTTGTGTTTTTCCTTTTCTTTTTGGTGTGTGTGGGTGCAATTCAAATTCCACCCCCTTTCGTCCCTCTCCTCCCCCCCGTCCGATGCGTTGGGCCGAGCCCCCGCCAGCAATGTGTTGTTGTTCCTCTGCTATAGCTCAGACCCCGTGGAGTTTATAACAGTGGGTACATGTTTCCGCCACATTACTCCACCGTCTGAAAAACACGGAGAGGGGGGGGGAGCGGCTGTTAGTGTGGAGTTGGGATCCCCCCCCCTCTCTACTGAATTCATCGTGCGTTTGTTTTCATCCCTCCCCCCTCCAAATAAAAAAATATATAAACGTGTTTCTGGCTTCTCGCCCACCCCCACCCAGTCGCGATCCCCGAGTCGCCCCGAGTGAAGGATCTGCAGGCGCGGAGAGAAAGCACAACCTTTGCGTAGCACTGAAACCGAAAACGCTCACTCACTAAATAAACTTCCCCTCCTCTCGCCTTTCATTTCGATTGGCCGGGCGCTCAGAAGCTTGGCACAAAATGCTGGAGTAACTCAGCGGGACGGGCAGCACACATCTCTGGATAGAGAAGGGCTGGGCTGGGCTGGGCTGGGCTGGGCTGGGCTGGGCTGGGCTGGGCTGGGCTGGGCTGGAGTGGAATATTCCAAACTGTGAGAGAGACAGCCCGGAATTAACCACAACCATTTATTTTGTAGACGTGCACTAGTAACTGTTTGGGATTTAAACGTGTAGTGTTTTTGATTTTGAGGGATGTTTTGCTAGCCTTGGCGGGATCGTTAATCTTTAGTTTGTTCTACATTGGTTATAAATCCCGTGGACAGTGCAAGTGATCATATTTCCTGCCGCCTCTGGGGAACTAATTGAACTGGAATTTTTTTTTTAACTCATTGAAGATGTCCGGAGAAGGCCGGAGGATTGTGAATTTTATGAATGGGGCTGCAGTTGACACTGCTGCTGGCGGATGCTATTGGCTGTCGGAGCCCTAGCCTGGTTGTGACGGGCAGGAGTGCAAGGGGGCGTGAGCTGAGCCGCGGCTCTGTGTTGATGTGCGTGTGTCACGCACACACTTGTCACGCCCGCTCTTGTGTCAACTCCACTGAGATCCTCTCCGCCCATTGCATCTCCAGAAGCAACGTCGCTAACCTTTATAATGTTGCCTTGCGTAAAATGCAAGTCTGAAGAAGGGTCTCGACCCGAAACGTCACCCCCGTTCCCTCTCTCCAGAGATGCCGCCTGTCCAGCTTTTGTGTCAATCTTCGATTTAACCCTGCATCTGCAGTTCATTTGTGGAATTCCCTGCCACAGAGGGCAGTGGAGGCCAAGTCACTGGATGGATTTAAGAGAGAATTAGATAGAGCTCTAAGGGCTAGTGGAATCGAGGGATATGGGGAGAAGGCAGGCACGGGTTATTGATTGGGGACGATCAGCCATGATCACAATGAATGGCGGTGCTGGCTCGAAGGGCCGAACGGCCTCCTCCTGCACCTATTTTCTATGTTTCTATAAAATTCTACACACACGGAGGATGCCGTTCGGCCCATCGTTAGTTCTTCAGCTAACTCCACATTTCGGCTCGTTCCCGATTTCCCGATAGGATTTTTCCCTTTCGTGTATGTGTGTGTGTGTATGTATGTGTGTGTGCGCGTGTGTGTGTATGTGTGTGTGTGTGTGTGCGTGCGTGTGTATATATGTGTGCGTGTGTATATATGTGTGCGTGTGTGTATGTATGTGCGTGTGTGTATGTATGTGTGCGTGTGTATGTGTACATGTGTGTGTGTATGTATGTGTACGTGTGTGTGTATGTGTGCGTGTGTATGTATGTGTGCGTATGCGTGTGTGTGTGTATGTGTGTGCGTGCGTGTGTGTGTGCGTATGTGTTGGCAAGTTACCACCGGCTTGTCCCCGCGATACCAATGTTTTTTTTTAACACAGGACGAGGATTTGGAGTTTAGAGAAAAATGGGTCAAACGCTGACAAATGGTGCTAGTTTGGATGGGCATTTTGGTTCGCATGGGCAGGTCGGGCTGAAGGGCCTGTTTCATAGAACACCAAACAACAAGAGGGACAAGCTCTACAGCCCACAATGTCCGTGCCAAACATCTCCGCCTGCACTAGTCCACATCCCTTCATTCCCTGCATATCCATGTGCGTAACTAAAAATTTCTTAAACATCACTACTGTATCTGTCTCCACTACCACCCTGTTTAGACTTGTAGACTTCAGAAATACAGTGCGGAAACAGCTCTTCGAGTCCACACCGACCAGCGACCACCCTGTACGCTGGCACCATCCTACACACCAGGCACAATTTACAATTTTACCAAAGCCAGTTAACCTCTTTGGAGTGTGGGAGAAAGCTGGAGCATCCGGAGTAAACCCACGCGATCACAGGGGGGGAACGTACAAACTCCGTACAGACGTAGTCATGATCGAACCCGGGTCTCTGGCGCTGTGAGGCAGCAACTCTACCACTGCACCACCATGCCATCCGAAAATAAGAAAGTAAGCACTGTGTTTTAAGTGCAGCGTAACTCTGAATTTTAGTTGATTTTGTCCAAGAGATTAAAAAATACACAAAATCACTTGAAACCGACACAACATTATAGTAAAATGTGGTAATGAGGCAATATGCAAGCAATATGAACATTACTTAGCGACTTCCCCTGACCAATTATTATGGTACACAATCAGGACGTATCCCGCTCAATGGCTGGTTTTCATGGGCTTGAAGTAACAGTTCATGTTACCCTGTTTGATAGACAAGTATCAATGGAAGTGTTGCTTGTTGATTTCGAAAGCAACTCTTTTAAGTAGCCTTCCGTGGTGAAATGGCAGCTTCCATTCTGAAGAGGCAATTGTATCTGATCAGCTTACAAAAAAATACAGGATGGAAACAGGCCTTTCTGCCCACTGAGTCCATGCCAGACATCAATCACCTGTTCACACTCTCGACACTAAATGTTAGAGTAGCTGCGCAGGTCAGGCTCTGGAGAAAATGGGCAGACAAGGTTTTGGGTCAGGACATCACCTATCCATTTTCACCACAGATGCTGCCTGACCCGCTGGGTTACTCCAGCACTTTGTGACTGTCTTTGGTATAAACCGGCGTCTGCAGTTCCTTTTTATTACCCTTTTACACCGCTTTCGCAACCACTCCCTACACACAAGGGGTCAATTTGCAGAGGGCCAAAAAACCTACAAACCCGCACGACTTTGGGATGTGGGAGGAAACCGGAGCACCCGGAGGAAACCCATGTGGCCACAGGGACGACGTGAAAACTCCACACAGACAACACCCGTGGTCAGGATTGAACCGGGGTATCCGGTGCTGTGAGACAGCGGTTCTACCCGCTGCGCCACCGACTGTACCGCGGGGTGGTTTACGTGTGAGCGGTTTCTGTTATCGACGGGCCTCCGCTTCATTTTTTCCCGGCTGCAGCCTGTCGAACATCCCGCTGACGCCGGAGAGCCAGCGCGACCACGACCGCCGCATCCGCCGGGAGATCGCCAACAGCAACGAGCGGCGGCGCATGCAGAGCATCAACGCCGGCTTCCAGTCACTCAAGGTGCTGCTGCCCCACACTGACGGCGAGAAGCTGAGCAAGGTCAGTGTCACTCCACGCGGCCCAGCCCGGCCCGGTCCGGCCCTTCCTTCCTCCCATTCACCGAGCTGCCGCTGCCTCTGCCTCTGTACACTGCTGGACAAAGCCCTTTCCTGCATTCAGCAGCAGGGCTCCCTTTCAAACACTCTTAATTACTTTTCCAGAACCTGTCCCATGAAATTCATAAGTGATGGAAGCAGAATGCCACAGAAGGTAGTTCTCTGTCACAGAAGGTGGTTGAGGCCAGTTCATTGGCTATATTCAAGAGGGAGTTAGATGTGGCCCTTGTGGCTAAAGGGATCAGGGGGTATGGAGAGAAGGCAGGTACAGGATACTGAGTTAGATGATCAGTCATGATCATATTGAATGGCAGTGCAGGCTCGAAGGGCCGAATGGCCTACTCCGGCACCTAGTTTCTAAGTTTAGAATTAGGCCATTCGGCCCCTCAAGTCTACTCCGCCATGGCTGATCTATCCCTCACTGCTAACCCCACTCTCCTGCCTTAGAAACATAGACAACAGGTGCAGGAGCAGGCCATTCGGCCCTTCAAGGCAGCACCACCATTCAATATGATCATGGCTGATCGTCCAGAATCAGTACCCTGTTGTGTGAGAAGGAACTGCACCTGCTGGTTTAAACTGAAGATAGACTGAAGAAGGCGCTCGATTCAAAATGTCACCATTCCTTCTCTCCAGAGATGCTGCCTGTCCCACTGAGTTACTCCAGCTTTTTGTGTCTATCATCAGTACCCTGTTCCGGCTTTCTCCCCATATCCCTTGATTCCGTTAGTCCTAAGTGCTTGATCTAACTCTCTCTTGAATACATCCAGTGAATTGGCCCCCACTGCCTTCTGTGGCAGAGAATTCCACAGATTTACAACTCTCTGGGTGAAAATGTTTTTCCTCATCTCAGGTAGAAAAAATTGCTGGAGAAGCTCAGCGGGTGCGGCAGCATCTTTGGAGCGAAGGAAATAGGCAACGTTTCGGGCCGAAACCCTTATTCTTCTTCGAGACTCTTCTTGAGTCTGAAGAAGGGTTTCAGCCCGAAATGTTGCCAATTTCCTTCGCTCCATAGATGCTGCCGCACCCGCTGAGTTTCTCCAGCACTTTTGTCTACCTTCGATTTTCCAGCATCTGCAGTTCCTTCTTGAACATTTCCTCATCTCAGTCCTAAATGGCCGACCCCTTATTCTTAAACTGTGACCCCTGGTTCTGGACTCCCCCAACATCAGTCTTCTCTCCATAACCCCTGACACCCGTACTAATCTCGACACCCCGACAAACCCGTGTAATCAACTGTGTGGTGCTACGTTCAACTTGAGGCCCTGTTTGTTTCCCCCAGCCTGGGACTTTATTTACCTCCCATCCGCTTCTCACCCCTCATGTAGGAATGTAGCGGACACAGAGTTCCCGATTGTTCGACGTACCCTACTAAGAGGCGTGCACAGCTGGGGCCCATTCAAGTGCCCACAGCTATGCCTTGGATTTGGTGGAAGTGGGAGGAATCGAAGGAGAAGTTTATTTTTAATGTAGCGGAGTTCTGGATTTTTTTAAACGTAGTGAACTGTAGCGTCTGAAGAAGGGTCTCGTCCCGAAACGTCACCTATTCTTTTTCTTCAGAGATGCTGCCTGTCCCGCTGAGTTACTCCAGCATTTTGTGTCTATCTTCAGTTTAAACCAGCATCTGCAGTTCCTTCCTAAGAAGGAACTGCAGATGCTGGAACAATCGAAGATAGACAAAAATGCTGGAGAAACTCAGCGGGTGAGGCAGCATGTGTGGAGCGAAGGAATGGGTGACGTTTCGGGTCGACAACCTTCCTACATATGTTCTGTTTATGGATTTTTCATAGGTCTGATGGAAGGGTCTCGACCCGAAATGTCGCCCGTTCTTTTTCATCAGTGATGCTGCTTGACCTGTTGAGTTACTCCAGCATTCTGCCCACTGATAACTGCTCTGAGCAGAGAGACCTGCAAGGTCCCAGGTCTGATCTCCAACCTCAGCCTTCGACCCAACTCAGCCATCCCACAACAGGCCCTCTGTCCCACCGGGCCCATGTCAACCAAGATCTCAGTTAGTCTCACTTTGCTGTGTTTGGCCCATATCCCTCTAAACCTTCACCATCCATGCACCTACCCGATTGTCTTTTAAACATTGTGTTTGTACCCATTCTTCTGATAGCTCATTCCATAAACTCACCACCCTCTATGTGGAAAAAATAATCCCTCAAGTCCCTTTTAAATCTTTCCCCTCTCATTGTAAATCTGCACCCTCTAAATTTAGACTGCTCTGTCGGGGAGAAGAATACTTATTTTTGGCAGTCACGATTTTATACACGTCAATAAGGTCATCACTCAATCTAGAAAGCTCCAGGGAAAATAGTGCCAGCCTTTCCAGCCTCTCTTTTTGAGTTCTCGATTCCTGGTAACTTCCCTGTGAATCTTTTCTGCGCCTTTTCCATCCTAATGATATTCTTTACAGCAGGGCAACCCAGAACTGCGCACAATACTCCCCAAGTGTGGTCTCGTCGAGGTCTTGTACAGTTGCAACTTAATGTCCCCAACACCACGACTGGTAAAGACAAACGTGCCCACATTGGAGCGTGGGAGGAAACCGGGGCACCGGGAGAACGTGCAAACTCCATACAGACAGCACCCATAACCATATAACAATTACAGCCCGGAAGCAGGCCCTCTCGGCCCTTCCAGTCCGTGCCGACCATTTGTTTTCCCCTAGTCCCATCTACCTGCACTCAGACCATACCCCTCCATTCCCTTCCCGTCCATATACCTATCCACTTTACTTTTAAATGTTAAAATCGATCCTGCCTCCACCACTTCTGCTGGAAGCTCATTCCACACAGCCACCACCCTCTGAGTAAAGAGGTTCCCCCTCACGTTACCCCTAAACTTCTGTCCCTTAATTCTCATGTCATGCCCTCTTGTTTGAATCTTCCCTACCCTCAATGGGAAAACACCCATGGTCGGGATTGAATGCAGGACTCTGGCGCTGAGAGGCAGCAACTCTACTGCTGTGCCACCTGTGGCCCCACTGCCTCTGTGGGGTACTATATAAATGCAATGTTGCGGTGAAGACGATTGAAACTTGGGAGCAAATGTATTGCCCGTCTCTCTCCCTGCAGGCTGCGATCCTGCAGCAGACAGCAGAATACATCTTTGCCCTGGAGGAGGACAAGACACGGCTGATGCAGCAGAATGCACATCTGAAGCGGCTGGTGCAGGTGAGCTGCAGCAAGCATGGATATCGCAGCGCAGGTTCTCACCATGATAGAGCGCGGCGTTTTAAAATCAATTCTGGGAGTTGGGGGTCAACGTGTTTTTTAGACTCACAACAACAGTTGATTTTCCCTGCGGGACTTTCAGAAGCAAAGGTTTTATTTAATCGCGTTAAAGTAATTTTCGTTGCTGGAAGCTACATTTTTAAGCTAAGCTAAGTCTTTATTGCATTGTTTAATGGAGTAACATTGGCCAAGTGACACTGGAAGTGATTGCTTGGCAATTTCAATGGCTTGCCAATGCGCACGACTTTGGGATGTGGGAGGAAACCGGAGCACCAAGGGGTGAGGGCTGGGGACCCAGGCGGTCACAGGGAGAACATGCAAACTCCACACAGAGAGCATGTGAGGTCAGGGTGTTCGCGGGTCGCTGGTGCAGCGAGGTTGCAGCGTTATTGGGCGGCACAGTGGCGCAGCGGTAGAGTTGCTGCCTCACAGCGCCAGAGACCCGGATTTGATCCTGACTACGGGTGCTGCCTGTATGGAGTTTGTACGATCTCCCCGTGACCTGCGTGAGTTTTCTCCGGGTGCCCCGGTTTCTTCCTACACTCCAAAGACGTACAGGTTTGTAGGTTATTTGGCTTTGGCAAAATTGTAAAATTGTCCTAGTGTGTGTAGGATAGTGCTAGTGTATGGGGATCACAGGTCGGCACGGACCTGGTGGGCCGAAGGGCCTGTTTCCGCGCTGTATCTCTAAGCTAAACTATGCGGCACTGCCGTATTCCATGATTCACTTCCATGACGGTTGCAAGTTCAGTTTTGCCGCACGACTGGATCCGGAGAAGCTGCCGTCAGTCCGTGCGGAGTGTATCCGTGCCTTTGTTGAGTGAGCGTTGGACAACGTGCTTCCCTCTGTCTTTCCCAGGAATACTCCGGCTCCTCCCCGAAGCGGAAGCGGGGAGACGAGTCCGACGAGGGAATCGGGTCCCCGGACTCTGCGGACGAGGAGCTGGCCGAGCTGCGGCAGCTCCTGGAGAAGGAGCGGCTGCTGCGGATCAGCCTGGAGGAGAAGGTGTGTGGGGTGGGGTGGGGTGAGGCCGTGGGTTGTCCATGGTGGGGCGGGGGTGCCGAGTGATGGAGCCAGCCTGCGCGGCAGCTGCCGTGTCTCCACGGGGTTGCTCGTCCCACAGGCCACCTCTCACTCAACGTGGGTGACGGAGGGGGGGCTTGTCACAACGAAAGGTGCAGCTGCGGGATGGACACACACGCGCGCACGTGGATGCGCACACACGTATGCTGATGCACATGCATGCGGACACGCATGCAAGCACACACGGACACACAAGCATGACACACACACACGACACATGCGCACACCCACACACCGATACACACAGGCACAGATGCACACACACACACGACACATGCACACACACACACCAATACACACACACACACACACACGGCACAGGCACAGACACACACACACGACATATGCACGCACATACTGATACACGCATGCACGCACACACACACAGGTACACACACACACACACGCACAGGCACAGACACACACACACGACATATGCACGCACATACTGATACACGCATGCACGCACACACACACAGGTACACACACACACATACGCACGGGCACAGACACACACACACACGACACATGCACGCACATACTGATACACACATGCACGCACACGCACACAGGTACACACACACGGGCACAGACCCACACAAGCTTGGACACGTTCATAAGAAGCAGTTAATTTTTCTGAGTTGAGCCAAAGTTTGAGTTTAAGCCAAATTGCTTTTAACTAAATACAGAAGTGGGTGGAAGCAGGCAGTGGAAGAACAGCAGGAGGGCAAGGCTGGGCAATGGGGGGGGGGGGGGGGGGGGGGAGATTAAATAGCAACGTGCGATGGAGCGCGGCGATCTTAGATGCCGAGAAATACTCCATAGTGGCTGTAAATTGTTGCTGCAGAATAATGGGGATGAGAGAAATGAGGAAGTGTTTCACTTCTATGCTCTAGTTTTAGCTTAGAGACACAGCATGGACACAGGCCCTTGGGCCCATCGAGTGCACGCCAACCATCGATCACCTATTCAAACTAGTTCTATGTTATCCCACTTTCTCATCCACTCCCAACACACACTAGGGACAATTTGCAGAGGGCCAATTAACCTACAAACCCGCACGTCTTTGGGATGTGGGGAAAAACCGGAGCATCCGGAGGAAATCCACATGGTCACAGGGAGAACGTGCAAACTCCACACGGACTGCACCCGAGGTCAGGATCGAACCCGGGTCTCTGGCGCTGTGAGGCAGCAGCTCTACCCGCTGCGCCGCCGTGCCTCCCCGCTGAGTGGAATATCTGCCGGGCTCAGGGGCGAGACACGGCGGCAACTGGTTTCAAAGAGCCGGTGGAGGAGCAAAGAGCCTCGAGGAACAGGTGGACCTTTCTTGTTGCAGGTGAAGAGCCTGGAGTCGCAGCTGCAGCCGGGGAAGCTGCAGGAGATCCTGCAGCAAGCGCAGCTGCTGCAAGAACACGACAATGCGCGGGAGCGGCGGAGGCAGCCGGGGGAGGAGCAGCAGAGATGCATCAACGCCCCGCAGGTACGGGCCCGCGCGGGGCAGCGCCTCGACTCACTGGCGACGGCTCGCGGGGTGGCTCCACCGTCTGCCGCGAACACTCACAATTATTAAACAAAAATTAATTTAATCAATGATTGCAATAATATATACAATACAAAACAGCTTGGCCAGGCCTAGGAGCAACCCAACCAGGTAGGTGGGAAGTGCAGCCAGAGGGCAAGGAGCAGCCCCTTTAGATATTGGAACAGGGGCTGCAAACCCACACACTCCATATACACTCCATGTTGGGCGAGTCCAGAACCAGGGGCCACAGTCTTAGAATAAAGGGGAGGTCATTTAAGACTGAGCTGAGAAAAAACTTTTTTACCCAGAGAGTTGTGAATTTGTGGAATTCCCTGCCACAGAGGGCAGTGGAGGCCAAGTCACTGGATGGATTTAAGAGAGAGTTAGATAGAGCTCTAGGGGCTAGTGGAGTCAAGGGATATGGGGAGAAGGCAGGCACGGGTTATTGATAGCAGACGATCGGCCATGATCACAATGAATGGCGGTGCTGGCTCGAAGGGCCGAATGGCCTCCTCCTGCACCTATTTTCTATGTTTCTGTGTACACGTGGAACACAGACTCTTCCAGCCCGCAAACGAGGCAGGCGGCTGGCGAGTCTGTGAACCGCGAGAGAAACAGGTTGCACGGGACTCCTCAATGCAGTACCCTCCACCCTAGGTCCCCGATGTAGAGGGGGAGAATACGCTCCCGATCCTTGGTGGGGAAACGCTCCTCATCCCTGCTCACTTCCATCTCATTCATATCTCCCTGCACCACTTCTGTGTAGAGTGTGAGCGAAGAGGTGCGCGTGAGTGTGAACAGGCAGGTGTGAGCGGGTGGGTGTGTGAGGGGGTGAGCTGCCACGGGTGAACATGTGTGAGTGTGCAGGGGGGCGGTGAGTGTGAGCTGGCTAGTGCATGCGAGTGTGAGCATAGAGGTTAGCGTGAGCAGGCATGTGTGTGTTGGTGTGTGCGGACAGGTGTACCTAAATGTGAGGGGACGGGTGTGCGAGCAGGAGAGCGGTGCACCTGGAGGAAACCCACACAGTGACAGGGAGAGCATGCAGACTCCACCCAGACAGCTCCCGAGGTCAGGATCGCTGGAGCTGTGAGGCAGCAACACTGCCAGATGAACCACTGTGTGCCCCGCTGTTATCCCTCTCCCTCTCCCTCTCTCTCTCTCCCTCCCCCCCCCCCTCCCTCCCTCCTCTTCAATGTGCTGCAACCAGATTCAATGACAACATTTAAAAAGCATTTTGACACACATTGAAATTGGCTACACTCTAGAAGGGTAATACAGGCAAATGGGATTTATGTAGATGGTAAATGGGTTAGCATGGTGATGATGGGCTGTAGGGCCTGTTTTTGTGCTGTGCGACTCTGGGTTTGCCTCCACACAGTTCCTCCTTATCGTCTGTCTCTCCCACTATCACTGCCACTTCTCTGTCCATCTTCAACCCGACTCCCCCATCCAGCGGCCTTTTCGCCCGGCCTCGCACCTTGCCTGTATCCGCCTGTCTGAAGAAGGGTCTCGACCCGAAACGTCACCTGTTCCTTTTCTCCAGAGATGCTGCCTGACCCGCTGAGTTACTCCGGCTGTTTGACGCCTGCCTGCATCTCTCTGTGCCGAGCCCGCCTTGCCACACCGGTGATTGTGTTTCTGTTGCCGTAGGTGTTTATCCTGATGCCCTGGTCTGTTTTTGCCCCCCCCATTCTAGGTGCCCACCGCACAGAGTCCCCCCACCCCAACTCACCACCCCACCGTCATCGTGCCAGCGCCTCCCCCGATCAGCGTGCTCCAAGTCAACGTTGTTACCATGGCGCCCAGCTCCGTCATCAGCTCCGTGTCCACATCAAAGCAGAACCTGGACACCATTGTGCAGGTACGGCGCGCTTCCACCGGGCTGGCTCGGGACGGAGGGTCGCGGTTAACCTGTGCGGGGGGATGGGGGAGAAGTCATAATTTCCAGGCCGCTGAGGAGTGTCCACCCGGCAAAGAGGGCCTGAAAACATCGGACTGGCTGCGGAGTCCACAGATAGGCCCCGACCTCGGGTGTTTCACAGACTAAACTTTCTGATGCCTTTCCCCACAGTGGAAAACGTTGATTCTGTTGTGGGGGGACGTTCATGTTGAATTCTACAATGTGTTGTGTCATTTTTCTTATATTTAATTTTTCTATGGATCTACCGAAACGTTATTATTTCTTTTATGTAAAGCACTTTGGTTTCAGCGCGAGTTGATTTAAACGTGCTATATAAATAAAATTTACTTTACTTTACTATAATATCACAGGTGAGACGGTGGGTGCTTTTTGTAACCTTGTTGACGCCAGAAACGTGGCTACTCTTTTGTACTTTGCCTATTGTCTGCACCAACAAAGCATTTCACTGTACCTCACGTCATGTGACAGTAAAGTCTCAATGAATCATTGAACATTCAGGGGGTCGGGGGGGGGGGGGGGGGAGGGAGAGATCAGAGGGCATGTGACTCACAGCACCAGAAATCCAGGTTCGATCCTGCCCCTGAGTGCTGTCTGTAAGGAGTTTGCGCGTTCTCCCCGGGTTTTCTCCGGGTGCTCCGGTTTCCTACCTTATTCCAAAGACGCGCAGGTTTGTAGGTTAATTGCCTTCTGTAAATTGCGCCTCGTGTGTAGGATGCAGAGGTGGGATAACGTAGAGCTAGTATACAGGTGACCAATGGTCGGTGCGGACACAGTGGGCCGAAGGGCCTGTTTCCACATTGCATCTCTAAATTAAATTAAACATCTCGTGGTCTGGTAAATCGGCCGGTAATGTTTGATTATTGGAGCATGACAGTACTCAGGTGATCTCTTGGTTGTAGTTGAGTTTAGTGTAGAGCTTCAGCATGGATGCAGGTCCGATGGCCCACCAAGTCCATGACAACCATCGATCAATGGACAATAGGTGCAGGAGGAGGCCGTTCGGCCCGTTCGAGCCAGCACCGCCATTCAATTTGATCATGGCTGATCATCCCCAATCAGTATCCCGTTCCTGCCTTCTCCCCATATCCCCTGACTCCGCTATTTTTAAGAGCCCTATCTAGCTCTCTCTTGAAAGCATCCAGAGAACTGGCATCCACCGCCCTCTGAGGCAGTGAATTCCACAGACTCACAACTCCCTGTGAGAAAAAGTGTTTCCCCGTCTCCATTCTAAATGGCTTAATCCTTATTCTTAAACTGTGGCCCCTGGTTCTGGACTCCCCCAACATCGGGAACATGTTTCCTGCCTCCAGTGTGTCCAAACCCTTAACAATCTTATATGTTTCAAAGAGATCTCCTCTCATCCTTCTAAACTCCAGAGTGTACAAGCCCAGCCGCTCCATTCTCTCAGCATATGACAGTCCCGCCAGCCCGGGAATTAACCTTGTAAACCTACGCTGCACTCCCTCAATAGCAAGAATGTCCTTCCTCAAATTAAGGGACCAAAACTGCACACAATACTCCAGGTGTGGTCTCACTAGGGCCCTGCACAACTGCAGAAGGACCTCTTTGCTCCTATACTCGATTCCTCTTGTTATAACACTCATCCACATTAGTTCAATGTTATCCCACTTTCACATCCGGGCCGCAGGGTGAACATGCAAACTCCACACAGGCAGCTCCTGAGGTCAGGATCGAACCCAGTCTCAGGCGCAGCACTAACAGCGGTGCCGCCTAGATCTCTTGCTGCTAATCTTGTTGAGGGTTGATGTCCACATTATTGGGAGTTTGGAGGAGTCTGGTTAAATGTGGGTCCTTGTCTTTTGGCTGCTATCTAATCAGATGGATGTTTCTTTAAGGCCATTCAGCATATCGAAGCCACGGAGCAAGGTATCAAAGAGGAACCGGCGGGAGCGGAGAAACACACGCCGGCTTTCCTGAACCTAGATGGGATGCAAGAGAGCCTGAAGGAGAACAGGGAGTGGCATGAGCTGGTGACAACTTCGCCCATGATAATGAAGAGCCCCTATGGGGACATTGAGACTGAAAGCCAAGAAGCCGGTCAGAGAGAGATGCTGGCAGCATTGAGGAGGCCCAAGATGGAGATGGAGCCAGTTCCCTCTGTGTTGGTGCCAGGCACTGGCATCTAAATGAGACTGCAGAGCCTTATCAATATGCACTGAGGAAGCGGAGGACTTGGTGGGGGATGAATCCAAGATGTTTGAGATTAAGGGACCTTTTGAATGGCATTTGTCCCAAACGAATCCTTTCTTCTCCTTCCAGAGCAAGAGCAGTCTCGAAGGTACAGCTGGGTCACGTGCTCTGGGTGTGTAATGGGAAGGGCTGGTTATTGCTAAACCTGTTCAGGTTTGGTGCAGTTTCTCACAAAAACATCTCTGGCCTGTTGCACATGGGAAACATATTTGTTGCCAATCAGTGGGCCTATTGTCCATGGCCCTGATTGTTGAACGGCCCAGAATCCAAGGCAAATCTGATGTTCTTTAGATTCCTCGACTCTTAATCCCTGCCACAGTTCTCGTGGCCCAGTTGTTGGAATTAGATGATGCAAAATGGCCAAGCCACCTGAGAATGCCCCACGATTTAAAATGATCATGAAATGGGCAATTTGAGATGATGAAGACATCAAGTGCAGGAGTAGGCCATTCAGCCCCTCAAGCCAGCACCGCCATTCAATGTGATCATGGCTGATCATTGCATAAAAGGTTTGCTGGGGAGTGCCGCTGTGTTTGTTTCGATTGTCCATTGATAAGTTGGAATCTTTCTATTTGTCTAATTTACCCTGGTGGCACAGCGGTAGAGTTGCTGTCTCACAGAGCCAGAGACCCAGGTTCGATCCTGGCCACGGGTGCTGTCTGTATAGAGTTTGTACGTTCTCCTCCATGGCCATGTGAGCTCCGGTTTCCTCCCACACTCCAAAGACGTACAGCTTTGTAGGTTGATTGGCATTGGTAAAAATTGTAAATTGTCCCGAATGTGTAGGAGAATACAGGGGTCACTCGTTGGCAGCGACTCGAAGAGCCTGTTTCCATTGCTGTATCTCTAAACTAAACAGAAGGTATGATCTGGTGCCAGCAGTTCTTGATGTGGATGGGCTGGGTCATATTGTGGGTGAGTTGTCTTTTGCCAATGCCTTAACAACAGCTACTCAATGGCAAAGTGCTGGAGTAACTCAGCAGGTCAGGCAGCATCTCTGGAGGACACAGATAGATGATGTTTCGGGTTGGGACCCTTCTGATCAATTAGGTGCAGGGGCCACTGCTCATGGTTAACAGTAAACTGGCACCTTACAGCAACTCTACTTTGAACTCGGTAGGAAGGAACTGCAGATGCTGGTTAACACCGAAGATAAGACATAAACTGCTGGAGTAAAGGTCCTGTCCACCTTCACGGCCTAATTCACGATCTTTTTTAGTCATGCCCCGACCTACTTGATGCCACGAGTACCTACGACTAGCATCATGACCTCGTGACGACCATGCTGCGAGTATGAGTCAAGGGCAAACTCGGCAGAGGTCGTGAATTAGGTTGTGAAAGTGGGACGGCCCCTTAACTCAGCGGGAGAGGCAGCATCTCTGGAGTGAAGGACTGGGCGTCACCCATTCCTTCTCTCCAGAGATGCTGCTTGTCCTGCTGAGTTACGCCAGCATTTTGTGTCTACCTGCATTGAACTGCTTCCCCTGGCATTGATCGAGGTCTGGGCATACACTAGGCAGTGGCTTTACTGAACTGTGTTTCTGTAGTTATTCCCAGCACCACTACAGAACCAGCAGGGGTTTATTCAAATTCTAGTAAAAAGAATAACAAAGTTCTGGCAGAACTCTGCAGGGCAGGCAGCATCTGAGAGCAAGTGTGCCTGAGAATGGCAGATACTGCCCCACCTGCTGAGTTCCTCCAGCACTTTGCATTTTACTCAAGCAACCAACATCTCGTTTCTCGTGTGTCTGTTGTTCTACTAGCGGGGATACCTGCGGTATTTCAAGCCCATTGACTTCATTCAGACTAAGCACCAGTGTTCTCAGCAAAAATATATGGCCCATCTCACCAAGAGAAATGACCCTGTACCTTCAAGGATGCTCTGCGAGTGGGGTGAAACGAGACTGGCTGAGGATTAAGCTGTTGTAGCTATGAAAAGATTGCAAACTTTTGACAGAGTTCACCCAGACCGTGTCTTTTCAAACTGCTACGTTGGTGTACAGAATGCATGGTGCAGTCAGAGCAGGGCACGGTGCAAGGTTATATCATGGGGTGATGCCTTTTTACATGTACACTTTCTAAAACGTTTGGGATGATTTTACAGAATCTTTGGATACCGTTTTTTTTTGGCATCTTAAAACAGCAATTAATTTTTCCTTGTATTCTACGGCAGAACAATTGCAGACTGGGGAAGATTACCCAAACCTGGTCATATCATTGCTGCACCTTTCTGTGCATTGTTAGGGGGGGAGGGGGGGGGGGGGCAGGGGGAATGTTGTATAAAATGTGTTTTTAGGGCACTTACAATGAGTTTCTAAAGGTTGTTTATTTTCCTAAGTGTTTCACTCTTCAAACTGCATTATTCCTTTTGGACCATCTGTGCTTGATGCTTTGTGCATAAAGATTGTATGCCTTTTTTATATGAAATTTAATCAGAGCTGTAAAGTGATGGCTTGTGTATTTTTAAGGGAATGACTGTGGTGAGTAATGTTGCAGGGACCACATTGTACAGAGGCAGACTCGCCCTCTGCTTACTAGCAGCCTCTCTTGAACTGCACCGACTCATTCATCTCAAGTCATACAGCATGGAAACAGACCCTTCGGCCCACACCGATCAACATGTCCCGTCGACACTAGTCCCATAAGCCTTCTAAACCTGTCCTAGCTATGCACCTGTCCCCCCCCCCCCCCCCCCATCACCTTAAACTTATGTCCTCTAGTTCTGGGCAAGAGACTCTGTGTGTCGACCTAATCTATTCCTCTCATGATTTTATACACCTCTATAAGATTACCCGTCTTCCTCCTGCACTCCAAGGAATAGAGTCCTAGCCTGCTCAACCTCTCCCTATAGTTCAGGCCATTTGAGTACAGGCAATATCCTCGTAAAGGATTCTTCTGCTCAGGCTTTTCAGCTCAAAGCAGCAAGCCTGGGCTTACAGTGGGACGGTAGACAAAAGTGCTGGAGAAACTCAGCGGGTGCAGCAGCATCTATGGAGCGAAGGAAATGGGCAACGTTTCTGGCCGAAAACCCTTCTTCAGACTGGTGGGGATGGGGAGAAGAAAGGAAAAAGGGACTGTAGGGGCAAAGACCAACTGGAGGTTTTCTACTGTAAGTGGTGTCACTGCCAGCTAAGGTGCATTTGGGTTTGGACATGGTAACCTTCAAACCTAGAAACAGAACAGCCTCTTCAACCCATGTTTGGCCAGCCATAATTTAAACTGCACATGGTCGATATGCCTCCATTTCCTGTATGTCTGTATGCCTCAGTTCATGTGCAATATGACGATCTTTGGCCTATGACTTCAGGAGAGGGGAAAAATGTCAATGACCTTGCTGACCCACTGAAAGAAAATGTCCCGCAAAACGAATCATTTAAGTGAATACTACAGCAGTGTCCAGCGTCTGAATTCTTCTGTTCCTCCAGCCAGCTACTTTGGGATTGTAGCCCAGTGTCTGGCAAAGCAGGCCGGTGAGTAGTTTGAAGGCAGTTGTTGCCGGAGCAGGGACTTGTCAACTCATTTCCACACATTTTCTTTGCTGGCGGGGGAAATTGTTGGTCTTTATCTCGGCGTTGCATCAGCAGTAATGGATGGCGTTTTGACACAGACCCAGTAGCGCCTACAATCACCGGCCAGCAACATTACAAACCAAGATCACTGATAACAGGTAAGTGCCAATGCTGGAAATTTGAGAACTCAAAAGGTTAAGGAAAGACTACTTAAGAAGACTCCCACGTCTTATTCCCCCCAGAATGATTATTATTTTAAAAGGGCCCAAAGGTCTGTTCTCCCTGCACAAGTTAGCCTGGCAATATTTAATTATTATTTTAAAAGTACTGGATATATTTATTACTGGACCTTTTTATTTTTAACTGCCTGCAAGACATCAACTATCTTGACTTCTCTACTCCCCTTACCCACTTCACTCTCACCCCCCTGACCGGGGTGGGAGATTCAGGTGGTCCACCCTGTTTCGACAAATGCAATCAACCTGGCGTGCACAAACAGAAGATCAAACAGAACAAGTTGTCTTACAACTTCAGGCTGTGCACGCCACACGGAAGAAGAAGAAGACCCCCCCCCCCCCCCCCCCCCCCCCCCTCGACCGCACAGCCCTCATTTTGTAACAATCACCAACTATGTCATTAATAACCAGCCGACTGGGGAGGTGTGGTTGTAGTCTGGCAGGCTGACCTATACCGTGTCGAGGCTGGGCACCAGCTCTCCGACACCCCCCTTGACCGTACAGACCCAACTCATCTGTCGGACTGTGTCTGACTTCATCACCTCTGGCAATCTGCCCACCACAGCCTCCAACCTTATCGTTCCCCAGCCCCACGCTGCCTGCTTCCACCTCCCATCCAAAACCGCAAATACAACTGCCCCGGCAAACCCATTGTTTCTGCCTGCTCCTGCCCCACTAGCCTCTTCTCCGTATACCTCGATTCCATCCTATCCCCCCTGACATTGATTGGCTTTGGCCTCTGCAGCCATGAGGACAGGCTGATTGGGCACCAATTGACCTCTGACCAACCTGTCGCCAGGTTTGTAGTTTCTGTGGTAACGTGGCTAGACAGGTCGTGACCATGAAGCACAAAGTACAGATTCTGGAGATCTGAAATGAACCGAAACTCTCAGCAGGTCAAACGGCATCTGTGAAATGAGAAGTGCAACTGTTTCAGCTCAATAGCTACTTGGAACATTCCACTTTGTAGATTGGAAACTTTCACCAAAAGCTGTTTGAATGCAACGTGGGCGTGCTTGCTCAACAAGTTTATATTCTATGCCCTAGAAAATGTTGGAGTGGTGTACAAGAGGTTGATAGGCAGCAGTTGGAACACTAAGCGGGAAAGGAGGTGCAGTAACAAACCTTGGGTTGTAATGTTGATGTCCTGCGATTGCAAGTTCTACTGAAACAGGCCAATTAATTAGTATGAAGGGTGGGGGCAAGGATGGAACTCAATCAATGCTACAGAATCATAAAGAGAATGCAAGGAAAACACCTCTGGGGCTAAAAGTAGCATCATTGTGCACGGGGAATGTTGAGTGTGAAGGGGAACTGCAATGCTCCTGTTCAGTGCCTATATATTCAGCATAAGCATCAAGACCAACGGGACATTTATTGCTGTACATTTATACACCAGATCAATGCAGAACAGTAACCAGTGACATTAAAGCTACCACCTTTATCAAAGAGAAACAAGAATGTGATGTTTGCAGATTGGGCTCGGTATTTTTCTCCCAAGGGTGCCGGTGGAAGCGAGAAGGGAGTCGGTCAAGACATGCCATGTTTCCTGCTTCCATCCAATCGCGTAGGGAAAAAAATTCTAGTTGATGGCAGTCCTTTCAGTTTCCAATTAATTTTTTCCACAAGTTCGACCTTGTCTTAACACATGCAACTCATGAGCAGGGGCCGAGGGTGTGGAGAATTCCATCCCTCATCCTCTCCTCCCCCTCACCCAATCACCCCTACAATACTCAACTGCATTAAAAACAAGGCTTGAAATTATCATATGAACACCGAAAACTACCGTTCTTGTGGCTAAAGCAGAGCCTTTCAACAACCCAATGTAATTCAACATCATTCATTTTCTTGGAGAAAGAAGGGGAAGGGGGAGGGGAAACAAATCAAGATCCGAATATTTAACTCAAAGGGTTGTCCTTCAAGTTAATTTTTTTTTTCCCCCTCGGACTAACAGGACCCAATTTCTCCCATGTTAAAATTGTCCACCCTTCTGCCCCGTCTCCACCCACCACTAACTACCCCAAGAGGGAGGGTTAATATAATGCCTTTTACCTGCAGCGATTATGAGCAGTGTTTGTAGTTGTATAAGAAAGCAGTCCTTCCAATTAGTATTGGTCGAGAGGCTAATTGAAAATAATCTACAATATAATGGAATCACCCAACTTTAATCTTCAAAGGAGGCTGTAGCATACAAAATGTCCGAGTAACCATTATTTACAACCATATTTATCTCCATCCAGATATTAACCCATTTAATTTTTTTAAATGAGATTTACTTTCTGGGAAGAAAAATATCTGTAAATAGTTGCCATATTAGTTATCTCCTATTGCTTCCCAGAAACGATGATGCTGATTTCTACAGGGACCCACATTCCTACAGTTTATCTCCCAAGCTGCTGCTCGCTATATTTAGTAGAATATATGAATTTTAATGTACCAGCTCAGGTAAGCTATTTGACCAGAAAGTGCAAAGTCCAGCTGGCTTTTTGTTAATGTTCATGCTTGCCCCTGACAGGAAGAAGCCAATTTCACACCTTGATCCAAGGGCACACCTCGATCCAAGGCAGCAGACAGGAACAAAGGAAATCAGTTTTAAATGCACAATCTGGTGCAACATGTGTGCATTGGTTTGTCTTTTATCCCACACGGGAAGAGGTTTCTTATACATTGCCAATATCGGTCACTACCACCAGATCTAGTCACTGGTTTAAGTTGTAACTATTTTTAAACCTGTTAACAAATTTGCATCGTTCTCTGCTCTGCAATTTTAATCCATTTATTTTTAGCATTAATTGTTGTGCTAAAATAGGAACAAAAAAAACACAAATGCCCCTGTTTACAGATCTGGGCCACCGCAGACAATAAGTAGCACAAGATTTTCTGTGCAAGAGCACTTTTTCCTTAGACTGTTTAATTCTCCCCCACCCCAAAAAAAATCAATTTGTAATAAAAAGAGACTAAAAAATAGTCTGACTACTACTCTGAAGGAGGTTTGTAGATACACGGGTCGTGCACAGTGGCAGGGTGCAAGGGTTGTAGTGAGGATGTTAGTTGGAATATTCTGCTCTTCAAGGTTTGGCACCAAACTTAGTTGAAAGCTTTCCAACGAAATTCATCACTTTCGGGTTGTTCTGATATTTTGAGATGTTGGCTGGGTTCTGGGCCACGTCTTGGAATGCCGCCATTATCTCAGGATCCTGCGGAGAGAATGGTTCACAATGGATGGTAAATGCCAAGAGGGTTTATTGTTGGGGGCATCAAGTGTTCATTTGTGAACGTTAAAGGTTCCCTGGGGTCGGACGGATAAAGCAACATGAAGTATTTGTGAGGCAAGGTCCCACCTTTGCTCTCTTGCCCGTTTATAGTTTACCATTTTAAGAGAACTCAGACAAAAATGGGACAATAAAACCAGGAAATGCTGGAAACACTCAGCAGGTCGGGCTGCATCACTGGAAATATACCTTTTTTTCACCCAGTTTTATTCCACCAGGGAGGTCTTACCTTCCACTACCTGCAACCTCCGGCAACCACCTTCAACTAGCATCGCAATCGGCTTCGACTAAAAAATTACCGATTTTTAAAATGGCAACCTATTTTTAGTCGCAGCCGGTTTTTAATTTTTTGAAATAATCGCCGGAACATAGAAGAAGCGGAAACCACTTTCGACCATTAGGGAGACTCACAAGAACCTCCGGGAAACCTTGGGTGGGGCGCAAAGTTTCCAGAGGTTTCCGTTCAGGTTTTCTAAGTGGGACAGGGGCATAAGGCTCAACGAAGAGATTCAAATCCAGAGCCTCCATATCTCACCACAACCGTGAGCCCAGGTTAAGAGTACCCTTCTGTGCAAAGTGACTGCGTAAAGCATTGTACGACAAGCTTGTAATTAAGTGACGATCATTACCTGCATCGCTGCCAGCACCTCTGGATCACCAAGTAGATCATTCAGGCCAGGCATTCCCCCCATTCCAGGCATTCCTCCCATTCCAGGCATTCCCCCCATTCCAGGCATTCCTCCTGGAAAACCACCAGGTGCACCTAAAAAGGTTAGAGTGGAACAAAAAGAGGTTATATCTGACTTCAGGATCATTACTTCAATAGTCCGGTAGGAATCGTATGAACTGATGGAGCATCCGTCATAATAGAGAAGCCATAAAGACTTCTCCATGACGGCAACCCAAGACGTTTTGCAAGGACAGGGATTAATCAGATAATCAGCATTGTTTGATTAGTAAGAGATTCTATCTGACCAATTTGAGTGAACTTTTCAAAGAGGTAACAAAATATACTGATGAGAGAACTACAATTAACATAGTCTACATGGACTTCAGAAAGACACGTTCCCACATGGGGAACTGTTCCACGAGGTTGTCTGTGGGATTCTGGACAAATTGGATCCAAAAATCACCTGGGTTCAAAAGATACTTTTTTTTTTTTTTAAACTCTCACATTTGGAGTGCACTAGAATAAACTCAATGTTTAAGAAGGAACTGCAGATGCTGGAAAATCAAAGGTAGACAAAAATGCTGGAGAAACTCAGCGGGTGAGGCAGCATCTATGGAGCGAAGGAAATAGGCGACGTTTCGGGTCGAGACCCTTCTTCAGACCCCCACCCCCCAAAATGTGGAACGTTGAGATTCTCACACTACATTTCCAAGAACGCTAGCATAAGGGTAGAAAAACAAACCTTGGAAACCACCGAAGCCCGTGGCACCCGCACGACGAGTCTCCTCCTCCTGTAAAATAAATGAATGCAGTTTCAATAGAGTCCGACAGCCAAAGATTCACTATAACACAGTGACAATCGAACAAACAATAGGAGGCATAACTGTACGGCAGAAATCAGTGCCGTCTAGGCCCTTCATTCAGTTTGATTTTGTTGAATAAACATGATTGAAGCATCCAGATTACATTTTCAACTCCAAGTCAGAGTGTGCACATGCTCTCAGAGATATGTAAATGTTACCAGTATGAGAGGGCATTCAGAAACATCACTGTCCCTCACTGCCATCCTGACAATTAACTATGCTCCTTTATAGAATTCACACAGTTACTGATCAGGGTAGACACAAAAAGCTGGAGCGACTCAGCGGGTCAGGCAGCATCTCTGGAGAAAAGGAATAGGTGGCGTTTCGGGTCGAGGCCCTACATCAGACCGAGAGTCAGGGGGGAGGATGACTAGTGGTATGGAAAGGTACAGGACAAATCAGAGACGGTACCGATGACCAGGGAAAGGTGGAGCCCACAATGGTCCATTGTTGGCTGTGGAAGAGGTGAGAAGGCTGGCACGGGTTATTGATTTGGGATGATCAGCCATGATGACAATGAATGGCGGTGCTGGCTCGAATGGTCTCCTCCTGCACCTATTTTCTATGTTTCTAAAGGGTCAGGGTACCAGTTTTAAATCCGCAATGGACATATATTTTACCCAGGTTTAATGTCATCTGTCACACCTAAATAAAATGGATTTAGACTGCCAAATTCCCATTGATCAAATTGTTTATCATTATGAAAAGCAATGAAATAAGAGCATTCTGATCCATATATTCCTGGCATCCACAAATAAAATTAACCTTTTGTGCACCAAATTAGTTTTATAAAATTAGCTTGAGTTTGGTTTACAAAATTACTTATTCCAAAACAAAACACGGCAGTTAAGAAATAAGCTCCAAGTGATTTAGTTGAATTAATATACATTTTTAATATCTCCATTGCAGCAAAATTCTAACACTGCTGACAGGAATAGTTTTACTAAAAATTACAGCACAATACCTATTGTACAAAGTGCATGTATATTAAAAGTTGTAGTCTTATATTATGTTTCTGTTGATGGAGGTATACAAGGTATAAACCAATTGGGATTAAAGGTGATGTAGTTTTAAGTAGAGCCATGGATCCGTCACCGATATGATCCAGAGAAGTTTGTTACATGTAGCTATGGGCAAGCAAAGATTTCATAATTCAATACTCATTGACATTCACCAGGAATTGCATGTAAAAAGACACTTGGCTGAGCAGATGAAAATAGCTGATATCCACAAACATTCCAGCTTGAAGTGGTAAAACAAGACGCTAACACCTTGCCGCTTACTTTGCGCGCTTTCTCATGCTCCTCTTTTGCTTTTTTTCCACGCTCCATTCTCTCCTTGAGAGCTTTCTCTTCAGATTTCCTTTCGTATTTTCTTCTGTGGTCCACTATTTTTTGAGCCTAAAAGACACGTTGCAACGTTCAGTACAAATCCCCAGTGTGCAATGTTACAGTCACTGGAGATATACAATAGGTCAAGAGCTTAGCGTGTTTCCATAAGGACAGTCAGAAAGCAAAGAACCCAGACAGAACCTCCACTTGCAGAAGCATTTTCATTGGGTTTATATACCCAGATCACACAGCCATGCGAGACATGTACTATGACATGTATGTGGATCACCTACTCTTCTTCAGTACTGGGGGTGGGGGAGGGGGGGGGTGGGGGGAGTACACGGGGAAAAGAATCACACTGCACCGTTTTGCTGAAAATCCATGCTATTCAGTTCTACGCTGTTAGACTAATGGAATTCTCTTTGCTGATAGCATGCTGTACAAGTTCTACTCCTGGGATACATAAACACACAGGAGCTTCCCTGGTTATGATGAACCTGACTTATGAAAACCCACTACACAAAATCTCCTGTATATTGTTAAAGCACCTTTCAAGCTAAATATTTCATGCCATCCATTAATATACAGTGTGCATTCCATTAGTTTAATGATGAGGAGTGTTGTTCACTGAAATGGAAGAATTACACCAAGTGTGATCCCATGAGGGTAGTCACAGAAAATGGACATTTCTGACTTCTGGAGAAATTGTCTTACGGATTGTTCTCAAGAGCGAACTCCACACGTAATCCGTATCCTAATGACAGAGCAGGTCATTCACCCCAACAGGTTCCTGCTGGCTACCAGTAACCATGCCCCACCCATCGCCCTACAATCCATTTCCATGCATATTCACCAACTCTCTCCCCGACTTTCTTGCCACCCACCCACCCACATGAGAGGTACTCCAGCCGCTGACAATTAATAGCGGAAATAGCAGGGGACCGGGGGTCAAATAAGATGGAGGAACCGAGTGAAATCCAGGTTAGCCAGGAAGTGGTGTTGGGTAAACTGAACGGATTAAATGCAGATATATCCCCAGGGCCAGATAGTCTGCATCCCAGAGTACTCAAGGAAGTAGCCACAAAAATAGTGGATGCATTAGTAATAATTTTTCAAAACTCCTTAGATTCTGGAGTAGTTCCTGAGGATTGGATTGTAGCTAATGTAACCCCACTTTTTAAAAAAAGGAGGGAGAGAGAAAACGGGGAATTACAGACCAGTTAGTCTAACATCGGTTGTGGGGAAACTGCTAGAGTCAGTTATTAAAGATGGGATAGCAGCACCTTTGGAAAGTGGTGAAATCATTGGACAAAGTCAGCATGGATTTACGAAAGGTAAATCATGTCTGACGAATCTTATAGAATTTTTCGAGGATGTAACTAGTAGAGTGGATAAGGGAGAACCTGTGGATGTGTTATATCTGGACTTTCAGAAGGCTTTCGACAAGGTCTCAAATAAGAGATTAGCATACAAACTTAAAGGACACGGTATTGGGGGTTCAGTATTGATGTGGATAGAGAAATGGCTGGCAGACAGGAAGCAAAGAGTAGGAGTAAACGGGTCATTTTAAGAATGGCAGGCAGTGACTAGTGGCGTACCGCAAGGCTCAGTGTTGGGTCCCCAGCTATTTACCATATTAATGATTTGGACAAGGGAATTGAATGCAACATCTCCAAGTTTGTGGATGACACTAAGCTGGGGGATAGTGTTAGGTGTGAGGAGGATGCTAGGAGGCTGCAAGGTGACTTGGATAGGCTGGGTGAGTGGGCAAATGCATGGCAGATGCAGTATAATGTGGATACATGTGAGGTTATCCACTTTGGTGGCAAAAACAGGAGGGTAGACTATTATCTGAATGGTGGCAGATTAGGAAAAGGGGAGATGCAACGAGACCTGGGTGTCATGGTACACCAGTCATTGAAAGTAGGCAAGCAGGTGCAGCAGGCAGTGAAGAAAGCAAATGGTATGTTAGCATTTATAGCAAAAGGATTTAAGTATAGAATCAGGGAGGTTCTACTGCAGTTGTACAGGGTTTTGGTGAGGCCACACCTGGAATATTGCATACAATTTAGGTCTCCAAATCTGAGGAAAGACATTCTTGCCATAGAGGGGGTACAGGGAAGGTTCACCAGACTGATTCCTGGGATGTCAGGACTTTCATATAAGGAAAGACTGGATAGACTCGGCTTGTACTTGTTAGAATTTAGAAGATTGAGGGGGGGATCTTACAGAAACTTACAAAATTCTTAAGGGGTTGGACAGGCTAGATGCAGGAAGATTGTTCCCGAGGTTGGGGAGGTCCAGAACAAGGGGTCACAGTCTAAGGATAAGGGGGAATTCCTTTAGGACTGCGATGAGGAAAACATTTTTCACACAGAGTGGTGAGTCTCTGGAATTCTCTGCCACAGAAGGTAGTTGAGGCCAGTTCATTGGCTATATTTAAGAGGGAGTTAGATGTGGCCCTTGTGGCTAAAGGGATCAGGGGGTATGGAGAGAAGGCAGGTACAGGATACTGAGTTGGATGATCAGCCATGATCATATTGAATGGCGGTGCATGCTCGAAGGGCCGAATGGCCTGCTCCTGCACCTATTTTCTATGTTTCTAATCTACTGACATGTCTTTGGGATGTAGGATGAAACTAGGGAAAACCCCCGCTGTCACAGGACAGACATACAAACTCCACACACGCACAGGTCAAGATCAAACCTGGGTGGCTGGAGCCCAGAGGCAGCAGCTGAACCCCGTTGCATATTGGACTGCGCTGCTGCAGCTGTTGGAATTTCAGATTGAACACAGTCTTCATTAAAAAAATGCCACGACAAAAACACTGTGGGTTCTGTATCAGCTTCTGATTAGGAGAGGCAACGAATTGAGAATGCATAAATAACGTTTAGTCCAGTTTATAGATAGAGTGGAAACAAGCCCTTCGGCCCACCAAGTCCGACCAATGATCACCTGTACACTAGTTCTATCTTGGACACAAGGGACAATTTACAGGTGCCAACTAAACTACAAACCTGCACATCATTGTACATTCTCCGGTGCTCCCGTTTCCTCCCACTTTCCAAAGACGTACAGGTTTGTCATCATTGGTTTCTTTAAATTGTCCCTGATGTGTAGGCTAGAACTAGTGTATGTTTGGTTGCGGGTCGATATGGACTCGGTGGTCCAAAGGGCCTGTTTCCATGCTGCATCTCTAAACTAAACTTTTAACAAAAGTTGATGCCACGTCAATCAGAAGGTTGGTTAATGGGGTAAACTTTAAGGAACAAACTAAGAGTGCCACAGATGGGGTGGAGAGGCAGCGAGGCTAAGGGAGAGAATGCCAGAGTTCAGGTATTGACAGGCGTGATGGCAAAAACAATTAAAACCGTGGTTGTGCATGTTGTCAGAAGTGGAACGCACAGATCTTAATGGGTTGTAGTTCTGTTATAGAAAAGAGGCGAGGTGAACGAGATTTAAAAATTGATGAGAATTTGCATTGTATGCAAAGGCCTGTTGGAAGGCAAGGTGAAAATCACTATTATTTCTCCAAGGCAGCTGTTAGAAGCACCAATTCCACTGCTAATGCCCCACAGCAGCTTGGTTTACCGCCTTGCACAAATCTGACTCGCAGCCAAGAATGACTGCGTTTCAAACAAATTAATTGGCTGCAACGTGTGTGGGCATGTCACGTTATCTTTCATTGTCTCCAAATCAAACAGGTTTTTAAAGAAGAAAAAAAACTGCAGCTGGGAGAGTCACTTACTCGAGGTTGTACCTCCTTCAGCAGGGCACTGGTATCGTCATCGTAATCCAATTTACAGGCCATTGCCAAATCCAGCGCCGCTTTCTCCCAGTGACCAAGTAGCCTATTTGAAAATGGCAAAACACAGGAAGGTTAACAACTGGAATCGTCAAAACCAGATTTGGTAGTTGTTTGAGCATCCAATCGATCCATTATCACCATGTTGGCACTGATGGTTTAGCAGCTGCTTCACAGAGGGTCAGATTCTCACCTTGGATGCTGTCTGTGTGGAGTCTGCACGTTCTCCACATGACCATGTGGGTGTCCTCCTTCATCCTAAATTGGTAGGTAAATTGGCCTCTAAATGGCCCTGTGCATAGGGAGTGGATGCCAAAGTGGGATAATACTGGAGTGATGTGAATGGGTGATCGATGATCAGCGTGGATTCAGTGGGCTGTTTCCATGCTCTATTGTTTTTAATCAATCAATTTGTGCAAAAAATAAAACACTCAGTGCTGAAGTAACTCAGCAGGTCAGGCAGCATCTCCTGGAGTATCCACGTTTTGCAGAGATGCCGTCCAACCCGGTGAGTTACTCCAGCACTTTCTGTAAGTCATCATCTGCAGTTCCTTGTGTGTGATCAATTTGAGCAAATGGAGATCTGAAGTCATTTCTGCTTTCAACATAAACCCAGAACGCAGATCTATCCTTCTTATCCTTTCCCAATTTCTTGTTCCAAAATGACAGGCTCGTGAGCATGCCCAGGATTCTGCAGTCCAGGCCCTGATTCGTAACACTGTTCAAGCAGAATTAGGACACAAAGTGCTGGAGTAACTCAACAAGTCAGGAAGCATCTCTGGAGAACGTGGATAGGTGACGTCTCGGGTCCAAACCAGTTAGGAGAATCCCATACTGAAAATTGAATTGGCATTTGATGTTCTGTGCCTTGTCCAATGGTCAGAGCCTGCTAATTTTGACTGCCACATGCCACTCTTAAAGATAGGGGAGTCAGGGGATATGGGGAAAAGGCAGGAACGGGGTACTGATTGCGGATGATCAGCCATGATCACATTGAATGGCGGTGTTGGTTCAAAGGGCCGAATGGCCTACTCGGCACCTATTGTCTATTGTATTCGGATGGTGGAAAGTACCGAGCAGCCACTATACTTCCAGCACCAGCCGAGCCCCTTATGGAGACGAGGAAGGATGCATTTATACAATGCTGCTTGGAAAATAGCTCACATTTAATGTCTAAACATGAATTGTGCACAATTTTTGTCAATCTTGTGCATTCCAATTGATGACGCAGCTAAAATACTTCACTTACTGCTGCTTGGCCCAGATTATGCATCTGCATATTTAAAAATGTTGGAGGGATAATGTATAATCATAACGTATAATTTTAAACTAGCAAATAGCAACATGGAAGAAGCAAAGAGGGGCCTTCAGTTTAATGAGCAAATCAAAGGAAAGCAGTTTGTGTGAAGCATAAACGCCTACAGGTCAGTGTGAATGATGCGCAAATTCTGTGTACACAGATCATGGTATTCAATAGAATCAAGAAGCCCTATTTCACATCAATACCCACATACGGTCTTTCCAGATTTTATTGTTTCTTATATGCTGCATGCTCCAAATACCGTACAGGATTCTCATCCCTTTCCACAGAGTTGTCATAATGCTTTCACCCTCGCAGTCCACCGTTTGCACCCCTCCTCACCTGTGTGCTTTTCCCCTCCACTTGTAAGGCTGCGCTGAATCAGGGTTGATGCTGATTGCTTTGTCACAGTCCCGAATGGCTGCATTGGGCTTCTGCATTTTCACATACACGCTGTGAAATAGAAAAAGATTGCTTGGTCTGGTTAGAAAAAGTGTTACTTGAACAATAATCAATCTAAGAGAGAAAACATGCTTAGTGCCATGTTAACTCCCTGGGAATCATTTGCAGCTCTCCAATAACCATATAACAATTACAGCACGGAAACAGGCCCTCTCGGCCCTTCCAGTCCGTGCCGACCATTTGTTTTCCCCTAGTCCCATCTACCTGCACTCAGACCATACCCCTCCATTCCCTTCACGTCCATATACCTATCCACTTTACTCTTAAATGTTAAAATCGATCCTGCCTCCACCACTTCTGCTGGAAGCTGATTCCACACAGCCACCACCCTCTGAGTAAAGAAGTTCCCCCTCACGTTACCCCGAAACCTCTGTCCCCTAATTCTCATGTCATGCCCTCTTGTTTGAATCTTCCCTACCCTCAATGGGAAAAACGTATCCACGTCAACTCTGTCTATCCCTTTCATCATTTTAAAGACCTCAATCAAGTCCCCCCCTTAACCTTCTGCGCTTCAAATAATAAAGACCTAACTTGTTCAACCTTTCTCTGTAACATAGTTGCTGGAACCCTGGCAACATTCTAGTAAATCTCCTCTGTACTCTCTCTATTTTGTTGACATCCTTCCTATAACTAGGCGACCAAAATTGTACACCATACTCCAGAATTGGTCTTACCAATGCCTTGTACAATTTTAACATTACTTCCCTACTCCTAAACTTCCTGGAAAACCATTCAACTTTATGAATCGAAGACTTTGAGTTTGGGAATCTTAGTGAAGGGAGCAGCAAGGATGCAATAATTGATCTCCGATTCCAAATTAGAGGGGGGGGGGAAATAAAACAAAACAGTATCCAGGGTCCTGACTGCTATCTGGTGACCTTTTCTGTAAAGGGCAAGGCACCGCTGGGTAAAGATGGGATCAATGTCAGAGCTAATCCACAATGTAATCAATGTTTTTCAGATGTGTAGAAGGAAGTAAAGTCAATGTTAAAAAATATTCAGGGATTGTTATGCTGTAGCACAATGGGACATCCAAAACAATGTGGCAGCATTAACTTGCTGTGCTTACAATGGGCCAGCACGGCAAGTTAATGCTGTGCATATTAATCTCTCCAAACAGTGGAGAAAAGTCACAATCCAACTGTTATGACTGACAGAGGGGAAAGTCGATATGCGTATTCTCAAAGGAGAAATTACAGTGGACCTTTTCACTTCTGTTGCTAGGCTCACAGTAAGATGGGCAAATGCATGGGTCAAGATGATTTCATCCGCTTACAGAAACACATTCATCGGCAAGGAGCAAAGATCTCGAGCAAAATTGAATCTACAGCTTACTTGGCAGGTTGTGAAACCTCTCCAGGTTAATGAAATGCGGCGAGCTCTACAAAGAATGTTCAACTTGCTTAATAGTTTCAAATGAGTATTCCCTTTCAGATGCATTCATGTACGCGGCAAACAATGGACTACAACCATGACATCTGTAGGTTTTTTTTAAAAACATTCAGCTCCATTATTTCAACCAGATCCCCAGACATCAAATATTTTCACAAGGGTGTACAAGCAAATACCATTGTTTGGCAACAGACTGACAACAGGATGACATCACCAAA
Organism: Okamejei kenojei; assembly: GCA_035221665.1. NCBI lineage: Eukaryota > Metazoa > Chordata > Chondrichthyes > Rajiformes > Rajidae > Okamejei > Okamejei kenojei. Next base: position 6,981,348 of record CM069167.1, read on the forward strand.
GCTTCCAAAACCTACCTTCCAAAGTCTATGAACCCATCCCTTTAAAAAAAGAACTCAAAAGTTCTTGCTCTTTCTGCACTGTGTTTAAATGGGGACTTCAAAGATGAAACTTCTCAGCAAGTTATTCTAGAATTACACTAAAACGCAAGAGACAAGTGTTTTTGTAAACACCCAATTTTTATACCATGCTCACAAACAAGGACATTTACCAAAATTACCCAGATTGTAAAATGACAATACACCTGGCAGAGGAGCAAGAACTCAAGGCCTCCATCCCCCTTCTGCAAGGGACAGGAGAGATACAAGATTTACAAACTTAGCTGTGAGATGCCGCTGAAGCCTGATATATGACCCAGCCTTCATCATTTCCCTAACCCAGTTTCCAATAGGCATGCAACGCGATCCAAGCTTCAGATTCGAGGAGGCAATACATTGCTTTATTCCACTTGGCCCTCAGACTGCTGAGCAGACTTCACTGGCATCACTTGTCAAGCGGGTGAGACGCTTTCAAGAATACATCCATTCTACACTTTACCTGGCTCGCTTAGCATAAAGAATGGCCAGGCGTGGGTTCAACTTAATGGCTTCTGTGAAGTGTTCGAGTGCCTTTTCAAGATGCCCTGTATTGAGGAAAACAAAATGTTTAGGCACCACGGGCTAGTGTGGGATTTGAGAACATAAGAGGCAGGATGTTTCCAGGCACAATGTAGAAAATAGAAACTGTAGATACCGGTTTACCAAAGAAAACCACAAGATGCTGGAGTAACTCAGAGGATCAGGCAGCATCCCTGGAGAATAGGGAAAAGTTACATTTCGGGTCGGGACCCTTCTACAGAATCTACGGACCAGAAGCATCCCCTATCCATGTTCACCAGGGATGCTACCAGACCAACCCAATTTTTCCAGCATTTTGTGTCTTTTGTAAGTTTCCATACAAGTTCAATGTTTGCCTGAGTGGACAGATATACACACTTACTAATCAACCACCGAAAAAGTAAGATCATTAAATTATCAGACAGACAATGCAAATGAGTGGATGTGATGCTTTTGTACAATTTTCAAAGTTAAATAATTTTAAATATTTCTGAAATTATGAGACAACACATCAAAGGTATTTCACCAAGTGTTTAACATATTGTCTCCTGAACCAGCCCTGCTTCAGGTTAAAAAATATTTTCCTTGGTTTGAATTATTTTCATGGACTTGCTATTTCTGTAAGCTGCCACATCAGCATTGATAACCACGCAAGATCCTGCTCTCTTCCAGTTCGGCTCTGTTCCGTAGCCCCGTTACTCACTCCAATACTCGTCACAATGTCTTCAGCTGGCTAGGCTTTAATTTCACAAATTCAGTCTCCAAACCTTCACCTCCTCTCTCCCCCCATCAAAACATTCATTAAAACTTATTTTATCCCATTTTGGTCACCTTACCATACTTCGGCCCAGCAAGTCTGCACTGACCAGCGATCCCCGCACATTAAAACCATCCTACATACACTAGGGACAATTTACACTTATACCAAGCCAATTAACCTACAAACCTGTACATCTTTGGAGTGTGGGAGGAAAGCAAATATCTTGGGGAAAACCCACGAGGTCACGGGGAGCACGTACAAACTCCGTACAGACAGCACCCGTAGTCAGGAGCAAACCCAGGTCCCCGGCGCTGCAAGGCAACAACTCTATCGCTGCAATGAAATTTGGTGTCTGTCAAACTTAATTTGCTCGTCATTAGTTGGGCAATGTTATGCCGTTATAATTTTATTCCAAATCAAAGCCACGAACAACATCATAAATTATCTCACCGTGTCACATATGCAAAGGAATATTTACAGTAAGACATGGGATTGGGACAGTCCACATGAAGCATTTCAGTGTGGCTTCAATATTTAAGACACACTGTTTATTTCCTTTCCTTTTGTTCTTCCAGCCAACTCATTCTTAAGTTTATTTACAAACAGAATTCCACTGATTCTATTCAAATATTACAATAAATTAAATCCATAAGATTTTGTTTAGAGATTACAGCACGATTATGAAAGGCGCCGCTTGCAGCAAAAGCAAAGAAAATTATAGGATATGATTTTAAACTTCAGCAATAACTTTATATTTAGACTCATTGCTGGAATTAATTAGTCACGAAAGTATAATACGGGGATCAGGTCGACTCGATTTAGTAAAGGCTTGTTGGCCCCAGAGGGAAAGGAGTTAGATCAGTTCATTATTCCAAGGTGTACAGCTATTCCAATCATCAATGGAAACTTGATTTCCACATTTTCACCCAGCCCATGTTAAAGGATATGATACACCACACTGCTCAACGCCTGCACTCACCACATTCCCCATTTAGAAACAACGATTTTATACAATTAGCATAGTTTAATGTTGCACCCCACATACATCGTGGAATTTTACACAAATAGATTTTGTTTTAGACAATGTTTAAAATAAAACCACAGATCTGAGACCAGTTATTTAGCTTGATTTGCTTATTCTTCATAAAATCTTGATCTAGAACAATACAACACCATAATGCCCAGGATGCTGAATTATTTAGAAACAAAGAACTGCATGCAGAAAGTGGTTTACACAAAAGGACACAAAGTGCTGGAGTTCTCCAGAGGACCCACAGAATTACTCCAGCCCCTTTAGGCTAAATTATTTAAATAGTTAGTCACACTGCTTTGTCCATTTTACAGAAGTCATGCAATTTTTTTAATTATCTCTTCCCACACAGGAGGCCTTTCAGCCCATCAGATCCATGCTAGCTGCCATGGAGTGATCCCATCAGTCTCATTCCCTCCCACTCTCTCCATCTCCCTGTAACCATGCAACTCATTCTCTCACATGCCACTAACTGCCCTTGACATTTTTTTGCTACTGTTAATTTACAGCTGTCAGTTAACAACTTTGAAATCCAACATGGAAATGAGAAACTTCTTCACCAAAGAATGGTTCAAATGTGAAACTTACAGCAAGAAGTCAAGGTGACTGGCATGGATGTGGTTAGAGATGCTAGTCAAATGAGTCAGTTGACAGAGGGTGACAAGACAGGAGGAAGATCGTGCACAGATACAGACTAGTTGTGCCAAACGGCTTGTGTCTGTGCAGGTAACAACCTATTCTCGTTTTCACATCCACCACTTTGCTGAACCAAAGCCTTGCCCGCTCCATCAATCACCATTTCCCTTCTATTACACTTACCTTCTCCCAAAGCATTGATGGCTTCCGCTTTCTTCTCATTTGCCTGATCCATTAATTCCTCAGTCACCTAAAACAAGAGAACGATCAACAGTGACTGTTACAAACTTTGCAACTTATAAACAATAGGTTGCAGATCATTGTTTACAGATGAAAAATTACGTAACCTCCATGACATAGAATGACCAGGCCCTGGGGAGGGGAGGGGGGGGGCTGCTGGTGCCCAAAGAACAGCATCTCCAGCAGAACAGAGTTTCCTGTTTACCAATTATGAATAATCCTTTATTTAAACCTTCTATATTGGATAAGGGGTTTAGACACTGGAAAAAAATTAGGAGTTATAAGGATAGAACACCTTTACAGGAAAGGAAAATTTCTATCATTTCAAGAATTAAAAGATATCTATGGATTACACCCAAATACCTTGCTTAGGTATATACAAATCAGAGACTATATCAAGTCAAACATGCAAGACTATAAGAATAGAGAGCCAGGATTATTGGATGAGTGGCTTAACAAGCACCCAAATACAGAAAAATTAATAGCATGCATATATAATACTCTTTTGGATAGGGAAGTCCCAACAACAGAATCATACCGACAGATATGGGAAAATGAAATAGGTCTATCTATAATGAAAGACACTTGGGAAGAAAGTTTACAACGTATACACCGAATGCTCATTAAATGCCAGACATACTTTGGTACAATTTAAAGTAATACATAGATTACACTACTCAAAAACGAAATTAAATAGAATTTTTTCTAACATTTCTTCTATTTGCGATAAATGTCACAATTTAGAAGCCAACTTAACGCATAGTTTTGTAACATGCATAAAACTTAATAGTTATTGGGCTGATATTTTTGGAATCATCTCTGAGGTTCTTAAAACTAAATTGGACCCTGATCTAAAGTTAATAATATTAGGAGTCTCTGACTCAAGCTTAATATTAACAGTAAGTCAAAGAAATTTTCTTGATTACTGTTTGATAATTGGATAAAAATTAATATTAAAATTCTGGAAGGGAACATTATCCCTCACAATCAAAATGTGGACTGTGGCAATGTCAGAGACGTTGCATTTGGAGAGAATTAGGTTTGTCCTAATGGACAAATATGAACTTTTTGAACAAATATGGTCTCCATTCATTGATTACTTAAAGGGGTAGCTGAGCTCAGCACCATAACTCAATAAGTACCCTAGTGTAGGATTAGACGAAAAAAGTATTGGGATCTGTATACATGTCTCAATAGATATTGTTATATGAAACTGTTCCATTCAATGTAAAGATTCCTTTTTTAAATTTTTTATTATATGATAATTGTTTTTTTTTTTTTAATTTTTCTTGTTTATCTTTATTCTTTTTTTAAAATTTTTTTATTGTATAATCATTATTATTTAATCACAACGTCTTGATTATTGATTTATACTTTTACTTTTTTTTTCACTCCCTTACCTTCCCAAAAAAAATCAAAAACAGTAGCATATATAAATTATCCCGTAATATCTGTACACCGTTTGTGATAAGTCTGATTTGTATTTGAAGTGCTGTTGTGCCTTAGATAATATGCAATGTTCCTAATAAAAATATTAAACAAAAAAAAGAATAGAGTTTCCTCGAGACGGCAAAGTGATGGAGAAGAACACAACGGTGGAGGAAGAAAACGGCATAGTTATTTAATAATTGCTCGAATGAATTCAATTTCAATGGATATTTAAACACGTCAAGCAAGTTGTGTAAAATTACTGGCAACTATCTAAGACTCACGTTTTTGTACTTCACCGTCCACAACCCCAACCCTATCACTATTTACAGTTCAAGGGGCAAATTAGAAACATTATGCCAGCTATCCATTGGCAAAATGGTAAGAAATCAGAGTTAATGACAGTTAATTCCACAAGGGAAGTACGTTTAGTGTAAATGCATATCCCAAACACTTCCCGACTACCAACTCTATATTTGTTCTGGAAACAAACATTGCCATCTCTCCCCAGCCACTTATTCTCTGTAGGCTTGATATGAAGCCAACATTTGAAATTCTCTAATAATTATTTACATATCAACGGATTAATGCAGGACAATCAAGATTTTTCCATTTGAAAAGCAAGTTTCATCTATCCTCCACCTTGCCCGTTTTTGCTGGAGGTAATTTTGCTCCATTGCTCCATGTTAGATGGGAGTATTCCAACACAGAACGCACACCAAAGAAAGACGTACAATGTCCACACTTCTTGCTAACATGATAACTGTGGCTAAAAGCGAGCCTGTGTTTTTTTAAAACCTGGAACAGGTTAACGTTTTCAGGAAGGGGATGAAGAGGGAAAAAAAAAAGGCTTACCTCAATACTGTCATCTCCCATTTCAATAGGTTCTTCAAGATCTGCCTCAATCACACCTTCATCGTCAATCTCTGTGAAGAACAAAATACATCCACATGAATATACTTGAAAAAAACTACATTACAGGACATTGCTATAATTTCTCCCGTGGTTTGATTTGCTGCACCCCACCACTGACATACGCGACCACTTCATCAAGGGACCAATATCCTGCTGTAGAAATGTCCATGTACCATTTATCTGTATATTTCCTCGCATTGAACCAAATCCATCCATCTATGCCAGTTCATTCAACAATCCTATTCTCACACTAACCTATTCTTCCTCCCAGATATGAACACTCACCTAAAGTTCCAAATAACCCAGCAGATGGAACATCATTGGGACGTGGTATGGTATGGGGGACTATGTATGAACACTGCTGTAATTTCGACATGGTGAAACCAAAATGTATAAAAATGGCCTTTATTAAAATCTGACAAAGTGCACTTTCAGCACATGTGATTTTCTTTCTATTACAAATCTCAAATTGTGGAGTACAGAGGCAAATAAATAAATGATGGGTCTTTGTCCCGAGGGCACAGTTGACACAATTGGTTCAAACTCAAGCACTGTAGATAGAGCAAAGGGGAAGATACCAAGTGCAACACTCACCAAGTTCACTCTCCTGGCTTTCTGAAGCTTGCTCTGGAGATGAAACCGGCGGTTCCTTCGCTTCTGTATTTGTTTCCTGCAAAAATTCAAGTTATTTAGTCTGTTCTTTCAGAACAACATCTATGCCCACAAGAAATTTAGTATCATATTACACCACATTAGTAATAACACTGCCACGTTTCACCCCAGCATAAAATGCTCAGCACGGCAGAAACTGTCCTCCATCTCTCTCTCTTCTTTTCTCATATCTCAGTGCCCAGTGGTTCCTCATTGCCCAGCTACATTCACATTTCTTTGGGCTCTCTCCCATTTCTCCTCATGCCTTTAACTTAATAAAATGCCAACATTTCATCCTTCATCGCACCCGCTGCCGAGGCTTTCACCCATGTTTTTGATAATCATGGTTTCTAACTCACTCATTGATATCTCCCAGCCCTGGAAATGTAACCTATTCAGAATTCTACTCTCTACACCATTACACGTCAAATCCCAGTCACCAACTTTTGTTTCAATCATCCAAACTGGCTATTTGTTAGAAAACACCACCTTAAATCTTCAACCATTTTTCTCTCCTCTGCATTCAAGCCTATCATTCCTACATTTTGATTCCCTTCCCTCTTGACATTCTGTAAATTCATTTCACAAAGCATTTTATCGCCTAAATTAATATCTCTTTACAAGGCACACATTTTCTTTGCTAAAGCTACACAGTGCCTTAAAGGTTTAGTGAAATTTCATGTTTGAATTCCCCGGCAATTTAATTACTAACTTCAGATCATACAACACAGCCGCAAGAGAATCTTGCAATTTCCTCTCGGTTGCCAATAGTTTTATTAACAACAGACCAGCACCACAGCACATTCTTACACAAAATCTTACCCAGAGTCACTCACTGTCACGTTACCACGTGCTTGGTAATGATAAACATCCAGGTTGTGTGACCTGGTTAACTGATCCTCTTCCCACATGTACACGCTTTGTAACAGAGGCAGATGATGAAAAAATGAGGGGTCCAAACACATCAATTTACTTTTCTACTTTAGGAGGATGTGAGGAGCAATAATTACAACTGGAAGCAATTAGCTGGCATCACCAGGCATACTCTTTGCTATGGGAGCTGGGAAATTAATACGTTATGTAAAAACCCTAACTGTGCCCTCCATAATGTTTGGAAAAGACCCATCATTATTTGCCTCTGTACTCCACAATTTGAGATTTGTAATTTTAAAAAAATCACATGTGGTTAAAGTGCACATTGTCAGATTTTATTAATGGGTATTTTTATACATTTTGATTTAACTATGTAGAAATTACAGCTGTGTTTATACATAGTCCCCCATTTCAGGGCACCATATGTTTGGAACACATGTCTACACAGGCATTTGCAATTGCTCAGGTGTGTTTAAATGCCTCCTTAATGCAGGTATAAGAGATCTCAGCACCTAGTCTTTACTCCAGTCTTTCCATTACCTTTGGAAACTTTTATTGTTGTTTATCAACATGAGGACCAAAGTTGTGCCAATGAAAGTCAAAGAAGCCATTATGAGACTGAGAAACGAGAATAAAACTGTTAGAGACATCAGCCAAACCTTAGGCTTTCCAGAATCAACTGTTTGGAACATCATTAAGAAAGAGAGCACTGGTGAGCTTACTAATCGCAAAGGGACTGGCAGGCCAAGGAAGACCTCTACAGCTGATGACAGAAGAACTCTCTCTATTATAAAGAAAAATCCCCAAACACCTGTCCGACAGATCAGAAACACTCTTCAGGTCAGGTGTGGATTTGTCAATGACCACTGTCCACAGAAGACTTCATGAACAGAAATACAGAGGCTACACTGCAAGATGTAAACCACTGGTTAGCCTCATAAATAGGATAGCCGTGTTACAATCTGCCAAGAAGTACTTAAAAGAGCAACCATAGTTCTGGAAAAAGGTCTTGTGGTCAGATGAGATGAAGATTAACTTATATTAAAGTGATGGCAAGAGCAAAGTATAAAGGAGAAAAGGAACTGCCCAAGATCCAAAGCATACCACCTCATCTGTGAAACACGGTGGTGGGGGTGTAATGGCCTGGTCATATATGGCTTCTGAAGGTACTGGCTCACTTATCTTCAATGATGATACAACTGCTGATGATAGTAGCATAATTAATTCTGAAGGGTATAGACACATCCTATTTGCTCAAGTTCAAACAAATGCCTCAAAACTCATTGGCCGGCGGTTCATTCTACAGCAAGACAATGATCCCAAACATACTGCTAAAGCAACAAAGAAGTTTTTCAAAGCTAAAAAATGGTCAATTTTTGTGGCCAAGTCAATCACCCGATCTGAACCCAATTGGGCATGCCTTTTATATGCTGAAGAGAAAACTGAAGGGGACTAGCCCCAAAAACAAGCATAAGCTAAAGACGGCTGTGATACATGCCTGGCAGAGCATCACCAGAGATGACACCCAACCAGAGATGATGTCCATGAATCGCAGACTTCAACCAGTCATTGCATGCAAAGGATATGCAACAAAATACTAAACATGACTACTTTTATTTACATAACATTCTGTGTCCCAAACATTATGGTGCCCTGAAATGAGGGAATTATGTATAAACACTGCTGCAATTTCTATATGGTGAAACCAAAATGTATAAAAATGGCCTTTATTAAAATCTGACAATGTGCACTTTAACCAAATGTGATTTTTTTCCTATTACAAATATCAAGTTGTGGAGTACGGAGGCAAATAAATAAATGGTGGGTCTTTGTCTCAAACATTATGGAGGGCACTGCATAAAATTATTTTTTAGGCCTCCAGTCAGGTTATTTTGCGTAGATCCATTCTGGGTACCACACCATATAAATGAAGCATGTTAATGTCTACGGAGAGTCTGCACGTTTAGTAGGATTAGGATTAGTAGCATTTAGCATAACAGTACCCGGAATAAGAGACTTCATGTGGCATACTGAGATTTCAAAGGAATACTGAGATTTTCCATGACGTAACTGCTCAAATCAATCAGGTTTTGGTGGACAGATAGTTTTGAAAATTTACGTCATGAGAAAAACTTTGTGTGGGGCGGAAATTCAATGAGCTAGGAAGAGATGGAATGCACTGCCTAAAGGATTATGAAAAAAGCCTTCAAATATTCAACAAAAACACAACTGATTGAACAGTTTTCCTGTGCTTTTTGATTCAATGTAAACCATGGTTTATCCTGAAAGCGAGAACTTTCCAGCTTCCTTCTGCAAGCAATGCATGGATTTGGAGGAACGTTCTTAGATAACCAACTACTAATGGTACACAAACCACAGATTACACAGGAATGCAAGTTAATGTGCAACTTTATGAACTGTCATAGTTTAGTCCCATGATAGTTGTACATACAGCCCTTGATGGCACAAGACTCGCTGCTGGAATACCCAGTGTATAGTTCAAGTTAGGATATAAATTTCACACTGGTCTTTCACCTTTCTCTTTAAAAAGAAAAATAGTAAAAAGCCAGCTGTCCACACCAGGCCCCTTTAAAATGCTGCACAAAAGACTTCAACAAAAATTCCTACCTGCACCATATATCTCTCAAGAACATGGTGCAGGTAGTATCATAACACTTACATATCCTTTAGCCCATTCAATGATATGAAACCTCATGGGAAAAGGTTTTTTTCTTTAAATTACAAAGAACAGCCTTATTTTGAGGGAAAAACCTGAACAAATTCTCCTGGAAATTGGTCAGGAGATACCCTTTTCAGATTCACTAGATGCTGACCAAAATATCAGGTACCTTTGGTGCCTCTGGGAATTTCGGGTGTTCTGCCGGAGGAGGTATAGTTGCTCCCATACTGTAAAGAAGATGCAAAAAAAAGTTATTTTAAAAAACATTGAAAATTAACAGATCAGGTGTGGCTGCATTGATCTCAAAATCCTTTCTTAATCTATGTAATCCAAGACCTCAAGAGAATACAAATACCAGTTTATGATGGAAATACACGGAACTGCATATGCTGGTTTACAAAAAAAGACAGTGCTGGGAGTAACACAGGGTCTCGACCCAAGACCTCACGTATCCCTGTTCTCCCGAAATGCTGCCTGACCTGCTGAGTTACTACAGCACTTTATGTCTTTTAACCTGTTTATGATGCCCGTTTCTCATCTCTTCCTCACAGGTTCACAGACAAATGCATTTTAAAAGAAATGAATACTGTACAAAGTTAACTGGAATTAGTTCAGTTTAGGCCCATCACTGATTTTCTGGCAACTAGTGGTATGGCACCTCCATTAATCCAACAAAATTGCAAAAGTGTGCTTGAAATCTCTCCCAAAGTGTAGCACCTAGGCTGAGTGAGACAGGCGATCTTCACCTCATCGGGACACCCACACCGACCAGTGGGTCAAATGTTCCAACTGCAGCTGGGGCTCTGGAACTTCGGCTCAGCCGGCAGATCCGTTCCCATAGCTGGCAGATCCGTTGGCACAAGCGACTTCCCAGGCCGGTATCTTGGGTGCTGCCTGCGTAGTTTGCACATTCTCCCTGTGACCACGTAGGGTTCTTCTGGTTTCCTCCCACATTCAAAAGACCCGCTGGTTTGTAGGTTAATTGCCCTGGTCCGTACGGAGTGGATGTGAAAGTGGGATAATAGAACTACTGTGAACGGGTGATAGATGGTCAGCGTGGAGTTGGTAGGCCTATGTCCATCCTGTTTCTTTCAATCAATTTCTATCAACACTACTGAAGTTACTATATTTCAGCTCAAATTACAACTGAGAACAGACAATACAGTCAATATGTATTTTCCTTGGCAAATCCTCTGACAGAGGCATAGAAACAAGTGGAGGGTAGCGTTTAATGAGCAACCAAATTAACCAGTTAAAATAGACCTGAAGAGTTGAATGGGCCACTTTGTACCAAGTGACACTAGGAAAGTTCAAGACAAAAGATACAAACTAGATCCAGGTGCCGGAAAACCATCCTAACCTCCAGCATCGGGTAAAGGAAATATACTGTCTATCAAATGTTGAAAATGTGCAATGCACAAATTCTTGAAAAAACAGGGCTCGTACTGTATTTTGTCAAATCTACAAGTCAGGATGGCTATTTGGCTCAAATTTTATTTTTCTATTCTACATAATCAAGCACCTGCCTTCACCCGGCCCCATTTCCCTTTCTGTATCTCCCCTAACTAATGTTATTTAACAAGACTTTGTAAAACACTAGTTCTGGTTGTATGTTGCAGTCTTTCAAACTTCTGGGTTAAAAAAAATCCTTCATCCAGTTTCAGTTTTTTTTTTTTAAATTGTCATCTCTCGTCCATTTTGATCAAACTATTCAATAACCACAAGTTTGCAAGTCAACTGCTATTGAAGGATGGCGGGCTTAAGACAAACAGCACCCAAGGATTGGTGATATTTCTGGACAGTGAACTAAGGTATCAGGATACATTCCAATGGTATTACAGCCGCATGCAGAGGATTAGATTTCACTATCCGTAACCCAGATTGAATTATATCTTGCAGTTAAATTCTGAGCAACCAGATTGGACATTAAATAAACTATTACTATCGATCCTTCTAGATCTTGATTACTCAGCAGGTCCTCTAAATTTATTGGCAGAAATCCACAAATTAGCTAATTAACAGCAGCGGGAATTGATCGCATGGCTTGGTGCAGAAGAAAAATCAGACTGTTCAAAAGTTCATAAATTCTAGGAGCAGAATGAGCACATTCAGTCCATCAAGTCTACTCCGCCATTCAATCATGGCTGATCTATCTTTCCCTTGCAACCCTATATTCTTCTGCCTTCTCCCCATAACCCGACACCCTTACTAATCAAGAATCTGTCGATCTCCATCTTAAAAATATCCATTGACTTGGCCTCCACAGTCGTCTATGGCAATGAATTCCACAGATTCATCACCTTCTGGCTAAATAAATTACCCCTCGTCTCCTTTTTAAGAAGGAACTGCAGATGCTGAAAAAAATCGAAGGTAGTCTGAAGAAGGGTCTTGACTAGAAATGTGACCTATTCCTTTGCTCCTTTTTAAAGGTATGTCCTTTTATTCTGAGGTAATGGCCTCTGGTTCCAGACACTCTCACTAGTGGAAACATCCTCTCCACATTCATTATATCCAAGTCTTTCACTATTCAGTAAGTTTCAATGAGGTCCTCCCTCATCCTTCTAAACTCTTGCAATGATTGCTGACAGGGTGCATATTGGGAGAGGGGGATCTACACTGATTTGACAATTGTCTACAGGTAGCAGTATCATTTGATGGGCAGGTAGGCTTGCATCTGCTAGAGTTCGATATAGATGGGATTTGATTCAAACATGCAAGATCCTGAGGGCCAGACGCAAAATGCTGCGAGAGAGGGTGTGCTCCACTGCAAAATCTCACGGTATGTCTGTTGAAGTTCTCCTCTCTCTGATGAGAATTCTGCAACACCCTCTCTTGCTGCTCCCCCTCTGTGATTCTGTTTTCACATCTTACCCTTCCATATCTCCAGACTCCTTCTCCCTTGACTCTGAAGGGTCTCAGAATAAAATATTTTTAAGGCAGAGGTGGATGGATAGTTGATAAGGTAAAAGGGTAAAAAGTTACCAAGAATAGAACAGGAATGCAGAGTTGAGGTTACAATCAGATCATCCATGACCATTTAAATGATGGAGCAGTGCAGGAAGGAATTGCAGAAGCAATCAAAGACACAAAATGCTGGAGTAATTCAACAGGACAGGTAGCATCTCTGAAGAGAAGGAATGGATGACATTTTGGGTCGAGACCCATCTTCAGACAGTCTGAGGAAGGGTCTCAACCCGCAACGTCACCTAATCTTTCTCTCCAGAGATGCTGCATGTCCCACTGAGTTACTCCAGCATTTTATGTCTATAAATGGTGGAGCAGTCGATCCTGCTCCTAATTCATACGTTTAGAATATATTAATACTCATTAAAAGAGCCATTTGGGAAATATACCAAATGACAATTACAACCACTGCCAATGGAACACAGCTCAATTAGAACAAAATTTCAAGGAACAAAGAATAAGGCCAAAGTAATAAACAGGAAACTAAATAGACAGATCAGAAGACAAAGATCCAGTGTGCTCTGTCCAAAACAGTAAGCATGCCAAAGTAAGTCAACATGTTTTAGATTAGGGGTACACAAAAAGCTGGAGAAACTCAGCGGGTGCAGCAGCATCTAAGGAGCGAAGGAGATAGGCGACGTTTCGGGTCGAGACCCTTCTTCAGACTGGTCAGGGATCAGGGAAACGAGAGATATAGACGGTGATGTTTTAGATTAGATTTGATTAGATTAGATTCCTTTATTGTCATTCAGACCTTTCGGTCTGAACGAAATTGTTACCATGCAGTCATAACATATAATAAAAAAACAAAACACACAATAAACACATATTTAACATCCACCACAATGAGTTCACCAGGCACCTCCTCACTGTGGTGGAAGGCAAAAGTCATTATCTTCATCCCTCCTAGTTCTCCCTCTGCGCTGAGGCGATCCAGGCCTCCAACGCCGCTGGAGCACCGCAGCTCTAAGCCGGGCCACTGCCGCCGCTGGAGCGCTGCAGCTCTAAGCCAGACCACCACCGCCGCACTGCAGCTCTAAGGCAGACCGCCGCCACCGCTGGAGCACCACATCTCCAAGTCGGGCACCGCAGCTCTAAGCCGGACCACTGCCGTAGCTGGAGCACCGCAGCTCTAAGCCAGACCGCCGCCGCCGCTGGAGCACCGCAGCTCTAAGCCAGACCGCCACCGCCACTGGAGCACCGCAGCTCTAAGCTGGGCCGCTGCCGCTGGAGCACCGCTTCTTCAAGCCGGGCACCGCAGCTCTAAGACGGACCACCGCCGCCGCTGGAGCACCGCATCTCCAAGCCGGACCGCCGCTGGAGCACCGCAGCTCTAAGCCGGACCGCCGCTGCTGGAGCACCGCAGCTCCAAGCTGGACCGCCACTGCTGGAGGACCGCAGCTCCAAACCAGGCCACCGCCGAACGCCACCACAGCTCCGAGGCCGCCAGCTCCGCCATTAGGCCTCAGCACAGACGGAGACGGTGATGGGGGACACGCATCCCCCCTGAAGGGAGAGACTAAAACCCTGTTTCTCCCACCCCACACATACACAACCTAATAATACAAAATTCTACTAAAACAAACACTAGAAGACAACAAAAAAAAGAAAAAAACAGACGGACTGCAGGTGAGCCGCAGCTGCCAGCCAGCGCGGCCACTTCCGGAAGTATATTTTAGAATAATGGGCACACAACTCTCCATTTATGCACCTTGCCAGCAGTGCAAGAAATGCCACTGACGTAGCTGGAGGCTTTCACTCGATCTTTCACAGTAAAACTACTGCTCCAATGGTTCCATTCTGTACACTTAATCGAAGAAGTGAATAATTTGAAATTTCATGCTTGCTTACAAAGACCAATAGAAATTTTAATGTCATAAAATAATTGGACAATACATTTTGTTGCTCTTACAAAAACTTCTAAAACTTCCGTCAAATACTTGTCACCTTCTGAAGATACATTTACAATGCTTTGCACCAGACTGACTCTCTTCCTCTAGTATTTCTGCACTAAAACTACAGTTAATAAAAGCAGCCTTTTTATATTAGGTCACTAACCTGTTACATAAGCAGTACTCCTAACTTCCTAAAAAAACAATCACCTTCAATCATCACCAATGCTAACAGCCTAACTAAGATGAGAGATCAGACTTGTAATTTACATCAGTGATACATTGCCTCAGGTCCATTATGGGCCTGCTCCACTTAGGCGACTGTCATGGTCGTAGCAGGTCTAAAAAAAAACCGCGATTGGACTAATGGGCCTGTCCCACTTCTGCAATTTTTCAGGCGACTGCCAGCGAATACGACAATGGAATTCACTGGTCAGCACCGGCGACAACCTACGTTACCTGGTGACAACCTATGACAGCACCTACGTCGAGCCATTGACATTGGCGTCAAACCCACGGTCGCCGAAAATATTTCAAACATGTTGAAATTCCAGCGGCGACCAGAAAGATGCTACGTCTCTTTGGGCGACTGAGGAGACTACTCACGACCATACAGGCGACACCCCGGCGACCATGTGGCAACAGCCTAGTCGCCTATAGTCGCCTGAAAAAATTGCATGTGGGACAAGCGCATAAGTACTTCTCACTCCTCTCCCATCCCCTGCCCCCCCCTTACCACATCCTTCATCGCAGTACTTCTCACCCACCGTCCGACCACGCCCCACACCCTCCCTGACCCCTCCCATTCTGCACCACCACCCCACACTTTATCCACTCACTCTCTACCAAAGATCCTATCGCTATAGGATCTCTCTCCACCCCCTCTCATACCCCCACCACCCGCTCCACTCAGCTCTCCCCACCACCCTCCCTCCTCACTCCTTCCCATCCCCACCCACTCCTTCCCACCTCCCTCCTCCCTACCTCACCCCCCCCCCCCCCTCACCTCACCCCCCACCACTCCTTCCCACCACCTCACTCCTTCCTTGGTTTCTTGGTCCTCCAAAATATTCCAAATGAAATTTAAACTGGAGGTGGAATGCCCTCCCTTCCTCCCTCCCCCCCACCTCACCCTCTCCCCCCTCCCTTCTCACCCCGCAACCTCCCCCCTCTCCCCCCCCCCTCCCCCCCCCTCCCACCTCTGCCCCCTCCCTTCTCACCCCGCAACCTCCCCCCCCCCCACCCTTACCTCTCCAGCCACTCCTTAAAGAAGCGCAGCTCGCCCATGTGCAGCACGCTGGGGCTGCCTTTGCAGTGCTGCACGAAGGCGCTGAGATCGCGGAGTTTCTGCGCGTCCATCGTGCTCCGTTGCTGCAGCGTCGCCTCCTCCTCCTCCCCGCGCGGTCGCAGCTGCAGCTCGCGCACCTTCTGGCGGAATCTTCTGGAACTAGCTCTCCCGCCTCCCGCCAGCCTCAAAGTCAAGACTCCACCTCCTTTAAAACCAACAAAACCATAGCTTAATATTAAACTTTTACTTTTGCCAGCAACATAACAAAACTTGTTGTAAACCTCCCCTGACAATTGGCACCCCCGAATTTTTTTTAATGTATTTTAATAACCGGCAGTGAAGCGGACGCCCACTAGGTGGCTCCTGACCGTTGAGCTTTCGTGACCCTCCAGCCAGCCAATGGTTAATGAGCATTACGTCATCGCTAACCAATGGGCGAGGGCAACGTCACGGGGAGCGCGCCTGCGGTTGAGAAGGACCGGGCGGAGGGGATCCTCGCCCAATGACAGGGAAGAACAAACATGGAGAACTCGAGGAGATTTGATCTCGATTTTTAGATCTAACGAGTAATAAATGAAGGCGCGGGTTGATAATGATTCCCCAAACTGTAAGAAACATCAGTTCTGCTGTAAAGACTCTCAGGATTCAAGGTCAGAGTCTGAACCTCCCTCCAAGTCCTTTGGGGATCCCGGGGGCTGATGGTGTGATTTGGGAGCGCACTGTTGTATGGAAGGCTCGGTGTTAAATGGGCAAAGTGTCTCCGTTAAAATCGACCCTCGTAAACTAAACAACCCTTGACGAATGTCACCAGCTGTAACTTTACTCGGTTCCATCATCTATGTCCCTCTCAGTCTGAAGAAGGGTCTCGACCCGAAACGTCACAAAACGTCTCTGGATGCTTTCAAGAGAGAGCTAGACAGGGCCCTTAAAAATAGCGGAGTCAGGGGATATGGGGAGAAGGCAGGAACGGGGTACTGATTGGGGATGATCAGCCATGATCACATTGAATGGCGGTGCTGGCTCGAAGGGCCAAATGGCCTGCTCCTGCACCTATTGTCTATTGTCACACATTGCTTCTCTCCAGAGATGCTGCCTGACCCGCTGAGTACCACTGTACAAGGTAATTCAAGAGTTCTCCCGAGTTTCCCCTGATTCAAACTCGGAGAATTACGGTAATAGCCGCTCGTAGGTACTCTGGGCTCTTGTGGACATTTTTCAACATGTTGAAGAACCTTCATGAGTACCTGCCTGCGTTACGAGCCGCTAAGAGATATCCCGAGCTCCGACGTAACCACAACATACATTCTACGTGCTTACCACGAGTTTGATTTTTTTTATAAACTCGGGAGAGCTCTTGGGTAAACTCGTATAGTGGGACAGGCCAATTACTCCAGCATTTTGTGTCCACCATCTTTCTACCAGTTAATATATCCCGTTCTTCATCCTCAGACTGTTTGTGTTCTTTCCACACTCTCTGCATCTTAAAGAAGGGTCTAAGGTTCACCTGGATCGAGGGTGCTCCAGTATTTCCAACATGTGGATTGGATTTTGGATTATTTTTTTCTTTATCTTTGTAATCAACACCAAAATATGATCACTGTGCATTTGTGGGTAGTACAAAAGAATGTAACTGTGCTGTGCATACATGAAAATAAAGAACCATTGAAGGCTGCACTGTGAAGTAGTTGATCGAACCACTGGAGATGCAAGGAACTACGGATGCGGGGATCTCAAGTAAAACAAAGTGCTGGAGGAACTCAGTGTGTCAGGCAGCATCTGTGGGGGGAATGGATGGGTGACGTTTTGGGTCAGGACAGTTCCTCAGAACTGATAGAATCTCGACTGCAGCATCCGTGCTTCATCCTGAATTCGGCTGCTGTCTGTGTGGCGTTTGCACCTTCTTCCTGTGAAGGTGTGGGTTTCCTCCTGCAACACAAAGAGGGATGGGTGGTCATTAAATTGCCTCTGCTTTGTAGATGAACAGTAGAGTCTGGGGGGCTAACTCATGGAGAATTTGGGGAAGTAGTGCCAAAACATTGCCTGTCCATTCCCTCCATAGATACTGCCCAACTCACTAAGTTCCTTTAGCACTAAGTTTTGCTCAAGATTCCGGCACCTGCAGTTCCATTTGATTTTAGCTAATGGGGAACATTAATAAGGGATGGGACTACTCCCTGGCTTAGCATACATTTGAGACTTCACAGGGCTTCACACTATGTCATAAGACAATACAGTAACAATGGCTAAAACAACTTATATCCTCATTCATGGCCAGTGATTGAGTGGAAAAAAGAGACTTCTAACCATTAAAAGTTCTGATGGAGAGTCCCTGACCTAAAATGGTGAATCTATTTATTTCTATAGATACTGCCTGACCTACTGAGATTGTTCAGCGTTCTCTGTATTAATCTTAAAAATTAAAGTTCTCATTACTTTCTCTAAGTAGACTGCCATCACAGTTAAATATTGCTAACGCAGAGGATAATATGGTCCAAAAGCAAAATCGTGCAGAGATTGAAAATACTCAGTCAAGCAACATGTGTGGAGTGAGAAACAATGTTTCAGGTTATTGGAATTTGATCAGAGCTCGGAAAAATTAGAGCGAGAACAAGTTTTAAGATTGAGAAACTAGTTTGGAGAGTATGCGAATGATCAGACGGTGAGGAACAGGAGAGAAGAACTGGTAAAAAGGTGATGGAGCAGAGTGTAAGAGGGTGGTGCAGGAGTAAGTCACAACTGGTGACATTTATCAAGAGAAGAGGCTGTGAAAGCATGTCTTGGTAGAAACCTGATCAGAGTGGACAAGGAAATTTTAATCTAGGGTTTTCACCAGATGATGTAGATGCGATCTTAAAATTGAATACATGTTTTTTTTTTCAATTTAATATGTCATTTACAATGTCATCTGCTCTTACTATTTCCCTATTAATTGTAGGCTTAAAAAAAAAATAACAGTTTGGTAAAAAATATTGTTCAGATTATTGCCATGTTGAATATGGGATTGTTCTCATCTGTGATTATATCCATTTTGCTGGACCAACAGAGGTCACGTAATAGTGATACAACAATACACCTCAGACCCACTAATTATACTCCCCCCGTGTCTCTAGAGCACTATGAATTGCTAGAACCTTAATTAAAACAAAATATTAAATATAAATACATTTTACCACAAAATTTGCATTTCTTGCATGGGCAGCCTGGTGCCAGTTAAAAAGTTGCCCGCGTAGTCCAAATGAGGGTCGGATCGATGGCCGTCTGCATGACCAAGGCACTGTTTTCCTGGCAAGACTACCGGGTAGACCCCTGACAATTTGCTAAAAATGCAGTCGGGCAGGTGCCCGCCTACCATCTGACGTGAGCCTCCGGTCAATGGTTCGCCGGGTGGGCCGAGATTCCAGCCTGCAAAGTCGTACATGGAAGTTGGCTATAGGAACAGATCCGCCGGCTCTGGTCGGGTGAGAGTTCCAGAGACCCAGCCACAGGGAGCAAAATTGACCCGCTGATCGGCCATGAAGGTCCCGATGAACCTCAGATAGACCCCCTCACCCGACCTATGCATCACCTAAGGGGGGGTGGGGGGGGGGTATTTCAATGTGCGGTCTCATAATTTTGTCTGGATTAAAGGAAGTGCCGGACAATCCATTGCCGGAAAATCAGTGGTGGATTTGTACCAGAGACACTCAAAATACTTGCATCAAAAATTACTGTAAGGAAGTATCAAAAGTGGCATACCTCTCTAGAACTTCAGTGTTATCAAATGAAATATTGTTCCTTAAATGCAACATTTTGTATTATTATTTAATCTTGATAGTTCAGGGTTTTGCGTTAGTGATAGTGACGTAACAAGATGTCTAAGTCCTTTTGGTGTAATGCTACCTGTCATGCATGTTCCATCCCACATCCCAAAGACAACCTGATTCAGCCAATCTAAAGAAAGGTCCTAACCTGAAATGTTGGGACCCTTCCTACGTCCTCTCTCTGACGGGAGACCCTCTCTCACAGCTCCACCTCTGTGAATTAATCAGAAGGGTCCAAACCTGAAATGTCACCTCTCCATGTTCTCCGGAGATGCTGCCTGACCCACCGAGTAACACCAGCACTTTGTCTTTTTTTAATTTTTATTAAACCAGCAATTCCTTGTTTCTACAATAAATTCAGTTATTATGTTGGAAGGACTAGTGAATATGTACACAGTGTGAACATACAATCACTGAAACTTTAATAATTTTAACCTGGATTTAATAGCTCTTTATATTTTCTCTCCTTAGAATGTACAAACTGCCTCTACAAGAGATTTTCCATCATGCCATCTGGGCAGAAGAATCTCCCTAGTCGCTACCTTGGGCAGCCCAGTCCTTTTACACACCCCCATCTCCTCAAGACAGGTTAGTAAAAGATATTTACATGATTATTTTGTAGTCGGGATTTTCAAATCAAGCAATCAAGCCAACATAATCGGGCAAGGATAGTTCTCTGTGTAC
This sequence comes from Okamejei kenojei, assembly GCA_035221665.1. Taxonomy (NCBI): domain Eukaryota; kingdom Metazoa; phylum Chordata; class Chondrichthyes; order Rajiformes; family Rajidae; genus Okamejei; species Okamejei kenojei. The sequence continues at coordinate 7,001,783 of CM069167.1, forward strand.
TTGTGCTGTTTCATTGCTGATTTCAAAGTTGTGGTCTTGAGGTTTGGATGAAACATATACTGTAAATCATTAGAATAGTAACATCTGCGGGATAATAAGGTTGGATGCCTTTATTTAGTTCTCTGGGGGGTGTGCACAGTAGAGAGCATGCTGACCGGTTGCATCGTGGCTTGGTTCGGCACCCTGAGCGCCCAGGAGCGGAAAAGATGACAAAAGGTAGTAAACACTGCCCAGTCCATCATCGACTCTGACCTCCCTACCATCGAGGGGATCTATCGCAGTCGCTGCCTCAAAAAGGCTGGCAGCATCATCAAGGACCCACATCATCCTGGCCACTCACGCATCTCCCCGCTACCTTCAGGTAGAAGGTACAGGAGCCTGAAGACTGCAACGTCCAGGTTCAGGAATAGCTACTTCCCCACAGCCATCAGCCTATTGAACTCAACTCAAACAAAACTCTGAACATTAATAGCCCATTATCTGTTTATTTGCCCTTTATCTGTTTTATTTATTTATGTGTGTATATATTTATACAATGGTATATGGACACACTGATCTGTTCCGTATTCATGCCTTCTATAATTCTGTTGTGCTGAAGCAAAGCAAGAATTTAATTGTCCTATCTGGGGCAAATGACAATAAACTCTCTTGAATCTTGAGCATCAATGGCAAGGCTAGCACTTGTTGCCCTTCCCTAATTGTCTTACAGTGGGTAGTAGTGAGCCACCTCTTGACCTACTAGCCCCACATCAGTCTGAAGAAGGGTTTTGGCCCGAAACGTTGCCTATCTCCTTCGCTCCATAGATGCTGCTGCACCCGCTGAGTTTCTCCAGCATTTTGTGTAAACCCTCTTAACCTACTGCAGTTGTGATGACAGATTCCCACAACAACTGGAAATATATTGCTTTTCTTTCAGCATCACTGGATCCAGATCCTAGAACTCCCTACCTAATTCCAAGTGAACGTATAGTAACCTTGGAGGAGAACCTGTAGTTTGTAGCTGTTCTTGTGTTATTAAAGTTATTATTGGTGCTAGAGTTTCTGGATTTGGAAGGGGTTTCCAGAGTAGCGTCATCAGGTAACTGCAGGGCATTTTGCAGTTGGTACATAATGTAGCCACTGTGCACTGGTGGTGGAAAGATTGAACGTTTAGGATAATGGTCAGGGTGATGGCCAGCTGGATTTAAGATGTACACATTGGGAAGGATCTATTTGGAAAGCTTGAAGGCACAATTTGACATGGCCTCTGCGTGTTCTACATTCTCAATGAAATTATCTGCAATTGAGGAGGTTGTTGGAACTTACACATTTTGAAGCTTATAATTGAACTTTCGTCTTTAGGCTTGTAGAGGATGTGATTTTACAATTTTGAGGATGTCAGTGCCTTAGAAGATGAGATGACAGGAAAATATTTAAATGCGTGATTATAGTCTTGGTGACATTATCTTTTACTTTTGCTGTTTGCCTTGAGTAGTCTTTTCCCAATCAGCGATAAGTTATGAAGTTTTATTACAGGGAATTGGTTTAAAATACCATTGTTAGCCAAATTGTGGGACAATAAGTATTTCTTTAGTTCTCAATCTCAGAGGATACATCTGCACCTTAGAATTGTCCACAATTCAATATTTAATAAGATAGAATAAACCTGTAGAGACCACAATCAGTCTGAAGAAGGGTCTCGACCCGAAACGTCACCCATTCCATCTCCCCAGAGATGCTGCCTGTCCCGCTGAGTTACCAGCATTTTCTCCTTCTCTCCTTCGCTCCATAGATGCTGCTGCACCCGCTGAGTTTCTCCAGCATTTTGTGTACCCTCGATTTTCCAGCATCTGCAGTTCCTTCTTTAACACTTTAATACCAGCATTTTGTGTCTACCTTTGATTTAAGCCAGCATCTGCAGTTCTTTCTTATACAAGACCACAATCATGATTGACATTAGAAGATTCAAACTCACATTTCTTTAAATGAAAATAGAAAATTTATTTTAAAAGAGGAAAGCACTTATTTTTAGTACAATGTAACATCTCTCATATTAGAGAGCTGCAGTGAAGGATGGTTTATAGAATTATGAAAAATGAATTTGATCTTTTGACAAAGCTGTCCACATTGACATTTATGTTTTATACAAGCTTGCTCTCATTCTGTGCTGAGTGCAGCAGCACATTATGGTCAATTAAAGAGAGTTACTGGGGTGTTTTTGCTTCATTTACAGGTGAGGTCACTCCTGGGTTGACACAGATAGAATATGCACTGCGTCGGCACAAACTGCTGAGCCTCGTCCAGACAGAAGCCGAGACCCTAGGATCTTCTGACCATGCCATTATTCTGCTGTCCCACCCCACATACTACATGACGAATGACATCCCATTTTCATTCCACCAGAACACAAACTTCCTCTACCTCTGTGGCTTTCAAGAGCCAGACAGCATTCTGTTACTCCACACAATCCCTGGAATGAGCCTGCCTTCCCATAAAGCCATCCTTTTTGTGCCAAAGAGGAACGAAAACCGAGAGCTATGGGATGGCCCACGATCTGGGGTAGATGGTGCTGTTGCCCTGACAGGAGTGGATGAGGCCTATAATATGGCAGAATTCAGACAGTATTTGCAACAGTTTCAAGGTTGGTAACATCTAACTTTCACAGACTTGGACAGTAGTGCTGGAAGATGAATTGATGGCTTCATGCACCAAAGCCACAGAAATTGGTCAATGGAAAATGGAACTCTTACACGTTTAGATATCTATTATGCTGCTGATGCCTAATGCAATCTAACATTGTTAATCTAGCTTTGTAAATTCATTTGTAGCACAGACGAAAGCGAACCTTTGCAAGGAAGTTTAACTTAACATCCACACCCTCCTACCTGACAGATCATAAAAGCAGTCGGTTCTACTGATTTCCAGTTAACTCTGCATTAAGAATACAATGTTCCAGTATGGATTGAAACCTGCAATTGACCATCTGTCTTGGTATGGGGACGTAAAAGGATAGGTGTTTCAGCTCATTGGGTCTACATCGACCACTCATTTGCACTAATCTTATTTTTATGTCATTGTATAATTTGATGTCAAATTATGTTTGATAGGAATCAGTGGAAGGTCTAATATTTAATCATGTCATAGAGCACTGGAGGAAACAATTGAGCCTATGGCAGCCCTTTGGTAGAGTAAATCCAGTTATTTCCATTGATTGACTTTCCTCATCTCTTTTCCTGCAGATTCTTCTTCCAAGTATTTATCCCAATTTTCTTGATGTGAATGCAAGTCACACTACTGACTGATGAATTTTGCCCACCTCCCCCTCTCCGTCTCTCATTTAGATGAAGGGTGCACGCTGTGGTATGACAATGAGTCACCTGTCCACTCAGTGTTACATTCAGACTATCTGCAGCTCTTTGTAGATAACAAGACTAAGAGCAAGAATGTAGTCAAACCGGTGCGGGCTCTTGTCCAGAATCTGCGACTTATCAAGTCAGACACGGAGATTGAACTCATGAAGAGGGCTGCAAAGATCACCTCAGAGGTAGGTTGAGTTGGGGACATTGACAGACTGGGATTGCAGTGATTGTATTTTTGTTAAAGGGAAAACAGTTTTTTTCTCTAAACCTAATAGTTCCCTCAAAAAGGGAGTCCAGAATTGAGAGTCAGACGGTTAATAGGATTGGGAATTTGGGATATTTAGGAGAGCGAGGAAAGTGTGCAAATTATAATGCAATAAATTGTGGTGCCAAATGGATGAGTTCATTTGAAGGAAAGCTAAATAAATACTTGGAAGGAAGTGAGAAATGGTGGTCATGCTAATGGGAAGCTCTTCTGGGTCATTAATGCCAGCAAAGATTGGTTGGCTGAATGGACTTATGCCATGCTTGAAATACTAAATAACAAAACTGAAGGTAAGGCCTCCTGTATAGAATAAAACAAGAAACAGCAGATGCTGGGTTTGCCAGAAAAAAGTTACAAAGTCTAGGAGGAACTCAGCAGGTCAGGCAGCATCCTTGGCGAACATGAACAGGGTTGGGATCTTTTTCAGACTTCTGAAGAAGGGTCCTGACTGAAATGTCTCCTATCCATGTTCTCTAGGGATGCTGCCTGACCTGCTGAGTTACTCCAGAACTTTTCGTCTTTTTTTTCTCCAGTATAGATTGTTCTTCTTCACATTGTCTCAATCAAAATTGTGTAGTGCCACACTACACAATTGTAACAACAACTCCACCTGTGATTCCCTCTCCGCTGACTCTCAGTCTGAAGAAGGGTCTCGACCCGAATCGTCACCCATTCCTTTTATCCAGAGATGCTGCCTGCCCCGCTGAGTTAACGCAGCATTTTGTGACTCTTCGGTGTAAACCAGCATTTGCAGTTCCTCCCTACACATTCATCCCAGCAACGATCTACTATGGACTTTGCTTCTAGTTGCACTATATATTTTAGTTTTGTACAGTTATGGTCAGAGATTAATTTATTGTATTATTGATTACGGTATACTTATTTGTGTTTTTGTTTTAACGGACCTGTAAAGCTGCAGCGAGTAAGAATTTGATTGTTCCGTTCCCGTTACATAATAAGATTAACCCTCTTGACACTCATTTAAATGCCAACCTTGATGTATCTGCCTAGCCCAATGTCTCCCTGAGTAAATACTGTAGCCTGAGCATCAAGTTGTTTCACAAAGCTTGCAGATAATTAAAGAACTAATATAAAGCTCTTTTTTTTAAATTTTCAGGCAATGAGCAACACAATGTTTTCAACCACATCTCCAGTTAACGAATCCTATCTTTATGCAAAGGTGAGGAACAACATTTCAGACTGGATACTGTTTGGATCTGTAGCAGTCAAGTGTACATGGGTTGACTGTCAATGAGAATCGGTCATCAAAACATTTAATGTAGTTCAGACACCCATTTTGTAGACCCTAGCAGATTGAGGTTTCCAATTAATCATCTTTCTGTTGCTTTACATGCCTGCACATGTTTCTGTCTGTCAAATATTGTTCCAGTTTCCTTTTGAAAGTTACCATTTAATCCGATTCCATTTTCCATAAAATAACATCAATTTAAAACGTTTTTTAAAGTAATAATAGGTTCTGATTATAGAAATAATAGGTACTGATTTCTGGTGACATCCTTGAGGTTAACTTTTGACTCCTGGCATTTTAAGATTTATTCTTAAATATAGCTATTGATGTTAAGTGTTTTATCAGAAGTATTGGACACAATTCCAATCTGGAAGTAACCTGCAGTCTTTATAAGTCTCTGATATTCTTCAATTATTCACCATAAGCTCCTTATGTATGTACTGTTTGAATTGACACTGTGATTATTTTAATTAAGAGAATGCAATCCTATTCTCAATGAGATGTTTTGTAGTTTGGATGCTAATGTGTACAGATAACGTATTGGGTTTCTATATAAGGCAAATTAAATGCATTGAAGGACGTTCTTTCCTTGCTTATGACTCCACAACGTTTCTACATTGCAGTTTGACTTTGAGTGCCGAGCTCGAGGAGCAGATCTCCTGGCCTATCCTCCCGTTGTAGCTGGTGGCAATCGTTGCAATACGCTGCACTATGTGAAAAATAACCAGCTGGTTCAGGTAATGATGTAGCCCTTCCTTAGTAAATGTTGATAAAGAAGAGATTTATGTGCACTCTCCACTGATAGATACTTATGCATGGAGATACCTCTGTGACTGCTCATCTGGCTCTTAGGATGGCAATCCTCACCAGCAGTCTGCTTGATGTACAACTCTGTCCTTTGAAGTGACTTGAATGTTCTCATATATATTCATTTTGGTTATTTCTGTAAATCCAAACCTTTCACTTCTATTTCCCTTGATTTTATGTTGATCTCTTGTTATGTTCCCTGAAATCTCTCGTTGCCTCTGCTTTTGATCTCCTAAATATCTCATGCGGCTTGGTGTGAATCTTTATTTGACAATGCTCCTGTTTAAGTGCCCAGGGACGTGTTATGAAGTTAAATAAAATTGTATTCTTTGTTATTGTGATCTGACTAGACATCATGTGGTTATCATAAAGCAGAGACAAAGTTGCCTCCAAATGCTTCAATGTGCTCAGCTAAGATCTGGAGGTGAAAGAGCTAGTTACAAGAGAATGAGCAAGAATGTGCTGGGATAAATATCCTGGCTAACTGTTTCTTATCCTCCTTGCATGACTTTCAATACAACCTGAAATAAGTGAATTATAATTATCTAGCCCGCGTTTCTGAAAACCCATCTCATTAGATCTCTGAGAAAGAATATTTAATTTTTCATATTTTTATACAACATAGGGAGGAATCACTTGGCCCTTCAAGTCTTTGCCCGCTCTCAGATTCTCATCAGCTACACTCCCCATTCATTCCCCTTTAACATATTTGCACTGGCGTCTGTCAACCTCCCCCGGTTCTCATGTCAACTATATACATTAGTCAATAGATCTGCCAACCAACACATTCTTGGGTGGTGGGAGGAATTGGGAGCACCTGGAAGAGAGACACGTGGCCACACAAACTTCACACAGATACCACCTGAGGTCAGAGACACACCTGGGTGATTGAAGCTATAATGCTCACTTCCATCGAGGTGATCTATCGCAGTCACTGCCTCAAAAAGGCTGGCAGTATCATCAAAGACCCACACCATCCTGGCCCCACACTCATCTCCCCGCTACCTTCAGGTAGAAGGTACAGGAGGCTGAAAACTGCAACGACCAGGTTCAGGAATAGCTACTTCCCCACAGCCATCAAGCTATTAAACTTGGCTCGGACAAAACTCTGAACATTAATAGCCCATTATCTGTTTATTTGCACTTTATCAGTTTATTTATTCACGTGTGTGTATATTTATATAATGGTATATGGACACACTGATCTGTTCTGTAGTCATGCCTACTATGTTCTGTTGTGCTGAAGCAAAGCAAGAATTTCATTGTCCTATCAGGGACACCTGACAATAAACTCTCTTGAATCTTGAATCTGTAAGAGCACCAATTAACTGCTGTCCAACTGTGCCACCCATATAGTGCTATGTCATACTGACCAGAGATGCCATAAATCTGTGTGTGATTTAGCTCCCCTCAGTTGCGATGGTAATATAATGCTGCATTTAACCTCTGTGGTTAGGAAACAATTAAATGCAGGTAGGATTCCTACATTTCAGCAACCTTGTCACCATTTTGGGTGTAAACAATATAATTTTCCTTGAAGTTGCCCATCAAAGTTACCGATAATTATTGTCACATCATGAAGATACTGGAAGATGTCAACCAGCCCTCTATATTTACCAGAATAAAGAAATGTTTGAAAGTAAAATGGAGTGTCCTGAAGTCACAGAGGGGAGGGTATAGTTTCCCCATCTCTTGCTGCTGATTGCCACACCATCAATAGAAAGTCATCGAAGCAGGGCACATTTTCATAAGATGTGATCAACTAGCTAAAAACAGATGGTGAAAATCAAATCTGGAGAGAGAAACAGAGTTAACGTTTCAAAACTAGTGGATTGAAATTACCTAGGTGTGGGCATCTAATCAGGACCAGGCTATTCAGGAATTATCTCAGAAGGCATTTCTAAATCTACAGGGCGAGGAAATCTACAACTCTCTTCCCCAGAAATAGTTTTGAGGCTGAAAGAAAATGTCAGCACTGAGACTACTTGGTCGTGTTGTACTGGGATATTCAGAGTGTCGGATGCCAGAACAGAGGTGAAGCTTAGATACAAATCAGGGGCACAGCGGCTTACTCTTCTTTCTCTGCTAACCTCCAGATTCAGGGACAGTTTCTTCCCAGCTGTTTTCAGGCAACTGAACCATCCTACCACTACAAGAAAGCAGTCCTGAGCTACTATCTACCTCATTGGAGATCCTCAGACTATCTTCAATTGGACTTTACTGGACTTTATCTTGCAGTAAATGTTATTCACGTTATTCCCTTTATCTGTACATTGTGGATGGCTCGATTGTAATAATGTATTTTCTTTCCACTGACAACAAAAGCGTTTCACTGTACCTCGGTACACGTGACAATGAACTAAACTAACCCATTTACTCCATTATTTCGCCAGGATGGGGAACTGGTTTTGTTGGATGGAGGCTGTGAATATTCTGGCTATGTCAGTGATGTCACTCGAACCTGGCCTGTTAATGGAAGGTAAGACACAGAGTTTGAATTTGTCCCAGGCCACGTGTTTCTCAAATTGCCCCGTTTGTTTCCCTTTCTTTCCAAAATGGTTAACTCACACCAGGTATGTTTCAGTAAGCCCCGCCGATCCTTGTTCTCCAAATAATAAGAGATATTGTACTGACCAAATGGACACAGTGCATGAAACATTAGGATAAAAGTCAAGGCTGCTGTGCACTTTGGAGGAGTGGGCGTTGGTTGTCCTTATCAGCAGGAAAGTATTGAGTGACATGAAGCAAAATGATGAGAGCTGCAGAAGTACAAAATGAAGTGCTTCAAATGGCTCTCTACAAAACTCACATCAGTCTGTTTATTGTGGAATTTAAAAGCTCACAAAAATAGCGACTTTCCTCATGGGACATGTCTTCTTCTTAAAAGCCAGCAGACCAGCTCAGATCCCAAGCTTAAAACTGCTAAACACAGGCTGATGCATATCCTCCCACTTCATTTAAGTGTCAACTGATGGAAACTTGTACTGAGCCAAATGAGGTATCGCCAACTCCCTCAAATGTCCCCTGCCTTAGTGTACGACTTTGATTCGGAATAATCGGTTGCTAGGATAAGGGTAAATAGACCTTTTCAATTCAGTTAATTTAAATACATTTAATTGCACTGTGTATGTGCATTATTTATTTTTAAATTTATTAAAATACATTGAATCTTTGCCAGCTAGTGAACCTGTGATTGGGGGCTTCACTAGGTATCAAACAAGTGCTGGAAGTAGACCCAGCCATTTGGACTCGCGGAGACACAGTACCATGCTGGGCATTACAATCAGTTCCGAGCATGCCTTCCTGTGAAGTATTGAATTTAAGATCACTCTGGAAGGTCCGAGGGTATGTGACCAGCAAGCTTGGAGGACTTGCCATTCGGTCCAACCTACATGGTGAGACTGCGGAATAGTCAAGGGGAAAATGACATTGCTACATTATGAAGAACTGGACAAATGTACGATAGAGGAAGGGAGAGGAAAGGGTGCATGGGGGCTGGAGGAATTTCACATAGAGCATAAACACTGCTCAAGCCACTGTTACTCTGTTGTGAAATTTCTGCAATTCTTTTTATTTTAATATCTTTATTTATTAGCGGTACTGTAAGTTACATCAGTGTACATCCCTTGTATTGTATTACAGTCATTGTACCCCTTAATTTTTTTTATTTTAAGGCAATTCTAATCCTAATAATTCCAATTCTAATTCTAACATGTCACACAAATGTCTGATGTTAGCCTTGCTCTTTCCTGCAAGAAAGTACTATGTAGCTTATTGCTTTGCTGCAGATTTACAACGCCTCAGTCTGAGCTGTATCAGGCCATCCTTGATGTTCAAAAGTCCTGCCTGAGTCTCTGCACTCCTGGGATCAGTCTGGAGAACATCTATGCTTTCATGTTGAATCATCTGGGACAGAAGCTGAAGGACGTGGGAGTTGTGCAGGAGAAATGCCAGCATGATATTTACACGGTTAGTTACAAAGCCAGACAAATAAAAATCTATGAGCTGAACTGACATGGCTACAATTGGGTTATCAAGCATTTGGCAAGCAAGCGAACTGGTTTAAAGATAAGAACCAAACTCTATTCCTGTGAGTTTATGTGTAGCAAGATTACCATTTCATAGGTAGACAAAAATGCCGGAGAAACTCAGCGGGTGAGGCAGCATCTTTGGAGCGAAGGAATAGGTGACGTTTCAGGTTGAGACCCTTCTTCAGACTTCTTACCATTTCATAATTCTTCAAACCTTTTTTTTAACCTTCTCTGCACACGGCACAAACCAACCCAGTTGTATTGGTAGTTCGAAGAATAGTAGGGCATTTTAGCCCCAAGGACACTGCATCCTTGTGCCAAATCAACTTGAAGCCATGTAGTTTCCTGCCCAGGCTGAAATCCATATTAATCTGAAGAGTCCTGACCCAAAACCTCACCTATCCCTTTTCTCAGAGATGCTGCCTGACCCACTGAGTTGCCCCCACACTTTGTGTCTTCCTTTGGTATAAACCAGTATCTGCACTTCTTTGTTTCTACATCACAGGATATTGGTCCGGAGAAGGAACGACTGGTGAATTCTCCATTAGAAATTACAGGACATTCCAGGTGATTTTCTCAGGAAGATGGCAGTGCAGTTGACTAGCTCCAAAGTAATGTACACTGCAAGTACACAGCAGAGCAGTCACCAGCAGAAAAAACAAAACAAATTGATTATTGTTGAGTCTAAAATTAGAAACAAATTCCTATTGAGTGTTTACTGTTTTAATTTTTAATCCTTAACATTGATATATTTTCTTGTATATACAGTACTCTGGAGAATGTTCACAGGAACAGGCAATGAGGCCTAACTAGTCCTTGCCAGCCCTCTCATTCCCCCCTTTCTGTAAACTAATTGAAAATTGCTCAACTTGTTATCCTATGATTTCCTGTCTTCTACTGTTTTTTAGTGGCCCCAGTTTGCTAATTCTGGGAGCATAGAAATATAGTACGGCGTGGCCATTCAGCCCACCATGCCTATGGCCATGGCAGATCTTCCATCTCAATACAACTTATTGTGCTCTCCATATCCCATAATATAAAGTACTGGGTACTGATTGGGGATGATCAGCCATAATCACATTGAATGGCGGTGTTGGCTAGAAGGGCCAAATGGCCTATTCCTGCACCTAATGTTTATTGTCTAAAGTGTGTCTAGAAATCTATCTGTCATTGTTCTGACCTTCCCAGCCTTCTATGTTCACTATCGTCTGAGTGAAGGAATTTCTCCCCATCTCAGTATGTGCATACGTGTGTGCACACACTTCTACTTTTATGTCATTAAGTGGGTTGTCTTTTTGTATATTTTTTAAAACCAAACTTAATGCATTTTGACATAATGATCATTGAGTCGGCACAGTAGGTCAACGGTAGAGTTGCTGCCTCACAGCACCAGAGACCCGGGTTCGATCCTGACTACGGATGCTGTCTGTATGGAGTTTGTACATTCTCCCTGTAACCACGTGGATTTTCTCTGGATGCTCTGGTTTCCGCCCACATTCCAAAGACGTACAGGTTTCTGGGTTAATTGGCTTCAGTAAAAACTGTAAATTGTTCCAGTGTGTAGGATAATGTTAGTGTATGGGGTGATTGCTGGTCAGACTATGTGGGACAAAGGACCTGTTAACGTGCTGTATCTCCAAAGTAAACTGAAGTAAAGTAATCAAAGTAACTTTGTATCCTGATTCTCTAGGCTGTTCGCAGGTACTGCCCGCACCACGTAGGACATTACCTGGGGATGGATGTCCATGACACACCAGATATCTCACGATCTATAGCCCTGCAGCCTGGCATGGTGGTGACCATCGAACCTGGTAAGAAAGCAGAGGATAATAATACTGAAATTTAACTCGTACAAGTTCATTCATTTCTTGGAAACTGTCTTGAGTTGATTTTTAGCTGAGATTCAGATAGTCAGATTATAGATGTTTAAATCCTCATTCACATTCTTTGAAAGCAAATACATCTATTTGTCCATCTTGCTCATCACTCTTATCTGCTGGACTATTTCTCAGACACTGTCCACAGAGCCTGTTTTTAAAATGTATGAAGTCCACAAACCATAGAGTGTCTACAGTAAACAGTAGAGCGTTACTAAACATGATTAAGAATCTGCTCCCCATTACTCTGGCGTTCTAATCAGATAAATATTATACTCAGTAGCACACAAAAAGAATGGTATGAAAAGGCTCCTTGAGACTCTGACCTCCAATGTGGCCTCCTCTATATTGGAGAAACCGATTGGATGATTGCTTTGGGGAGCACGTGCACTCAGCCCACAGGAGTGACCCTGGGCTTCCGGTTGCCTGGCATTTTAATCCACCATCCACTCCCACTCTGACCTCTCTGTATGTTGCCTTCTACCCTGTTATGAGGCCAAACAAAAGCTGGAGGAACAATGCCACATTTTTCTTCTGGGCATAATGCAAGACTCAATATTGAATACTCTAACTTCAGATAACCTGTTCTTTCTTTCTATTTGTATCAGGACTGGCCATTTGCACCTTCCATTCCGCTTCCCCCTTCACTTTTCTTTTGCATTTATGTGCCGTGTCCTCACATCTCAAATCAGCCAGACTATACAACATCAACCTGACTTCTCAACATTAGCAACACATTACACAGACAAAGGAGCGTTACTTTCAGTTTAAACCTGAAATGTCACATATTCATGTACTCCAGAGATTTCGCCTGACCCATTGAGTCCTAATCTGACCTTTCTGTCCTGGTCCTCCTCCATGGCCAGAGTGAGGACCTCCGTAAATTGGAGGAGCAGCACCTCATATTTCCCAGCGGTATGAACATTGACCTCCAATTTCAGGTGGTCCCTGCTTTCTCCTCCCCTTCTCAAGTCTCCCACAGCCCACTGCCTCCACCTCTTCTTTTCTTCTTCCCGCCCCCCCCCCCCCACCTTCACATCAGTCTGAAGAAGGGTCTCGACCCGAAATGTTGCCTATTTCCATCGCTCCATAGATGCTGCCTCACCTGCTGAATTTCTCTAGAATTTTTGTCTTCCATCAATTTTCCAGCATCTGCAGTTCCTTCTTAAACACTGAGTTACTCCAGCGTTTGTGTCTTTTTTTTGTAAGCCACATCTGCATTTCCGTGTGCCTAAAAGAGCTTAACGGTCTGTTGAATGGCTGTGCATTCTTTCACCCTATTACTGACATTCTCTTTGCATCACCTATGAACCTCCCCACCTTCCCTCTCATGAACTCCCACCTCTAACCTTCCAGGAAAATGTCTTTACAATCCAACAGTTGCTATGAACTTGGTAATTCACCTTAAGTTGCTAACATATATCCTCCTACATGCTCCAGGATAGCCAACGACCACTATGAGTACGTGAAAGCTTACCCTTGGCTGTATTTCTGTTAAATTTCCTTTTGATATAATTGTTCCCATTGCAGGAATATATATCCCAGAAAATGACACCTCTGCTCCACCAAGGTTTCGGGGAATTGGAATTCGGATTGAGGACGATGTGTTGATAACGGATGAGGAGCCGGTTATTCTTTCTGCTGACTGCCCAAAGGAATTGCCAGAAGTAGAAAAGTTCCTGAATTGCCAGTAACAAGCAAATACTGAAAACCTCATCAATTCAGGATTTTATAATGCGGGAAGTGACAGAGAAAGGACACAAGTGAATCCAGCACCTTTGCTCAGTCAATGATGGCTGTGTGTGAGAATGTCACCACTTTATAGTTTGAAGTCTGTCCAAATGTGTAAAACCACAGTAATATATACACTGCAAGTTGGATTTTATAGCAAAGATATGAATTCCAAGCACCAATGTATTGTCTGAAGGTAGGAACAATGTTTGAGAACTTTTATATAAATGGACAGGAAAGGAACCATTGCACCTGCCCCTTAAAAGCAAAGGAGTCTCGAAATTCCCAGTAACCGCTGTCTACGCGTGCTCGTCCTTTTTTGGGGGGGTAACTGGACCACTATAATGTGAACCCATCAGGAAAATGTCCATGTACAGACTGTGAATGATAAAGTGATCAGGCAAAGGTGGATGATAAAGCTTCTTGACTCTTATGTGGAGTAACCTTGCCTCTAATTAGTGTCAGATGTCAGCTGGCACAAGAAGATTGACATCAATCGTCTCTTCAGGAAAAGTTATTTTTATGTAAAGACCTTCGATAACAATTCACTGATAATATTGTTTCCATGAATGTCTGAACTTACTGAATGTTTAAATGTAAAGAATCCAGCTGCTTAGGTACTGGAAATCGGATATACAAACCATAAAATTCAGGAAATACTCCATGTTTGTGATGTTACAATTTGTACATTTTTCCTGTGACCACGTGGGTTTTCTCTGGGTGCTCCAATTTCTTCCCACATTCCAAAGACGTGCAGGTTTGTCAATTCATTAGCCTATCCATGTTGTCCAGAGGTGCTGCCTGAACCGATGAGTCATTCCAGCATTTTGTGCCTTCCTTTCTTATACTAATGTTACACTCAATACAATACAATACAATACCGTTTATTGTCATTTGAACCTCAAATGAAGTTCAAACGAAATTTGGTTTCTGCAGTCATACAACAAGAAAAGAACCAAGACACACACCAACACAATTTACACAAACATCCATCACAGTGAATCTCCTCATTGTGATGGAAGGCAAAGTCTTGTCTCTCTATTTCTTCTCCCGATGTCAAAGCCCCCGGCGAGCAATGGCAAGTCCGCGGCCATTAAGGCCGCCCCAAGCGATGTAAAGCCCTGCCCGGGTCTTGATATTGGAGCCCCCGGCGGGCGATGGCAAGTCCTGCGGCCGTTAAAGCCGCACCAGACGATGAAAGGCCCCGCTCCGGGTCGCCTTCAACCCCGCAAGTCGGGCGGGAGCTCCGAAAAGCGCTCCCACCAGGGACCCGCAAGCTCCCGATGTCACCGTCCACCAGACCTGCAGCTGGAGCCTCCGAAGCTCCGGAGTCGGATCGCAGCAGCGCGCCGCCACAGCTCTCCACGCTCCGAAGCATGTGAGACCTTATTTTATGAAATAACCTTTCCCTGATAGCTCATCAAATGTCTTTTGAAGATGCAGTTGTACCACATTTTTGTTCCTTCTTGAATAACCTGCAACTTACATCAACTAACAGGTTGATAAGTGGCAACTGACATTCATGCCACAAAAGGGGGGTCAGGCAATGGCCATCTCCAACAAGAAATAGGTGACATTTTGCAGCGAATTGCGGATGCAGCCCAGACCATCACTCAAATCAACCTCCCTTCCATTGACCCCATTTATACCTCACACTGCCTCGGCACGGCAAGCAGTATAATCAGGGATGAGACCCGGCACCCTGGCCACTTACACTCCCTTCCCCCATCGGGCATAAGGTCATAAGTAATAGAAGCAGAATTATGCCATTTGGCCCATCAAGTCGACTCTGCCATACAATCATGACTGATCTATCTCTCCCTCCTAACCCCATTCTCCGACCTTCGCCCCATAACCCCTTCTATACATAAAAGGTATAGAAGTGTGAAAACACACACCTCCAGGTTCAGGGACGGTATGTTCCCATCAGTTATCAGGCAACAGAATCATCCTACCACAACTAGAGAGGAGTAATGAACAACTATCAACCTCATTGGTGTTTAAGAAGGAACTGCAGATGCTGGAAAATCGCAGGTACACAAAAATGCTGGAGAAACTCAGCGGGTGCAGCAGCATCTATGGAGTGAAGGAAATAGGCAATGTTTTGGGCAAGGGTTTCGTCCCGAAACGTTGCCTATTTCCTTCGCTCCATAGATGCTGCTGCACCCGCTGAGTTTCTCCAGCATTTTTGTGTGCCTTCTACCTCATTGGTGTCCCTTGTACTATCTTTGATCAGACTTTACTGGCTTTGTCTTGCACTAAACGTTATTCCCTTATCATGTGTAGGAAATAACATAATTTATCAGTACACTGTAAATGGCTCGATTGTAATCCTGTTTTGTCTTTCCGCTGACTGGATAGCACGCCACAACAGATTTTTACTGATTTTCCTTCGCTCCTTAGATGCTGTTGCACCCGCTGAGTTTCTCCAGCACTTTTGTCTACCTTCGATTTTCCAGCATCTACAGTTCCTTCTTAAACACAATAGCTTTTCACTGTACCTCGGTACGCGTGGCAATAAACTAAACTGAAGTTGCCCCTCAGGTTCCTATGGAACCCTGGCCCCTCTCATGACATTGCATCCCTTGGGCGGGCGGCCGGGCTGCTGGCAACTGACGCCCTGC
The DNA here is from genome assembly GCA_035221665.1 of Okamejei kenojei. Lineage (NCBI taxonomy): Eukaryota > Metazoa > Chordata > Chondrichthyes > Rajiformes > Rajidae > Okamejei > Okamejei kenojei. The sequence goes on from CM069167.1 coordinate 7,017,705, forward strand.
AGGTGGCGCTTGTGTTGCCCCTCCCCACACGCCACAAACGCACATGCGCAGGTCGCCGGGCGGCGGGCGGGCGGGCTGCGGCGGACAAGATGGCGACGGCGATGGACGTGGACGCACCGAGCTCCACCAACAGCGGCGGCGGCGGCAAGAAGCGCTTCGAGGTCAAAAAGGTACCTCGTGCCGAACCTCGAATCCCAATTGTGAAGAGCGAAGTGCGCGGAAGGGAAGGAAACTGTAATCATTTCAAAAAGATGGGCGGCTATGGCGGAGGGAGGGAGTGGGCCCGCCGGTCAGATTAACGTCGGCGTCGTCCACGTGGGGCGGGGCGTCGGCGTGACTGACGTCAGCGTCTCCGTTTGGGGCGGGGCGTCGGCGTGACTGACGTCAGCGTCTCCGTTCGGGGCGGGGCGTCGGCGTGACTGACGTCAGCGTCTCCGTTCGGGGCATCGGCGTGACTGACGTCAAGGTCTCCGTTCGGGGCGGGGCGTCAGCGTGACTGACGTCAGCGACTCCGTTCGGGGCGGGGCGTCGGCGTGACTGACGTCAGCCTCTCCGATCGGGGCGGGGCGTCAGTGTGATTGACGTCCACGTCATTCAATTAGGGTGGCGGTTCGTCCAAAGGCACCAGCCGGAGCCAATGGTTGAAGGGAGTGGGGGGAAGGGGGCGGGCTCTGGTAAAGGGGCGGGGCCGCGGGTACTGCCCGCTTCAACATGGCCTTGCGAGCCTACACAAAAAGCTGGAGAAACTCAGCGGGTGCAGCAGCATCTAAGGAGCGAAGGAGATAGGCGACGTTTCGGGTCGAGACCCTGAGCGGTGGCTGGTTCGCCTCAGGTCGAGTGTGTTTAACTGTCATATATCCCCAGACAGAACAATTACATTCTTACTTGCAACAGCACAACAAATAATAAAAAATTATAATACAAAAAAATAGTAAACAAAATACACTTATAAAAACAATATAATGAATGAGAGAAAAAAAAGTCCAGTGTGTGGGTGTGTGTGTATGTATGTGTGTATATATATATATATATATATCGTCAAGTCAAGTCACTTTTATTTATATAGCACATTTAAACAACAACTCTCGTTGGCCAAAGTGCTTTACACTGGTTTAAGAATAGTATAACAAACAACAGTGGTTCATAGATTAAATACAAACATCACTGCATACATATAGCCCTCGTTCAGAGGACGTCAAGAAAGGCTTGAGTAGAGATGTGTTTTTAGTCTCGACTTAAAGGAATCGACGGAGGGGGCAGTTCTGATGGGAAGAGGGTTGCTGTTTCACAGTCTAGGAGCTGCAACCGCAAAAGCGCGGTCGCCCCTGAGCTGACGCCTAGACCGCGGGACCTAGTTATATACATACACATACATATATACTGAAGTCTGAAGTCTTGACCCGAAACGTCACCCATTCCTTCTCTCCAGAGATGATGGTCAATTACCCATGCATTTTGTGTACATTTTAAACCTTAGTTTGTACCTCGGTACAGGTGACAATAAACAGCATCCGCCGTTCCTATCTACACATATACAGATATATATATGCACACACATACATATACAGAAAACAAACAGTAATAGTGCTATAATAGTCTCTGTAGTTCAGAGCTTATTTGAGGTTGTAGTGTTTAATAGCCTAATGGCTGTAGGAGAGAAGCTGTTCCTGAACGTGGACGATACACCTTTCAGGTTCCTGTACCTTCTTCCCGATAGCAGGGGTGATATGACCGGGGTGGTGTGGGTCTCTGGTGGCTTTCATCAATGTGTTTGAGTGAGTCAAGTGCAGCTTAATGACCTGCAGCCCCCAAAACATCCCTAATCTGAGATGCAGCCTGACAGCAGACATTTTGTGGAATAGGGCAGACCGGTTCAAAAAAAAACCTTTCAGGCTTCATAAAAGTGATTTGCTCTGCCCTAGTTTCTTATGTCCAAATTTCCTCCCACAGGCAATTGTCTGAGACGGAACTAGGCTGTATGCAAGGAACTGCAGTTGCAGTTACTCAGCAGGTCAGGCAGCATCTCTGGATAACATGGATAGGTGAGGTTTCGGGTCGAGACTGCAGAAGGATTCTCTATAGCTGTTGCCTGACCTGCTGAGTAACTCCAGCACTTTGTGTCCTTTTAGGCTTTAAGCAACCTGGTTTTTCCCTCTTAGGGTAAATCTACTCAGTTTACCCCCATGATGAGCTACAGAAATATCGACACCATCGTCAAAATGTTTTTATATGCTTAACATCTACTTTGTCCTTGCTTCAATTCCTGTTGTTGAAATTGTTATGCTCCACTACATTCTATGGACTTCAGCCTTTTATTAAATTCCAAACTTCCTTTGCTCCCGTGCTCTCCTTAATCTTGGTTATCGTTTGCTTAAACTATGCTTAGATTGAAAAGAGTTGGACTGGTTGAGTAAAAGTTTAACATTGTAAAACCTTTAGGATCCGTTCTTTCACCTTCTTCTTCTTGCGTATGGCGTGCACAGCCTAAAGTTGTAGGACAACTTGTTCTATTTGATCTTATTTGATTGTGCACGCCGGGTTGATTGCATTCGTCGAAACAGGGCGGACCACGTGAAGGTTGCAATTTTCCACCCCAAGTTCTTTCACCCAACATAATAAACATTTCCCTTTTTTGAACTGAATTTTCCCTTTTTTGAACTGAATTAATTGTATGTTATTCATCTTTTTATATAGCCTTTGTATTTTTTATGTCTAATATTAGTTAGATTTCTAAGTTAGCTTTAGATATTGATATTTTTAAAGGAAGAACCTTTTTTTTTTTATTCTTCCTTTTTTCTCTTTTTCTCTCCCCTTCCTGGTTTTTTTTTATTTTATTATTATTCCCCCTCCCCCCCCCTTTTTTACATTATATATATTATACCCCCGTTAAAATATTGTTAAGGAATAGTAATTCCCTAATTCCAGGAGCTGGTCGTGTTGATAACATCGATGACGGAAGTCGTTAGATATATAGTCATCTTAATATGGCTGGCACAAACTACATCGATTCTAGATGTAGTTCTTTTTTTCTTTTACACACAGTACTTCTATTTATTTTCTTTCTATCTTTTATATCTATAGTAATTTTTGGTTTGATTGGAGTAATATAATGTACCAAGGGAGATATATTCATGAGGGGCAAAAAAGAGATTTAAACTACATCCACTCGGGGTTCAGGTGTAAGGTTGGGTTTATCGCGCTGATCCTTAGATCCTGCAGATCCCCATAAATCTAAAATGCAAGACTTAAAAAGAAATACGGGGAATGAGGGATTAAAATTCTGCAGTTGGAATGTTAAAGGTATTAATGAACCGATAAAGAGAGGAAAAGTATTGACATACTTAAAGGCAAGTAAAGCTGATGTAATTTACATTCAAGAGACCCATCTAAAAAAAGAGGCGGAAAACAGGTTGAAAGCTAAATGGATAGATAAAATATATCACTCTTCTTTTACACATAAATCAAGAGGCGTAGCAATATTATTTCGTAAAGGTACTTTATTTAAGCATACATTAACCATAGATGATAAAGATGGTAGATATATTATTGTGATAGGAGAATTAAATACAGAAAAAGTAATTCTTGTTAATATATATGGACCAAATTTTGATAGTCCATTGTTTTTTTAAAAAAGTATTTAATAATATTCCGGAATTAATACAATATAATTTGATAATTGGTGGAGATTTCAACTGTACATTAGACCCTTACTTAGACAGATCTACAAAACAAAGAAAAAACAAATCACGTTCTAGTGATTTGCTAAATGCATATATGCAAACAACCAACATTAAAGATGTTTGGAGAACAGAAAATCCTACAGGACGAGAATATTCTTTTTACTCCCCAGTACATAAAACTTACTCAAGAATAGATTATTTTTTGGTGGATGCAAAACTTATCTCACTTACTTATGAAGCTAAATATGATAATATAATAATCTCAGATCACGCTCCAGTAACGTTTAAAATTAAAATTAATAATAAAATAGAAAATTTAAGACAGTGGAAATTTAACCCACAAATTTTAAAAAACAAAGCCACTCAGGAATATATCATAACTCAAATTAAAACTTTTTTTGAAATAAATGATCAACCAGAGATATCGCGTTCTTTATTGTGGGAAACATTTAAGGCATATCTTCGAGGAATAATGATTTCTTCACAAGCATTTGACAATAAAAAGACTCGGAAAGAACAACAAGATCTAGAAAAGGAGATTAAGGAATTAGATATACAGAATGCAATAAAACCAGATACGACATTACATAATAAAATTGTTATATTGAAATATAAATTAAATAAAATATATACAGATCAAGTGATAAAATTTTACCAACATACTAAACAATTACAGTTTGAATTTGGGGATAAGCCCCAAAAACTGCTGGCTCGACAATTAAGGAAAATTGAAGCGGAAAAAATTATACATAGGATTAAATCACAAAATGGTGATTTATTAATACAACCTAAAGATATTAATGAAAGATTTATGCAATATTATAAAAAATTTATACACTGCTAAAACAACAGTAAGTAAAATAGAAATAGATGCATTTATAAAAAAATGTAACTTGAAAGGACTGGATTTACAAAATAGAAAATTATTAAATGCTGATATTTCAATAAATGAAATTAAAGAATCTATTAGATCATTAAAAAACGGTAAAACACCAGGACCTGATGGTATAGGTTCGGAATTTTATAAAACATTTCATGAATATATAGTTCCATATTTAAAATCACTATATGAACAGATATATACAGAACAGAAGCTTCCAGATACATTGAACGAATCGATTATAACACTCATACCTAAAATAAATAAAGACTTAGACGAACCAGGATCATATAGAGCAATAGCTCTATTAAATACAGATCAAAAGATATTAACAACAATATTAGCAAAAAGATTGAGTTCAATTGTTGATGAATTAATACATCCGGATCAAACTGGATTTATACCAAAACGATATTCTTCATATAATCTAAGACGATTGTTTAATATTATATATTCGAAAAGAAGTGATAAAAAAGATTTAGTAGTTATTTCGCTTGATGCAGAAAAGGCTTTTGACCAAGTGGAATGGCCCTATTTATTTTCGGTGATGGAAGCTTTTAAATTAGGAGAGGAGTTTATTACTTGGATTAAATTATTATATGCAAATCCAATAGCTAGAATAACAACAAATCGAATGTTATCAATTAAATTTAATTTATCACGAGGTTGTAGGCAAGGTTGCCCTTTATCACCTTTATTGTTTGCATTAGCAATAGAACCACTTGCTCAGAGGGTAAGACTACACCCGGAAATATATGGATATGATACCGCAAATACTAAGAATAAAATTTCCTTATATGCAGATGATGTATTACTTTATATCACTCAACCAGAAATAAGTATTCGAAATTTGTTAAAACTAATAACGGAATTCGGATCACTTTCAGGATACAGTATTAATTGGAATAAAAGTGAACTTATGCCTATAACAATGAATAAGTTACATATATTACAACAATTTCCTTTTAAGATAACAAATGAAAATATTAAATATCTTGGGATTTTTGTTACAAAAAGATTTAATTCTCTATTTAAATCTAATTTTCCCCCATTACTAGATAAATTAAATAAGAATATTTCATACTGGAAAAGTTTACCTATTTCGATGATAGGGAAAATTAATGCAATAAAAATGATTTTTCTTCCACAATTATTATATTTTATTTCAATTAATCCCGATATATCTTCCAAAAATTTTTTTAAAAAAAGTAGATTCTTTAATTACGAATTTTATTTGGGATTATAAGATTCATAGAATAAATAAAAAACATTTATGTAAGTCTAAAATAAATGGAGGATTAGCGTTACCAAACTTGATGTTTTATTACTGGGCAGTTAATATTAAAAACATGAATTTTTGGTTAGGAGAAATAGATAATAAACCAAATTGGTTAAGTATGGAAGAAGAAGATTGTTCTCCATTAGAAATTAGCTCTATAATATTTGCTAATATTAATGTAGCTAAGAAAGTTTATAGTGAAAATCCGATAATAGAAAATGGAATCCGCATATGGAAACAAATAAAGAAAGCATTAAAACTAAAATCTATACCAATAAGTCTTAAGATTGTTAATAATTTTATGTTTAAACCTTCGATTTTGGATAAGGCTTTTTTTACAATGGAAAAATAAAGGAATTTCTAAGATGGGTGATCTTTATAAGGAAAATACTTTTCTTTCATTTCAAGAGTTGCAACAAATTTATGGGCTACATAATAAAGAATATTTCAGATATTTACAAATTAGAAACTATGCCTCTGTAAATATATATGAATTTAGAAATAGAAAAATAGAAATTTTAGATGAATGTTTGAATAAACATCCAAATATGGAAAAAATGATATCATATATATATAATATTTTACTGGAAAACGATACTCCATCAACAGAAATATACAGAGAATCTTGGGAAAAGGAATTAGGCCAAATAATAAGACCAGAAATATGGGATGAAAGTTTACAACATATACATTATTGTTCATTAAACGCTAAACATTCTCTTATACAGTTTAAAATATTACATAGATTACATTACTCTAAATCTAAATTACATAATATTTTTCCAAAAATATCTCCAACATGTGACAAATGTCAAATTTCAGAAGCAAATTTGACACATTCATTCACTAACTGCATAAAAAATTGTAGAATACTGGAAGGAAATATTTAAAATAATCTCGACTGTTATTAATATAAATATAATCCCTGACCCAAAGCTGATTATACTTGGAATAATTGAAACTGACCAATTAATAACAACGAATCAAAGAACTTTTATTGATTATGGTTTAATAATTGGGAAAAAATTAATATTAAAATTTTGGAAAGGCCCTGCATTCCCAACAATCAAAATGTGGAATATAGAAATGTCGGAGACACTTCATTTGGAGAGATTGAGGCTTGTCCTTATGGATAGGTTTAGATCTCTTCAGATGTATTTGGTCTCCATATATTAAATATTTGCAGGGTCGTAATGGTTCGGCGCGGGAACCTGACTGAGGCCTGGACATTTGAGTGGATGAAGAGATACGTATAATAAATCATGAATATATCTATAAGGACGGATTATTGACGAATATTTTATTCTCCATCAAACCTCTTCTTATTCTTTATTCTATTTCCTAATTTCTCTATTTTCTTATATCTAAATAAAAAATAAAAAAATAATATAGAAACACACTAGCTTAATATTAGAATGAATATAAATATCATTAGATTTATAAGAACATTGTTAGTATTATTAGCATTTCCTAGTATTTTATATTTTTAATTATATAAAATTATATGCTTTTAATGGTACAATAATTTTAAATTTAGCGATAAAATAAATATTGTTAACATTAGGAAGAAATAATAAGAATTATATAAGATGTACTAACTTTTTGTATCAATAATATCATAAAATTTGGTCTTATACTTAATAAAATTAGAAATAAAATGATAATTACTAATAGTACGAGTATAATGCTAATATTGTGAATGTATTAGTAGTATTATGTATCTTTAATTATATAAAATACATAATTCTGAAATCTATAACTAAGGATAATACAGTATAAATAATATTATTAGTATGAATCAGTTATTAGGACTATGTATATTTACTACTGAAATATAATGTAACTGGTTGTTATTTTGTTTCTATAATAAATAAATTTAAAAAAAAAAAAAAAAAAAAAAAAATAAACATTTCCATTACCAACTTAAGGTTGTATCCTGACCCGCAATATCATCCACAATTTTGACCTAGTACAACTACAGCAAATTCCTGTTTATTCTACACTCTTCCTCAGAGTTAAACTGTGCACTGGCCCAGATCATCTCCTTTGTCCAAAGTTATCTTCACTAGGCCTTAGTCATAGATCTTTAATGTGAATGGATTATTCAACTGGAAAGAATAACACACCCTGATTAATTGCTTTGTGTGTACTCTGTTTTCAGTGGAATGCAGTGGCCCTGTGGGCATGGGATATTGTGGTAGATAACTGTGCCATCTGTCGAAACCACATCATGGATCTGTGTGAGTATCCAGCCTGTGCACGTCCCTTGTGTCTATATGTAGGGTCTTGACTACCCTTTTGCTCTCACCGATGCCACCTGACCTGCTGAGTTCCTCCAGCAATGTATTTATTGCTCCCCTGTCTATATGCTGTTGTGTTATTGCTTGGATAATCGGAGCAAATCATCAATAACAATATTAGTGTCTGTGAATCTTCCAGGATGTGGTTAAGGACCATAAGCATCACTGATGTTTTGGGGGAGGATATCTGCTATCCTTGCCTGGTCTGGCTTACTGAAGTAATGAAAGTGGTTCGAGAAAGCTTGACACAATCTTCATGTGAAGTTAAAGGATGGACAACAGGTGTTGGCCAGGCCAAACATGTGATGTATAAATCGCAAGATGTATGGAGTGACCAGACAAGCACTTGCTTGAGCCAGATTGTTGCAAAATGGACCCTGGCATTGGATTTGGAATCAGTAGTCACATCCCATCCCACAATTGTATAATCTTTGTACAAACGGTGCTATAAGGGCCCAATGAGCAAACATTCAACATCGTATAACCTTCAGAATCCATTCTCTCAGCAACACAACTTCTCCATTACCAAGTTTCAGCTAAAATTGTTTGCTGGCCAGCTCCTCACTGTCAACTATTCCTAATATCCATCTTGGCATTGCCCTGTACCTGTACTCCAATTGGTATTGGTGATAGTGGAATCCACTAAAATATATTGTACTGATGGGCAGATGTAATCCAGATTTAGAAAATGAAAGAATGGACAACCGAATATTTTTGGACAGATCAAAGTAATCCAGTTTGTAGTTTCCTTGAATGTGAAATTCTAACAATAGCATTATGCCCTGAATCAGCATCCAGACAAAGCAGGATAGACGAGTGAGCCAGCTGTGCTTAGAGGCTTACTCCAGTATGTAGTGCCACCGCAAATGTCATTAATATAATTTGACCTCACAAGTTGTGTTTACAAATTGAGTGATTGTGCTTCATTTTGCTCTGCAGGTATAGAATGTCAAGCAAACCAAGCTTCAGCAACTTCTGAAGAATGCACTGTTGCTTGGGGCGTCTGTAATGTGAGTAGAGATGGTACAAATGTAAATAAAGCTCTAGAACTGGAACTGTAATACAGTAAACCCTTGTTCTAACGGACCTCTTTATAACGGATTTTTTGGGTTAAAGAACAGACCTATCAACGGCTACCGACGCCATTCACCGAAACACACAGTGGTCCCCCCCCCCCCCCCCCCATGGCCGCTGACACCCCCAGCCCGCACCACATCCCCAGCTGCTTCTGCTGCCAACACCGGCCCACACAGCTTCCTTGGCCGCTGCTGGCTGCACCTACCATCACCACCGCCGACCCGTACCTGTGCTCCTGCTGCCTGTGGGCTGCAAATATTGACTCCACCGATCTCGCCTCTGCTGGACACCAGTTCGCCAAGGCCGTCAGCTCATCTGCATTCCCGGCCCAGTTCCAACCGAGAGTCTGAAGAAGGGTCTCGGCCCAAAACCTATCCACATGTTCTCCAGAGATGCTGCCTAACGTGCTGAGTTACTTTATGTCCTTTTGTGTATTAACTAGCAACTGCTGTTTTTTATTCTGCTACTTATACAATGATAACACCTTACTCGGTTATAGTGAACAGTTGGCAATAATGGGCACCATTTCTCCACCCACCCACCCACATGGTCTGTTATAACAAGGAGTTACTGTATAGTTTATGTTGTATATAATCCAGGCTAAAACCCCAGTACAGCACCGAGGGATTGTTGCACCACTGGAGATGCTGCCTTTTTATTGAATGATGATAAATTAGGCCCCTCCTGTCCTCTGATACAGCAACCAGAACTAATCTGGATGGCACCATTGGATTCTTTAGAATCATTTCAGTGTTTTCAAGCAACATCACTTTTAAAAAATGTTGCCGAATATGGATGCTTTCTGTGCTACTACATTTATGTGGCTACCACGTTGGCACTTGTCCATTTGAGTCTAAAATTGAGCAATTGGGGTCTTTTGGAATGTCTGACTCCTTTATCCATAACACTTGTGTATCTGGTTCTGCTGCATTTAAAATCACATTCATCCTTTGCATGTGCGCTTGGAAATGTCTGACTGATATATCTCGAGTTAACAATTCTGGCAGACCAATTTCTGATCAACCAGCAACACTTGGGAAAAGTGCAGGGAATTATCCAACTATGAAAGATGCTGTGTATGCACATGTGCTGGTGACTGTACTTCAATCGCTGTCCTCACCTGCTTCCTATTGCAGCACGCATTCCACTTCCATTGCATCTCTCGATGGCTGAAGACCAGACAGGTTTGCCCACTGGACAACAGGGAGTGGGAATTCCAGAAGTAAGTTTACTTTTCTTGAGGCTGAGTGCGGTTAACAACAGGATGAGCATATTTTTCTATTTATGTTTTGGTGGCTGTGAAGGGATGTGGTCTCAGGCAATTGATATGGAATTCCTTGGCCGTGACGTATTGCTGTCCATTTACTGATAAAACACATAATTAAGCCCTGGCCCCCCCCGAGGTACGTGCAGACCATCCTGCACTGTGCATGGTAACCCCACATTCATCTCTTCTTGCTATCCTCACATTCTCATCAAATCCCCTGGATTCTACCATTCAGTTGCACACTATGATCGGTTAATACTGGCCAATTAACCTACAAACCTGCACATCTTTGGGATGTTGGTGAAAACCCGCCTAGTCACAGGGAGAACATGCCGACTCCACGCAGACAGCACAGGAGATGAGGATTGAATCTATGTCGTTAGATATGGGAGGCAGCAAGTCCTCAAGCTGCACACTATGCTGCCCAATTTTGCATCTTAAGACTACGTAGGTCACCCTTTGTGTGTTTTTTCTTGGAGGACATTGCCATTGTTATCAGATTGCTACTTGTAACCAGGGCCTGGACAGTTGATCCAGGGACATATTTAAAACTCACTGTGGTATCTGGTTAATTTGGATTCAAGTAACCAAATACATGAGATTTTTTTTTTCATGGACTCTTTCAGTGACTGTGAGATCACTGAACTGAGATTAAAAGTCTGTCTAATGGTCCTCCAGGGAGTGAAATTTGCCCTCCATCCCCAGTTGGGTTTATGCGACTCCAGACCGCCAATGGATGTCTCTTAACCTCCTTTTCAGTTCATGACCAACTCAGGATGGACAATAAACAGTGGCATTGCTAGTGCCATCCCCATCCTCTGAGCGAAAAAAAACCATCCTGCATGTTTTAAAACACAGCCACCATTATTTTGCTTGCTAACTTACCGTCTGTTATCAGCTAACTCAGTAGATTGTAGAAACAAAGAGCTACAGATGCTGGTTTATACCAAAGATAGACTCAAGGTGATACACGAGTAACTCAACGGTTCAGACAGCATCTCTGGAGAAAAAGGATGGGTAACGGAAGAGTCCCAACCTGAAAAGGCACCCATCCTTTTCCTTTAGCGATGCTGCCTGACCTGTTGAGTTTCTCCAGCACTTTGTGTCTATCTTTGGTATAACTCAGTTCTGATCCTATATAGAGCTGTTTCACTTTGAACAGTGTTCTACCACACTGACTTAAAACAACAAAACACTGATTGTTTCTACACTGAATGCATAAAAGATTTGTTAAACTGAATGTGATTAATTGTATGTCTAATTTGTCTCTCTTCCTCAGGTATGGCCACTAAATGCCACGGGTGCGCACCTGCCATCAGCTCTGGCGCATAGACCTACATCATTGTCTCTGGCGCATAGACCTACATCATTGGCTCCCACCCTTCCCATTCCCCTCCACCTCTTCTTGGCGCCTTCTGACAGCTGTTTATTCAGATGACAAGGACTTTATCAATAATTGCCTGCTTTTTTTTTAGAAAATGCTCTTTCATTTCTCTGGTTGCAGACTCTTCATTATAAGACAACTAAATATGTGAAAAAAGTTTGCACTGATTGCAGGTGAAGAACCAAAAGTCACTCATGTAGACTCCCTTTTTTCCCCCCAATTTAAACAAACCAACAGAAAGACTGTGTGATGGTTTTCTTTGGCTCTTTACCTAAATGTATTGTATTTAATAAATTAACTTTAGCAGAATATTTTACAATAATGTTGTTATTTTCTTCCTCCTGAGCAATGAGCTGTTGGCCTGCGGTTGTTCAGTTGTTGTCCCCCTGTGGCTTTGTTTGGGGAAAAGTCATTTGGATGCCTTGGGAGTTAGTGGGCAGCCAGGGATGGCACAAAACCCACTTGGAGACGTGACAGGTGCAGGGTGGGTAATACAAGGCTGGAGGTGGAGAGATCTCTGCAGAAGAAAGAGAATAAAGCCCAAGCAATCCGGCTACCATTTTGTTTCTGACCACTTGTAAGTTCCAGTTGGTGCGAGTCCAAAACCTTGGAAAAGGAGATGCTGTAGAAGTCTCAAAGAGGGGAGAGTGAGGAGTGTATTACAGATATGAACATTAACAAAAGACTAGATGCAGGTAAGCGATGCAGGTAAGGCCAGGCAGCACATTAGACCAATAAACAATTGAGGCTTCAGGTACAAAATCATTCATTTGACAAAGTGTCTGTGAAATGTTAACACATCAAATAGCATTTAGGAAGGAGAAAGTCAACTGTTTCCAGCATTTTCTGTTTTAATTGGCAAAGAGTTGTTGTGTAATGGGGTTTCCTGTCCAGAGCATTATACTGGTTTCAGTACATTGATAACCCTGGTCTTTGTTGGACCATGTGTGTGTAAATCTGTTGCTGGGCCCTCCACAGTGAAGCAGGGTGAGAGTACTGGCTACAGAATGTTTTGTAAGATGCTAAATAAATATAAGTTTTTGATGGCCTGTATTACGAATTGAAATTTTCTGATTTGAAAAACAATTATAATTTTGTTACATTTGGAATTTTACAATGTTTAGCAGTAGACCACTTATTTTTGCAGTGTGACAATACTGAACCTGGGGCTCGTGTGTCAACATCTTCACTGAGGAGTAGATGATGTTTACAGGATACTTTCTTGGAGCAGCGGGTCTTACAAAATTTACAACTTACAAAATTCTTAAGGGGTTGGACAGGCTAGATGCAGGAAGATTGTTCCCGATGTTGGGGAAGTCCAGGACAAGGTGTCACAGTTTAAGGATAAGGGGGAAGTCTTTTAGAACCGAGATGAGAAAATCGTTTTTCACACAGAGAGTGGTGAATCTGTGGAATTCTCTGCCACAGAAGGTAGTTGAGGCCAGTTCGTTGGCCATATTTAAGAGGGAGTTGGATGTGGCCCTTGTGGCTGAAGGGATCAGAGGGTATGGAGAGAAGGCAGGTACAGGATATTGAGTTGGATGATCAGCCATGATCATATTGAATGGCGGTGCAGGCTCGAAGGGCCGAATGGCCTACTCCTGCACCTATTTTCTATGTTTCTATGTCTGGAACTGACAGTTTTCACAAATGAGTTTGCAGTGAAGCAATCATAACATTCATCTTGAAAGAAGAAAAAAATCCAATAAGTGCAGGATTTGTGTTGTATAATTAAATAGGGGCAACTATTACAGCTTGAAAGTTTAAAGGATCAATTGATCAAGATTGCAGAAAATAGATACATAGAAAATAGGTGCAGGAGTAGGCCATTCGGCCCTTCGAGCCTGCACCGCCTTTCAATATGACCATGGCTGATCATCCAACTCAGTATCCTGTACCTGCCTTCTCTCCATACCCCCTGATCCCTTTAGCCACAAGGGCCACATCTAACTCCCTCTTAAATATAGCCAATGAACTTGCCTCAACTACCTTCTGTGGCAGAGAATTCCACAGATTCACCACTCTCTGTGTGAAAAATTATTTTCTCATCTCGGTCCTAAAAGACTTCCCCCTTATCCTTAAACTGTGACCCCCTTGTTCTGGACTTCCCCAACATCGGGAACAATCTTCCTGCATCTAGCCTGTTCAACCCCTTAAGAATTTTGTAAGTCTCTATAAGATCCCCCCTCAATCTTCTAAATTCCAGCGAGTACAAGCCGAGTCTACCCAGTCTTTCTTCATATGGAAGTCCTGCCATCCCAGGAATCAGTCTGGTGAACTTTCTCTGTACTCCCTCTATGGCACAAATGTCTTTCCTTAGATTAGGAGACCAAAACTGTACGCAATACTCCAGGTGTGGCCTCACCAAGACCCTGTACAACTGCAGTAGAACCTCCCTGCTCTTGTACTCAAATCCTTTTGCTTTGATTGCCAACATACCATTCGCTTTCTTCACAGCTTGCTGCACCTGCATGCCTACTTTCAATGACTGGTGTACCATTACACCCAGGTCTCGTTGCATCTCCCCTTTTCCCAATCGGCCACCATTCAGATAATAGTCTACTTTCCTGTTTTTGCCACCAAAGTGGATAACCTCACATTTATCCACATTATACTGCATTTGCCATGCATTTGCCCACTCACCCAACCTATCCGCCTCCTTGCAGCCTTCTAGCATCCTCCTCACAGCTAACACTGCCCCCCAGCTTCGTGTCATCTGCAAACTTGGAGATGTTGCATTCAATTCCCTCATCCAAGGATACATCCCAATGAGAAAGGAAATAAGGGGGGGAAGACCTTCCATTCATAATTAACTAAAGCAGTTAGCAATAGAGGTACCAAACTTAAAGGAAAAGATGACTAAAAAGATCAGTGCCAGCAAAGAATTATTAAAAGATTAATAAAGAAGGAAAACATGTATGCAAGCTGGAAATACAAAAACATAGTTTTCAAAGATATTTTTAAAATATGTTGCAAAGTGAGTCAACAGAGACTGGGTCTGGGGAATTCATGGAAAAACAAAGACACGGCAGATGAATTATATGGGTATTTTAAATTGACTTTTCACTATAGACAATACACGTAACTTGGAAACGGCTGTAAATTGGGAAGATTACAATCACGAGGACTGGTGCAGAGCACGTTGTTGAAGTGTTGGGTGGACTAATCTCTGGGTCCTGATGGACTCCCTCGAAAATGAATATGAGAGAGTTGACGAGTGTTTTTGATTTTCCAAAGTTCGCATCATAAGTTCATAAGTGATAGAAGCAGAATTAGGCCATTCGACCCGTCAAGTCTCCTCCGCCATTCAATCATGGCTGATCTATCTCTCCCTCCTAATCCCATTCTCCTGCCTTCTTCCCATAACCCCTGACACCAATACAAATCAAGAATCTATCTGCCTTAAATATATCCACCGACTTTGCCTCCACAGCCTTTGGTGGCAAAGAATTCCACAGATTCACCACTGCACGATTCATGGAAAGTTCTACTGGGGAAAAATATAACTAATTCATTCAAACAATGGAGGGAAACTAATGTCAGTTCTTTGGAGTGATTTTGCAGTGAACCCTTTGGTTAAAACCACCATTAGGAGGAAGATAGAAGCAGGCCACTTGGTTCCTTTCCTCTAGCCTGCTCTCTGAGTTCCTGCATCCATGGTTGACCCAATTCTGGCTCTCTGGTGAGAAATTCCAGTCCATCACAACACAGAGGAGAAATTTCTCAACGTCTCCATTTTAAGTGGCCCGTTCTGAAACTATGTCCCTAGTTCCAGATACGACACTGGAGGAATCAGCCTCTCAATCTTCCTCAAAATCAACTTGGATGTCCAGGAGCGAAAAAGACTACAAACAGTTGTGACCTCTGCCCAGTCCATCACGGGCTCTGACCTCCCCACCGTCGAAGGGATCTATCGTCGTCGCTGCCTCAAAAAGGCGGCCAAAATTATCAAGGACCCACACCACCCTGGCCACACACTTATCTCACCACTGCCACCAGGAAGAAGGTACAGTACGGGAACCGTCTCTTCGACCCAACCAAAATGCCTCCTGATAAACTAATCCCGTTTAACCGTTTATCATTCTAAAACGTTCTAAATGACTTTTAAAAGTTGTTATTGTACCTGCATCAACTACTTTTGTTTTCCTCTTAGTTAGCCACTGCTCCAGTCAATGCAATATAACCCCCAATATTGTCATCTCTTACCTTGTATGGAGGTGACACTTGATTGAATGCATTGCGGAAATCCAAATACACATCTAAGCTTTACTCGAGAGTAGACAAAAGGCTGGAGAAACTCAGCGGGTGCAGCAGCATCTAAGGAGCGAAGGAGATAGGTGACGTTTCGGGTCGAGACCCTCCTTCAGACTGGTCAGGGATCAGGGAAACGAGAGATATAGACGGTGATGTGGAGAGATAAAGAACAATGAATGAAAGATATGCAAAAAAGTATCGATGATAAAGGGAACAAGCCATTGTAAGCTGTTTGTAGTGTGAAAATGAGAAGCTAGTGCGACTAGGGTGGGGGAGAGAGATAGAGAGAGAGGGAATGCCAGGGCCCGAGGGCTGAGGGAGAGGTGGGAAGGGGAGGAGACAGCAAAGGTTAACAGAATTGAGAAAATTCAATGTTCAAGCCCAGAGGATGCAGACTCCCCAAGCGGAATATGAGGTGCTGTTCCTCCAACCTGCGGTGTTGCTCACTCTGGCCGTGGAGGAGGCCCAGGACAGAGAGGTCGGATACGGAATGGGAGGGGGTGTTGAAGTGCTGAGCCACCGGGAGGTCGGGTTGGTTATTGCGGATCGAGCGGAGGTGTTCGGCGAAACGATCGCCAAGCCTCCGCTTGGTCTCACCGATATAGATCATCTGGCATCTGGAGCAGTGGATGCAGTATTTGAGGTTGGAGGAGGTGCAGGTGAACCTCTGTCGGACCTGGAAGGACTGCTTGGGTCACTGAAAGGAGTGGAGGGGGGAGGTGAAGGGACAAGTGTAGCATTTCTTGCGGTTGCAAGGGAAAGTGCCCGGGGAAGGGGTAGAGCGGGAGGGGAGGGAAGAATTGACAAGGGAGTTGCGGAGGGAGCGGTCTTTGCGAAAGGGAGATGGGGAGATGTGGCGAGTGGAGGGGTCACGTTGGAGGTGGCGAAACTGGCGGAGGACTATGTGTTGTATTTGCCGGCTGGTGGGGTGAAAGGTGAGGACCAGGGGGACTCTGCCCTGTTTGCGAATGGGGGAATGGGGAGAGAGGGCAGTGTTGCGGGGTATGGAGGAGACCCTGGTGCGAGCCTCATCTATAGTGGGGGAGAGGAATCCACGTTCTTTGAAGAATGAGGCCATTTGTGATGACCTGGTGTGGAACACCTCATCCTGGGAGCAGATGCGGCGTAGATGGAGGAAAATGGGAATAGGGGACCGAGTGGAGTCCTTACAGGAAGCAGGGTGGGAGGAAGAGTAGTCCAGGTAGCTGTGGGAGTCAGTTGGTTTGTAGTGGATGTTGGTCAGGAGTGTATCACCTGCAATAGAGGTGAGGTCAAGGGATGGTAGGGAAATGTCGGAAATGGTCCAAGTAAGTGTATTTGAGTGCCTGATGGAAGTTAGTGGTGAAATGGATGAAATCAGTCAGTTGTGTGTGGGTGCAGGAGATGACACCAAAGCAGTCGTCGATGTAACGGAGGTAGAGGTCGGGGATGGGGCCCTGGTACGCCGAGAACAAGGATTGTTCGATGTACCCGACAAAGAGGCAAGCGTAGCTGGGGCCCATGCGTGTGCCCATAGCTACGCCTTGTGTTTCGACCTGAAACGTCGCCTATCTCCTTCGCTCCTTAGATGCTGCTGCACCCGCTGAGTTTCTCCAGCCTTGTGTATACCCTCGATTCTCCAGCATCTGCAGTTCCTTCTTTAACTCTAAGCTTTACTCGCCCTGTTTGTGGCATTGCCATACAGGATGTGGCTTTCATAGAGCCACGTTGAGTTTGCTTTTCTAGGAATTCTGTTTGCTGATTGGCAGTGCAGGCTCGAAGGGCAGACAAGGGTGTAGGAAGGAACCTCTTCAGGCTCTGTTTCTGTCTCTTCTGCACCTTGGCTGCACGGAACTGGGAACTGGGGACACAAGGAACTGCAGATGCTGCGATCTTGAGCAAAATACAAAGTGCTGGAGGGACTCGACGGGTCAGGCAACATCTCCGGAGGATGCGGATGGACACGGAGGACTGGGAACTGTACTGGTTGATGATCGTGGTGCTTCCGTGAAACAAAAGTGGATACAGTAGTGAGCAAAGCAGCGCGGGGCACGTTGCAGCAGATACAGCGGGCCTTGTTTGAATGTTTCTAACACAGGGCGTGATATTTAGTGACATACCCGACAGGAAACACACACACACACACACACACACACTCAGATTCCGCTTATTCCGAGTTGCAAACAAAAATGGCCACGGCTGAAATTCCTCCAGCGTCGACTTCCCTTCAGAGAGTCAACTCCGCAACATGAGGCAGGCGGCTTCAGATACCCCCCCCCCCCCCTCCACACACTACCCCCTATAGACTCATTCAATCCTCTCCTTTCTCCACAACCACCCCCTGTAGATTAATCCAGTCACTCCACCAAAGATACTAGAGCTCCTCCAGTATCTTTGCACTCGACTCTCCGTAGATTTACCCCTCGTACACCAACCAGCCTGTTGATTCACACCTCACTTCCCTCCACATCCTTGTAGATTCACCCTTCCCATCGCAACCCACCCCCCGGTTCCCAGTTCTGTTCAGCCAAGGAGGGGGGGGAGGGGGGGGCTGTATATTCACCCTCTGTAAATACCGCATCCCACCCCCTCTCCCCCACCCCACACCCGACCCTGTAGCCCAAAGATGATCTTTGCTGAAGCGAGCAGCTCAGCGGGACCCGCGTCCCCCCTGTAACCTGATCCCTCTGCACTCGCTACATTACATTGCTACATTACATCGCTACATTACATTACATTGCTACATCACATTGCTACTCTGGGTTCCCTGGGCCGGTAGCGGAGCGTCGAGCCTCGGCTGCAGGGAACCCGGTCCCCGGCCACAGCCAGCCTCACTCGGCACCGCAATGCCAGCCCGGTTCCCCTCGGTCCCCAAGCGTCTCAACGGCGGAACAACGAGCTTCCGAGTGGCTGGCGGCGGAAATTGCGGCTCAATCGACTCCGACAGTCTTCAGCAGAGCGGTGCTGAGTCTAACGTATGGTTCCATGGTGTAATGGTTAGCACTCTGGACTCTGAATCCAGCGATCCGAGTTCAAATCTCGGTGGAACCTGTTCCTTTTCGGTCCCGAGGCGATCTCACCCATTAAATTATTTTATCGAGTTGGTTAGCGTTCCCATTCGTTAAAATATATTACGTAATGCATTAAATTTCACATCTTTAAAGAAATCTTTCAAACCTACACAACTACTCATGCATAAAACAATATGCGTGCAAAATGTCAGTGACATAAACAGGGTCAATTTAAAAGTAGATAAATATGCTGGAGAAACTCAGCGGGTGAGGCAGCAGTGAGGAGCGAAGGAAGAGGTGACGTTTCAGTTTGAGACCCTTCTTCAGACTGATGTGGGTGCGGTGGGGACCAAAGATCCTACAGCGGAGCAAGATAGACCACTCCTGCTAAATGCAATGGGCTGACGTGTAGTGCGCAACGGAGCGGAACGTGGACCTTTTTTTCATCCATTTCAGTAACCTGACCCGACCCGACCCGCAGTGTAATCAACGTTGCGGGGGAATAGTTTGTGTTAATAAATTATAATTCTGAAAATGAGGAGAAGATTTTTACCAAAGAACTTTTATTTTTACGAGGATGTTTCCGTAACCGGCTTCCGTCTCCGCACTAGTATCTTTGCTCCGCTACGGGATCTTTGGTGCGGAGACGGAGCCGGTTACGGAAATGGGGGCCGAAAATTTCCCACGAATCTGCCCATGACCGCACTAGGTCTTTTTCGTCGAGTGATTTATCTTGCTCGCTGTAGGGTCTTTGGTAGGGGACGGGAAGAAAAAAAGGCAGTGGGCTGTGGGAGAGCTGGGAAGGGGAGGAGAAAGAGGGAGAAAGCAGGGACTACCTGAAATTGGAGAAGTCAATATTCATACCGCTGGGGTGTAAACTACACAAGCAAAATATGAGGTGCTGCTCCTCCAAGATACAGTGGGACTCACTCTGGCCATAGAGGCGGCCCAGGCCAGAAAGGTCGGATTCAGAATGGGAGTTGAAGTGCTGAGCCACCAGGAGATCAGGTTGGTTATTGCGAACTGAGCAAAAATAAAAGCACTCTTTACAGAGTGTGGGTTTGCTAAAAGAGTCTGGAGAAAAATGCAAGGGTCCCTGGTATGCTTTATCCCGAACAGCTCCGTCACAGAGGACTCGGTGATTTACGGACTGTTCCCAGGGACACATTCAGGGGCTGACATCGAGTGCTGCTGGAGGGTCATCAACTCGGTAAAAGACGCCCTTTGGTCTGCCCGAGCGTTGTTGACCACCCAGCAGAGCGAGATGTCCGTCAGGGAATGTTGCCGACTGGCCCGCTGCAGACTGCAGGAGTACGTGCTGAGGGACGCACTGAAGCTCGGTGCAGCCAACGCCAAGGCTCGGTGGGGGAGGGCTACAGTGTAAGGCCCTTCCGCTGCTGGACATGGGGGGTACGGTATGGTGGAGACGCCCCTCAATATAAGGGAAGGTATCCCATGCCACTGTGGCACGAGTGGGGGACTGATTTGTGGAAATTTGGGGGAAAGAAATGTCTAACCTGTATTGATCTATTGTACAGCCTCCGAAAATGTCGGATGGATTTTCCGCAAGGTTAATGTATTGTATATATTTATCATTCGAATAAAGTATATTTTGAAATTAAAAAAAAAAAAAAACTGAGCGGGGTCGAGGATGGACCAGGTGCGACGGGCCACAATGTACAAGTCGGCAGACAACGGGGGTAAAAGCGTGCCCAACGTCGCCCTCATTCTGATGGCCACCTTCGTGTGTGGCTGCATCAGGCGGAGTGTAGAGCCAAGGCACGTGGGCACCAAGTGTCACTACCTGCTGAGGTTCTACCTGTTCCCGGTGTT
This sequence comes from Okamejei kenojei, assembly GCA_035221665.1. Taxonomy (NCBI): domain Eukaryota; kingdom Metazoa; phylum Chordata; class Chondrichthyes; order Rajiformes; family Rajidae; genus Okamejei; species Okamejei kenojei. Next base: position 7,038,649 of record CM069167.1, read on the forward strand.
GAGAAGGATGGGCCTGGCGCAGGTGCCACGCAATGTGCCAGTCAGCTGGACATTGCCACCCCATCTGTTGTCTGTGGAAGGGTTCTTCCGGACCAACACCTTTGACCACATGTCCATCGGGCAGTGGTCAGCACAGAATGTCCTGCAGGCACTGCAGGGAAAGGACTCTATGGACCCGGTGGCGTGGTTCCCTGAGCAGACTGCCCAGCTTGTCTGGCAAAATGCCTCATCGCCAGAACTCACCAACAAGCACCAAGACCTGGCTTGGCTGGCGGTGAGGGGAGCCCTCCCAGTCAGATCCTTCCTGCACCGTCGGAACCTCACTGCCAGCGCACGCTGCCCTCGGGACGGCTGCTATGGAGAGGAGACGGTTGCCCACCTCTTTACAGAGTGTGGGTTTGCTAAAAGAGTCTGGAGAAAAACGCAAGGGTCCCTGGTACGCTTTATCCTGAACAGCTCCGTCACAGAGGACTCGGTGATTTACGGACTGTTCCCAGGGACACTGAAGCTCGGTGCAGCTAACGCCAAGGCTCGGTGGGGGAGGGCCACAGTCTAAGGTCCTTCCGCTGCTGGACATGGGGGGTACGGTATGGTGGAGACGCCCCTCAATATAAGGGAAGGTATCCCACGCCACTGTGGCACGAGTGGGGGACTGATTTGTGGAAATTTGGGGAAAAGAAATGTCTAAACTGTATTGATCTATTGTACAGCCTCAAAAAATGTCGGATGGATTTTCCGCAAGGTTAATGTATTGTATATATTTATCGTTTGAATAAAGTATATTTTGAAATTTAAAAAAAAAAAAAAAAACTGAGCGAAGGTGTTGGGCGAAGCGATCGCCAAGCCTCACCGATGTAGAGCAGCGGATGCAATAGCTGAGGTTGGAGGAGGTGCAGGTGAACCTCTGTCACACCTGAAAAGAATGCTTAGGTCCTAGGGGGGGGGGGGGGTAAAGCGACAAGTATAGCAATTTGAAAGGTCATGGATAGACATAACGTGCTTGAGTAACTCAGCGGGTCAGGCAGCATCTCTGAAGAAAAAGGATGGGCGACGTTTCGGGTCGGGACCCTTCTTCAGATTGAAAGTGGGAACGAGGGGGAAACTGGAGGTAGGAAAAGGCCAAAATAAATCAGGGCCTGCAATAGATGACAAGGATGAATGTAGCTCGGGTTGACAATTTTCCCACTACCAAATAAGGGACAAAAGGTCAAAATATGGGACAAATTCCCGATGGCAATTCGTTGACCGACTCAGCCGTGGCTGGGTGAGTGATGAGTTGGCCCGGGTGCTGGACTGCACACAAAGCCCAGCCGGCGGGCCAGCTGAGGAGTTTTGGCCCGGGCTGCGCGACATCATGTGCCCCATCCAACTCATGAACCGATGATCGGCCGTGAGAAGGAGGGGTGGTGATGTCGGCGGTAAGCGAAGGTCCGAAGGTCGGACAGCTGGCCGGGCTGCCGACCGACAGGGCCACAGGCGAGGCGCTGCTGCTGCACTCCATGGGCTGCACTACATCGGGACGAGTGAGGCGGGGCCGGACCGTCCCTTCGACCTGAGTTGCAGCAGTCAAATATGGGTCAAGGTCGGTCCCGTACCAATTTAGCCCAAAATACAGGATGTCACGGCTAATACAAGACAGTTGGCAACCCTAAATGTAGCCCATAAGTCATTTGTTTGCTCGTTCGTTCCAGTTTAGGCACTGCGCACACGGCAGCCAACCAACAGCCGCTTGTCTTTTTCTTTTACTTTTAATTTTAATTTCAAATTTTCGTGTACCTTGTGTGTTGTGATTATTGGCAGACCAACCTCCCTCCAGGGATGACACAGGGATGTGAACAGTGGAATTAGTAGGATGCGTCTAGTCAGGGAGGAGGGGGAGAGAGGGATGGTTTTCCAGTGATGCTACCTGACCGGCTAGTTACTCCAGCGCTCTATCTTTTTTTTTTGTAAACCAACATCTGCAGTTCCTTGTTTCCACATTCATTTGCACGGCACCTATTCCCAAGTCATAGCACGAAGATCCTCTTTACTTATTGATATTATTGTTGGGGTGTTCTTACAATGAACACAGATACATTGGAGCATAGGAAGAGACCCTCTGTCCCCGATGTTTGTGCTAAACATGGTGCCAAATTAATCCTATCCCTTCTCTCTGTTTGTGATCCATATCGCTTCAGTCCCTCAATATTGGTGTACACTCTAAAAGCCTCTTAAACATCAGTTGTATCTGCCACTATCATCACCCCTGACAGCACGTTCTAGGAACCCACCATTCTCCCCAAAGACCTTTCCCCCTCTGACCTTAACACTATGCCCTCTAGTGTTTGACATTTCCACCCTGGGAAGAAAATTTTAACCCTCTGCCTGATGTTTTCGTCTCATAATTTTATACCATATCCCTTCTTTACTGTTCTTTCTACTTGTGTAGCTACTTTATGGAAACTAACAGCAAGGCAAGGCCCGGCCCCGGAGAGGTCCATATCCCATTTACATCACCAAAACCAAACGTAGACTGGGCGATCACTTCGCTCAGTCTGCCTGATCTCCCGGTTGCCAAACACTTTAATTCCCATTCCCACACTGACCTTTCTGTCCTAGGCCTCCTCCATTGTCAGAGTGAGGCTGAACACAAATCGAAGGAACAGCATCTCATATTTTGTTTGGGCGGCTTATGGCCCAGTGGTATGAATATCGATTTCTCCAACTTCAAGCAACCCCTGCATTCCCTCTCCATCCTTTGCACCAGCTTCTCGTTCTCACCTGGCAAACAGCTAAGAATGCCCTGTTTCCTTTATCATCGTTATTTTTTTGCACATCTTTCATTTATTTGTTCTGTCTCTCCACACCACCCTCTATATCTCGTTTCCCTTTCCCCCGACTGTCTGAAGAAGGGTCTCAACCATAAACATCACCCGTTTCTTCTCTCCAGAGATTGTGCCTGTCCCGCTGAGTTACTCCAACATTTTGTGTCTATCTTCCCCTTTAAATAACGTGGCTGAAAATTCAGTGGCTGAGAGAGAGACAGATTCGAGGACTAACATTGAAATTTGTTCATTAAAACCCATTCTGATGTGCGTTTTATCTTAGTTACTTCTGTTGAATTTCTCGCACATTGTCAAAGTGCAGGTGTTTGCACTGGGAACAACTGCCAGGGTCAACATTCATGGAGCAGGTATCTCTGGGAACAGCAGGTTTAATTAGAATCCCCAACAGCTACGAGATCTAATTAATATCAGAGCCCTTCTCCCTCTGCCCAGCTGGGGACTGATGCTTCCTGCCTCTTGCCAGCCACTAGTTGCTGATAGTTTTCAGGCCTGAATGTGCAAGAACCTCTCCCTCCCGTGCAGTTCTGGTCACCCCGTATACAGTAAGGATGTGAAGGCTTTGGAGAAGATGCAGAGAGTTACCAGATGCCTGGATTATGGGATATTAGCTGCAGGGAGAGGTTGGACGGACTTGGCTTGTTTTCGCTGGAACAATAGACAATCAACAATAGGTGCAGGAGTAGGCCATTCGGCCCTTCGAGCCAGCACCGCCATTCAATGTGATCATGGCTGATCATCCCCAATCAGTACCCAATCATGCCTTCTCCCCATGTCCCCTGACTCCGCTGTTTTTAGGAGCCCTATCTAGCTCTCGCTTGAAAGCACCCAGAGAACCAGCCTCCACCGCCCTCTGAAGCAGAGAATTCCACAGACTCACAACTCTCTGTCCCTCAACACTGGAGGTTGAGGTGATAGAAGTATGTCATATTACGTTAGTTTAGTTTAGAGATACAGTGTTGATACAGGCCCTTCTGCCCACCAAATCGACACTGACCAACGATCACCCGTGCACTAGTTCTATGTCCTACACACTAGGGACAATTTATAGAAGCCAATTAACATAAATCAGCACGTCCTTGGAATTGTGAGGGAAGCAAAGCACCTGGAGAAAACCCACGCGTCCACGGGGAGAAAATACAAACTCGGTAAAGACAGCACCCGTAGTCAGGATTGAACCAGGGTCCCTGGCGCTGTGAGGCAGCAACTCTACCACTGCGCCACCATCAAGCCCAGGGTAGGTAGACATAACCTTTTTCCCCCAATGTGGAAATGTCAAAGACAAAGGGCACAGCCTTAAAGGTGAGAGGGACAAACTTTAAGTATGTGGGGGGCAATTTTTTTAACATTTTATTTATTTTTTTTAATTTTTAAATTACGCACACACACACACACACACCGTCGAGTGCCTGGAACGTAGCGGCAGAGGCAGATATGATAGTGGCTTTTATGAGACTTTGGATAGGTACCTGGATGCGCAGGGCAGGAGGGATATGGATTATGCCCAGTCAGACGAGAGTTGGTATTGGCATCATGTTTGGCACATTGTGGCTCAAAGGCCGGTTTCTGTGCTGTACGATGTTGTTCCCAAGTACTTCAGGATCATTTACACCCATCTCTAAGTGAATTCCATTACGCTAATCGTTAATCCACATTAACTGGCTAATACCGAATTCAACAATGTCAGTGGTTTGCTTTTTCTGCATCAGAACTGGACAGCTCTACTGTGGAGTAGTGATATATAACATGAACTGTTTTTCTTTCAGAGTCTGAAGAAGGGTTTCAGCCCAAAACGTTGCCTATCTCCTTCGCTCCATAGATGCTGCTGCACCCGCTGAGTTTCTCCAGCATTTTTGTGTCCCTACTGTTTTTCTTTCCATTGGCACGACCTGATCTGATGGGCATTGCCTACATCTGACCTCCATTTCACAGCTTTTACACACTCCTTTTCCTACCAAATGCATAACCTCATACCCGTCTAGAAAAAAAATAGTCTGCTTGCCCATTTCACTAGCCTGTGCCTCTTTGGTGTAATTTTTTTTCTTTTCTTGATCACTATTCATATTTCCAGTAAGGTGCAAACGTTGAAATTATGGACTGGATATGCCATAACATGGCTCATTTATTCTCCTCGGAAACAAAATGTACATGCATATCAGAAGGGTCTCAACCCAAAACGTCACCTATTCCTTCTCTCCATAGATGCTGCTGCACCCGCTGAGTTTCTCCAGCATTTTTTGTCTACCATGCAGTTCTATAACACCCTCTATGTCTTTTTCACGACTTTGGTGAATCACTTTTGAAGCAAGCAAGTAATGCAAGCAACACAACATCTACCGAGGCACAACATCTACAATAAGTCATAAAAGGCAACAGTAAATGACCAGATTATGTCTTCATTAAGGAGAGTATCTGCAGGGGACAGCTCACAAAGGAAAGGAGCACAGAATCCAGACTGATAAATGTATCACAAAGAACGGCAAATGCTGGTTTACAATTAAGACAGAGCTGGAATATCTCAGCAGGTGAGGTCGCCTCCCTGGAGAAAGAGGGACTCGACCCAAAACGTCACATCTCCAGAGATGATGGCTAACTCACTGAGTTACTCCAGCACGTTGCCTTTTTCAGAGAGATAAATATTGGGCAGGATTTCTCTTCTACCTGCAAATATGACATCTGCCCATGGTGCAATAAGGGTTCAGTTTATCATCTCATTTGATAGATTATCCACTATACATATATATTGCGTCAGGATTGATGTGTAGTGCCAGTCCAGATAGTGAACTCAAGGATACAGATATACACCTTACAATAAGTGATGGAATCTTCAATGAGACACATCTACCCCAAGAATAAATGTCAAAACACAGGAGAAAATTTAAGAACATTAAGGAATGCAAGGTTGTGCACGGCCGTGTTGGGAGTTTGTCATCGACGTAGGCATCGTGTCACTTGTTAGATAGTGAATTGAAGGAGATTATTGAAGGATAGACGATCAGGATCTTAAGTGAAAGATAACACAAGCGTGGGGCATGGTCCAGAGTTCACTTATGTTCCTTCTGGCATATGCCCAGGTAGTCTGGTCCCAGGTCAGTGTAACTCATCTGGAGGGGCCAAGGATGCAGAGGGACAACCTCAATGCCTGTACCAGTGTTGCTTGGAGGTGTTTGCAAGAAAATTGCCAGCCAGACGCTGCCTCCAGCCACACCTTCATTGGAATTGGATTCAATGGAGTTTCTACCAAGAAGTATGGGAAAAACGCAGGCAAATAGGACTAGTGTAGATGGGACATGTTGGTTGGTGTTGGGCCGAAGAGCCGGTTTCCACACTCTATGACCCTGTGTTAATAAATTAAAACACTAAAATGTCACTTACACACAGTGCAGTGGAGTTAACAGGAACAGAAAAAGCTGGGAGGCCACCACCATTTCTAGAAAGAGTAGAGTACACATTTCAGGACAAAGATTCCGATGACTGCAGTCTTTAGCTTTACTTCATACTCCAGTTTTTGATTTTGAATGAAAACAGGTTCTACTTACCATCTGTCCCTGTCCATGCATTGTATTCCGTGTTTAACACAATGCAGGCCCAGCAAGTGGTCTTCCCAGCCAGAGAGCTAGGAACTCTGTGGAAGTCTGCAATGCTCCTTCAGAGGAGGTCACCAGCAGAGTGCAGCCACAGCAGTGTTGCAGGCAGCAGAGTAGAGACCACTGTTGCTGGCTTTAATCTGTCAACAGACTTTGGGGCGCATTTAGAGATGTAGCAACATTTGAACGAAGTGCAGGAACCCTGATAAAATAAAAATCTGTCCAAATAGCCAGTTTCAATTCTACTTTCCATGCAGTTTAGTTTAATTTAGTTTAGCTTAGAGATACAGTCTGTAAACTGGTGTTTTGGCCCACCAAGTCCACATCGATCACCAATCACCCGTTTACACTAGTTCCATGTTATTCCACACCCTACACACTGGGGACAATTTACAGAAGCAAATGAACCTACAAACCCGCACGTCTTTGAGATGTGGGAGGAAACCGGATATCCACATGGCCACAGGGAGAACGTGCAAACTCCTCACAGACAGCACACAAAGTCAGGATCAAACCCAGGCCTCTGGTGCTGCGAGACCAACCCATCGCATGACACAAGTGGCTCAGCATCTGAGAAGCACATATTTCTAACAGCCTTTACACAAAGAAACAAAACTCCGCTGCAATCTAATTTCATTGCAGGATCTTTGGTGCAGAAAAGGCTGAGATTCTTCTTGAGGAAACAAAACCATCCATCTCAAACCAAGAGAAAATTAAAGCATCATATGTATTTCCACAAGCCAGATGCAGGTCAACATCTTGAACCTCTTATAAAAGGTGTGTGTGGTAATGGAGAGAATGAAACCGGATATTTCAGCAAACAAGCTGACCATCTTTGACACTTCAATTATAGTCCTTGCGCTGAAATTCACGGCCCTCATTTATTGTCCATGGAGAAAATTCAGATGAATTGCTGTAACATGTACATAGACATTAAGTTGCTTCCTTCACCATTCCAAGCATCAGCTAAATAATGAGTACTTTCCTGAACCAGCCCCAGAACTCCCAAGGCTTTCGTCAAATGTTTTTGAGTCGATTGCCATGTGTTAATCTGAAAAGTACAATTCGCTCCCGAAGTTTTTTGTTGGGATCATGACAAAATGTGTTTGGAGTCGAGAAGCACGGCATGGAAACAGGCCGTTTGGCCCACCGCGTCCATGTTCAATCACCCATTCACAGTGGCACTCTCTCATCCGTCCGTTCCCCCCCCCCAATACAATCTACAGGGGCCAGTTAACCCACAAGTCTTTGTGATGTGGAGGAAACCGGAGATCATAGATGAGGTTTTAGAGTGAACGTGCAAACTCCACACAGACAGCACCCGAGGTTTGGATTAAATCCCGGTCTCTGGCGTATGAGGCTGCAGCTCTACGGGCTGTGCCGCTGTACCAAAATATTAAAGATTTTGTATTAGAATCTCCAATCTACCAAGTTGGTCACTTCAACCAAGTTTTATCAAGCTTTTTAAACTAGCGGTAAAAAAACATGACCAAAGTTATGGTCACAAAGTTTTGGAACATTGTGAAATAATATATGATCTTGCATTATTGCATCCAGATAGTCAGAGGGAAGCAGTGATTGGCAGCATCAGCATATCACCTTAATAACGCTACTGAGCTCGAGGTTTGGCAGCAAAGCGCATGTGTCCTTTTATACCAGTGCAGAACCAAATAGAGTCCCATTTTCCTTATAGCTTGGCAGTTTTTGTTTGCTGTTGTACATCTCAAGTCTATCCCCAAAGACTTGGTGTAATAATAAAACGAGTCCATATTTTTATCATGAAAAGTCCCAAGGACGTGCACAACTTAACAAGGGATCAATGCTCTCTGTACAAACTAAATGAGAAGTGATCACAATCTTGGGGAAGAACATTGTATGGTGGACAGCATAAGAACAAACTGTGCTTGTATACCAATGTTAAATTTTAAGATAATCGTATTAGTCAGTTCATTTTCATAACATTGTTAAATATGATACATAAACCAGAACATATTCTTCTCCAACTGTACATTTTTAAAGGACTTTGTATCTGGAAGGTTGCCGTGTGTGTGTGTGTGCGCGCACACATGCTCTCACACAACAGTGCTGGTTTCGATGGGGCTGAATCCCTTCCCAGGGAATGGCCAATCTTGACAAAAGTCTACATTCAAACACCATAATACTTTGCTATATATTTACAGAGGCATTGAACTTTGAATGCTTTCTATGCAGTACATGTGCAGTTAACAAGTTTTGATGCTTTTTGGGGCAGCTGCAATGGGATAGAAAAATGTTATCACCAGAGTAAGCAACAATCTGCTGGAGGAACTCAATGGGTCAGGCAGTGTCTTGTGGGGGGAAATAGGCAGGCGATGTTTGGGGTCGGGACCCTTCTTCACATGAATGGAGGTGAGGATGAAGCTTAATCTCTGAAACAGATGCTGACTGACCAGCAGATTTCCTCCAGTACTTTATTATTTGCTTGGGATTCCAGCATCTGCAGTTTCTTGTGACATTACTGGAGTACCCGTTTGCGTTTGTCTTGTGACCACTTTTCTGGACAATAGCCTAGAGAATGTTTGCATGAACAATGGAAAAATTGGGACAATAAAAAAATCTGACACTTCAAAAGATCCAGGTTCTGCAATTTGTTCACTATATCTTCAGGCCAGGGTGTTGATAACATCAGGACAATCGAGGAAACAAGCGAAGGATATCTTTCCCTCTTTTTACATGAGGAGGGAGAAACATTCCTTTCCGTCCAGATTCATTCTTGCATTATTGATAACTGTGCCCTGGTTAACAGCAGGAGCATTTGGGAGAATGAAGAAATGCTGAAACCTTGAGCAAAATATAAAGTGCTGGAGGAATGTAGCAGGTCAGGCAGAATCTGTGGAAGGAATGGGCAGATTACTTTTTGGATTGGAATTCCCCTTCATCAGTCTGTCCATTCCCTCCACAGATGCTGTCTGACCCACTGAGTTGCTCCAGCACTGTGCTTTTGGTAGAAAGTACACACAGGCCAAACATTGTGCTGAGGACAGGTTCAGCCACACTTTTTCTGTTGTTCTTCACAACCAATAGATTCATTTTTAAGAACACCCTGTGGTACAGAACAGATCCGAGAACAAGAGCTGGATGACTGACAATCATGTGGAGTTTGGTGAAGACGGCTGAAGGTTGAATGATGACCAGGGCACAGGTAAGACTCCCTTCTCCTCAGGAATCTTCTAACATTCCTTTGGTAGAGCCTCTCCAAAGGCAACACCTCCAACAATGCTTTAACTAAAACTGCATCGTCCCAATTATAATTTAACCACTTGAGATTTAAATTCTCAACTCGACTCGAGGTCAATGTGGATCACTTTAGATTCAAATTCTCAACTTAACTGAGCTAAGTGGATACTTTACATTACAAAGATCATAGCTGTAACCTGTTTAACTTTGTTTATCCGGTCGCACATTCTGAAAGCAGATTTTCTCCTCAAAACTTGCAAATCGATCCTTTTCCTCCCCCTTAAACAAGGGAAGGTTAACCTGAAAACGAATAGTTGGAATAAATTCTATTCCAATATTGTTTCAGTCCTGGTGATAAGTGGAGGGACACCATTTGGGGAGGATTTTTTTTACAACATGTCCGCCTTCTGTCGTCAGCCCTATTAAGATCACCCAGAAGAATTTGCAGATCACCTGATTAGGGCTCTGCTGTCCACCAACAAGACCACGGGATGAATAATCTGCAAATCCAGACCACCAAAAGAAAATACAATATTGTTTTACGTTCGTCTGAGAAGCACCATAACATGCAGAGATCATCCATTAAAAACAGGCAGTGTCGCTGTTGCACACAGTTTATTCAACAATATGGTAAATAAGAAAGAAATCAATTTTAGCAGTCTATACAGTGATCCAAAGTTCATATTTATAAGTAATTATCAATAAATTGCATGATTTACACGTTTCTGGATAGGTTTTTTCTCTTTTTCTGCTTGCCCATTTTCAAGTTTTACACAGAAGTCTGAAAGAGGAAAAACCAAGGGATGTTTTCAATAAAATCAGCCACACAGTTTTTTTTTCTAAAGGATCCTTCGATAGTCTCACCAAAAAAAATAAAATAAAAAGTAAAATGTCACCATTAAACTGAAAAACCCCACAATATTCTACATCCGCAGGACATTTGGCAGCTGCCAGTTTGTGCAATAGTCTCTCATTCTACCTGTACAAATTATTAATACTTTGAAATTTCTGTTCAAACCCTTGTATAGAAATGAAAAAAATTAAGGGAAGAAGGGGCTACACAAGAGGTATGGTAATCCACTGTCGTCAAAAAAACAAATGTATACAGTAACGCAGGCTGTATTTTTTCTGTGAAATGCTTTGCATTAATGGACAATGCTTACAAGATTCTTTGAAGTTAGAAAATAAAAATATGAATTCAACTCTCCTTTTAAAAAAAATGTAGGTATGGGCAATCTGCAATTGAAATAACAGAATAGGAAAACAAAAAAAAGGACTGGCTGTTGACCAGTTATAACAAAAAATATATTCTTTGTATAATATCATCCCTCAGTTTTTTTTTCCTCAATAAATTGCAGTTTGTTGAATTCTGGGACAATTGTCCTCCCTAGAAATTTCAAAATTGTTTTTTTCAGTACAAAAACCCTAAGTAAAGACGAAAAATGAGAATTTGCTCCCAAAATGCTACAAGATGTCTAGTGTATTGTGATTAATGTTTGTGCCTGTTAAGTCCGGGTTGTCAGAACCCAAGCCAAGGTCACTGGCGGCACCATGTAAGCCTGCCATTCCAGGGTTAGCAAGTTGGGAAAGCATTGCACTCTGGTCCGGAGCTGTAAAATGTCCTTGATCCATTGGATTTGCCTGGGCAGCTACCATTCCCGGATGTGGGGAGTTAGTCTGTGGCGAGACATGATGTGGAGACGGTTGAGGTTGCATCCTGGGCGACGGGCTGGAATGAGGTGGTTGGGACTGTGGGCGCGGTGAAGGCACGGGCTGCGGTGACCGTACCTGGTTGCTAAGAGAGGATGGGTGCTGGCCCTGGAGGTGAGGTGACTGGGCCTGCCCAGGGAGCATGTGCTGCTGCGGACTCATGGAGTTGGACTGGACTGGGGAACCCATCTGCTGCTGTTGCTGCTGCTGGAGAATTCGCTGCTGGAGGGCCTGGTGCAGACTTGAAGTGCCCTCTGCCCCCATTCCTGCTTGCGGAAGTTGGCTCATCTGTCCCATGGGTTGCCCCACTTGGCCCATGGCTCCCTGCTGCATGGGCATATGATGCTGTATCCTCTGTTGCTGCTGCTGTTGCATGGGATAACCAGAACCTTGAGGTTGTTGGAACTGATTAGCCATTCCAGCAGCCATGCCAGGGCTCGATTGCTGCTGTTGCTGCTGCTGCTGCTGCTGCTGTTGTTGCTGCTGCTGCTGCTTCTGCAAGAGCTGTCTTCGCATCAAGAGCTCCCGGAATTGGGAGTTCATACTGGGATGGCTCATGTTCATGGACTGTCCTTGTGCATTGATCACACCCATGCTTTGTTGCTGCTGCTGCTGTTGTTGCTGTTGCTGCTGCTGCTGAGGCATGTTGGGCCGTTGAACTCCAGACTGCATAGGGCTCATGTTCTGCATGCCTGGGTTGCCGTGAATGACTTGTTGTCCCTGAAGACTCTGCTGAGCCTGCATCCCTGGCTGGGGCTGCATTCCTGGCTGCCCCTGCATGCCTGCCTGGCCCTGGCTTCCTTGATACCTGGCTGCCCTTTGCTTGATGAAAGCAGCCATAAGCAGGGGGTTGGAGCGGAGAATAGCAAGCACTTGCTGTTGCTGCATCGGGGAGCTTGGGGACCTGAGAGTCCGCAGTAAGTCCTGCAGGGCTCCCTGGGGAATGGCACCTCGATTGGGCTGAGGCACTCCTGACGTAACCTGGCTCATGGGTGGCGGCGGCTGGGGTTGCATGTTCATTTGCAGGGCTTGCTGGGTCATCTGCATGACTGGTCTCTGCATTCCTTGTGGATGCTGCTGACTCTGGGCCATTCCAGCTTGGGCCCACTGTACCTGCTGCATGCTGGCTGGTCCCATTCCCTGATCCGCATGAGATTGGACTCTCTGCACCTGCTGTGGGTTCATGCTCATCCCAGCCATCTGATTCATGGGCGCAATGTGGGGATTCATTACGCCGGGCCGTTGGAAAGGCTGCTGCTGTGCCATCAGACGCTGAGCATCAGCTGCTCTCTGAATCTGCAAGGCCATTTCCACTGCAGCTGCTGGTGGTGGAGGCTGTACAGGTGGTGTGGCTTGGGTTGCAGATATTGCCTGGCCAGTTGGCTTGCCTTGAGGTATAGGGGCCTGCGGTTGACTTCTTACCATACTGTTGTAGGAAGGCATGTTAGACGGTGGCGTAGGTTGGGGCTGGGGCTGCGGCTGGGGCTGTGGTGGAGCTGGGGGTTGGGGTTGAGGAGTCTGTGGGGTGCTGGGCTGCTGTCCTGTTGGTGTAGTGGGAGCAGTGCCACTCGGGGATGGCAAGCTTTGCTGTCCGACCCCGCCTCGCTGCATGGTGGCCATCCTCCTGCGGAGCATCTGGGCTTGCTGTAGACGGTGCTGTAGCTGTTGCTGACGGAGCTTGTGCTTGATGTTGAGACAGAACGGCACAGGGCACTTGGTCTCTTGGCAGTGCTTGGCATGATAGCAACAGAGCGCAATAAGCTGCTTGCAGATTGGACAGCCGCCATTGGTCTTGCGTTTGCATCCCTTGGTGTGCTGGACCACCCGCTTCATCTTCTGGCAGGAAGGCAAAGAACAGTTGGCATTGCGGCACTGACACGCATGGACCAGTGACTGAATGCAACGCTGTATGCTCAGCCGCCTTGAATCGCCAGTGCTAGCTTCTGAACCTTGCGAGTTGCTCTCATCATCCAGGCCAAGGCCAAGCTTCTCCATCTTGTGTTCATGTCCTTTAGTGTTAAAGCAGTTGACACAGAGGTCATAATCCTAGGGCAAAGAAAAACAAGATGGTTCAACAACTCTTGCATCTTAACTGGTGTACAAAATCATTTATTCTCAAATGATAATATGAAAACTTCTCTTCATAAACAGCAATCGGACTGGATTATGGTTGTGCAAATACTTTGAATTTGGGACGTTTAATGGTGATTTAATTATACTTAGAGCGAGGAATAACCGGTGTAGGTGTTTGCAGAGAACTTGCAAAAAAAAAAAAATCACAAAAAAGGTGGCAGAATTCACATGCCTTAAAAGGTGAAAAGTACAGGAGCAATTAAAATAGTCAAAAGTCTGATTAAAGGGTATTAAGGTAAATTATCGTGGATCAAGAAAAGGATAAATGGAACCAAGATACAGATCAACCATTGCTTAAGGAATGGAACAGGTTTGAAAGGCTGAACAGCTAACAAGTAGCTTTTGACATCAAGACAGATTAATTTGGTAAAAGAACGAGCAATTGTTAGACTCAGTGAAATATTCCAGAAACGATCTAATTTCTGATCTAAGTAATGGAATGAGCAGCCACATGGCCTGGCTTTATAATCCCAAACATATGTTTTGATTGACGATGCAGGATAGAAGCAGGCCCTTTGGTGCACCGAGTCCATACTGACCATTGATCACCCTTTAACACTAGTTCCATGCTTGCCCACTTTCTCATCCACCCCCTACACTCTTGGGGCAACTTTACAGAGGCCATTAAGTTACAAACCCGCACGTCTTTGGGATGTGGGAGGAAAGCAGAGCACCCAGAGGAAACCCACGTGTTCACAGAGAAAACATGTACATTTTACACAGATAGCACCAGAGGTCAGGATCGCACCTGGGTGCCTGGTGCTGAGAGACAGTAGCTCTACCAGCTGTATCACTGTGCTTCAATTAATATTTTTTTATATAGGAATAAAAGGAGCTTTAGTACATGATTCTATACTCTGTTTGCTTAAATATCAAACTGAAAAGAGTGAACGGGAATAATAAACTAACACTAACACGCACCTCACAAACAGTGCAGTGCCACCTGGTCTCTACGTGGTGTTTGCACTCATTGCATGTATATACAAAGCGATCCTGGCCCTGGTTGTGAAGCTCCACCAGCATGCACATAGTTGACCACTTGGCTCGTCTCAGCGATGAGAACTCCATGTGCTTGTCCCTTGCCAGTGTGAGGAAGGCATCACGTCCATCCATCAGGTCACAGGCGATGAGAGGGTCAGGATCTAGGATGGTTGGCAATGAGTTTGAGTTGGGACCCGCAATCAGGCGGATCACAAAAAACACCTGCGGAACAAGATCGATTAGACAATTAGAACTCAAGCCAAACATCATCATCATACCCAAATAAAAATCTGAAAGTTTATTTAATTTGTACAGGTACAATGTACCTAACTGGTTGATGATGACACTACTACTGGAACTAACAGATATCTTACTGCCTTATCAAAATAATTCTCAAATTAGTACTATAGTATGGCCTGAAATGCATTACACCAACTAGTTCCAGTTGTTCATTCCAGACTTCATCCTAATTCTATTTACATTTTTGTATTGTTTTTTGTTTGCAGTTAACAGATTTAAACCTTTTCTCCAACCAAATGTCTATTTTTATTTATTTTCAGAGTTTCTTACAGATTGCAGTAGACATTAGATTTATAACAAAGCGTGCAGTGGAACGTTTTACAATCAATGCAATGCATACAGCTTAATTTGTCTGAAAAGTGCAGAGGGTAAGTATATTTCTCTCAGTCAGTTGCCAAAGGAGTTCAAATTGGCAATGGCTCAACACCTTGAATGGGCCTAATGGTTAAATCTGCAGATGGAAAGGCTCTCTGCCAACCACATCTGCTGTACAACATCGCCCTCCAACATTAAAGATCCAGGACAAGACCCAGGAAAATGTTTCCATTTCCCTTAGTACGGGAGCCTCCCCCAGTGGAGGCAGACACTGATGATGAAATTCTGCATCATGTTCAATGACCATCATAAATTATGTTGACAGAGGAAAAGTATGTGAATATTGTGACCCCAAAACAGTGGTTAAACTCATGGCCTTCCCTCCCACCAAGCTTCCGAGTAGTGCACCACTTACTGCACCGAAGAGATATCACCACCTTATCTCCACAAAACCCTCCAAATCCTCGAACAGGATAAGTGGACCAATGTCCATCTCTAAGGAAACATCCTTTGCATTTGAGTCCTTGCTACCTGATGAGCAGGCCAACATTGTTATATGCCCAACCTCAGACAGTCTATTCTGAGGCCCATCACAACAAGAGAAAATGACCAACTTTCTCAAAGCTATCTTGGGAAATAAAATGCAACATCTCAACCGAGTCCTGAGAAACTCAGAGCTAAAATGTTGGAGCATTAAGAGCCTCAAATCCATCTGCCAGGAGCACAGAAACCCAAAGAAAATGGTGGAAGGAGCTCACCTCCCAACCTACTCAGCTTCCCAGCCAAGCATCTCCTCACCTACCTGCTGTAGACTTAGCAGGTCCCACATTGGCTTCATCAGCCACTGCAGAGCTCAAGTGGAAGCAAGTCATTCTTAACCTCAAGGGACTAGCCAGCGGTAGGTATTTCTTGTTGCACCATGAAAACCGAGCATCTATTTTAATGCAGGGGCTATCACTGCTATACATGCCCTCATACAGCAAACATCGGCCATTATACAGTGCATTCAGAAAGTATTCAGACCCCTTCACTTTTTCCACATTTTGCTATGTAGCAGCCTTATTCTAAAATGGATTCAATTCATTTTCTTTTTATAATCAAACTACACACAATACCCCATAATAAAAAAGCGAGAACAGGTGTTTAGAAATGTTTGCAAAGTAATTAAAAAGAAATAACTGAAATATCACATTTGCATAAGTATTCAGACCCTTTACTCAGTACTTTGTTGAGGCACCTTTGGCAGCGATTACAGCCTCGTCTTCTTGGGTATGAAGCTACAGGGTTGGCACACCTGCATTTGGGTCATTTCTCCCATTCTTCTCTGCAGATCTGCTCAAGCTCTGTCAGGTTGGATGGGGAGCGTCGATGCACAGCTATTTTCAGGTCCCTCCAGAGATGTTTGATCAGATTCAAGTCCAGGCTCTGGCTGAGCCACTCAAGGACATTCACAGACTTGTCACAAAGTCACTCCTGCATTGTCTTGGATGTGTGCTTAGAGTCACTGTCCTGATGGAAGGTGAACCTCTGCCCCAGTCTGAGGTCCTGAATGCTCTGGAGCAGGTTTTCATCAAGTATCTCTGTACTTTCCCTCGATCCTGACTAGTCTGCCGCTGAAAAACATCCCCACAGCACGATGCTGCCAACACCTTGCTTCACCGTAGGTATGGTATTGGCCAGGTGATGAGCAGTGCCTGGTTTCCTCCAGACGTGACGCTTGGCATTCAGCCCAAAGAGTTCAATCTTGTTTGGGCGGCCAGCTCTATTAAGAGTCCTGGTGGTTCCAATGTTCTTCCAGTTAAGAATGACGGAGGCCACTGTGCTCTTCGGGACCTGCAATGCTGCAGAAATTGTTTTATACCCTTCCCCAGTTCTGTGTCTCGACACAATCCTGTCTTGGAGGTCTATGGACAATTCCTTCGTCTTCATGGCTTGGTTTTTTGCTCTGACATGCACTGTCAACTGTGGGGCCTTATATAGGTAGGTGTGTGCCTTTCCAAATCATGTATGATCAATTTAATTTACCACTAGTGGACTCCAATCAAGTTGTAGAAGCATCTCAAGGATAATCAATGGAAACAGGATGCACCTAAGCTCAATTTTGAGTGTCATAGCAAAGGGTTTGAATACTTATGTAAATGTGATATTTCAGTTATTTATTTTTAATTACTTGGCAAAAAATTCCAAACACTGTTTTCGTTTTTTATTAAGGGGTACTGTGTGTAGATTGATGATAAAACAAAATAATTTAATCCATTTCAGAATAAGGCTGTAATGTAACAAAATATGGAAAAAATGAAAGGGTCTGAATACTTTCTGAATGCACTGTATATGGAAACAGTGGGGCTAGATGGAGCACCAGCACCAATGCTTTGGTTCAAACCAGCTAAAGTAGCTCAGTGGTAAATTCTGTCTGCATAGTTTGTCCATCAAAAAATGTTTTCGATGAATGTTCATGGTATGCAGGTGTCTTCTCACTTAACCTTTGGAGGGTGTGTGGATACATACTTTAGAAATCTAATGGGCACAGAAAGAGGAGGAAATCAGAGGGGCAGCATATTCTTTATTTGATACAAGGAGACTTGAATAACTAATGAAAAAGAAAATCAGCAATTACATACAGGAACAGCAGAAACATACCTCCTTGTGCTTTTCCATGGTAGCGTAGAGTTTCTGGGAGAGGTCATTAGACACATTGGGCATTCCTGGTTTCTTCTTGTTTCCTCGGCTCAGGCTACTCTTATTCTTGCTCGTTTTCTTATTATTCTTTTTCTTTGCATTTTTGCTGTCTCCCTTTTTCCCCTGGAAAGATGCAAATTGACAAGTTACAAAATGTCAATGTTTATTTTGATTTTGAAAAGTTACATCAAACGCCAAATTCACTTCAACCCAGCTCTCCACGCGAATGGAGCAGACAGGAAGAATTCAGGGCAGAAGTGAAGCCGACCTGGCAATAAGACGGGTCTTGCATATCCCTCCTCACACACGTTGCCGTTTAAAACAGTACAGCTGAAACACATGCCAAAAAATTACCAACAGATCAGAGTTCAGGAAGAGGGAGCATACTTCAGGTACTGCAGTAGTAGTACCTTTGTATTGTGACATTTTCATGCAAGAAAAAGTAATGCAAATCATCATAGCTGGTCAGGCTTTGGATAAATGAATATAAATGTTACTTACTTTCAATAAGAATACAAGACGGCACATCCAGTGTTATGTTTTATGGAAGTGCAATGGTAGTTCTTTTTACAAGAACATCATACTTTAAAACATTATCGAGGCTTCATATCTTATTACATTCAGACTTAGAAAACCTAAGAAACCCATGAGTATGGTTTTACATTTTAAAAGCCGTAATTAATATTTGCATCTTAAGTGGACCAATGTGTGCTTGCCAGGTTTAAGTTACTCAAAGCAACTTCCATCTCAACATTCTGATGTTCACTTGGTTTAAACTGTAAATTAGAATAGAATTTCACATGCAAAATAACGATCACTTATTTTTCAAACTTATTTACCCATTGAGAACGGGCTTTTTTTTTCGTTAAGAGATACAGGACCTTCAGCCCACCGAGTCCACACCGACCAGCAATCCCCACACATTAATGCTATCCTACACACACTGGGGACAATTCACACTTATACCAAGCCAATTAACCTACAAACCTGTTAGTCTTTGGAGTGTGGGAGGAAACCGGTGAGCCCGGAGAACGCGGTCACGGGGAGAACGTACAGACAGCACCCCGGGTCGGGATCAAAACCGGGTCTCCAGCACTGCAAGGCAACAACTCTGCCGCTGCGCCACCGTGCCGCCACTGCAGTCTCTTGGTTCAAGATCTCCATGACAATGATGAAGCAAGGTATATTCCCAGTCAAACAGCCGGCATGCTTTTAGTTGTGGTATCTCAACCCCCCCCCCAAAGCTGAGAAAGAAATGCCTTCGACTCGGGAAGCAATATATTCTTCGATTTCGGTCTCTGCAGCAATGCCCAAGATGGGAGATTTATTTTAGTTTTGAGTGTCAAATCTTTTCCAAGAGGGGCAGATTAAATTGTTAATAATACGAAACACGACACCGACCTGTCGGAAAGGTGCCTTTTTGTTTAACTGTGGTAAATCAGAATTAGTTGAGAAACTTAGTATGGAATGAAGGCTCAATGATTTCAACATGTGTTTTAAGCTTTTTTGATTTAAACCATTTGGGTTTAAATGTGGAATGGGTATTCAAATGTTCAGGGCCGTGAGATGCGTTGGATCAGCGATAGAATGGTACATAATTTCCCTGGGTGAAGGGCCAGATTGGAAACACGTGATATCCGATTGCCACTCATGTGAAACATTGCTCAAATGTAACCACATACAACCTGTTTGTGATATTTCTGTTACTCTCTTTGCAGACACTGCCACAGGGGTACTGGAATGTATGAGCAAATTTAGATTCAGTTGCATCTCACAATCAAACAGCATGCCATCTATGCTTCCCTTTGTTAAAATACAGGTACTGTAGCTAATTGCTGGTCCCGTCAGCTTGCGGACTGTGAACATGAACACAGTCCACTCATTTCCAAATGAGCATTGGGTATTAACAAATGATAGAGTTGGGCCACCAAAAATATCACAGAGCTGCTACTCGTATTTAACTAACTATAAATCAAACTGACCTTAGAAGAAGCTCATCAAATGGTTAACAAAACAAAATTTAAAGTCAATGCTAGAAAGGGAGACTCCTTGCCCGCAGCAATTTGCGCTCTACCCCATGGAAATTCCCAATAGCATTACTGAAGTCCCCAGAACAGCACAACAGATGGTAATATCTCAAACTGCCAGATCTAGTGTAATTTCCCAGACTTGGGCACATGGGAAGACGTATCGTTTATTTTCTTAAGCTTAATTTTTCCTTCTTTAGTCAACTTCACACTTGCCATTTTTCCACGGCCGGAGCCTTTGTTGGGGCACCAGTGATGGTGTCCACAGTGCACTGCAGTTTTGATAATGAATGAATAACATCACAACTTACATCAGTGCTCTCACTGGAAGTGTTATTTTCCTCTCTCTTACGCTCCTCTTCCTCTTGCTCCAACTCTTTGATACTTTCCTCCAACACATTGGGCCAAAAGTCACCTTCAAAATAGGGCAACTCTTTTGCACTTGTCAGTCTGTCTTCTGTTGCCTGCTTAAATATGTCCTGCGAGAGAAAAGTACATTGCAAGTTCCTCAATCACGCATTGCATTGTTTAGAAAGATCACAGCGGCAGAAGCAGGGAAATGCAGATGGTGGTTTACAAAAAAGACAAAGTGCTGCAGTAACTCAGGTCAGGCAGCATCTCTGGAGAACATGGATGGGTGCCCTTTTGTGCTGGGACCCTTGTTCAGATCCGATCCGAAACATAATCTATCCATGTTCTCCAGAGATGCTGCTTGACCCACTGAGTTACTCCAGCATTCTGTGTCCTTTACACTATTAGTCACTTTACAAATTGCAATCTAATGTACAATATCTTATTTTACATTATAATTATAATTGTAAATTATAAAATTGTTACAAAGTCATCATTTTAAAAAGTAAGATAACCTGTTGTCATTGAGAACTAAAATATCATTGCTGGATCTTTGGGTAAATTGCTGCAACAGGGTACGTGAGAAAAAGTGTGAAAGAGTAACCGGACATCTACACCAGATTAGATTGTGGAAACAAAGATAAGAGGCGTGGAGACAAGAGCGAAAAAGCATCAAAACCAGAAAATGACATTGAAAAATATAATAACGAGGACAATGAGACAATGTATGTGCGGTTTGACTGAATTAGTCACGTAGAGGCTTGATTGAATTATTTCATGTATGTATCTATGCAATGTCTTTGAATCAAAGGCAGCAAGACAAACTGAATTTAATGAGAACAGAGGAAGGAGCACCAATCAAGATCAAATGCTGTCAGCCCTAAAACCCCTCGACACTTACACTGGCTGTCCAAGATTGGCCCATTTATTTTAATCACAATAGTGACTGAGTTATAACAACAATAAAAACAATTGACATAACTCTGAAATTGGATTTAATTATGGATTAAATAATATTTTGATCTGATACAATTTTAATCCTTGTGCACCTTTGTATTAATAATAACCTTAGTGCAACAATATCAGAATCAACAGACATTCACAAATGTTACAGAGCTTAACTTTCACTTCTGGGCTGTTGGCCAGACGGTCAAAGAGGCTGGGTTCTGGGTCTGAAATCTTAGCATTAGTGTCAACTGGAAAAACACTATTCAGCAACTCAGGTTATTTAGTGCAAGGGGATGGCCGATTGTCGAGAAGCCTGTAAATGAACAATACCCTGGTCTTGTATAGCATCTCTGGTTCAGCATGGGACTCAAGGTGAGGAGAGTGGTAATGAACATGGTTAACATTGCTTAAATAATTGTTTTCTTAACCCCCAAATTAACTGCTAAGCAGGTAAAGGTGTTTGGGGAAACAATTAAGTAGTCATAACAGCATGGAAACTCCGAGTTGCCCAGTAAAGAGTTCCAAGATTCGCTTCGAACTCCTTCCCTGTAATCTTTTAATTCTCATGAAATGTAATCAAATTTTTGACCAAGCTCTGGGCTGGGGTTCCAATGTTTCCTCTTATGACCCTGGAACATCAAAAGAAGATTTTTCTATTTTAAATTCACTACAAGTAGAAATAGTCATGGCTGGAAATGTGCATCCTGATAAATCAGTAGCTTTCAATATTATAATGACAATAAACACAATACCTTATAATCATGAATTATTCGTTCTGTCACTGCCTTGTCCAACATCTTCTTGTACCATTCCTGCAGTCTTTTGGGTTTAGGGATTTTCTGATCCAGCGGATGGCAGTGAAAAATATAATCATCGCCTTCACTTGGAGGACAAGCCCAAATGTGCCCAGCTGTGTATCTGGATTGGATTAAAAAAAACATGAAAATAAGTGCAAAACCAGATTAGGATCTCGTGCTCTGATACAGAGAGAAAAAAAAATACATGCCAAAAAAAAGTTGGTACTACCCGCAAAAGGAATGTGTACTTTTGGTACTTTCAACATTCCCGCTTGATAGTTAGACAGGGAGCAGTTTGGAAGCTCGGCACTTGCACTAGGCAACTTCCCCCCTTTTTTGGTAAGTAACCAAGAGCCATGAGTTACTTTTTCTTTAATGAACCCATCAGTTGCTGACAAAAAAAAAAACTAGATACATCTACTTAATGCACATGGTTGAAACATAGCAACAAACTATATTTGACTGCTTTTATCTTTGCATCAACTTCTTAAAGGGTCTGTCCCACTTTCACGAGTTATTCACGAATTCTCCCCTTGAATTCAAACTCGCAGAATGTTCGTAGCGAGTCCGTAGGAGGTCGTAGATATATCGTAACGGCCCGTTATGCCAGCTGTAGGCACTCGTGGCATCAGGTAAGTCGGAACTTTTTTCCAGCCAAATAAAAAATGGCCACGAGTAAAAAAAAAAGTCGGTTTGAAAGAAATTGCAACTTTTTACTCGTAAGGAGGGCATCAAAATAGTTGTGGGAGTTCGTGAACATAGTCGTGGAAGATCATAGTTCGTTCGCAGATTACCATGATCTTGATTATTTTTTAGGTCGGCAGAGGTTTTGAATTAAGTTGTGAAAGTGGGACAGGCCCTTAAGCCAACTTGCAATGTATTAAAACCATACATTAAATTCAGCTCTGAGAGGAAATAGAGATGCAAAGCCAATATTTCAAGAAAGTGAAAAGATGATCAAATGTTAAATGAAAAATAGACCAAGAATATTTAATTATAATCACAGCTACACCTAGTAAACACTTACCCCAACTTTCTTACATATTCTAAGTATCCAATCAGAATTTCGTGATAGACAGCTGTTCTCAGACATCGAGGGCGGAAGAAATGTACACTATCGAGGTATGATATGTACACACGTCTGTAATGGAAAATAAATCGTTTAGCATCTTCAAAAGCATCAAAAATAATTTTCAAGTTAGAGTTGCCCATATGGCTAGCCTTCACTGGTTGTTTTATTGTGAAGTGTTAAATCATTGATATTCAATACAAGACAGAAAGTGGACATCAATATTAATCATATATGCTTAGAGCACACTTAAATGTTACATTACAAAAACATGTCGTTTAAAAAGCTAATATAGACCAGAAAGACAGACCATCAACCAGTAATCAGGCTTCAACCAGAATATTCTTCATCTTTCAGTAATTTAAACTATATTGTAAGATAACAAAATAAAGTATTTTTACAGCAAAAACTATCTGCTCCAGCAAGTTCATATTTCCACTAACTCAGAAACAGAGCATCTCTTAAATCCTTTCACATTGGCTGCCTCAGTGGCTTTCCACAGCAATTTAATAATTTATTTAAATCCCTGCAATGCAAAGTTTCGAACAGACATCCCACTTCAATTTGTTTACAATCTTTCAAAATCTAAAATAATTTAGTCATGCTTTTAGAGAAACAGCATGAAATACCGGCTCTTTAACCAGAGTTCACGCCTGACCATCAATCAACCTTTCACACCAGTTTTGTGTTACCCACTTTCTCATCCATTCCCTACACACTTGGGGTAATTTCCAGCAGCCAATTAACCTACCGACCTTCATGTTTGTGGGATGTGAGAGGAAACCAGAGCACTTGGAGGAAAGCCATGTAGTCAAGGGGAGCACTCAAGATCAGGATTGAACCAGAGTCTCTGGCGCTGTGAGGCAGCAGCTCTACCAGCTGATAGAGCCACTAATTCACAGCACCAGAGACCTGGGTTCGACCCTGACCTCAGATGCTGCTTCTGTGGAGCTTGCATGTTTTCCCTGTGATTGCGTGGATTTCCTCCGGCTGCTCCAGATTCCTCCCATATTCCAAAGACGTGCAAGTTTGTAGGTTAATTGGTCTCTGTAATTAGCCCCTTGTTTGTAGGGAGTGGATGCAAAAATGGAATAACAAAGAACTAGTGTGAACGGGTGATCGATGATTGGTGTGGACCTGGGCCACAGGGCTTGTTTACATGCTGCATCTTTGAAACTTAAACTAAAATTAAACTGGAACTTACCTTTGATTGGGTGGAGGACAGTCAGAACCGTACTCTTGCACATGCATGCCAAAGAAACACACATCCACACCGTCAATCTCTTCAAAGGCAAACAAAGCTTTTGTTCGATAAGGAAACGACTCGGCCATCTCCCCATTATCAACAAACCTGTAAGTAACGACAAAGTAATCAATAAATGTACCTGAGGTTTTGGGGGTGCATCTACAAATGTTTTTAATGTGCTGTATTGTTACCAAACATTGCACATAGATATCATACAGATTCAGCATTACACATATAATCCCCAGTTATTTTGCCAGGTGGACATAACAAACAAGGAGTGCATAACTGGATGCTTTGTAATCAATCTTTCAATGCTCACTGTGCTTCACAGACATGCCTTCATAATAGGTAGGCACTAAAGTTTCTCAGTTGAGCCGCAAATAGAATAACTGAAGATCCAAAGGGAAAATCCGGACTTTTTTTGCAACAATAAAATGTAAGCTACATACCCAGGTATTCACTATTTAAAACAAAACCATCTGCCATCGAGTCCTGTATTTATTGAAACATTTCACCCTTTGAGACAGCAAACTACTTCTGATCAAAAACAAGGTGCTGGAAGAACTCAGAAGGAAAGGCAGTATCTGTGGAGGAGAAGCTCAGGCAATGATTCAGGCCAGGAGCCTTTTTCAGACTCCTTAAAAAAAAGACCCTTTCTCCTGCTTTCAACACATCTCTTCCAAAAAGAAAAAAAAGGACCGTTGTTCCCCTGGATTCCTCCAGGCTGGAACCCTAACACTGGTGGGTCACAACGCCCTTTCCCTGTCTCACATTCTATTCCAACAACATCAAGGATGGGCACAAATCCATACCTCTGAGTGCTTCCAGAAAAAGAGTGTAAAATAGTGATTTTGAGAAGAAAATATGTTGTTTCCTAGATGAGTAGGAAACATATGCCCTCCGAGATTAAAGTTCGTGCATCTAGATTATTGGTTTGGAATAACCTGGACCACTAATTATTCTGCAGAGTGTAATGTTCAGATATCAGGAACCAGCGGATCTTGTATTTTTCTTTCTTTTATTTATTTAATGTAATTTTATGCAATGGGCAGGTTCTCGGAGACAGCTTGGTCCACTATGCCTGTGCTGCTTCTCAGCTCTTTTGTGAGCAATTCTCTTTCAATCCCACTGTAACAGGTCCCACTCATGAACTCCATTCTTAAGAGTTTAGTTTAGTTTAGCTTATTGTCACGTGTTCCAAAGCATAGTTAAAAGCTTTTGCTGCATGCTAAACCAAGAGTCCTACAGCGTGGAAACCGGCCCTTCAGCTCAACTTGCGCATGCTTACCAACATGCCCCATCTGCGCCAGTCCACCTTGCCTATGCTTGGCCCTTTTCCTTCTAAATCTATCCTATCCATGTACCTATCCAAATTTCCTTTAAACGTTGAGATAGTCTGCTTCCTCTGGCAGCTTGCTCAATATACCTACCATTTTTTTGTGCAAAAAAAAGTTTCCTCTCAGGTTCCTATTAAATCTTTCCCCCCCTCACCTTACGTTTCTCATTAATGGAATACAATATAACCCACATTCTTTCCGGCAGCGGTTCTGGAAAGTGGCATATATTTTTAACTCACATTTCTCCCACTAGCTAGCTCTCTGGTGTATTTCATCTGATGCTACTTTACTATTTCCACTTCTAAATTAAATGATTTATGATCTTCTCCTGTCACATTCTCAACCACGCCACAGCCAACAACACTTGTGCTAACGTGGACATAATCACCATCAAAAATCACCAGTCCTACTGCTGCATATTTTTACAAATGTACCCTACCCTGCTCTCTAAATTTCCTTCTCCCAGATATTCACACTCGTTGTCATGCCTCGGATGCTTCTCTTTTGTGGAAGGTGTCATAGATATACGGGTAATTGTCATATCTGTATTTCAGTGACATTTTAAATTCACAATCGTGCAAATGGATGCTCTCACCTTGACTTCATTCCAGACTTGACTTCTACAGTTTTATCTGAACTGTGCACCACCCGAACAGTGCACTCACCAGCCTCCGGATGATTTTGCCTGCGGAGGAAGTCGTTAATACGGGTTTCTAGGTAAATACCCAGCTTAGTGGTTGGTAACCCTGAGGGGGAAACAAAAAGTTTTTGACACAATGTTACTGCATTCTCTGCATTTGAATGTTACACTTCAGTAAAGAAAAAAAAGAATCAGATGCACACCATTCAGCAGTGGGGCATTTCACAGGCAACGTACATCATAGCCAGAGGTACAACAAGTTACTGGAAGGCCAGTCACAGTTCCTTCTACAATATTGTCATAGTTACTCTGATTTCTACCTGCAGCTGCAGCTGTATCAGTTTCTTATCGTCCATGACAGAATTTTTCTGGAGCTGTACCATTGAGAAGGAAGTCTGAAGAAGGGTCTTGACCTGAAACGTCACCCATTCCTTCTCTCCAGAGATGTTGCCTGGCCCGCTGAATTACTCCAGCATTTTGTGTCTAACAAATATTACCAGTGTCTTATCGTCCATGACAGAATATATCTAGATCTTGCGAAAATGTAGACCTGAACTGTTTCATATGACGAGCTGCAAATGGACCTGAACATTGCATAATCAGCAAATAACTCAATTTTGAACTTTTAATGGAAGGACATCATTAAGTTTATGGAGTCAGAGCTATTTAACTAGGAAACAAGCCCTTCGGCCCAACTCAGCCTAACCGAGCTAATCCTACTTGCTCGCACTTGTCCCATATTCCTTCAAAACTTTTCTATTCATGTACATATCCAAGTGAATGAAGCAGCTCAAGATGTTTTGGGTGTGTGACTTTTAATACCACAACCATTTTCCTTGTGTGACTTCATCTAATGAAGCTCGTTGACTTCAGATCCACTGTGGCTTCTTGATGCCACACTAGACCAAATGCTTCATTGATGTCAAGGGAAGTGACCTTCTCTTTCATAGACTTAGATACAAGTAATAGGTGAGAAACCACAGCTCTACCAGACACCCACAAAACCTAATCTCTTTGGAGGATAGTTGTTTTTTTTGAAAGGGAGACATTGTTTTGCTAGACAAGCCCAACAGCTTTTAAAGATGCATCGGTTTTACAATCACAATTCACAACCAAGCGTACTTACTTTTTGCACAAAATTTATTTTCTTTCCTTGTTTTCCCGGTTTTCTTTAAACAGGGATCACAAACAAAACTGCAAGAGGTAAAAGACGACTAGTTACTAGAACTCAAAAAGTTGAAACGGGCGGTCTATTTGTATGCAATAAAACAGGTTTTTTTTAAAACCCCTTCAAATGCTAGTAACTCTGCACATATTTATGTAGAATCCAACTTACCCTGAGGGCCAAATAAGTTCATGGTGAAGGACACAGATCTGATGCATTTTCCGACCACATTCAGTACATTCAACAAATCTGCAGAAACATGATACAGATGCCGACAGGAGTTAATAAGGTAATATGCTTCTCTCACCTTAAGAAAAACGGGGAAAAAATGTGATGCACGGCATCTTTAGAGAAAAATGCTTCTTAGAGAGAGAAAAAGGGTCAGCTTAGAAGCTACCCTTCTCAATGGTACATCAGCAAAACCAATGAATGAATTAGATGTCCATCCATTTCACATATACTTTAAAATGAGGACCAGGAATACTTAAAAGTTCTCAAAATAAAAATATTTGCAAATTATCATAAACTGATTGGTTTTGATTTATCGAACAGGAATATTTTACTAGACAAAGTTAAACCATTTTATAATCTTTTCAGAAGCCATTCTCAGACTGTGCAATTATGGATCTGTTACTGGCAATTTACACAAAGCTGTCTACCTTAACTATATAAATTTCCAACACCAGCCCCACAGGTACATTAGCAAAAAACTTCAAAACAAAACAGGACAAAAAAAAGATGCAGGAAAGAAGGCAAATGGAAATTAAAGAGACTACAAAAAGTAGTAAACACTGCCCAGTCCATCATCGGCTCTGACCTTCCTTCCACTGAGGGGATCTACCACAGTCGCTGCCTCAAAAAGTCTGGCAACATCATCAAGGACCCACACATTCATCTCCCTGCTACCTTCGGGTAGATGGTAGAACTGCAACGACTCGGTTCAGGGATAGCTACTTCCCCACAGCCATCAGGCTATTAAACCTGGCTCGGACAAAACTCTGAACATTAATACCCCTCCATCTGTTATTTGCACTTTATTAATTTATTAATTAATGTGTGTATTTACGTATATAATTGTAGTCAATGCCTATTATGTTCTGTTGTGCTATGCAAAGAAAGAATTTCATTGTCCTGTCAGGACACATGACAATAAACTCTTTTGACTTTGACTCTTTAGACTTTGACTTAAATCCCAGCAACAGGAAACTTGGCCACAGGGGTTAGAGTTTCAGGATAAGGTCAACAGTTACCCGATTAAAACAAACCACTGTCTTCAGAAATCACTTACACTTCAGGATCCAGTGTATCATTCTTCTTCTTTGAGAACTGTTCCTTTGAAATCGTCCTAAAATAAATTAAAATCTGAAGATATAATAGAATGCAGGAAATAGCACAGTGTGATAGAATTGTTTAACGCGATCATATCTAGTCTATATACCAATAACTTATTGCAATTTAATTTATTGACTTTTATTCGTCTTCAGCTCTAGGAACTGACCAGCACAGAATTTATTTCACTGGCAATGAATGCAAATGCAATACAAATTTCACCATGGTTATTAATGTCCATATTCTGCTGGAAAATATACTTACGTTTGAGGCTGTGAAGGGTCATCACCCAGGGAGACAGTTTCTCCCTGGATCTCATTGAAACATTTCTCGCAGAAGTGATACCTGTTAAAAATAAATGTCTGGGTGAAATTATGTTTACAACCCTCGAGCAGCAGTTACGAATCAATTACAATATCTCAGTGTGTAAAGTTTATGAAATTACTATAATAGAAAACATGGCAATGTACAGATTACTAAAGCATTTTAGTTATTTTAAAATAAAAACAATCAACAAAGGATAAAATGGGATTG
Source organism: Okamejei kenojei (assembly GCA_035221665.1). Lineage (NCBI taxonomy): Eukaryota > Metazoa > Chordata > Chondrichthyes > Rajiformes > Rajidae > Okamejei > Okamejei kenojei. The sequence goes on from CM069167.1 coordinate 7,067,835, forward strand.
GCCACGTTTATTTTCTTGCAAGTTGCCCACAGGGTACAGAACAGATTCACCAGGAAGTTGGCAGTACTAGAGAGCGCAAGTTCTAAGAAGATGCTGGGTAGGCTGGAACTGTTTTGCCTCCAACAAAGGCGACTGAGGCGTGAGCTCAGAGGTTTATATGGTGGGCAAAGATGAGACGGCTGTCCGCAATATTTTTCCATGGTCTATAACAAGAGGGCATAGATCGAAGGTGAAGGGGGGGGGGGGGGGGGGGGAAAGATTGAAAAGAAACCCTGATGGGGAACGATTTCCTGCAGGGTGGTGGGTAAATGGAATGAACTGCCAGATAAAGTGATAGAGACGGATACAATTACAACGTTTAAAAGACATTTGGTCAGATGCAAGATTAGGAAAGGTTTAGAGGGCTATGGAACAAATGCAGGCTACTCGGTATGGATGAGTGCCCGTTTCCACGCTGTATAACCGTATGACTATTACCAATTAGAATACTAACTAAAGGTTTGGAAAGATAACACTAACCCATAAGATTTTCAAAATTCCAGAACATCAACTCTTAACATCCAATTAGACAGAATCATTGTTTAACTTTGGATCCCAAGGCCATTCCCTCTTTTAGTGCCCTCTATAATGTTTGGGACGAAGACCCATCATTTATTTAATTACCTCTGTACTCCACAATTTGAGATTTGTAATAGAAAAAAACATGTGGTTAAAGCGCACATTGTCAGATTTTAATAAAGGTCATTTTTATACATTTTAGTTTCACCATGTAGAAACTACAGCAGTAGTTTATACATTGCCCCCCCATTTCAGGGCACCATAATGTTTGGGACACATGGCTTCACTGGTGTTTGTAATTGCTCAGGTGTGTTTAAATGCCTCCTTAATGCAGGTATAAAGAGAGCTCTCAGCACCCAGTCTTTCCATCACCTTTGGAAACTTTTATTGCTGTCTATCAACGAGGACCAAAGTTGTGCCAATGAAAGGCAAAGGAGCCATTATGAGACAAGAATAAAACTGTTCGAGACAGCAGCCAAACCTTAGGCTTACCAAAATCAACTGTTTGGGACATTAAGACAACAGCGAGCACTGATGAGCTTACTAATCGCAAAGGGACTGGCAGGCCAAGGAAGACCTCTACAGCTGATGACAGAAGAATTCTCTCTATAATAAAGACAAATTCCCAAACACCTGTTCGACAGATCAGAAACACGTTTCAGGAGTCAGATGTGGATTTGTCAATGACCACTGTCCGCAGAAGACTTCATGAACAGAAATACAGAGGCTACACTGCAAGATGCAAACCACTGATTAGTCGCAAAAATAGGATGGCAAGGTTACAGTTTGCCAAGAAGTACTTAAAAGAGCAACCACAGTTCTGGAAAAAGGTCTTGTGGGCAGATGAGATGAAGATTAACATATCAGAGTGATGGCAAGAGCAAAGTATGGAGGCGAGAAGAAACTGGCCAAGATCCAAAGCATACCACCTCATCTGTGACACACGGTGGTGGGGGTGTTATGGCATGGGCATGTATGGCTGCTGAAGGTACTGGCTCACTTATCTTCATTGATGATACAACTGCTGATGGCACTGGCATAATGAATTCTGAAGTGTATAGACACATCCTACCTGCTCAAGTTCAAACAAATAACTCATTGGCCGACAATTCATTCTACAGCAAGACGATGATCCCAACCATACTGCTAAAGCAACAAAGGAGTTTTTCAAAGCTAAAAAATGGTCAATTATTGAGTTGCCAAGTCAATCACCATTTACCCCAATTGGGCATGCCTTTTATATGCTGAAGAGAAAACTGAAGGGGACTAGCCCCCAAAACAAGCATAAGCTAAAGATGGCTGCAATACAGGCCTGGCAGAGCATCACCAGAGAAGACACCCAGCAACTGGTGGTGTCCATGAATCGTAGACTTCAAGCAGTCATTGCAAGCAAAGGATATGCAACAAAATACTAAACAAGACCACGTTCATTTAAATGACATTGCTGCGTCCCAAGCATTATGGTGCCCTGAAATTTGGGGGGGGGGGGGGGGGGGGACACTATGTAAAAATACTGCTGTAATTTCTACATGGTGAAACCAAAATGTATAAAAATGGCCTGACAGTGTGCACTTTAACCACATGTGATTTTTTTTCTATTACAAATCTCAAATTGTGGAGTACAGAGGCAAATAAATAAGTGATGGGTCTTTGTCCCAAAAATTATGGAGGGCACTGTATATTGCAGCTCTGTCGCAGCACCACACTTTATTAGTTCAAATTATGTATTCATATCCCAGAGTGCGATTGGATCCCTCAAAATATTTTACTGACATTTTATTGAAGGATCTGTTTCTTTTTTATCTGGTCAGAGAATGTAAATACATCTAACATCAAATATGCCCAACACATAATTAAAATGCAAATTCTGCATGGTAAGCTTTCACTGAGCTAATTTACTACATTGAATCTGAAGCAATTTTGAAAACCATTTAACATGCATCAAATTACTCACCCAGGGACTGTTTACAAACCGATCAGAGACTGAAGATTTTTTTTTAAACTGTTCCCAATTCTTAATGGCATCAACTTTCAGTCATTTGTCCAATTTAATTTAAACAGAGGTATCAAAATATTTTGATGGTATACCAAGCTATAAAACACTCATGGGGTAGGTACGTATAAAAATTATTTCCCTCTCATTGTATATATTTTTCCTCCACACAGAAAATTATACATCCGGTGCTCACTGTAACCCGTATTAAGAGGGAAAGAAATATGATAATCAGAATATTATTCCAAAATTAAAGAAATGCAGATGCTGAAATAAAAATAGAAAATGGTGGAAGGCATGCGTGGAAAGAGAAGCAGAGTTAAAATTTCAGGTCTGATCCTATGTCAGTTCCAGCGAAGGGCTTCAGACCTCAAACATTAACTCTGACATGCTCATAACCAGGTTAGATGATATTATTAAAGAGACACAAAACCAGGCCTGGTAGAAATCAGTGTATCAAGTCATTTATTAAAAATATTTAAATACTTCAGGTTGATTCAAAAGCCACCATCTTACCTGTTTTGATAACTATAATAGGTAGCATCCCGGGGGATTGTACATAACTGCTTCCCATAGCAACAGAGGGTTTGTGGAGAAAATTCCAGCTGCAAAGAATCAGGAGAAATGATTATAGCTCACGCAACTCTTCAAAACAGCAGAAAGGTTGCTGCTTTTTGTTGAAATGCCACAGAATCTTACAAATCTATAATTTGCTTTTCAGTGTGGAGTGTTCATATGAAGGTCAGCAAGACACCTGCTGCTCAGCCTCACAGCATCGTTAATATTCCCAGGTAGCCAATTCATTCCTTATTTAAATTAACATACCCAAGAATTTTATATCTTTATTTCACCCAATGAGAAAATCTGCTTTTTACCCCCAACAGCGGCAAGCATTTTGCCTAGTGAATTGAATGCTGAGAGCAATTGCAAGTTACATATGGTCCCTTTCATAAAATTTATAGAAAATGGAGCTCAATGCAGAGAATTGAGCTATCCTGGCTTGGTTACATTGTGGTTGAAACCGTAGCCGGCAAAAGCACTACTAAAGAGCACCAGTTTATTCCTTACATTATTACATATTTTCTTTAGTTGAAAAATACAAATTGCTCCCCAGTCAGAGAAACTTTAAACATAAATGCTGCTTCAATTAAAGAAATGTGTTATTTTTTCCTTCGCCATCACAAAATAGGGTTCAGCAATAAATGGCTTATCAAAATCGTTGGTCAGATCAGAACAAATTCTCACCTGTGAGTTTATATTACCAAATGCCAAGTATTAATGTCCAGATAGCTTAAATCAATTCCAATGAGAACAACTTTGGATAAATTTGACGCAGGCAATAAATGGAAAGACTGCACAAAATAAACAAATATAGAATTTGGCAGTATGGAAACCCCTCAAGAACCAAGCGAGTGGGTTGGACTAAGGCTGCAAGGATTCCTGTTGCTGATTATTTGTCTGGAGTATGTAGTGAACATCACAAAGAATCTTAGTGTGATATCCATACTTACTCCATGGTATAAAAAGCACGGCCACACCCATTTTAAGCTTAAAAACGAGGTAAAGATACCAGGACTTTTATATCCCATGTAAATGTGATTCTTACATCATTGGGTGGAGAGTATGTTTTTTGGGGGGGAAGGGGAGGGGGCGCGAAGAGATTGTAATCTGTACATTTGGTTAATTTATTAGATTTACTTGGATGGTATTCTAAAGCCTATCATAGAGGCTATTACAGACTTCAAATGCTAGTCTTTGAGAATCTAGAAGGAACAAAATTATGTTTTAATGGGGAGATATTTAATAAAAGGGGTTATTCAAATCAAGCAGTAATTTAGCAGAAAATTCAAAAGTACAACTTTCTATTCAAACAAATGTAGCTTCCATGTCGATTCTCATCGATTGAAGCTTTCAAGACAGATCAAATTTTATCCACAGCAATTAAAAGACGTAGAGTTATAACAAGGAAACAACATGGCAGCAATGAATAACCGTGGCACAATTTAATATGGAACAGGTTGGTGGGATGATGCTCTTCTTTTAAATGTTTCTTGGATCCATTTTGACTCTTGTTCGATGGGCAGTCCAGTTCTGCTTCCGTTAACCAGTGCATAGTTAGGAAACAACTAGCGATCTATTTCAATCATAATCATACTTTATTAGCCAAGTATGTTTTGCAACATACGAGGAATTTGATCTGCCATAGTCGTGCCAATACAAAGCAACAGAACACACAAAATACATTTTAACAAGGATTAAAAACGAAAAAAGATAAAAATGATAAGTAATCTGAAGAAGGGTCTCGACCCGAAACGTCACCCATTCCTTCGCTCCATAGATGCTGCCTCACTCGCTGAGTTTCTCCAGCATTGTTGTCTACCAAAGTAGTTACCCACCACACTTGCTCTCTAAGAATCAAACAGTTGAGTATCTAACTGCTAACTATTTCAGATGAAGCTTTAAAGTGAGTCGTCATCTGCAAGCAGAAGAATTAGATCTGGGAAGTTAATCTGATGTACTGTTTAACATAAATTCCTCAATTAACTTTGCTATGCAGGTAATTTGATCATTATCATACTCCATTTGTGGAACCACGCTGTGAACAAAATTGGCGGCATTTTGATTAGAACTGTGCACTAGAGATACTGCACTCGCCACTCTGGGAAGCAATGGTAGTGAAAAATACAACGTGTAATTACAGAATTGAAGGCTACAAATAGGGACATATTTTTGAGCAGGGCACTGGCGAGCCCAGTCCTCGAGTATTATGCAGAGTTCTGGCCCTATCATTTAAGAAAAGATATCCGTGTTGAACACAGCTCAAACGAGACTCACAGGGTGGGAAGGTTGTCCTATCACAAGCAGCTGAAACTGGATTTGCATTATTTGCACTTTATGAGTACAGAGTGTGATCTTATTGAAACATACAAAATTCTGAGGGGTAGACATCCAGATGTTTTTCGGTCGTAGAATCTCTGAGAAGACATAGTTAGAAGATACGGGGATAGAAACAACGTGATGGAGTAATTCAGAGGATCAGGCAGCATCTCCGGAGAAAAAGGATGGGTGATGCTTCTAGTCTCGATCCTTCTTCAGTCTGAAGGGTCCAGACTCAAAATATCACCCATCTTTTTTCTCCAGAGATGCTGCCTGACCAGTTGAGTTACTCCAGCACTTTGCATCTATCTTCAGTATATACCAGCATCTACTGTTTCTTGCTACAAACAAGATGAGGGGTACTCATTTAAAACTGACAAGTTGAATTTTCGGATTTCTCTACTCTAGTGTTTTGTGAAGGCTAGATAATTGGTGGGTAAGGGGTTTTTAAAATATATTTTAAAGTTCAGAAAATACAGGGCAATGGGGAATTGGTTTAGGTATTGAGACCTGGGGCATGTCACAAATACTCAGGTCAAGCAGGCTCTGCGGAGTGGACAGTGTCATTATTTAAGGTCAATACCTTTCATCAGTATGAGGGAAAAAAAAGTAATCAAATAGGTTTCAAGTTATGGAGAAGGTGCTAGGGAAGGAAGAACAAAGAGGCTGTCTGTGACAGGGTGGAGATGCAGTGATTGTAGACAAGTGGTGAAGATGTCAGAAGGTGAAGGCTTTTCAATCAGAAAAAGAAAATGTAAATGGAAGGGTGTGAATAAGAACCAGAGGTAAAATGCCAAAATTGAAATTCACAATGAGAATGTTGATAAAGTTGTTTAAAATGTAACATCAACTCCTTTCTCTCATTTCTAATGCTGAATGACCAGAATATTTCTAGCATTCCATTTCGCTCTGGATTTTAAACAATTGCTGTGTCCACACACTACATTTTTCTCATAGCTCATGTACCATCTTGCATGTACATCTCTTCCAGATATCACCTTACTCTCAGCCACCAACACAACCATTTGCATCACTGGTCTCCATCCTGTAATAGACATTCCCCAGTTCTCTCCACCTTGATTTCCTGCAAATTAAACCATTTGATATCCAGCTTTTCCCAGCTCTAATGAAATAATTGACTAAACATGGCTTCTCTCTTTTCCCACCAAATTTTGCCTGACCTGCTGCACATTTCCAGAATTTTCCCTTTTTATTCAATTAGCCAGTGTCTGCAGTCTTCATTTACAAATAAATCATATTTTTGGGCTGGTACTGAAGAAACCAAATGGAGTGTTGGCCTTCTTAGCGAGAGCATTTGAGTATAGGAGCAAGGAGGTCCTACTGCAGTTGTACAGGGCTCTGGTGAGACCACACCTAGAGTATTGTGTGGAGTTTTGGTCTCCCAATTTGAGGAAGGACATTCTTGCTATTGAGGAAGTGCAGCACAGATTCACCAGGTTAATTCCAAGGATGACAGGATTGACATATGATGAAAGAATGGATCGACTGGGCTTGTATTCACTGGAATTTAGAAGGATTCGAGGGGATCTTATAGAAACATATAAAGTTCTTAAGGGATTGGACAGGCTAGATGCAGGAAAATTGTTCCCGACGTGGGAGAGTTCAGAACCAGGGGACACAGTTTAAGAATAAGGAGTAGGCCATTTAGGACCGAGAAAAGGAAAAACTTCTTCACCCAGAAAGTTGTAAATCTGTGGAATTCTCTGCTACAGAAGGAGGCCAATTCACTGGATGTTTTCAAGAGAGAGTTAGATACATCTCTTAGGCCTAACGGAATCAAGGGATATTGGGAGAAAGCAGAATCGAGGTAATGATTTTTGAAGATCGGCCATGATCATATTGAATGGCGTTGCTGGCTCAGCGGGCCGAATGGCCTACTCCTGCACCTATTTTCTGCTTCTATCTGATGACAAGACACCATTTATTAGCATTGTACATAAACAGATGCATTTCAAAGTCCATAAAAAGTAGTTCCAGGTACTCAACTGTCCTCCAAGTACAGCTAAGCCAAACCATCTTGAAAGTTTTGATCTCAGGCCTAGACTAAGATTATCTTATTCAGAGATTAAAATTTGTCCGTGTTCTCCATTAGCAAAAGAAAAGGATTCATGCGAACCCTTCTACTTTTTCATGTTCAAAAAAATCTGCTGGAAATGCAACTGTGTAAACTTTAGATAAGAACAATGTTTTCATATTCTGCGTCTCCCGATCCTCAGCCTCTCTCATCTTCCTGGCCCTACCACCACAAGTTGACTAACCTGTTGATATTCTGTCAAATTCAAAAACATATATGATTATTATTTGCAGGGAGAAGAACAACAGAGTGAAAGCCTCAGACAAAAACAGTAAAACAGAATACAAAATATTTAGAGACTGACCTTTCTACCACAGCAATATCCAAGATTTTGCATGACAGGGTCGATCTCCAGCTCAAAGACCTCTGCCAATTTTGTACAGTACTTATACACACGCGACGTCTTGCGATTATACAGCCAGGCATTGTTGAACATCAACCAAATGTCGTCTACATACTGCCATGGCTCCTGATACTGGCCAGTGTCCAGTTTGCGCTTGATTGTAGACAAGTCCATTGGTGTCTTCACTATGTCAAAGTAGTCCTTCAAGAGACAAGAGCAAAAAAAAAGATTGACTTTTCTATAAAAAGGCGCCAGAAGCATCCCCACAGCTTTAGATATACATCATCATTGCCTAAGATTTTCTCTACAACTTATACAAGTCATTTTCCAAAGTAAACACACATAAGGGATTTACTTGTATTATAAATGGGGAAATATGCAAACACTTGAAATAGATATTTGAAAGAGAACAGAAATTAATAGACACGTTACTTTAGTTCCACACCATTGTCATTCACCAAAGACAGCAACTGGATGGCATATTTGCTGATTTCCCTCATTCAAATACTTATTGACTTGCCTTGCATTTCAGTCTTTAATGCCATTTGTCAAGCCTACAGTTTACACTATATCTTCATTATCCATGAATCTTCTCATCTGAGTAATTGCAAGGACTGTCCCAGGCCTTGCTTCAAATTTGTTCCGAGATACAAAACCAGCAGAAATGCCTGCCAGCACGTCAGGTGGTCCGGAGGGTGGACTAGGGTTGGGGTCCTGAATGTGAGCTGCACGTGGAGCTGGAGCCTAGGTCTGGAGTACAGACTGGAAAAAGTCCAGCGCACCTGTATGTTTCAGCTCATCTTGACAAGCTGAAACCTGCATGCAATTGTTATATTACTGGAGATGTCAATGGCCTCAGAATGATCAGTTTTTCATCTGCACGAAATTAAGCATCCCCGTCCTTTGTGAATAATGAGGACTTGGTGTGCATGTGCGGAGAAAAGTTTGTAAAAGAAAATGATAGCGTGCATAATAATGTTTACTGCAAAATTAGTCCACGACAAATTCGAAAGCACTGGTAATGCCAAAATCAATGTTTTGCACTCAAGAAAAATGGAAAACACCATTATATTTTATACAAAAGGATGCAAAATCCCAATACCTCAGAGGTAGGAGGCAGGAGCAGTACATTAAACAACGTAGGCCAGCCATTCAAAGGAAATCCTTGTTCTTGTAGCACAAGTCCACGTTCTCACCTGATCCTCAAACCTCCCATCACTGTAAAAATCTCAGTTTCACATTTGAATATACTCATTAGTTAACATCTCCTCAGGTGGAAAGGTTTCTTAAACTCCTACGTGATTAAAACCTCAGTTCAGGCATAAAGCTCAGCCACTTAGGTCTATGCACCCAAGTTTTAAAGTTTCCTTTTGGAGGAATCACATTTTCACAATCACAATACTTCATTGGCCAAGAATGTTTTGCAACATACGAGGAATTTCATTTGCCAAGTCAGTCATACAAATAAAAAGCAACGGAAGACACAAAACACATTTTAACATAAACATCCACCACAGTGACTCCTCCACATCCCTCACCATGATGGAAGGCGAAAAAAAGTTCAATCTCTTCCCTTGCTCTCCCGCGGTCAGGGGCCTCGAGTCCTCCGTTGACGGGATGATCTCGACTCCCGTAGCCGGTGACGTTTGGGCCCTCCGCATCGAGGCACTCAGCACCTGCATCGGTGGGGATGTCAGCTCCCCTGCACCAGTAATCGGACCCCGCGTTGGGGCTGGTCGAGCCTCTGCGTCGATGGAGCCTCCCATCTATCGAGACTGCGAGCTCGCAGTGGTAAAGTCCGCAGGCCGCGGTTGGAGCAAGGGATCGACTCCGATGTTACGTCCACGCCTGCGGTGGGGCTCAAGGTCAGTCCAAGGAGGCCTCCAGCTCCATCGATGGTATGCTGCAGAGCGACCGGAGATGCGATCCAGAAAATAATTGGATCTCCGGCACGGTAAGAAACTGAAAAAAGTTTCCCCCTCCCCCCACCCCCTCATAAACAAACCAGAGAACATTTACACAAACTTTTAACACACACTAAAAATAAAAAAGACGAAAAAAACAGACAGATTGTTGGCAGGGCTGCCAAACATGCAGCGCCCCTGGTGGTTAACCTTCACTGTTATTCTCCCAGAATCTTACAGGTTTCGGGAGATTATACTTCATTCTCCCAAACACAGGTAACTGTAGGTCTACCTATTCAAAGTTACTGATCAGATTATAATTTCCTGTTCCTTGGTTAGTTCCATGAGATATTGCTCAAGGAAACTCTTCCCCAAAGTACGGAACAAAAACAGAATTTAACTTATTCAATCATTTTTTTTAAATTCATCCATATCAAAGGCTAGTGTCACAGTTTCTACCCTCAGAAGTCAATTCATCAAAAGGGTAGAACATAATAAATTGGAATTTGACTAAATCAGGTTAATGTACAACAAATTTTGGCAAGCAACAAGGGGACCAATACATCTCAATGGTATTTATATTTGCCTTTTCTTTTTGTTGCCACCATGATACAAAAAAAACAGCAAAAAAGAAATTGCACAATACAAGAACATGTTTTGTACTAAAATTAAACACATCACAGAACTTGCTCTGGAGGCAAAAATTAATTGCATCTCTATTTTCCCAGCTGTTTTAGCTGAACTGGGAAAGTAATTAACTGTTGCTGCAATCTTTGAGTGCAGTCACTGAAAAATTGCATACAATAGCATCTGTATAGCATCTCAAACTACTTACAGGAATACCCAGGAGTTGAGGATCCACAGGTTGACGGAAGGGAAGGGACTCGGGGTCCTGACGGTAAAGTGCTTCCAGTGTCGGCATTAGTGCCTGCCGCAGTTCTTCTGGCTTAAAAACTAAAGACAATGAAAAAAAGTAAATTCACAGAAGCTGAAGCAGACATCGACTTAAAAACATTCAAAAGAAAGTCTTAAGCCTTTACTAGCGCAAGACGTTAGTTGTTCGCAACATCAGAAATAGACCCTTAAACTAAGTACATGCCCGACTTTAAAAAATGGCAATATTGTGGGTGGCAAGGAAGGTTGTCTAAGCCCGTCTCATAATAGAAAATTGGGCAGTACACTGGCAGATAACATTTAACCTCAACAAGGGTGATGCGATGGTTTTTGAGCAGTCAAATAGGGGTGGGGCAAATATTGTATTGGCCAACACTCTGGTAAATGTGATCTTGGGGCTCAAGTCCAAACTTTTTTTTTTGTTAAATATTTTTATTAGATGTAAGTACATATTAATATACTTGTCACATACATTCTTAATATTATTAATATTAACAGTTATGTCTTATTTGTATTTCTATACATTTTTTGTTTTATTGCAGATAGGAAAAAAGAGAAAAAACGTAAAAATAGAAAATCAAAAACATGAGTGGAGTGTTAAACAGGTTATCCATCGTTGGAGATGTATCCATGATTTGTTGTGTATGATTCTTCATCTATTCCTTTATTCAGGCTTCAGACAGGCTCTCGCATCGAGCCATTTTGACCCTTTAAATATTCATTAAATGGAGACCATATCCCTCTGAAAAGATCCAACTTGTCCAGTAGGACAAGCCTTAATCTTTCCAGATGAAGTGTCTCCGACATTCCTGTAATCCACATTTTGGTTGTGGGGGATGTAGGACCTTTCCAGAGTTTCAATATTAATTTTTTCCCAGTTATTAAACTGTAATCAATAAAAATTCTTTGATTCGTTGTTATTAATTGATCCGTTTGTAATATTCCCAATATTATTAATTTTGAGTCCGGAATCGGATTCGTATTAACAACATTCAAAATTATCTTAAATATTTCTGACCAAAATTTAGTAATTTTTATACAATTTGTAAATGAGTGCGTTAAGTTAGCTTCTAAGTGCTGACATTTATCACATATGGCAGATACATTTGGAAAAATACTATGTAATTTAGATTTTGATTAATGTAATCTATGAAATATTTTAAATTGTATAAGAGAGTGTATAGCATTTAATGAACAGTGGTGTATATGTTGTAAACTTTCATCCCATACTTCTAGTCTGATTATTTGACCTAATTAGTTTTCCCATGATTGCCTATATATTTCTGTCATTGGGACATCGTTTTCCAATAAAATGTTATAAATATATGATATCAATTTTTCTGTGTTCGAGTGTTTATTTAGACATTCATCTAAAATTTCTGTCTTTCTATTTCTGATTTCCTGTGTATTTGTTTTTACATAGTCTCTAACTTGTAAATATTTAAAGTAATCTTTTGAATGTAATCCATAAATTTGTTGTAATTCTTGAAATGACAGGAAGGAGTTTTTCCTGTAGAGGTCACCCATCTTATTAATTCCATAGTTTTTCCATTGTAAAAAACCTTTGTCCATCATTGAAGGTTTAAATGTAACGTTATTTACAATGGTAAGGGCTAGTGGTATACATTCCAATTTTAATGTTTTCTTTATTTGTTTCCAGATGCGTATACCCACTTTCTATTATAAGGTTTTCACTATAGGTTTTCTTAGTTAGTTTAATATTAGCGAATAAAATCGAGCTAATTTCAAAAGGCGAACAATCTTCTTTTTCCATTTTTAAAAGATTGGTTGTTTATCTGTCTCTACTAACCAAAAATTCATATTTTTAATATTAACTGCTCAGTAATAAAGCATAAAGTTTGGCAGTGCTAGACCTCCATTTATTTTTGATTTACATAAATGTTTTTTATTTTTTCTATGGCTCTTATAATCCCAGATAAAGTTAGTGACTACAGGATCAACCTTCTTAAAAAAAAAATTTAGGAAGATATATCGGAATCAATTGGAAGAGATATAGTAATTGCGGGAGAAAAATCATTTTTATTGCATTAATTCTACCTAGCATTGAAATAGGTAATGTTTTCCAATATAAAATATTCTTATTTAATTTATTCAGTAAAAGTGGAAAATTGGATTTAAATAAAGAATCAAATCTTTTTGTTACATAAATTCCAAGATATTTGATTTTTTCATTTGCTATCTTAAAAGGAAATTGTTGTAATATGTGTTATTTACCATTATTGACATAAGTTCACGTTTATTCCAATTAATACTATATCCTGAAAATAAGCCAAATTCAGTTATTAAATTTAATAAATTTGGAATACTAATTTCCGGCTTTGTAATATAAAGTAATACATCATCCGCATATAAGGAGATTTTATTTTCAGTATCTCTGGCATCATACTCATATATTTCAGGATGTAATCTCACACGTTGAGCTAATGGTTCTATTGCAAGTGCAAACAATAGCGGGGATAAAGGATAACCTTGTCTGCAGCCTCGGAATAAATTAAATTTAGTTGATAGCATTTGATTTTTTAGTATTCTGGCTATTGGGTTAGTGTATAATAACTTAACCCAAGTAATAAACTTCTCTCCCAACTTAAAAGTTCCCATGACTGAAAACAAGTAAGACCATTCCACCTGGTCAAAGGCTTTCTCCGCATCTAACGATATAATTACTAGGTCTTTATTAATACCTCTTTTCGAATATATAATATTGAATAATCATCTCAGGTTATATGAGGAATATCATTTTGGTATAAATCCCGTTTGATCCGGGTGAATTAATTTATTAATAACTGTGCTTAGTCTGTGTGCTATTATTTTGGTTAGTATCTTTTGATCAGTATTAAAAAGAGCTATAGGTCTATATGATCCTGTGTCATCCAGATCTTTGTCCATTTTAGGTATAAGTGTTATAATAGATTCATTTAACGTTTCTGGTAGTTTCTGATGGGTATAGATGTATTCACAGAGTATCTTTAAACGTGGTGCAATCAGATCATAAAATGTTTTCTAAAATTCCGAACCAATACCATCTGGTCCCGGTGTTTTACCGTTTTTTAATGATCTGATAGATTCTTCGATTTCTTTTACTGATATTTCAGCATTTAGTGATTCTCTATTTTGTGAATCCAACCCATTTAGATTACTTTTTTTTTAAATGCTTCTATTCCTATCCTGTTTTCTATCACTTTGGCTGAATATAAATTTTTATAATATTGCAAAAATATCTCATTAATATCTTTGGGTTGTAGTAATGGTTCGCCATTGCATGATTTAATCCTATGGATTATTTTTTCTCCCTCCATTTTCCGTAATTGACGAGCCAGTAATTTTTTAGGTTTATCTCCAAATTCAAATTGTAATTGTTTAGTGTATTGATAGAGTTTTACAACTTGATCTGAGTATATTTTATTTAATTTATATTTCAGTGCAGCGATTTTGTTATGTTTTGTCGTGGATGGATTAGCAGCATTCTCTGGGTCTAATTGTTTAATCTCCTTTTCCAATTCCTGTTGTTCCCTCCGATTCTCTTTATTATAAAGTCCAAACTTACCCAAAAGTGGCAACATAGCTAGGGTAGTAAAGAAGGTATAGGGCATGCTTGAGTTAAAAGTTTCCAAGAGACTGGCTAGGCCACACTTGGGATTATTGTGTGCAGTTCTGGTCACCACTAATCTAAGGATGTGATTGCGCCAGTGAGAGTGCAGAGGAGATTCACCGGGATGATCTGTGCACAGAAGGACTTTAGGTAGCTGGGCTTGTTTTCCTTGGAGTGAAAGAAGCAGAGGGGTGACAAATTATATAAAATTATCAGAGGTGTAGATAGCGTCGAGATAGTCAAAACCTTTCCCCTCAAGTTAGTGCCATTCAGCATTCACACTTTCAACCACTTTAGATCTTCAAAACTGCAATTTTCAAATTAATAAATAGGATTTATCTTACTTAAAGGTGGATATGTACTGTACTGTTCCCATTCAAATCTTATTTTAGCAGAAACTTCCGTTTTATTTGCATCTTCTCCCCTCTTCATCACAAGGAAAGTTAATGTACGCACTTTTCTTACGTGACTGTCCACTCGCAGGAGATGATTGCGTTGCCGAATTTGTAGTATCGTCCTCCTCTTTGACTTCACCTTTCACCTCTGGTTTCTTCTCATCAGCCTCCATTGGCTCCTGTTTACACTCTTCTACTGCAGGTTCTTCCTTCACCTACATGTTCAAAATCAAAGTTTTTTTTAAAAACACAGAAAGGTAAGAATTTCTTCTCCAGTTCTTTCAATATTGGGGAAAACAATCCGGGAGTACATTTATAACTTGATATCTAGTAACCCAAAATATAGTGAACCAGCCCAAAATTGCTTAACAATTTTGTAGAGCATTTTGTGATTAAGTAATCAAAGATAATTTCTGTTAATGATACCTGTGCAATTTGTAGGGAATGTATTTACTGGTGTTAAAATGCTTGGTTTGGGAACAGCTTCATCCAAGACTGCAAGAAATTGCAGCGACTTGTGGACACAGCCCAGACCATCACACAAACCAACCTCCCTTCTATCGACCACACGCTGCCTCGGCAAGGCCAGCAGCATAATCAAGAATGTCGCACCCTGACCACTCCCTCTTCTCCCCTCTGGCAAAAGGTAGAGGTGTGAAAACGCACACCTCCAGATTCAGGAACAATTTCTTCCCAGCTGTTATCAGGCAACTGAATCATCCTACCACAACCAGAGAGCAGTATTGAACTACCGTCTACCTCTTTGGTGACCCTCAGGCTATCCTTGATCGGACTTTGCTGGCTTTACCTTGCATTGAACGTTATTCCCTTATCGTATATCTATACACTGTAAATGGCTCAATTGTAATAATGTATTGGCTTGTTGCTCACTGGATAGCACGCAACAAAAGCTTTTCACTGTACCTTGGTACACGCGACAATGAACTCAATTATAAAATGTGAGAATAATATAGCTTCACAATGTAAAAATTAAACAACTGCAGATGCTGGAGATCTAAAACAAAAATGCTGGAAATATTCAGCAGGTCAGGCTGCATCTGTGGGAAGTGAAACAGAGTCAACGTTTCAGGTTGGAGACCATGCACCAGAAACAGAAAGTAGACAAAAGAAACTACAGGGAGGGAGGGAGGGGAAGATGTCCTCTCTGAGACAGTAAAACCAGGGCGATTATTGACATTGACCAGATAAGCTTTTTTTTAAATATATAGCTTAGTGAGAACATGGACAAACGAATAAGGAAGTTGCAAAATTCAGAGCAGGAGGACGTCCAACAAGTCAGGCTGAACAGATCAACTCCTAGAGATATTAAAGTAGAGATATTATCACAAAATCAGAAGTAACTCCATTAATTAAAAAATAAATGTAATTTTGCACCTCTTGTTTAATTTCTTGTTTTAGCTCCAGAGTTTCTGGCTCAGGTTCTTCCTCTTCTTGCTTTTCCTCCATCTTTACATCAGACATTGGTGCTTCAGGAGCAGTCTGCTGAGAATTTGTGTCTGTACTACTGACCGATGCTGGGGTCGATACTCGGCCATCTGCACTCACTGCCGACTGTGAAAGCTAAAACAAACCAATTGTGATCAGGATATTGACAAAAAAAAAAGAGAATACATTCCATTAAAGAAAAACTGGTTAAAAGCACAACACTAACACGTACAACAGTCGCATGTGGTTTATTTTCTTAATTTAAGTTGTCTCTTAACTGGGTACATTTTCTACTAAAATGTAAATCAAAGGACTCACATTATTAATATAATGGTGTTCTTGACAAAAAAAAAACCCCAAAAAAAGGCTAACAGATTATTATGAGAAATGGATTAGAGAAGAGATGGATGTTTTAGTTGCAGAGACAATAAATCAGATTGCAGTTTTGCCTATTATTATTTTGTTTTAAATGTAATTTAAAAAAAACCTTTTCACCCAGAGAGTTGTGAAAATTCACAGGTGTAGATATTTTATTAAAAGCTTTAATAATACTCACCGGGGTACTGGGATGTTGAGGCGGTATTGATGGAGTCGGTGTAGGGGTTGACGGTGTTGTATTCTGTTGTTGTGCTGCTGGGGTCAGTGGGGGCTGCTGCTGTTCCCGCTCTCGTTGCTGCTGCTTCACACCAGCCGTGACCTGGGACGGCGGAGGGACTGACGGAGGGCGGGGTAGCGGCGCTTGTGGAGGTGTCTGAACTTGAGGAGGGGGCGGCATTGACGGCGGTTGCGAATTGGGTGACGGTGTCTGTTGTCGCTGTTGAGGGGGAATGCTACTAGGCGGTGTCTGGTGAGGAGTGGGCGTGAGACTTCCGGGTCCAGGGGACGGGGAATTCTGATGAAGCGAAGGCTGAGAATGAGGTGGTGGACAGTTGAATTGGGCATTCTGGACTCCTGGCTGCATAGAAGCAGAACTGTTGACAGGTAATGAGGTGTTCTGAGCCTAACAAGGAAATACATAAAATAGAAGACATTAACTCAATGAACTCATGAAAAAAGACTAAATCAATTTACAGAAACACTATACTAAAATTGATAATTCCTCCAAAATACATTAGTTGAAAGCAAAACATTTTGTTTTAATATGTGTATATTACTTCCGTTATAGCTTGCGTAAAAAATAAATTTAAATAAAAGACAGAAAATATAGAATATCGGGGTCTTACGGTAATGCCACTAGAGGTTGAACCGTGACCTCAAATGCTGTCAGTGTGTAGTTCGTACGTTCCTCCTGTGAGGTCATGGCTTACCCCCAGCTTCACATCACTGTAAATCGCAACAGCAGACCCTGTCTAGGATTGCAACTCTCCCTCCCCTTACACAGGCATTGTCTGTAGTGAGAGAATTGCACAGTGGGGAAATTCCATGACAATTATCACTGAAAAGGAGGTGGCATTCAATGCCTTAGAAGGTTTAAAGGTGGATTAATTGCCAGGGACTGATGAGATGTATACTAATCTGTTGGAAGCCCAGCAACCTCCTGCCTCGCTTCCCAATGCAGGCTGCAATCATCTCATCAGAAACAAGGAATTAACGAGGAAGATGGCTGTATAAGAGGGAACTTTATTGCCTTCCCTCACAGTGGGAAACGTTGATTCCGCTGTGGGGGGGTGTTTATGTTAAACTCTATTGTGTATTGCGTTCTTTTTTATTCGTATGGCTGTATAACTCCAATCTCACTGTACCAATTGGTGCATGTGACAATAAATGCAACTTGAACTTGAACTTAATCTATTTTTAAGAATGCTTAAAGACCTGTCCCACTGTACAAGTTCATTTAAGAGTTCTCCCGAGTTTCCCCTGATTCGAACTCGGAGTCTTCACAAGTCTTCCCGAGCTTACCGCGTTCCCCGAGTACCTGCATTAGCATTACGAGCCGCTAAGAGACGAACCCGAACCCGCTACGTACATTCTACGTGCTTCCACGGGTTTGATTTTTTTTTAAACTCGGGAGAGCTCTTGAATGAGCTCGTACAGTGGGACAGGGCTTTAAAGCATCCTCATTTTTATTGGGTGTTTGAGAAGGCACATGAAATACTTGCCTTCAGTAGGCAGTGCATAGAACATAAAAAAGCAGGCAAGCTGTGGTACAAATATATAAAACATTAGTATACAGCTGGACTGTGTAGGTAGCTCTGGTGGTCACAAAATAGGAAGGATATGATTATACTGGAGAGAATGCAGAGAAGATTCACAAGGATATGTGAACCAGAACCAGGGGCCACAGTCTTAGAATAAAGGGGAGGTCATTTAAGACTGAGGTGAGAAAAACATTTTTTTCACCCAGAGAGTTGTGAATTTATGGAATTCCCTGCCACAGAGGGCAGTGGAGGCCAAGTCACGGGATGAATTTAAGAGAGAGTTAGATAGAGCTCTAGGGGCTAGTGGAGTCAAGGGATATGGGGAGAAGGCAGGCACGGGTTATCGACAGGGGATGATCAGCCATGATCACAATTAATGGCGGTGCTGGCTTGAAGAGCCGAATGGCCTCCTCCTGCACCTATTTTCTATGTTTCTATTATATTGCCTGGCATGAAACGTTTCAGCTATAAGACACTGGATAGTTTCCTTGGAGCCGAGAAGATGTGGTGGGTGAGAGTTTAATCTAATTGGAGTGTACAAAATTTGGAGGGGCACAGATTAGTAGTGGAGTCAATGACCAGAGTACATAGTTAAACTATGGAGTAGGGGATTTGAAGAGGCATTTCTTTCACCCAGAGGCCAGTTTAATCTTAAGTGCACTGTTTGTGGAAGGTACTCTCACATTTTAGTTGTATAAGATGAACAGTTGAAATTATATTAAACAGAAGGCTACGGTCAGAGTGCAGGAAAATAGTATTAGTATAGGCTAGTAGGCGATCACTAACATAGATACAGTGGGGCCCACGGAACCGCTTCTGTGCTACAAGACCCCTTTAAATAAAAACTAACATCTGGTTGCTTTTACGACTCGTTTGTCTTTGGGGTAAAAAGCCCTTATACCACTGCCATTTTACTCTGGACATCTGGTATACGATTAAATTGCTACACCGTAACAAATTAATGATGGGGTCGACTCATTTTATTCTCTTCAGTTCCTTTCCTCCATGCATGGATCTCTAACATTCTTTACTTGATTCCCAGATGAGATTGACAATTCAAAAGACTTAACATTTGATTTATTTTTTTGGATATAGTCATTTGTCCATTAAGATCCTCCAAATGTCAATATGAAATGGGAATAAGGGGAGCCAAACGTTATCCACCGATTAATATTGAAACCATTTTAAATGTAATAACGCAAAGCATTAAGATGGAAACATGAGGATTGTTAACTCAATGTAGTTTAAAAAAACAATGCATTTTATTCCATCTAGTAAATCGTTAAATGAATGACTATCATTCAATATTGATTTAAGTATGGTAGAAGGATTCCCTTTGTTGCCATTTCCTCAGAATTAAAATTTGATAGGATTTATCCAACAATACTTTCCAATGTATTAATCCCATTTAGGATCTTGACTGTGCCAGTCTCAATAAGGTGTTTAAGATTATTGATAATAATATCTACGAAGTTCATCAAATTAAAAAGTAAACAACAAGTTTGAATGCAAAAGAGGTAGAGGAAAGACTATTTAATACCGGAGACATGACAGGCTGGTTGCTGGCTTGTGTCATGGTGGTACTGCCCGTGTTCATTCCAGGAGAGGATACAGGAAACTGATTAGGGGTCAGGAACTGATTCTGGCCAGGATGCGGTGCAGCCATTGGCTGTGACATTCGGGAAGTGGTTAATCCCATCTGTGAACAAAAAAAAAATACTGATGTGAGAAGACAAGCGATTTCGGAAAGACATTTAATTAATTGTATTTCAGGGGGTTTACGTTGTGTAGAATGTCGTTATTCTTATGGCAGTATCACGGAACTGTCTGCTGATGGCATTCAGTGCAGAATGATGTCAAATGCCTTGGCTATTCAACGCTTCAATATGTGTGGCAGATCAGTGTCATCGCTAGATTGTGTAAGAAGGAACTACAGATGCTGCTTTACTCCACTTATAGACACAAAAAGCCGGAGTATCCCAGCGGGTCAGGCAGCATCTTTGGAGAAAAGGAATAGGTGACGTTTCAAGTCTAGACTCTCCATCAGCCAATCTAATGAAGGGTCTCAACCCGAAACGTCACCTACTGCTTTTCTCCAGAGATGCTGCCTGACCCACAGCTACTCCAGCCTTTTGCGTCTATTTTCAAGGCTGGATTGGCAGTTTAAGAGCATGTTTACCCATGCACTGGGATAAGTGGACCCAAAGACAGGGCAATTGAGGAAAAATCTTTTCATTTAGTAAGCTGACGTTTAATGTGGAGAAATGTGAGGTTATTCATTTTGGTAGCAAAAACAGGAAGGCAGATTACTATCTAAATGGTGTCAAGTTGGGAAAAGGGGAAGTACAGCGGGATCTGGGGGTCCTTGTTTATCAGTCTATGAAAGTAAGCATGCAGGTACAGCAGGCAGTGAAGAAAGCGAATGGCACGTTGGCCTTTATAACAAGAGTCGTCGAGAATAGGAGCAAAGAGGTCCCTCTGCAGTTGTACAGAGCCCGAGTGAGACCACACCTGGAGTATTGTGTGCAGTTTTGGTCCTCTAATTTGAGGAAGGACATTCTTGCTATTGAGGGAGTGCAGAGTAGGTTTACAAGGTTAATTTGCGGGATGGCGGGACTGTCATATGCTGAGAGAATGAAGCAACTGGGCTTGTACACTCTGGAATTTAGAAGGATGAGAAGGGATCTTATTGAAACATATAAGATTGTTAAGGGTTTGGACACGCTGGAGGCAGGAAACATGTTCCTGATGTTGGGGGAGTCCAGAACTAGGGGCCACAGTTTAAGAATAATGGGCAAGCCATTTAGGAAGGAGATGAGGAAACACTTTTTCTCACAGAGAGTTGTGAGTCTGTGGGCGGTGGAGGTAGGTTCTCTGGATGCTTTCAAGAGAGAGCTGGATAGGGCTCTTAAAGATAGCGGAGTCAGGGGATATGGGGAGAAGGCAGGAACGGGGTACTGATCAGGGATGATCAGCTATGATCGCATTGAATGGCGGTGCTGGATCGAAGGGCCGAATGGCCTACTCCTGCACCTATTGTCTATTGCTGTCGAACTCTCAAACTAATCATTAGCTCTGCAACAGTCTGTTACTGAGATCTTAGAATATCCAGATTGGCAAATTAAATAAACAGCGTCTGCTTGTTCATTGCAATTAATTTTGTTAGGCAATTTTCCAATTTGATGCAAATTAGACGTGCAATTTTATTCCAACTAGATTCTGCGGATTTGATTAACAATATGCTTGCGTAATGGATATAAGCAAGACAAATAATTTGTAATCAGAAAACAATTGATTTGCATGACAACAGAAAGTATCGCCATCCTACCACTATACTTTGATGTTTGTTTAATCTGCTTTTATGCAGCTGTTTGGTATAGCATAAAATCAATATTCATTCATACGCTATGTGCATATTTAATATAAAAGAGGAATGGATTAAAAACAGTATTATCAAATGCCAAGTACATAATTAGCAAGTCCTTAATATGCATAATTTAGTGGTACCAATAATCCATATTCCTGCTTCAAAATAACCCATCCTCAATGTAGCACTTGACTAAAATTTTAATTTTTAATGCGTTTTAATAGAGAGGTTTTTCTGAGAATTGTGGCGGAGAAGATTCAAACTAAACCTGATTCATGGGTCCTGTTTGCGTCATCTGTCCTGGATGCGGTAATGGAGGATTTAAGCGTTGTCCCAGACCAGGCATCTGCATACTGTTCATAGATGGAAACTGATTCATTCCTGGATTGAACACAGTAACAAAACAAAAAGCACCTTTTAATAGAAAAGTGTGAAAGCGTCATTTACACCATCAATCAAATCTAATGGACATGGGTTGTAGTCGCCAGCAAAAACGTTAACTTCCAAATTGTAATTTCAAGCATGTTGAGTGACTATTTTTTATTACTTATTTACTCATAACCCTCTTAACCCCATTTCATACGGTTTACATAATAGCAATATTTCACATTTTAATAGCTTTTAATTATTAAAATTTAAGCATTTTAATGCACTAAAATTGTATCACAAATGTTTCGATAAGCGAGTTCGGTATTCCAATTCCACATGCCCAGGTTAAAGGTCACTATGCAAAAACAGCAGCTCTGGAAAGCAGTGAACCTCCATTTCTCTTGTTTTTTCCAGCTTTTATTCTTCTATGTAAGAAAATACTGCTTTCAGACTATGAAATAGCTTTTCACAAAGGAACAATAAATACAATTAAGATTATTTTGTTGTTTTTATTGCTTTATAATGCTTTGGTGAGTGAGGGAGGTCGTGCTCGCCCGTGGTCGGTGTCGGGTCTGGGTTGCTGCTGGGCCGTCCCCGTCCCCGGGTGCCTTGTCCCTGTCCAGGGGTGGCCAGAGCCAGCTGGAGGTGTCGGGCCGAGCTTGCAGCCGGCACGGGAAGGAAGCCGAGTTACTGCAGCGCTTCGTGTATGGCTGGCACTCGGCTTTCGCCGGCACCGGGGGGGGGGGGGGGGGGGGGGGGGGGGGGGGGGGGGG
This sequence comes from Okamejei kenojei, assembly GCA_035221665.1. Classification (NCBI taxonomy): domain Eukaryota; kingdom Metazoa; phylum Chordata; class Chondrichthyes; order Rajiformes; family Rajidae; genus Okamejei; species Okamejei kenojei. The sequence continues at coordinate 7,090,597 of CM069167.1, forward strand.
GTGGCTGGCCGCTGCCGCTTCTTCTCCACGCTGGCTATGGTGTCGGTCACAGACAGCGCGGAGAAGGAGCAGCAACCCCAGCTCAACTCCCGCTGGGCCGACCCGATAGTCCCAGACCGACGACACCAACCCGACAGGGACGAGACACCCGCGAGGGGACGGGGACGGCCCATCAGCACCTCAACGGACCCGGACCCAACACCGACCACGATCTCGCTCACTCAAAGCATGACGCAATAAAAACAACAAATTAATCTTAGCTTTTAACAAAGGAACAATACATACAACTATTTCTTAGTTTGAAAGCAGTATTTTCTTACCTAGAATAATCAAAGCTTGAAAAAACAGAAGAAATGAAGGTGGCCAAAAATGCTGGTGAAACTCAGCAGATGAGGCAGCATCTTTAGAGCGAAGGAAATAGGCGACGTTTCGGGCCAAAACCCTTCTTCAGAAATGAAGGTGCACAACTTCACTGCTTTCCAGGGCTGTTTATGCAGTGACCTTTGACCTGGGCATACAGTCGGAAAACCGAACTCGCTTATATTAAGCCAATATATCTGTTTAGTTTGACACTTACATTTCTATTCCCATCTAACATCAATTTCACTTCAGTGTTAGGATGCAAGTGTCCAACAATGAAATCGTTATTATTGTAAATTTTCAAACAAAATTTTCAGATGAAATCATTCAAAATTATGAAAACGATTTCAATAAATATGGCCTTTTGCGGCATGCATCAAAAGATGTCAAGAATGATGTCTAATTTGCCAACAATATTGTTCTTAATGCCTGAAAGAACCAACCTCACTAACTTTCTGCTTTGGTCAACAAGTGACCTCATATTATAGCGTTGCCTTGAGCCATAAATCCCAGGACAAATACTAAAGCAGATTTTAGACTTCAACATTTCGATGTAATATGAATACAGCTGAATGTCCAGTTAGACTAATGGGGGGAAATGTGTTAATATAGTAAAAGGTTGCTGTAGCAGCTTACTGGACCAATACTTCAGAGCAACAAATAAGTAGTTGCCCTCAAGTATTTTTCGATATTTGCTATTCACTGAAACTTAGTCAATAAAACTGTTGATCTTACTTAATGTTAATCAATTAATTTGTTTAGTCTATCATTCATAAACTCTGACTGATAGACCCACAGCACAACCAATTATAGAGAACCGATTAGAACATTGAAGATCAATACTATATTGAGAATCTTGGTTAAAAGCGTAAGGCTATTATTGATAACTCCATAATCAATTAAAAAACAGATTTTTTATCTACATTGTGCCACAAATCAGGGCATTGCCCTTTAATTGCATAAACAAGGAGCAACGAGAAGGACATGATTACAACCAAACTCCACAGATGAATATAATTGTTAAGTGTATTGTTGGTGAGAGGCTGAAAGTTTTGAAAACAAGTTTGCAATCATTTCGATTGTACAGCACAATTCATTTATACCAGTCACACTTCTACACAAGAAATACATTTTGAAAAATGTATGTTACCACTTGGGGTCTGCATCCGGTTCATGATCTGACTTGGCACATTGGGCCGCATAAGGGTAGGGTCAGAAAGTGGCCCATCTGAAATGCAACAGGATCAGATGTAAACAAAAATGTGGTCAAATGCCAGAATAATGCAAACGTATTTTTTTCTGCCAAAGGAATGGGGGAGGGGGGGGGGGGGGGGGGGGGGGGGGGGGGGGGGGGAAGGAGGGAAGCAATGCATGATTGAATTATGCAATTCAACAATGGCATTAATGTATGAAACAATGCTTTCATGTCAACGATGAATGGGTTATTTCCTTTTTTACCATGTGCATTTTATAATCCTGAATACAGCATAGAAGTAGCCCTCCAAACCAAAGGAAATATTTTGAAACTGCATTAACTTAGCATGGCTTTCATTTTATTATAACAGAACTATAACAGAAATGTACAAATCTAAGTAGGGTAGGACTGTAGAGCATGTTTATAACATAGTCTGTGGAGATACAATTTCCAAGATCCAGACTGACTTCCCTTTCCAGTGACAGTCCTAGGCCAAGCAGGACCGCTACCTGCTTAATCCCAATTGCATCTTTAATGAGTATCAACGCTTGTTTTTTGTGCTCACTCCGAGTTCCGCCAAACCAGACTTTTTTTCCTATGTAGAACATAGGATATGGATAACCAGTTTCTATTTGAAAAGATGCACATGCATAATGTCTTTTAGATAATGGCAAAATGAGGCTTGGCCGAAACCACTTCACCAGTGTCAAATAATTTGCCAACACTGTAACTAAGCAGTCGAAGGCCGTACTTAGTTGAAGTTTTGGAAAACTGCTAACACCACAAGAACAGTAACGCAGCAATTATCAATCTCAGAAGAGAAAGCATCTGAACAAATATCGGTACAGCAAGAAAAACTCACTAGCTCTTTCAAACCTTTTTAATCCAATGCAAATGTGACCTCTCACTTCAATTAATCATTAAAAAACTAATTAAAAGTAGAATTCCCAAGGCCAGACACTAAATTACTTGTGCTACCCTTTAATATTAAGTTGTATATGAATCCCAAGAGATGGTTTTAAATTTCGTCACATAATACTGTGAAAGAATACAAAAATAAGATCATGCATCAAGTCGATACGTTCAATTGTATTTTCTGATTACAGGCCCAAACCATAAATGCCATAGTTACTTTTTCTTGTTATAAATGCTGATAAACAGCATTTTCATTGTATTTTAAAACATTCCTTTCCTTTCTTAGTTAACAACAGACAGGAGTACTGTTCCACAACATTGGCGATCACCTACTGCAGAAGTCGCAAGACTCCAATGTATGAATTTGGGCTGAATGCTGACTAACTGAACATTCAACTGCGGAGTTACTGCATGAAGACCACATGCAGCTCGTATGATGGACTCAAACAAACTCAGTTTACAGATGGAATCATCTGGGTAATGATTTCTGTTTTAGTCCAAGGTTTCACAAAAATTATGATATGTACCACCTTCACCTGACACCAGCAAACAAATTTAACAGTCCAAAAGTTAATCACCAGTTTGCTTAAAATCACGATGTCTAATGCCTACAATGAGATTTTTTTTTTAATATACTGATCCAAATGAAGTAAATTATTAAAATGAACAAATCAAAATAGCATGGGAGAAAAGGAAATGCAGATGCTGCTTTACAAAGGAAAAACAAGTTGCTGGTATAACGCAGCAGATCAGGAGCCTCAAGAGGACAAGGATACGTGTTGTTTCAGGCAGGACCCTTCATACTCTCTGCCTCCACCCAAATAAACAGCCAAAAAAGTGCTGTATATGTACTTTAATTATGCGCAAATTACAGTACTGGGAAAAATAAAGAATCCATATTGGAGTCCATTAAGCAATTGACAAATGTGAAAAAAGAGGTTCTTTTAATTCATTCATATTTTCAAAAAAACATTACAAAAGTGCAACAAAATCCCAGCTTCTTACTCGGAGGGAGTCCCGACTGCAGCTGTGTCATGCTGGGAGGCTGGGCTCCTCCTGCAGATAGCAGACCACTTTGGCTTGGCATCACACCTTGTTTCTGAAGCCTAGTGCGGCGCTTTTCCTCAAGTTCTTTCTGAATCTTGTAGATCTTCTCAGCCAGCAGATGATAGTACTCAGCCTGAATTTACAAGGATAAATTAGTCTCTTTTTATAAAGGGAAGATCACAAAATCTAATGGCAAACAATAAAAAGGCAGCAAGATCAAAACAGGGAACGAACCTAAACAGTTCTAAATGATAACAAGTATAAATTAGCAGCTTTCTTGCATGCTGCAAGTGTACATTTAAACCCAACTCAAAATGGCAGGAAATGTGTTTTTTATTTTCATTCATAACAGTTATGTCAGAGTGTCATTCCAACTGTTCAGAAATTATGGTGATAGAATTGCTCACAGCTTTTTTGACTAACTGCTGCATCCTTTCACATGCTTAAATGACAACTAATGGAATTTTGGTCCATATACTTTGTGCATATGTAGAGCTAGTGCCATACAAAGCCCTGATTAATTATCCATAAGGCCGAAAGTAGTTCTAGTACCTCACATTCCCATAACTTGTTGTCTCCACATACTTTTGATAGAATGGCTATAATGGGTTCAATTGACCCGACAGTACTGCAATTATTTAAACTATACTTAGCATTCTGCGCAGTTCAATTTTCAAACAGTTACATCATACATAATTACACATCTATCATAGCATGTTTGTGAGAACCAGCCCCAATGTGTTCCACTAAACCAAGTTCAAATTGAAATCTTGAATTGTAATTTACCCTGCAGTTAGCAGATTCATACATGTCTCCTTCCACTTTTCTTGCATAAGCCACCAGGTTTTCCATTCGTCTATCTTTCAATGCTGCAGGATCAGGTGTTGGGAATATGGCTTGAACTCTGCATAGAGGGAAATAGTGATTTTAAATAACTCGGGTGCACAATGGGCAAAAGTGAACTTTAAACATGCGGGAAGGCAGCATCAATCTTTAATTTATGCAGCAGGCTTCATAACATAATTAAAATTTACAACCTATAGTACCAACTTTAAATTCAGTTTTGTCAGAGTGAGGCAGCTACATCATCACAAAGAGGAAGCTGTGTTAAATATCTCGCAAAATAAATAAATCGCAAAGAACCCGAGTTACTGAAACGTTCTGCATCATTGCACACTTGTTTGTGGCTCGTTTTATAATTAAGCCATACATAGAAACAATTCTGCCTCTTGCCTATCCAATTAGTTTCTTCCTTCATAGCTTTACAAATCTTCTTTCCAATATTTATCCAATACGTCTTTTGAAAATAATTGATGAATCGGTTGCCATGGCCTTTTAAGGCTTTGGATTCTGTGGAGAACTCACTTTTCTTTATATTGCCTCCAATTATTTTGCTATGAACTCTAAATTTGCAACAAAGATAGTTTGCATGAGGATAAACCACATGTAATCCACAAGCTTTTGTGAGTGTGCAATAACTAGTTGTAATGACGAATGGAATTAAACTGCCTCATATGCATATTCATAAAGCGGCCCCATAGCAGAAGCGTCCACGTCGCGGGGCTGGAAACTGGAAGCATCCTGAGCTAATCCTGCTACCGCCATCACCTATTGTAACAAGTGATGGCTCCCACTGATTGTCGCCGGAGGCTTGCGCCTTTTCAGGACGGACGATGACAGCGATGTCAACATTTGTAACAAGATGGACTCGAAAGAAGATCTTCAAAGCAATTCAACTGCCATGAATAAATTATAATCCCACTTACAATTTGTGCACAAGATGATTGCGTAGGTCCTGAGTGACATCTTCATGCCATGATTTCCGAATGCCAGTACTTGAGGGGGGTGCTGCTGTTGGCACCGCACTTAGATTGCCAACACCTGTTCCATCAGATAACATTTGGCTGCAAATATCAAAAATATCAAGAGTATGGAATAGGCAATAGTGAAAAGCCTATTATTGAATCCACCCACTATTATAGATTCAAAATCACTGAACTAAAAGCATACAGGTATGGCCATGGATTCTAATAGCTCTTTATTCCATGATCAGCCACACATGATAGTTGTAACAGTAAAGTTCTTAAGCTTGGTCATAAGAATATAGGGCAACAGTGGCACAGCGGTAGAGCTACTGCCTTTGCAGTGCCAAAGACCCGGGTTCGATCCTGACTGCGGGTGCGGTCTGTATGGAGTTTGTGTGTTCTCCCTGTGACCGCGTGGGTTTTCTCTCTGTGCTCCGGTTTCCTTGCACACTCCAAAGACGTCGAGGTTTGTAGGTCAATTGGCTTCGGTAAAAAAATAAATTCTGTAAATTGTCACTAGTGTGTAGGATGGTGTTAGTGTATGGGGTAACTGCTGGCCGTCACAGACTCATTGGGCCGAAGGGCCTGTTTCCGTACTATATCTCTAAAGTCTAAAGCAATGCACCTCTAAGCTGCAAGGACAACATTCGCAACCAAAATAGGTCCAATAGGTTTGCATTAAAATATCAGCAGTGGAAATATATTGAAATGCAAATGAGTTAAAATGAATCCTAGACTTACTTTGCTGAAGTCATGGATGGCAGCAGCATAGCATCGTGCAGTAAGCTGGACTGCTGGGTGGAGGTCTGTACACCCACATTACTTCCATTTACACCCATTTGATTGGTACCTATAACATGCATGGAACAAGTCATTGGTAGAACTGAGGCATCATCTCATTTGATGACAATCCAATTGGTTCACATGCATATATTTTCTCATCACACAATAATTTATTCACACTAATCTATAAAACATTTCTTTGAAATGCACCATTATGATCCTGAGAGCTCTCATTTTCAGCAATATTTTATAGCTGTACGTGTTGTTTCATCTTTATTTCCCCCCCTCCCCACCGAGTTAAAAAGGTCACAAATATGTATGAAGCTGTCAAACAATATCCAGAGCCAGTGGTAAAAAGCTAAGTCCCCTTCACTAACCCATCCATTAAGTTCCAGATATATAATTGATTTCCCTATAGCAGTTTTACAGCTGGAATTCATTCTATCATTTAATACTACAGTCATACGTCTCATTTTCTTCTTAGTAATATCAGAATTGCCAGTAACAATCAGAAGAGCACTTTATCCAATCCAAACACAAAGTTCTAAAGATCTTAAAATGCCTCAATACATTTCTACAAATTTGCCCAGTATTTATAAAGCAAGAAAAACAATTCTGAAGGCATTATCTCTGGCAAACAGAATAGAAAGTCAACTGTTGCAGATTTTAATAAAATTAGTTTTCTTGTTAAATCTTAATTACCAATACTTAAGGACTAGTTCAGTTAGTATGTACAAAATGAAATATCTAGAGAATTGCAAATAACAACCAGTGAACAAATTATCTTCAACAGAGGTATTTTGCGAGTAGCTTGTCTGTACCTACCCATAGCATTCATAGACCGCAGAGATTGGTGCCCCTGTGAAGACTGAGACGATTGTTGGTTCTGCATCGCAGGTTGAGGCTGCATCTGATTACCCTGATATGTGAGTCCAAGTGCTGCGTAGGCTCTCTCTATAGAGCTTGGGTCGATCTGACTGGTAGTGTTTATACTTGGTGTGGTTGGTTGTCCAACTCCTACTGACCCTAATGAATTTCCTAATCCTACTGCTGCACCAGCTAATAATGCTGTGGAAAAAGAAAAAATGTACATGAATCAAAATATTAATTCACACACCACAACTTTTACTAGAACTGACTCGGGTCCCTACCATTGCCTGAAGCGACAGAATGTTGTATGTGCCTTGCTGCACATAGTCAGTTGCTGCTTTATTTTCTTTGGAAAAACTGAACAGGTATCCCCTTGATTTCTATGGTCATCAATTTTACCAGTGTTCCTTGACGCCACAATTGCATCTTAAAATTTGCTTTATCTAACTACTTACAGCTGTGATGATTAACTTAAAAATGTTAACACTTGTTGCTTATTACAGGCTGCTTGATTTGCATTGTTGCGCTGTTTCATTTCAGATTTCCAACATCGGTAATACTATACTGAAGTACGCCTTGGTGAAAGTGCGCAGGAATAATTACAGAAATCAATATTCCCCCAAACTTAAACAGTTGGGATACGAAAGGGAACCAACAAGACAAGAGATAAATTAATTCCACTGCTTGAGTTGCTTAGAACTAGCGATGCAGTTCTAAAACCTCGGGTGCTTCGCTGGCGATGTTTCAAAGCACAGGGCGGTGGAAATTTTCCACACGCAGGTGATGCTAGATAAAATATTAATTTTTAAATATTAGCCTAACAGAATTTTGTTAATCCCAGGTATTAAGGGCTTTATGTAAATGGCAAGTAGGTGGAGTAATGTGATGGATTAACCAAGATCCCATCGAATTACAGACAAGGTTCATGGGGCAAATCACCTCCTCCTGTTCCCATTTTTAACAGTATAGTGGCACAGCATAGACTATAAAAGGACAAACTCCATTCCTACGACTACAGATTGGTCATCTTTTTTGTAATCGGCATTTTACACCTCCATACTAGCCACCAGCCACTTCGCTGCAAGCCATGTTCAAAATGTTACTTATCATTCCCAATGTGCAAATTCTAAAGCATACCCGCCTACCATCTTTATTGCCTCAATCAATGCTGACACTGATTTCTGTCTAGCCGTCCCACACACCAATACCACTTCTCAGCATACTTCTATATTCCCAATTTTAAAACATAATCAGTACACCCTCTTCAATATACTTCCTAACTAGCTGAAACCATAGGCATCTTAATTTCCTGGACTTTATTTTGGGAAAAAAAAATTCAAGGCCACGTACTTATAAAAATAGGTGAAAACACAATTTGATCCTGGAAGGTATTAATGCACATTAGAATAAACATTATACTCAAATATTTCATAAATCAGTGGCTGTGAAAAAGTTCAAAATGATGTTTATGAGGCATGCAAAACAGCAGATGCCGAAATCTGGAGCATCAAAATTTAAATAAAAATCAAACTGCTGGAGACACTCAGCAGGTCAAGCGGCATCCGTGGAGGCAAAGGGATGGTCGATGTTTTGGGCCGCGACCCTGCACATGGATCTTGATCCAAAATGTGCAGAGTTCCGCCAGCACTTTGCTTTTTGATTTATTTTGAGGACACATAATAATCCTATGTAATCAGAATTCATACAAATCTATGGCAGTCTTTATATTACCAACACACTGAATGTACATTATTGTTTTAAAAACAAACATTCTCAAGAACACTTACTATCACAATTTAAAAAAACAAAAGTCCAACCCAGGAGTTTTAAAAGATCACATTCAATCCAAAAAATCTGTTGAACCAAGATTTATCTAAATTTGGCCTTGAAATTACATTGCTTCAAACTAACTCAAAATGTGGCTTGTAATATTTAGCCATTTTCAAAACCTCGTCCACTGGGTGGCGCCAGCAATGGCTGCCTCGCCAACAGTCTGTCTGTCCCTTCCTTCTTTGTTGTTTTAATAATGTGTTAATTATATGTTTTAGAGTTCTTTAGCTTTGATCGCTCCGACGAATGGTTCGACTGCCCCGAGCGAATAAAGAGGGAAGAAGATTGGACTTTATTGCCTTCCATCACAGTGAGGAATGCGGGGAATCCGCTGTGGTGGGTGATTACGTTAACTTGTGTAGTTGTGTGTCGTTGCTTTTTGTTTAGTATGGCTGTATGGTAATTCGAATATCACTGTACCTTAATGGTACACATGATAATGAAAGACCTTTGAACCTTTGAAGGTAGCATGCAAGGCTCATTATGCACAATGATATAGGAAATTCATAAAGCACCCACTTGCCCTGTAGTCTTTATCCACCGTTATCCAGTTTAATAAGACAGCTCAGTAAATCAACTGAATAAATGCAGGCACCCATAATAGATTGTTCAAGATTTATATAGAACTTTAATCCTATGCATCACTTGTGCCATGCTTTTGCAGACTTTCAAAGCAGGTAGACTTACACTGCTGATTACGCTTATCCCCAGCATTTTTCAACGGTAGACAAACAGGACAGTCGTGCCTCGTACAATTTTTCCAATGGGAGATGATCTGTCGTGATGAAGCACAGTGTGCAACTGGAAAGGACCAGCAACAAATACAAAAATTAGAGCGGACAAAAATGTCAAACAGAAAATATAACAAAATCAGAACTCCACATTCAAAAGTGATTTAAAACAGTCCTAAACTCTAGATACCTCAACTAAATCACCACAGAAATTCCACTCTTTGCTACAGCAGGTATTAATAACAGGATGGAATGTAATCACAGGTCAACTGCAACAGAAGCAGGTTCTTCATAAGTTTGACCTGGTGACTTCGATGAGCATTTAGCATCATCATTTGCCAATGGAAGTAACTACAAAAAATATTTGAGGTACATTTTGGAGGCAAATGGGGCAATTTTTTTATTATTTTTTTTTACTACGCTAAATGTTTTGAAATAGAGTACATGGAATTTTGTGCATCTGAAAAGTGAGACAAATCCCTAATAATTTTACATTACCAGTTCAGTCCATACTCACCCTGACAAGATTTGCCAGCCTGACAATGCGTCATGTGATTGAGGACATTCTTCATAGTCCGGCAATGTGGCAAGTTGCAGGGTCGTACCTCACCATTTGCTTGCTCCCGACGCTGGCATTTGTGTGCATGCAAAAGCAGAACCAACTGCTGCTGGATAAGTTTTCGTTTCTCTGGATCTGCTGTGGGTGCAGAACCCATCCCTTGCCCTGGAGGCTGCCCAATTCCTCCTTGTTGCACTGGAGAAGGTTGCTGTGGCTTTGGAAAATAAAACATTATTAATATTACACCTTTAACCTGAACAGGATATACTGAGATACAACATGGAAACAGACCCTTAGGCCCACCTACAGTGCCCTCCATAATGTTTGGAACAGACCCATCATTATTTTTTTTCCCTCTGTACTCCACAATTTGAGATTTGTAATAGAAAAAAAAAATCACATGCGGCTAAAGTGCACATTGACAGATTTTAATAAAGGCCATTTTTATACATTTTGGTTTCACCATGTTGAAATTATGTAAATGAAAGTAGGCAGCAATTTGATATAGGACCCCCCCCCCCCCCCCCCCCAGCCCCCCCGGATCAATAACCAGTAGACATGGTGCATTTGAATTCTCGGTAGGCATTCAACAATGTGCCACAACCGGTTACTTTGTAAGGCAAGTTGAAATGATGTTGCAGGTATAATAAATTTGCACAGAAGTGACTGATAGAAGAGATCACGATAAATGGGTCAGTTTCCAATTGATAAATATCAAGCGGAGTGCCATGTGGAGCAGCTTGGATGTCAACTACTTACAATCAATATTATTAATTTAGATGACGGGACTGTGCAGACTACATCCAAAGTTTGTGATGATCCAAAGGGTACTTGGCACAAGTTGGGGGTGTGGGGGCAACACAAAAAGCCTGCAAAGGCACACAGTTAGGTTAAATGAGTAGTTGATAGGGGTGCAAATGTTGGAAGATGCAAGGTTCTCCATTTTGGAATGATCAAAGAAAAAGCTAATTATTATTAAATAAAGCGAGACGGCCAAATGTTACAAAAGAGATCTGAGGTCCTAGTACACAAGACATAAAAGTAACATACAAGTAATTGGGAAGGTTACTAGAACGTTGACCTTTATTGCAAGAGACGGAGTATAAAAGTAGACACATTTAATGCAACACTTAGGCCCTGGTGAGATCACATCTGGTGAACTGCATGGCCATTTTATTTCCTTATTTAAGGAAAGTGATACTTGCACTGGAAGCAATGGTGCGGAGATTAATTCTGGGATAAATGCTTTAATGTACAAATAAATGTTTGGCCTATACGCAGTGTGAGTGATGGTTGACAGGGTAAATGCCGAAAGAATGCATGCCCTCTTGGGGTATCTAGAATGAGAGGATAAGGTTTCAGAATAATGGTTCTTCATTTCAGAGGGAGATGAACAAGAATTTCTTCCCTCAGGGAGATATGATTCTTTGGAATGTCTACTCCAAGGAGCTAAGGAGATAGAGTTATTGAACATATTCAAAGTGGATCGACATACACTTGAAATACAAGCAATGGTGGAAAAGTGATGTGGGGACCAAGATCTGATTAGACATGGAATAGCTTGGCCTATTCATCATGTTCTTATGTTTTTCGATCTTTATCATTCTTCATTACACAAATTTAACTATAACCAGAGAAACAACATAGGAAATTCAGTCACAATCCTTTATGATTTAAAATGATTTAACTATAACCAGAGAAACAACATAGGAAATTCAGTCACAATCCACAATGATTTAAAAAAACTTTGAAACATCTATTCTGACATTCACTCCCTTCCACATTTTTATTGTTAACTAGGATGACCAAACTTAAACTCAACAAATCATGCATTGAGGAAATATGAGTATTAAGTTATGTGCACCCACCAGGTTTGGCATCCCCACACTGCCAGCAGGTTTCTTCTCCATTGTAAACTGAGGCAAGCTGTTCCCTAGCCCACCTTTATTCTGCTGGCCAAGTCCACTGCTACCCAGTGTCTGACTGGCATTCTGGCCATAAGGCTGCACATAAGGATTCGGGGATCCCATCATTCCCATCTAGAAGTAAACAAAATGGAATTAGTTAAATTATACCGACTAGTGCTAATGCAACATTTTCTTGGAACCTTTTTAATATCCATTCAAATATACTGGGGTGATCGGGGGGGGGGGGGGAACGACAACACTAATTTTGAAGATAGATGGTATTGAATCAAGATGCTTTTGAAGAATACCAGTCCTCTTGAAGATGAAGTTTTCAAAGTATTTCAGACAAATTAATTGTTAGAGAATTGTCGACTGACCAACCAATAGGACTTTAAAAAGTGTACATAATTTTGTAACAGATATTCTCACATTTTGGTCAGGATTGTTCTACATGGTGTACAAGATGTGCAGAATGATTCTGAGATTTCATGAGTAAAATTTGAGTTGTTTAACTGCAAATTCTTTTTAGATGGTCTTTTACTGTGGCTCTTAAGGGCCTCCAGTGGCAGAAAACAAATACTGCATTACAAAGTGACACAAAATCTTACAAACTATGATAATTAGCCAAAGATACCATTCGAAAAAAAACTCGTCCTGTATATATATATATCCTGATCTAGTTCCTAAATAAGGAAGCTTCTACCCTATGCCAAAATGAAAACATGAAACTTTTCTAAGAAATGTTAAGAATGAAGTTCATTCCAAGTTGTCTCGTCAAAATATCTTATATATGCTCGATCAGCACCTGAACAGCATTAATACAATGGCCAATTTGATTCAAAATACCAGACATTTCTGTAGGCAGTGTTAATGACTTTCATATCAGAAGTTACTGAAAGATTTTTTTTTTAAATGATAGCTGACTGTAGTTTGTTCTCTACATATTACTGTAATACAATTGAGTTTCTAAGGTGCCACTGCAGCTTCCCATTATAAGGAAGCTGGCACAGGATCTTATATTGTTTACTCCTCAAATAAATGCACAGGTGAAAGCTACGAATCACCATTTATGTTGTCAATTAAAATTCACTTATAGTATTTTCTAACCTGCATGTTGTAAAGGAAAACTACGGCAGCGTATCACACACTACTTTCAAAATTCTGAACTGTGTAACCTGACACCAAGTCACCAAAGATAGACATTAAAAGCTGGAATAACTTAGCATGACTGGCAGCATCTCTGAAGAGGAGAAATGGGTGAAGTTCCGGATCGAGACCCTTCTTCAGAGATGCTGCCTGAGTTACTCGAGGTTTTTGTATCTTCGGTTTAAACCAGCATCTGCAGATCCTTCTTACACACCAAGTCACCAAACTGAAAATGGTACCCATTAGAGCCAAATGCTTTCAGGATTAAATTATCGGGATTCTTAAATCGAAGGCACATTGTAAAATGAATGTTTGAAAAAGTGATTTGGTCATGGACCCCCACCTTTACATTAATCCAAAGTGTGAAATTACCCGTGTTACAAGAATGTATTTGGAAATATGCGAAGTGGCATTACAAGCACTCTCATAATGGTCATCACAATTTATTCTTTGAAGTTATGATGATACTTTCCACTTCTGGTGACAAAAAACATGCACATGTACATTTTATCCAAGTCACCAATCTGGTAATAGTATCTGCCGGTCAAATGCATTCTGGATTAAGATTCACATTTCAAATGCTCTCTGAAATCGCAATCCATGCAGAAAAAGCAAAATCAGTATACTTTAGGATTTTTACAATTTAACTTAAAAATCAAGGGTGCCCCTACTGAGAATGAGCAGAATTAAAAATACAAAAATAATTTCATTTAACATAAATCCATATTAATAATATTACAGAAGAGAACATTTTGGGGCTCTCTAAAGTAGAAAATATGAGGGCTAGTTATAAGCAGAGATGTCAGAATCTTTGACCATTTTTCCAGCCGTTGAATGTGTGCATTGCAAAAATATTTGGAAAAGGGAGAGTTAATAAATAGCATTTGAAGTGTCACTGTCAACTTACAAGCAGTATAAAAGTGGTTGTATTGAAGTACACAAACGCATTTGCATCGTTCAAACTTACCACTTCAATAGATATTTACTCTTAAGTATTTCCCTTCTGACCACAAATTTTGCCCTCAACTCGCTGATCACTTTACCACTGTAATGCTTCAAAATTTCTCATGGGAATGCAGATAAAATAACATTAGAGAAACTTGCAAATCATTGGTGGATGGGAAGTAAACCGAGAGCGATTGGAAGAGGAAAGAGTTGAAAAGGGAAGAAAGAGAGAAAGAACATGCTTGTAAATATAGACTGCAGATATTTCGGACAGAAGTTCATTTATCAGATTTGGGCGCTGCTTACAAAGTCCACACTTATTGTATCAGCCTCTTTGAAAGGTGGTGAATCCCATTAAGCTACTGCAAACTATATGGTGAGAGTTTATCTATGATGCTACTTAATAGATAGTAGAATAGTCAGCCAACAAAGGAAGTTCAGTATTACCAGTTTCCTGCTTTTGAGAGTTTGGAAGTAGTAGTTAAATCTTGTTAAGTTGCTGCAGTGCATCTTACTGCAACTTATTAAATGGTGGAAATGAACACTAAGTGGTGGACAATCAAACAGAGCACTCTGTTCAAAATGGTACTGGGCCCCAAATGCTTTTACAACTGCAGGCATCAGGATGTGAAAAACATTATTTTACACTCATAAATGATGCACAGTGGATGGCATGAAACAGTTAGGAATCAGAGGGCAGGTCGTTGACCACAGAATCTGATCTCTTGAATAGCCACTATATTAATATGATGGGCCAGTTACATTTCTGATCAATAAGATCCTCGGGATGTGCATATAGTCGTGTTATAAATTGAATGGGGGTGATCAGTGTCTTGTTAGAGCAATTACTGGCTGGTACCTATGTTGTGTAAATATTATTTGCCATATACAACAGCATCACATTGTATATGCAGCCAAAGCCACCAAAATGTAAGTGAAAGTAAACATGGTGATCAGCAGATTTCCATTTGTGACCATACGGTATCGGTCATTGGCAAAACAGTTGAAGACAGTTAGGCATATGGTATTAGACTGAGGAACTCCGAAGATTGTTAAAATCGTGTGGGGGGGGGGGGGAATATTTCAAACAACTGGGTGGAAAGATGCATTACTTAGCACATGGATTCCATTGTTAATTTGTGCATTCAGAAGGCGGTGAACCATTGGAATGTTCTGCACCAGAGGTCTGTGGAGACTCAGCTGCTACATTTAT
This sequence comes from Okamejei kenojei, assembly GCA_035221665.1. Taxonomy (NCBI): domain Eukaryota; kingdom Metazoa; phylum Chordata; class Chondrichthyes; order Rajiformes; family Rajidae; genus Okamejei; species Okamejei kenojei. The sequence continues at coordinate 7,105,903 of CM069167.1, forward strand.
TCAAGCAGAGATTGATTTCTGGACATTAAGGCAAATAGTGCACAAAAAGATCTTGGTGGCAAGTGGAGTACCTTCAAAGGGTTGAATGGACTATTTCTGCGCCTATCCCTATATTTAGATAAGATTCTTTACTACCGGAGGTAGGGCGGACTGCAGAAAATGCAGTTTAGTCAGATCCTCACCATAATACAGAAGCACTTCCAGAGTGACAGAATATCATGGCAGAGTCTGGTTAATTTGTCACTATTCATCATAAAATGTACACGTTTCAAAATTATGGACATTACTTTCTAATCTGTAATCCAGAACAAAGCAATAATATTTCAAAAGTAGGATATGCCTTGTCCTACTCTAATGGCCCTGTCTCACTTAGACGATTTTTCAGGCGACCTATCAAGTTGCCAGCAGTCACCTGAAAACCCAACAACTGTCAGAGTGGAACACACACACACTCGCTTTCTTCACCAGCTCGTTATGCAGGCGGGGGACCGGGCAAGCGGGGGGAACGCTGTCTGGGTGAAATTCACACTGTTCAAAGCCAAGGTGATACAGAAACACACCACGATGAACAGGAAGGTTGGCACTGTAATTAAGACAGCAAAAGCACAGTGTACGGTAAGTCCTTTAAAAGGGGGGGGGGGGGGAGAAGGAGTGGACATTAACATTACTGGTTGGTTCTGAAAACTACTGCTTATGTTTTTTTCCCCCTAATGAGCCAATGAAATTCACCAGCCAGCACCACCTACGAGAACCTTTGACCTCCTGGCGACCCACCTACGGCATGAGAATTCTGACTACTCTCCATGGCGGCTTCATTCTGGTCGCCCCTAATTTTTCAAAATTTGTGGCGACCATAATGAGGCCACGACTAGTTCCCAGAACGTGGGAACTTCTCACGAACATGAAGGTGTCCCCGGTAACCACCCGCGAACATGTGGTGACTGCATGGTCTCCTGCAGTCGCCTAAGTGGGACAGGCCTTTAAATGCATGAACAGGTTATCGGAGCTGAAGCTAAAATCGCCTGTTAACATTATCTTAGATTGCAAACAAAAGTGCGTGTGCTGGGGAGGGGGGGGGGGGGGGGGGGAGAGAAGAAAATGACCTGATTTTCTTGAACTGCAAAGACAACAGGTGGTGCTTACACCTTGGCATAAGAACAAAGGGGGGGAAAGGAGCTGGGCCCCGTGCTGCATGACCAACAACATGTTAAGCCAAACTTCAGACTCGTGTTCTGGCATTCATGTTTAAGGAGAAACATAGAAATTGTCATCCTTTAGAACCATCAATCAGAGCGCAACTATATTGCCTTCATTTACACGACTTGGCTAAAACTAAATTTATATAAACAATTTCATTCTCTCTCCACTAAATGTCAGTCAAGCTACTGCAGGTATAAATTATAACTTTCCTTCAAATTTACAAAAAGGCAAATAATTTAAACAGTACTACGTGTGCTAAAACAAATATTCTGAACAGTTAAATTATTAATAGCTTAAAGTGATAGCTTCTTAATGGGAAGTAAGAAAGTAGATCTAAACACTGAAAATTCAAATATATTTGCATTCAAGATATTGAAAGGGACCCCTAGAAATATAAATTAATTAATTTGAACCATAGCCATAACTAGTTAAATATTAGTTAAATATGACAAAATGGTCATACCCATTAACATGTCCAGCAAAACCTCTTATCCCAAAAAGCAATGTAGAGAAAGCACAGTAATCTCCATAGTCTTACCATATAGGGACTCCTTCCCATCCCAAAATCCACATGTTGGGACAAACCCTTTCGTAAGATGTTTCAAAGACATTATTTGGGAAAGGTCACAGAATTATTTCATCTACTGAAATACCTTTTCTCTGCAAACATGTTTATCCAAACCTCTGCTGCCTTTATTGAAACTCACACCATTCATCCTGTGCTCATTACTCAAATTTAGTGCTCAGTTGAACAACACCTTGTTTTAAAATTCTCATCCTATTTATCAAATTCCCACACGTCTTTGCTCCTCCAATCTCTCTTACTAGTTCTACAGTCCTTTCCAGAATATTAGATTTTAATCTCTATTAGGAAAATTGGGAATGGCCATTATATGCTGAACATGACAGAGAAGCCCATACACAAATAGAACAGAATTAATGGCCTTGTCTTTGGTTGCCAATGGAACTCCCTCCCTCAACCCCTGTCTTTCTCCAAACGTCTTCTCACCTCAAACTCTTTAAATTCTACCTGATTAAACTTTTGAATAATCAGCCTTTATAGCTGCTTTAAAGCCCAATCTCAAATTTTCAATATCTTCCTACGAAATGCATTTGATGCTAGTAGGTCAAATGTGGTGATTTTCCCCAACAATCTAACCTTTGGGCATAGATGGTTAGCATACAAGATTAGTCGTGGGTCTTTTTTATTGTGAATATCCAGTTGAATCATAGCTGTTATGTGGTTTGGCAAAGATAATCCAATCATAATTTCTAGCAAAAGCTTACAATTTAAGATTATGTTGATATAAAGAAGCAAATTGCAATCATCTCCACATGTTCTCATCTGCATTGGGGAAGGCAAACATAAATTGGATCAGTGTTGTGGAACACCTCTGCTCACTCCACAGATGTTCCAACGCATTCACACTTGCGAATATCTGTCTTCAGCTATCAACATTGGTATAAAGCTCAAGATATCTCTCTAATTTGTGCTTTGCAGATTTTGCATTTCACATTAAATTAATTTCAATTATTCTGCTGTACACCACCTCAGAACTTTTGTCATTGAATAATCCTTTCAATACCCAATTTTGCCTTGTACTATTGCCTCTTCTGTCATTTAATTGCACAAGCCAAATACTAAACGTTGGCCTTTCCTTCTCCACCCCCCCTTTCCATTTCTTGATTTTGTTTGCTCTAACTTTTATCAGTTTTCATGATCATCAAGCAGAAATATTTACTCTCATTCGTTCAACGGAGAGGGTCCAGAGGATCCCAGAAATGAGTAGGCTAACGTGATGAGCGTTTGACAGCACTGGGTCTAAACTCACTGGAGTTTAAAAGAATGAGGTGGGACCTCATTGAAACGTACAGAGTAGTGACTGGCTCGGATAGAGTGGATGGGGAGAGGATGTGGGAGAATCTAGGACTAGAGATCATAGCCACAGAGTTAAAGGACGTTCTTTTAGGAAGAAAATTACGAGGAATTTCTTTAGTCGGAGAGGGGTGAATCTGTGGAAATCTTTCCCACAGATGGTGTGGAGGCAAAGTCTGTGGATATATTTAAGGCAGAGGTAGATTCTTGATCTATGGTGTCAGAGGTTATGCGGAGAATGCAGAAGAATGGGGTTAGGAGGGAGAGATAGATCAGCCATGATTGTATGGCAGAGTAGACTTGATGGGCCGAATGGCCAAATTATGCTCCTATCACTTATGATCTTATGAACACTTTCTTTCTATTGGGAAGACCACCTTGAGTCAGCAGGCACTAGATTAATTAAGTATTTCAAGAACCCATTTCAAATTTCCAGCATCAGTACTAATAAATATTCGTCACAACCCCAATTGCGTCATTCACGGAATAGAGGCTTATCACATTTTTTTTAAATGCATTTTCACTTTCATGTTAATGTACACTCAGTGCAAAATGTTTGGCTCTTACCTTGCTCAATGCCCCAGGTTGGGGTCCTTTGAGACCAGCTGCCATCTGAGGTGATCCTTGGGATAACGATTCAGCAAGTAGGTTATTTGTGTTGGACATGCCTGGACTGGAGTACTGTACATTAGGTCTGCCCCTTCCGGCACCAAGAGAACCGTTCATTACTTGTCCCTGGATCATGCCCTGAGTATTCACACTGTTCATCAGAGCTGGATTCATATTTGCATTCATGCTCATTCCTCCTTGGTTGGTTGGACTGTTTACACCAGGCATCAAACCGGTTGCTGACGTATGAAGCTGGTCGTGTTTTTGGGGGTTCACGGACTGTGGCGTTGTAGGTCGCTGGTTGACTCCACTTCCTCCAATCCCCATATTGGGAGGGGACGTAAGACCACCTTGCGTTAATGGGCTCTTGACCATGCTACTTAAACTTCCTATACTGGGACTATTCTGTTGACTTTGGCTGCCTACGGACTGAATTGGACTATCCATGGATCGTGATGAGGCACCACCAGAGCCGACTGTTCCATGTCCCATGCTGATACTAGAACCACTGCCTCTCAGAAGTTCTGACAGTTGCTTGTGCTTCGAGGCAG